>OX383944.1:22821058-23479022 GCA_947532085.1 Elegia similella | reverse complement strand
AAAATCCCTTCGGATACCGCACCAGCTACGGGAAGCCGGTGCGGTTATGTGGTGTAGCCACTAAAAACTCCGCGGTGTCACTTCTCAGCCGTTGTGAGAGCCGGGCCGTGGGCTATTCTCGCTCCACAGCCCGGCACGGCGGCCGCTAGCTCGGCGGCCTCAATCGGCACGCTCTCAGAACCCCTCTCCAGCGAGAGGGTCGGAGCGGCCAGCGGGTTGGCCCGTCGGCCTTCAATTTACCCGCTTGGGTAAAGGCACACGTGACACACATGCGCCTTTCAACCCGGACCGTTAAGCCGGGTGACGGATTTCCGTATCCGCACCCGACCGGTCTTGTTATGGGGGTAGATGGTGCAGGCCATAAGCCCGCCTTCTGCGCCCTGTGCGCCGGCGGCGGATGGCAAGGTCAGTGGAGTCCTCGCGCTCTCTCTCCGCCGCCTCTTTGCGGAGCATGACGCACTCCGCAAAGGCCTGCACCGCTGTCCACGACGTCTCACTGTCGACCATGCATTTGACCACGGTCGGCAGCGAGAGGTCATCCCCCACGACCGCGCGTAGTTCGGCGCGGTCAACTGCCCAGGCTGGGCAGACTTCCAAAGTGTGCTGGGCGTCCTCGTCCTGGCATCCGTCACAGTGGTGGCAAACGGCTGACGGCTCCCGTCCCGCTATGCGACACAGGTACCCTCCAAAGCATCCATGCCCGGAGAGCAACTGCGTCAAGCGGAAGGTTAGGGAGCCGTGCTGCCTCGCCAACCATTGACCTAAGACTGGACGGACTGCATCGACGGTCCTACGCCCAGCAGTGGGCTGCTCCAGCCTCTGGCTCCACGCCTCGATGGCGCGCTGACACAGCTCGTTGCGGCGTCCTGCGATCTCTCTCGGTGCCGGCCGATGACCCCGGGCTAGTGCCTCCTCTCGCCACCTGAAAAGGGTGGCGAGGATCTCAGCTTCCAGGTCCCAGGGTATACTACCGGCCAGCACGCACGCTGCCTCAACCTAACCTAACCTAACCTAACCTAACCTAACCTAACCAGTATCGTGCCGATCGTCGACATAGACGCCACGTTTTTGTGACGCTCCGTAAAAATATTCACAATAGTTATAAAAGTGGTGCTATCGACCAGCAAATAGTGTTAATCGATGCGGAAAACGATTTCCTATCCTGGAAATACAGTATTTGTAATAGTGAGACATCATTTTGGATTGCAGTGACGAAAAGTTGCAAAAACCAACTTTTCAAAGAAAACAGCCGCCCAAATACACAGATCCGGCAGCTAGAAGGTCGACGACAGCTAAAAGTGAGTTGTAGACACGTATTTACTATCTATAAATACATTTGACAAAAATAAAATACCACGTGTCCACGTGTGAAATTGACTAAAGTACGGGCAAACCTCACCCCGAATATTGAATTGAGCATACTAGACACAGAAACGCTAAGCATTACGAACTTTATACACGGAATATCCTTAAAAAACCAACCAATTCCGTGAAAATTCACATTAACACACTGGACTACAACTGGGCACGATACACATTTTAACTACTAACAACGGATTTAAAACCCATACTAACGTGCAAATACCTGTTTAACAGAAAGTCACTCGAGTTCTTGGGAAAACACTTACCACGAAAACCCGTAGAACACAAAACTCACACACTAAATCAGGTACTGCCTGGCCTACCCAGGCTTGCACGTTTCACATAGTTTAAAATAATACCCACAACAAAAAACACAAAGCCTATACAGAAGCGAAAGCAAAACCGGTCATTGACAACTTGCTTAACCGGAAGGGAGTGCTATTTATAGAATTGACGACTTGCTTCACCGGGCGGCAATTAAAACTGATTAAAACGAGTGACAAACACGAAACATCTAGTCAAGTGTAAAAAAGTTTTATATTTTAACATCTTTTAAACACCGACATAATTATTTATTATATACAACTTTACAACTTCTACAATCTTCATTTTATCTATACTTAATTATACAACTTTTACAAGCTTACATTTTAACTAAATTGACGCATCCCTCCAACATGATGGGAAGAACCCCAGTAAAGCAACCAAACGATGGGGCAAAATCTCCCCCAAAAACCGTGACAATATCGGTCAGACGGAGTATTGGCGAGTGGGAAATGGGAGGAAATACTGATATTTCACCCGTTACGACAAAACAGGCTGGTCCTGTAGCTAAGCAGATCCTCCAACAAGAGAAAAAGACCCAATTAGAGGACAGCTCTCCAAAAACCGCGCAAAAATCCAGAACAGCGGAAGCCAAGGCATGCTTGATAAAAGCGAAATTGCATTTAAGCAATTCCCGCAACCTAAGAGCCGACATAAAGGCGGGTGTCATACAAGCCATAGAAAGGCTTTATCAAATTGTTAAAGAGAGCGAAATGGAAGGGAAATCCGCGCCAGAAACTTCGTCACAACAAACGATGCCGAAACCTGGAATAAAGGAAAATACAAATAGAGCCGAAAAGGAAGAAAAACTTTTACACCAACTGGAGAAAAATGAAAAATTAATCGAAGAGAACAACAAAAACATCGAGCAACTTAAGGAAATATTAGCGAAGCAAAGTGATGTTCTCCCAAAGCCGACATATGCTGGAGCAGTCCAAGGGCCGCCATCAGCACCACCCCAACAAAAAAGAGGAGTTTTACACTCGTTGGTAGTCACGTCGGAAGACGCAGGAGACACTGGAGAAGAAGTTTTAGAGAAGATCAGGGAAGCAGTAGACGCTAAACAGGGGTGGGTCACCGTGGAGAAAGTGAGAAAGGCGAAGGATCAAAAGATTGTGATGAGCTGCAGAAGTGAAGAAGAAAGGAAAAAAGTGAAGGATAGGTTGGAAAAAGAGGGCAGGGGCCTTCGGGTAGAGGACGTCAAAAACAGAGACCCTCTTCTCATCCTGAGGAGCGTCCTGGCCCGACATAGCGACGAGGACGTTCTTAAGGCTATGAGAAGCCAAAACAGGCATGTTTTTGACGGCCTCAGCACGGAGGAAAACCGGGTACATATAAAATATAGAAAAAAGGCACGAAATCCCCTGACCGGCCATGTTGTGTTAAGTACCTCGCCAAAAATATGGCAAAAAGTGGTTGATGCTGGCAGCCTTCGCATAGATCTACAGGTGATCCAGGCGGAGGACCAGTCCCCCCTAGCGCAATGCTCGCGTTGCCTAGGGTATGGACATACCAGACGCTTCTGCAAGGACCCTGTAGATCTGTGCAGCCATTGTGGCGGTACCCACCTACGTGCTGAGTGCCCCGACTGGCAGACAGGAAGCACACCAAGCTGCCAAAACTGCAAACGGGCCGGACTGGCTGTCGCGGACCACAACGCTTTCTTCGCTGAATGCCCGGTAAGAAGGCGGTGGGACGAGATAGCCAGATCGGCTATAGCATATTGTTAAGGTCGAGATGGGCACCAACCAAAAAATGCAAGCCAATCCCAAAACGATAAATCAGGGCCCCAAAGACGTGAGAAACGAAAAAGTGGACATTGCGATCCGATGGCAACCATATGTTGGTGGGGCGAGAGGCATGAGGGGCCAAAATAGAGTGCGAAATAACCAGTATGCGGAAAGTGGCGGGGACGTCGCCAGGGTGGCGATAATCACACCTGGCGCCGTCCCAGCCGCAGACCGGTACCTTGAAACGACTGCTCACAACTGTGTTGTGGGGGCGACTCAACTCGGGACCTGGAGTCTCGCGCTTGTCCCCCCATGTTTCAAACTCTGCCAACCTATTGGACATCGGGAAGACCACTTGTATGAGAAAGGCCCTCGTGTTCCCTCACCCGCCTCGGTAAGAGAGAATTTTTAATTAATTCTGCAAATAAAATAGTATTTTATTTCGATTACGACGAGGTAGGTCAGGGAAGGCGGGAGCGCCTCGCTCTTAGATACAGTAAGAAAGGACAGTGTTGAGTGTTTGTGCGAACATGTATATGTATGACATGAAGGCGAAAAGTGAAGTATGAAAAGATAGAGTGTAAATAGTGGTACAAAATAAGAGGCAGAAAGTGTAACTAGGTTGCTTTACTGTAAATAGTTATATGAAACTGTTAAGAACAAGGAGTCAAATTAAAAGTAAATTATGTATTCAGTGAAATTGTGTTAAAGTGTAAAGTCAGTAAATATATGTAACTAAAAATAGATTTACAAATAATAAGCATAAAAGATGATGTATGAGTAAATAGATTTATATAAATTAAGTGTAAAAGATGATGAATGAGTAAAGAGATTTATATAAATGAAGTGTAAAAGATGATGTATGACAAATGATGAATGACTGAATGATAACTAGTAGGAAACAAACTGTTAACACAGACTCCATTAAAACAAGTGGGGGGAAAAGTTTATAAAAAAAAAAAAAAAAAAAAAAAAAAAAAAAAAAAAAAAAAAAAAACCTAACCTAACCTAACCTAACCTAACCTAAACTTTTTTTTTTTTTTTTTTTTAACGAAGGAAAGATCCCTGTTACGGATACCCGACAGCTTGCAGGGGAAGCTGTCGGGTTATGTGGGACTCCACGCCAGAGTGCCGTGCCTACCCACTAAAAAACCTTCGGAGTTCCATCACAACCGCTTTTGCCGGGGACACGGGAAGGAAATACGACCGCGAACCCCGGCGCGGCTGGCCGCTAAAGCAGCCCCACCTCGGGGACGACTGAGCGCCCCCCCACTCACAAAGTAGGCGCGTCCGGAACTCACGGATGCGCCGTACCTCCTTGGGCCATATGAGAGGCGGCAGACTCCCACGCAGTCCACCGCCTGTGGCCCCATGGGAGCCAGATAAACTGGCTCCCAGCGGCGGAGAAGATGTTAGGCTCCGCCGCTTGCCTCTCGCCGCAAACGCGGTGCGGCACCGCTCGGCCGCGGAGGACAGGGAGACCGGCAACGCAGCACCGAAACTCCCTCTCCTCCGCGACCGATCACCATCCACAGCCACGGCGGTGTGGTCCCGCCTGAAGCGCCGGGAGAGCAATAAAATATTCCCCTCCCGGCGGCTCCACCTCGGGTGGGGGAGAACTTCCCACTCCCCCGCCGCCCCAATGGGCGCATCCTTGCGGAAGCACCCCTCCCCGGGTGGGGGGAGATCTTCCCACTCCCCCGCCGCCCCATTGGGCGCATCCCAGCAGGCTCAAGGCCGAAGCCGAGCCCGCGGGAGCGCCCCTCCTCGGGTGGGGGGAGAACTTCCCACTCCCCCGCCGCCCCAATGTGGGCGCTCGCTGCTGTGAACAGCAGGAGCGCCCCCGCTCGGGTTCCTCTTCGCTTCCCCGTGGCCAGGACTACCACGGGTACTGAGCCCCCCCGGTACGACAAACCGGGAACCACCTCGGGGGGGAACCTAACCTAACCTAACCTAACCTAACCTAACCTTTTTTTTTTTTTTTTTTTTTTTTTTTTTTTTTTTTTTTAACGAAGGAAAGATCCCTGTTACGGATACCCGACAGCTTGCAGGGGAAGCTGTCGGGTTATGTGGGACTCCACGCCAGAGTGGCGTGCCTACCCACTAAAAAACCTTCGGAGTTCCATCACAACCGCTTTTGCCGGGGACACGGGAACGGAAATACAACCGCGAACCCCGGCGCGGCTGGCCGCCAACGCGGCCCCTCCTCGGGGACGTCTGAGCGTCCCCCGACTCACCAAGTAGGCGCGTCCGGAACTCACGGACGCGCCGTACCTCCTTGGGCCAATTGAGAGGCGGCAGACTCCCACGCAGTCCACCGCCTGTGGCCCCATGGGAGCCAGATAAACTGGCTCCCAGCGGCGGAGAAGACGAAAGGCTCCGCCGCTTGCCTCTCGCCGCAAACACGGTGCGGCACCGCTCGGCCGCGGAAGAAAGGGAGATCGGCAACGCAGCACCGAAACTTCCTCTCCTCCGCGACCGATCTCCGACCACAACCACGGCGGTGTGGCCCCGCCTGAAGCGCCGGGAGAGCAATAAAATATTACCCTCCCGGCGGCTCCACCTCGGGTGGGGGGAGATCTTCCCACTCCCCCGCCGCCCCAATGGGCGCATCCTTGCGGAAGCGCCCCTCCCCGGGTGGGGGCAGATCTTCCCACTGCCCCGCCGCCCCATTGGGCGCATCCCAGCAGGCTCAAGGCCGAAGCCGAGCCCGCGGGAGCGCCCCTCCTCGGGTGGGGGGAGAACTTCCCACTCCCCCGCCGCCCCAATGTGGGCGCTCGCTGCTGGTATCTACAGCAGGAGCGCCCCCGCGCGGGTTCCTCTTCGCTTCCCCGTGGCCGGGACTACCACGGGTACTGAGCCCCCCCGGTACGACAAACCGGGAACCACCTCGGGGGGGAACCTAACCTAACCTAACCTAACCTAACCTAACCCTCAGTTACGGCCCGTCAGTCGCCGAAAACACCACGTTTTGCCTAAGCTCCGCGCCAAAAAATTCGCCAAAGTGGCAATTTTTGAGCTACAGTAGTGATTAATACGTCTTTGAAATCGTCTCGATACGACCGAGGTGTTCCCGTTTGCCTCCTCGCGAATTTCAAAAGTTTCGGTAGTGAAAAGTGGAAAATAGTGGAAAGTGCATAATTTTCAAAACTTTAAGTGCGTGCGGCGGCCAAACTAGATCGAGGTCCCCCACTTTTTATTGTGTCTCCGGATAGCCCTTAATAAGCCCCGTCGAGTGACACCCCCTCCAGAATTTTCCGGCGCCCCCCTGCTGAGAAATTAGCAGAAAAATAAAAACCACGTGGCCACGAGGTGGGTGAAGGAGCCTCGTGCGGCTATATCTGGACACATCTTTGGAAGGGTCTTCTCTTGCACTGCCAGAAACCATTTTCAGAAGAATTTTCCGACTTACCGGTAAGAAGTTATTCTTATTAGAAAATCAAAACTTCTACTTACCCCCACTCCTGAGCTAATAGAGACGCGTGGGATTTGACGCTGCAGAACAAAGCGGGACATCAAGTTCTTCGAGGTTGGGAAAAAAGAAAAATTTTAATTAGCATAAGTTAGGCATTATTCTCGGAAAATCCAAAATTTTATTTTTCCTCATTAAAAGGTTTTCCTGAAATTTTTCTGGAATTATGAATAGCTTGGTAGTTAGATATTAGCAATACAAACAGGAATCAAAAGGAATTTCCGAAATCGGTCGAAAAACAAAAACGCTACGTCATTTTTAGTTTTCGGGACCCCAGGTCCCGAGGGAGTCTGAAAATCATTTTTCTGGACACAGATCCTGCATATTGACGTCGAGCCGATCCTGGGGATACTTTTGATTTTTTCCTACGATCACTGGATCCGGAGATCCCCTCCATTTTTTGGACATTTTAAGTAGCATTTCACTCTTGGCCATTTTTATAAAATTTCAAAAATTTTTTGCTCCGGAACCAGAGGTCGTAGGAACCTGGGGTTTTCACCCTAGACATAAGCGTCCTTGGGACTATTTGGAAAAAAATTCTCGGGAGTTTTCCAATTTTCACGGAAAATTTTCCGGAAAATTCCGGGGGACTCCTCAGAGCACCAAAATTAGACTCAAACACACTGACAACCCCGAATAAGCCGAAAGCCGCGTTCTCCTAGGACTAAAATTGACTATCTCAGCTCCGGAAAATTGAACCCCGGGCTCAGTTTTGACAAACTTTAAAAATTTTTATCTCCTAAACGGTTTGCCCTACAAGAACGCGGTTTTCACTAAAGGAATCAGTGGCCCCGAGACTATCTCTGAAAAATTCAGCACGACTCTACATAGAGTCATATTGTAGAGGGCCGTAATACTCTAACTGACAGTCCGTTAAATTTTCCAAAATTTGGATTTAACTAGCGAAGAACTGAGGAAAAGAGCAACAAGGCTCCGTTTTATCCTGGTTCGACGATTTTCTCCTAGGAGAAAATCCGGAAACCACCACATTTTCATCAGTTCCCTCTAGTACTTGAGTGGCAAGACCAGGGTTCAGGAAACCTGAACGCACGTCAAGAAATGGCGACTAAACAAAATGTCAGTAAGCCCAACACCGCAAAAGGAAACAAGCCTTTAGGGATACCTGGTTCAACGACTGGTCAGAGAAGGACCCAGAAGTCGTCCAAAACCACACCCACGCCAAAAGGCTTACAGGGAGAAACCGTGTCGGAAACGGAAATTACATCTTCCCCGCCCCACTCTCCGGCAACCCTGACCACTATTAGCGTGGAACAGGAGCGAGAATTAATGGCTGCCCTTGATGAGTTGGGTGTCCCCGAACCAGACCCTACTACCATTGGAGCTGATCCACCAGAGGCAGAAGTCCCCCAAAAAAGGAGGGAAAGTATTCTGCCAACAAGTGCAGGAACAGGCGTGTGCATGGACCTAGCCACAGTGAAAGCCAACACCTGGCTTCAAGCAGGGAAGACCGCTCTAGAACAAGCGGGAAACATGAAACGAGAGTGCAAGGCAGTGGTTCAGCAGAGCCTGCAGTTTATGTACGAGAGCATACTTGCACTTTCGGATTCACGTTCCAGACACCGCCTTAGCTTAGAACAAGAAAAGCTGCGACACGCCGAGGTGGCCCAGATAAGGGAAGAAAACCACGCCAACAAATTAAAAAAGATTAACGAAGCCTATGAGACCAGCATTAAAGAGATTCTAAGTGTGACACAGGAACAAAAGCGGGCTATTGAGGGAATAAGTCGATGGCTCTCCTTTGAGCTTCTGGGACCCATTGGCCAGCTCGAGCCAATAAAACAACAAATGGAAAAGATGGTGACAAAATCTATAGAACCACCGAATGCTGCTCCACACTCATCTATGGGGGCAGATGCACTCACCGAGCGACTAATCTTGGAGCTGGGTTGCATCAAGACCGAAATGGCTAACATGGCAGCCCAGCTGAGAACCATAAGCCTGGACGTGGAGCGATGGCGAGCGGATACATTGGCTCCAAGCGTGGCCGAAGCCCGTTCACCATCAGCAACACCGCCTAGGACGGAGAGAACTGAAAAACACCTTCATGAAGAAGATCTAATAAAAATTATGGAAGGAACAAGAGACATAATTAAGCAAGAAATAAAAATAGCCTCAGCAGAACAGGTAATCACTAGGCAAGAACTAAAAAATGAAATCCGAAGCGCAACCGACCCATTATTAAGTCTCACCAAAACGGTTCGGGACGAAATCATAGAGGTCCGAGATCTCACGCTCAGCGCACCAGCCTTAACGACAGCGGCTTCGGGCTTGGGACACGAAATGCTCACGGCAGACACCGCTGCCTGCATCCAGGAAGCTTTGGCACCCATTATGAGTAAAATGGCTACCTACGCAGAAGCACTTAGCAAACAGACAGAGAAGGAGCCCAAGAGTTCTTTTGTCTCGTCCCCTACCGCAAGGCCAAACAAAACACAGCCTGCTTCAAAAACAAACCATAGGGTGGTAGTGGAATCAATAGATCCCCGTAAAACTGGGGATGATGTCATCAACATACTCAAAACTAAAGTCGATGTAATAGCTCTTGGTATAGGCGTAAACACCCTTAGGAAAGTGAGAGGGAACAAGGTACTGGTGGGATGCCAGACGAAGGAAAGACCTTTTGCGAAGCCGTAAGGAATACCTCAGCTGGCCTCACGGCAGAACATACAGCTACCAGAAATCCGCAACTCCGTATCACGGGCGTCACCACTGAAGCTAGCGACTCGGAAGTGATAACGGCCATCAGGAGTCAGAATAAGTCGCTACTTGAGGAGATCCCTACGCAAGCAAACATAATAAAAGTCCTGAGACGCACTAAAGGCCGAACAAAAGAAAGGTGCTCAGTCATCATAGAATGTAGCCCACAGATCTGGAGAGCCTTAGTCGACAAAAGCCTACGAATAGGTTACCAAATTGTCCCAGCAACAGACCAATCCCCAGTTATCCAATGTTACCGCTGCCTTGGCTTCGGCCACCAAGCCAGGTCCTGTAATGGCCAGCCCAGCTGCGGATACTGTGCAGGACCGCATGATACAAGGGAATGCCCAAATCGAGACGGTGCACCTTACTGCATTAACTGCAAGGAGACGACTGACGAACCTCATCCGGCATATTCCCAACAATGTCCAGTCTGGCAAAAATGGGATAGGATAGCACGATCTAACGTAAGCTACTGCTAAGGACAAGACAGGCGGTTCAAAATCCAGCATGGACCTTGGAGTCATCCAAATAAACTTGGGGAGAGGACGAGCAGCATCGCACGATCTGCTGAACACGGCGGCCGCTACCAAAACACAAATTATAATGCTGCAGGAGCCCTATGTAGGTGCGGGAACATATTTTAAGACAAATTTTGGTAGAATATACCAAAACACAACGGGTCCAGACACCACTAGAGCAGCAATTATCATCGCAAACCCAAACTTAAAAATCATCAAAAATCCGGATTTGATAACAAAGGATATAGCCGCCATAAAAATTAATTTGGGAAAAATTGAGCTGGGGATTATTAGTGTATATATGGATGGAAGAAAGGACATCCAGACCCAAATAAAAGATATCGTAAGAACCATTGATTTACTTGGAACCAAGCACGTTATCATCGGAGGCGACTTTAACGCTGAAAGTCTATGGTGGGGTTGCGAGTCAGATGATGACAGGGGTAGAGCTATTGAAGACATGATGGCTGAGCGAGGTCTAAACGTCATAAACCAAGGAAGCGTGCCAACATTCTATATCTTCAGAAATGGTGTACTATATTCGAGCATAGTGGATGTAACTGTAACCACTACCGAGCTCCTCCCTATGGTCTCAAAATGGAGAGTCGATACCGAAATGCTACAACTGTCGGACCACAGACCAATAACCTTCAGGATCAGGCTTAAAAGTTCCGAAGAAAATACATCACATCCTACAACTAGAAAATTTAACACAAGGAAAGCGGACTGGGAACGATTCAGAGCAGCCCTGAAAGAGTCACTGATCTTAGACAAAATAACAAAGATAGCACTTGAACATATTCAAATTCCAGAGGATCTGGAACTGATGGTGGGTCGCTTCATGGATTGCGTAGAAAGAGCTTCCGAAAGTTCGATGCCGCCAGTTAAATCCAAACCAAGACCGGAAATGGCAAAATGGTGGTCGCCAGCGTTACAGACCCAAAAAAATGAAGTAAAAAGACTACGAAGAAAGATCCGAGGAGCAAATCCACAAAGAAAAGCTCTGGTAATCCAGGCATACGTAGATGCCAAAGCCGCCTGTAAAAAGGCCATTGAATCTGCAATCTTCGAAAGCTGGAAAACATTCACTTCACAACAAGAAAAGGAACACATTTGGGACGTAACACTTAGGGTGATCAGAGCAAGCAACCGGATGGAGGAAGACAGCTTGCTGCGAAACCCTAACAATAACTCTATCCTAGACGCCCAAGGGTCCGCAGAGCTGCTGGCGGCCACCTTCTACCCCCCAGATGAGCCAGAAACTGATAATGAGGAGCAGAGAAAGATTCGCAGAGACGCTCTGATCTTAACGCAGACACTGAAAAGGGAAAAGCACAATTATAAACCCATCACCATATGCGAAATCCAAAATGTTTTAAAAAACATGAGCTCTAAAAAGGCCCCCGGCCCCGATGGTTTTACCGCGGACATATGTGCACAGGTTTTGGAAGCAGTCCCAGACATACTATTGGCCATGTATAACGCTTGCCTGAGACTGGGGCACTTTTCCAAAGCCTGGAAAATAGCCAGAATCAGAGTTATCCCCAAGCCAGGAAAGGACAATTATATGAGCCCCAAATCGTTCAGACCAATAGGATTGTTATCGGTAATGGGGAAAATCTTGGAAAAGATTATCGCAAATAGGCTCAGGTGGACGCTTGGAGTTGGGGGTCACTTGGATCCAAGGCAGTACGGGTTTGTCCCTCAACGTAGCACAGAGGATGCCCTTTATGACGCTACAACGATAATACAAGAGGCACGCCGCCGACGTGAAATAGTTGTAGTGGTGTCCCTAGACATAGAGGGAGCATTTGATAACGCGTGGTGGCCCTTTATGATCCTAGAATTGGAAAAAAGAGGCGCAGACCCGATATTGTTGAGGATCATGACAAGTTACCTAAGCGACCGGTCAATTGAGTTGTGTTACGGTACATCACAACACCAACAAAGGATGTATACAAGGCTCCACCTGTGGACCTCTGCTCTGGAATGTCCAACTGGATCCGTTGCTACAGGACACGAGAAATTTGCGAGCACAAATACAGGCATTTGCTGATGACATAATTATAATAGCTTCTGGGAAAACCACAGCAGAAGTGGAAAGGAACGCCAACGAAGCACTCAATGCGGTGTCAGAATGGGGACATAAAGCTAAAATGAAATTTGCCGCTCATAAAACCCAAGCAATGCTCACTACAAAGAAACTTAAGTACAATCAACCAAAGCTGTACTTGGAGGGAGTTGAGCTGCAATTCACTGACACCTTAAAGGTACTAGGCGTCACCCTAGACAGAAACTTCAACTACAACGCACATGTCAAAGCACAAACTAAAAAATGTCTAAACCTGTACAAGCAAATCTCGAGAGCAACTAGAGCCACATGGGGACTTAATAGTCAGATAATTAAGACTCTGTATGCGGTAGTGGTAGAGCCAACAATGCTTTATGCCGCGGGAGTGTGGGGGGAAATGGCACCAAACAGATGGAACCGGAAGAGATTGGACCGCACTACGCGATATTTCTCCATACTGGTAGCAAAGGCCCACCGCACATCATCTCTAACGGCCGCAGCAGTCATCGCCGGCATCATACCACTCGATCTAAGAGCCAAAGAGCTTCTACAAGTTTACGAAATTAAGAGAGGGAAACCCCTAGCTGACCTCCCTGGCGAATGTTGGAAATGAGGGTGAGCAAATTCGACTTGCCACATCCTTCAGAAAGGAATCAACTGACAGTCAAACTAGTGTCTGCCCCTTCTGATCTACCAGAAGCTTCCGACACCAAAACAACCCTAGCTTACACAGATGGAAGCAAGATAGAAGGTAAGGTGGGCGCAGCAGTCAGTTTTTGGAGAGAGGGTACAGAAGTGAAACACACAGGTCTGCGTCTGGCAAGCTACTGTAGTGTGTTCCAGGCGGAGCTAGCAGCAATCCTACGTGCAGTACAAATGACTAGCCGGTGCAAACCTGGAATAACCTATATCCTGAGTGACTCCAGATCAGCCCTAGAAGCCCTAGCAGACCCCGAAAGCCTGAACCCCTTAGCCCGAAAAATTAGAAACGAAATCAACAGGCTGCAAAATGAAGGTCACAAGATGGAGTGGTGTTGGGTCAAGGCCCATGTAGGGATCCCTGGTAATGAACGCGCAGATGAATTAGCGAAAAAGGCAGCACTGACCAGCAAACAGGCGCCATTTTACGACGCATTTCTCTTTTCTTACGCCAAGCAACTGATCAGGGCCAAAATATTGGACGAGTGGCAGATAAGATTTCAGGAAGCAACCACAGGGGCCTCCATCAAACTCTTCATTGATGACATACGACTAGGCTATAAGGTATTCCAAAAAGCTCACCATAACAATCTGGACGCACAATTGTTTACAGGTCATGGTGGGTTCAGAGCGTATTTGTTTAGATTTGGTCTGTCTTCGACTCCATGCTGCCCTTGCGATGGGGAAACCAGTGAAAACTTGGAACATATCATCATGGAATGCCCCAGATACGGCGCCTCCAGACTGGAGTGTGAGTTCAGGCTGGGAATGGAGCTCAATGCTGAAAATATCAAGTGTGCATTTAGGGACGCTTACCTCAGGGAGATCCTGTTGGAATTCTGCCGCAAGGTAGTGCGTTCCGCTGCAAGAGCAAATGGATCCATCACAGCCAGCAAATGATCCGAGTCGAGCTGTGAGCCCGAATTTTAGTCTTACACACCAACTTTCAAGCCCTATAACTTCCAAATTTAGTAAATTCCAAATTTAATTTCAAATTTAGTCCCCTTGTTTTTAGAATTAAAGAATTCCTTCACTGCAGATCCCAGACCTTCCAGTTGGTAATATCTAGAAGAGGGAAAAAAAAAAAAAAAAAAAAAAAAAAAAAATTTCACGGGCCACCCGCTTTACGGGAGTGAGCTGGAGGGCCGGCTTGGTGCCAGTGGATATCGGGCACAAATAGATCTCGGGGCACGGCGTCCGCAGTGTATTAAACACAGTGCATGGCAACAGCCACGGGCCACGGACCACGGGCCAAGGTATCGGTCATGGGCCACTGGCAAAGGGAGGAAAAAAAAAAAAAAAAAAAAAAATGGTTGTACACATGTCTCAGGCCCTGAACTAAAATTACATACCTAGGCAAACAGGTGACACCACCAATAAGCCAGAGCATCGGGCCACGGACCACGGGCCAAGGTTCGGTCACGGGTCACGGGCTACGGGCAAAAGTTAAAGTTAAAGCACTGAGCACAGGCAACGAGCTACGAGCCACCAGACAATGATCTGGGGCCACGGGCCCGGGCCAAGGTAAGTGCAAATCTGCAAATAAAAGTCGCCAACTTGGAGCTTTTGTGACCGATAACCACATGTGATTATCCGGGTCGGTTCTTCAGAGCATCTCAAAACAACGCCAAACTGACAGACTTACAAGTTCGCAAAGTTAACTTCACACAGTGTTATTAGAAAATTGCCCAAAACCCCATAGTAGAAGCGACTGAAGCTGTAACTGACTGACTGACTGACAAATTCTAAATGTATAAACCAAATAGTTCAAAACCCCATAAAGTAATAAACTGCCGCATTATCTCATAGTGGCAAGAAGGTAAAGTGTGTTTTTTCCAAGCAGGTGGTGTTTTAGCCGGTAAGAGTCCGGCACTACCTGGGTCCCTTTCCCAGGTGTCCATGAGGATTTCACCAACTGCTTGTAAAAATAAAATAAAAAAAAAAAAAAAAAAAAACCTAACCTAACCTAACCTAACCTAACCTAACCTAACCTAACCTTTTTTTTTTTTTTTTTTTGTCGGGGTGAAAATGCCTTCGCACCGTACCGCTCTGCGCGGGACAGCAGAGCGGGTGTGTGGGGCTTGAACCCACTAAAAACACCCCGGTGTCATCGCCTACCGCGTATGGCCGAGACTGTGGGCTATTCTCGCCCATGGTCCCAGCGCGGTGGCCGCTACCTAGGCGGCCTCGGCACGGCACGCTCAACGAACAGCCTCTCCTTTGCGAGAGGGTCGGAGCGGCCAGCAGGACTACTCTCTACCTGCGACGGTAAAGGCGCACATGACACTCGTGCGCCTTTCAACCCGGACCGTTAAGCCGGATGGCGGATTCCCGAATCCGCCACCCGACCGGTCTTTGTTACGGGGGCAGATGGTGCAGGCCATAAGCCCGCCTTCTGCGCCCTGTGCGCCGGCGGCGGATGGCGAGGTCAGTTGTGTCCTCGCGATCTCTCTCCGCCGCCTCTTTGCGGAGCATGACGCACTCCGCAAAGGCCTGCACCGCTGTCCACGACGTCTCACTGTCGACCATGCATTTGACCACGGTCGGCAGCGAGAGGTCGTCCCCCACGACCGCGCGTAGTTCGGCGCGGTCAACTGCCCAGGCTGGGCAGACTTCCAATGTGTGCTGGGCGTCCTCGTCCAGGCATCCGTCGCAATGGTGGCAAACGGCCGACGGCTCCCGTCCCGCTATGCGACACAGGTACTCTCCAAAGCATCCATGCCCGGAGAGCAACTGCGTCAAGCGGAAGGTCAGGGAGCCGTGCTGCCTCGCCAACCATTGACCCAAGACTGGACGGACTGCCTCAACGGTTCTACGCCCAGCAGTGGGCTGCTCCAGCCTCTGGCTCCACACCTCGATGGCGCGCTGATACAGCTCGTTGCGGCGTCCTGCGATCTCTCTAGGTGCCGGCCGGTGACCCCGGGACAGTGCCTCCTCTCGCCACCTGAAAAGGGAGGCAAGGATCTCAGCATCCAGGTCCCAGGGCATACTACCGGCCAGCACGCACGCTGCCTCCGCGGAGATCGTGCGATATCCCCTTGCGGCCCTGATCGCCATCACCCTCTGCGGTCTCCGCAAGAGGGCGATATTTTGGTTACTCAGGGCCTCTGCCCATACTGGGGCACCGTAGAGGGCCATGGATCGCACGACCCCCAAATACAACCGCCTGCAGGACGCCTCTGGCCCTCCCAAATTGGGCAAGAGCCGTGTCAGCGCACTAGCCGCCGCCATAACACGCGGCACCAACGCCGCAAAGTGGGCGCCGAAATTCCAACGGCCATCAAGGACGATACCTAGGTAACGCATCGTCGGCTTGATGGCGATTTGGACACCGCCAACCACAAGGCTAGAATCTGGCGGAGGCCCCCTCCGAGGGCCGTGAAAACACAACGCCTCGGATTTCTGAAGGGCCACCTCCAGACCCAGCCGGCGGATTCGGCGCACCACTTGCGCTACTCCCGCAGTCGCCAGCAATGACGCCTCCCGAAATGTTGCACCGCGGGCGGTCACGAGCGTGTCGTCGGCGTAGCAAACTACCGCGACGCCCGGAAGATTAACCGCCCGCAGCACCCAGTCGTACCCGATGTTCCACAGGAGCGGTCCTAAGACAGAACCCTGTGGAACACCGCGCGTCATTGCGCACTCCTTCCATCCGTCTCGAGCAGGAAATACTACCCTCCTATATGAGAGGTAGTCCTGGATGAGCCGGCGCAGGTATGGTGGCACCCCGTGATAGCGGAGTGCCTCCAAGATGCAAGGCCAGGGGAGGGTGTTAAAGGCGTTGGCGATGTCGAGAGACACCACCACGACCACCTCACCCTGGGAGACCGCATCCTGCGCCATGGACTTCACTCTCAGAATGGCGTGGATGGTGGACCTCTTCCGGCGGAACCCGTACTGGGAGTCCGCGAGGTTTGGGCCCACTCGCTCGAGGTGCTCGACAAGGCGGTCACAAGTGACTCTTTCCAGCAATTTGCCAGCCTCATCGAGCACGACTAGAGGACGAAACCCAGACGGGGAATCCGCCGGTCGTCCCTCTTTTCTCAGCAGGACCAATCGTCCCGCTTTCCACGCCTTGGGAAACTTCCCCTGCTCGAGACAGGCGTTGAAGCGCCCCCTCAGTCGCTCCTCCAGGGCCTCTACTGCACTTAGTGCGAGGACCAAGGCCTTTCCCGGTACACCATCTGGACCCGGGGCGACATTCCTTGCGCGCAACCTTTCCAGCGGTGCGCGCAGTTCGTCCCGGGTTATCTCCGGGATTTCTTCTCGGTCCTCGCTCCGTGGCACCGATGGAGGAGCCATGCTGGGGGGTTCGATTGCCCCTCCCTGCGGGAACAGAGTGGCAATCACCTCTTCGAGGAACTGCGGCTCAAGACTCTGCGTCAGGGGGACGCCATATGGACGAGTCTTGTTACGGACGAGCCGATATGGCCGTCCCCATGGATCGCGATCCAATGTGGCCAGCAGTTCCTCCCTTGCCGCTTCCTTCGCGGCCGCAATCGCGTTCTTCAACGCGTTCTTCGCCTCCACTAGGGCTGTGCACAAGGCGGCCTCTTCAGCGTCGTCCCGGCGCCGCCTTCTCCGGTATCGGGCGTATTGGCGTCTAGCCTCGCAACAGGCCTCCCGCAACTGCGAGAGTGCTGGCGACCACCAATACACCCACCTCCTGGGAGGACGAGTACTGGACCGGGGCATGGACGCGTCACAGACAGCAGTCATTGCACCCCGGAACCACTCGGTCTCGTCCTCAACCACCACACTTACCGGCGCACGGAACCAGCCTTGTAAAATGGCCGCCTCCTCTAGGAGCTCTTTATCGAGGCGCTTCAGCTGCCACCGCGGGCCGACCTCGTTCGGGGCCCAGTCTGTGCCACTCGGAGCGACCGAGGACGCAGAGAGATCAAACC
The DNA here is from genome assembly GCA_947532085.1 of Elegia similella. Lineage (NCBI taxonomy): Eukaryota > Metazoa > Arthropoda > Insecta > Lepidoptera > Pyralidae > Elegia > Elegia similella. The sequence goes on along the minus strand of OX383944.1, from coordinate 23,461,218 downwards.
GCACGAAGCGGTGATCGGAGAGCGTCTCCGCGTCCTCCACCACGCTCCAGCTCTGCACGCGGCGCGCCATCGCAGGGCTCGCGAACGAAACGTCCACGATAGAAGAGCCCTGCGGGCGCACGCACGTTGGTACTGAGCCCCGGTTTAACACGGCCAGCCCGACGGTGATGAGCCACTCCTCGATGACCAGCCCTCGCAACCGACGAGGGTCTCCCGGACGAAATGTTGCCGGGCATCCCCACGCCGTTGATTCGGCGTTGAGATCCCCAGCAACAAGTACCGGGCGAGGGTGGCACCTGTGCACAAGCGCCTCGAGCTCGGCCATGAAAGTCTCGAACTCACTGAGCGGACGGTTGGGCGAAAAATACACGCCAATGACAACTAAGTCGCCCAGTTGAGCCGAGACCATTCCATGGCCACGTACGACATCCCTTGGAGGCGAAGAACTCGCCGAAGACACGACAGCCACAAGACCGTCCTGGTCCGACAGCCAGTTGTCCCGCGGAGGGACAAAGTACGGCTCAGCGACCACCGCCACGTCTATCAACCACTCCGCCATGCACTGAGAAAGCAGGTCCTGAGACCTGGCGCAGTGGTTGATATTCGCCAGGAGAAACTTTTGGGCCATACTTATTGGATGGCCGCCGTCTCCATCACCTCGGCGTCCTGAACCGTACGGGCGGGCTGCGTCTGGGCCGTGGCCACGGACGCATTACGCCTCCCTCCTCTTTTTTTGCGCGCGCTCGGGCATGATGCGCTCCCAACCCGGTGCTTTGCCGGCTTGCCGGCCCCAGCACACAGCACGCAGTTGGCTTCTGCGGCCGTGCATTGGGCGGCCTTATGGCCGGGCTTCCCGCAGCGATAGCACAGCGTGCTCCTGTCAGCCTCCGCAGTGCACGTCTGACTGACGTGGCCTACCTCAAGGCAGCGATAACACTGCAGAGGCTTAGTCGGCAGCAGTTTAACCTGCGCCGACACCCAACCAACAAGGAGCCGCTGGCCGCCGCTGGTCAGCCGTTTGGCCGCCACGACTGGGCACCGAACCCAGGCTGTCCGAGTGCCACCGTGGCCGTCTCGGATTTCTCCGACCTTGACCTCGGCCTCGGGGCACTGACCAACCCGGGCGATCGCACTGCGCAACAAATCCGGGGTCGCTGAGTCGCATAACCCGAGCACGCGCAACTCCGCACACTTTTGCGGGCGGGACACTTCCACCATCTGGGGGTCCACGACCTCCCTTAGCTTTGAGGCCAGCGCGTTAGCCTTGGCCTCCTTTTCGGCGCCCGCAATTTCCAGAATGCGGGCACCGGTAGCCGCCCGTTTCCATTTTACACCGGAGATGCCCAGCTCTCCGATGTCAACTTTCTGCTGGGCCAAGGCCATCACCTGCGCGTAGGTGGTCCCCCGCTTCTCCGCTTCGGGCTGTATCTTCAGTACTACAGCAGCCGAGCGCGGGGGGCGCAGTTTGGGCAGTGGCCTGGCGTTTGCCTGCCTAGGCCCAGCAATGCTGCGGGCGGCCTGAGGGCCAGCAGGGCCAGTTTGGCCAGTTTGGCCATTTTTCTTCTTGGCTCCACGTCGCGTCACCTCCGACCAAGGTGCATCCATAGATGCTGGTGCCGGAGGTAGTGTGCGCGGCGCTGGGCCCTTTGTTGCGGCATTAGGCCTCGCTTGAGAAGGCGCCGTCTTTTTGGCCGGGTGCTTCGGCGTTGCCGCCTTGGCAGGCGGCTTTGGAACCGGGGGTGCGACGGCCGATGTTGACGGCGTCGGTTCAGGTGAGGGAGGCTCGACTCGCGCCTTTCCCTTCTTGCCCTTTTGCCCCTTTTTGCCCTTTTTGGGCTCAGGGGAGGGCTTAGGCGGAGATTTCCGCCACTGCGCCGTATTACTTGTGACGGGGCTCACGCTAATCTGCGGAGGCTCCTCGTCATCATCTTCATCCGACAGCATATCCGAAACCGCCGCAGCAGCGGTAGAGATGCGCCGGTCAGCCGCCAGCGAAGGTCGTCGCACAGGATCTGGCAGGAGGCGGCTCTGAATGCCCTCGAAACGGGCGTTTATAACAGGGCCTATTGTATCCAGGATGAGGCGCTTTTGCGCCTCATCGGACTCCTGCCGCGTGTCCATCGTTGCCGCCGGTGCAGCCCGCGCGGACTGTTCCACAATAGCCCGCAGCTCCTTCATTTCGCGCTGCAGCGCCGCTACTTGGGCTTCCAGGCGTGCATTGACGGCCTGGAGCCGTTCCGTCTCCTCGTTGGAGGTTCTACCAACAAGGGCCACCACGGCTTCCTCGATGGTGGCGGCAGCCTCCTTAAGGCCCTTCACAAAGGTACCCTTAAGGTTACCAGAGTTGGACGCAATGTGTCGGATGACCTCTATGCTAGCATCCGCCTGGTCCCTAAGGGCACCAGCCAAGCGGCCCTCATCGGTAGAGCTCACCCCCTCCGTTACTTTTTTGGCCAACATACGTTTGGCCATGTCCGCCACGACTTTTTCGGCTTCTTCCCTTCTAGCAGCCGCGAGCTGCCGTCTTGCCACGGCAGTCATCGTTGGGGCCGCCTTCGGGCGCCCACCCTTTTTTCCGGCCGACCGAGCCTGCACCTTAACAGCAGTATCGGAATCCGATCCAGAATTCGGATTATGGCTCCTTTTACGGCGCCGCCGCTCGTCCGTCCGACTTTCTACGCTCATCCAAGACCCGGTGTCTGATACAGAGCCAGCTTCTAGCTGCGACATCATTTGGTTATGAGAGGGACTCTCGTCCCTCTGGCGGATCGTGCCCCCCCCAGATACGGTGGGGCTGCCTGCATCCGAAGACGCAGGGAGGGATTCTCCAGCAATGCTGGTACCCTCCTGGGGTAAAGTAATTTTTCGAGTCGCCATATCATAGTTTCCTTTGTAGGGTGAGGTCCCTATCCCGATATTCCCCCCCAGGCGCTCGGAACGGGATTCCCCTCCCGTCACTCATCCCTTTTCGCAGCACGCCAGACTGCGTGGGATTGGGGTTATTTTTTATTGAGGTTTTCTTCCTCGCAGCACCGCCCACGAATGGGTCGGTGCCCTCGGCCCCAAAAGGGGTAACGAGTTGCCCGACGTTCCGCATGACAACGCAACGCCGCGCGAAGAACGCACTCCTACCCACCGTCTGAAAGCAGACGGGGAGAGTGCCCACCACACGAGAGCGGCCCACTACTGGACCGCACTTCCACTCGGCAGAATTTTTTTTTTTTTTTTTTTTTTTTTTGTCGGGGTGAAAATGCCTTCGCACCGTACCGCTCTGCGCGGGACAGCAGAGCGGGTGTGTGGGGCTTGAACCCACTAAAAACACCCCGGTGTCATCGCCTACCGCGTATGGCCGAGACTGTGGGCTATTCTCGCCCATGGTCCCAGCGCGGTGGCCGCTACCTAGGCGGCCTCGGCACGGCACGCTCAACGAACAGCCTCTCCTTTGCGAGAGGGTCGGAGCGGCCAGCAGGACTACTCTCTACCTGCGACGGTAAAGGCGCACATGACACTCGTGCGCCTTTCAACCCGGACCGTTAAGCCGGATGGCGGATTCCCGAATCCGCCACCCGACCGGTCTTTGTTACGGGGGCAGATGGTGCAGGCCATAAGCCCGCCTTCTGCGCCCTGTGCGCCGGCGGCGGATGGCGAGGTCAGTTGTGTCCTCGCGATCTCTCTCCGCCGCCTCTTTGCGGAGCATGACGCACTCCGCAAAGGCCTGCACCGCTGTCCACGACGTCTCACTGTCGACCATGCATTTGACCACGGTCGGCAGCGAGAGGTCGTCCCCCACGACCGCGCGTAGTTCGGCGCGGTCAACTGCCCAGGCTGGGCAGACTTCCAATGTGTGCTGGGCGTCCTCGTCCAGGCATCCGTCGCAATGGTGGCAAACGGCCGACGGCTCCCGTCCCGCTATGCGACACAGGTACTCTCCAAAGCATCCATGCCCGGAGAGCAACTGCGTCAAGCGGAAGGTCAGGGAGCCGTGCTGCCTCGCCAACCATTGACCCAAGACTGGACGGACTGCCTTAACGGTTCTACGCCCAGCAGTGGGTTGCTCCAGCCTCTGGCTCCACACCTCGATGGCGCGCTGATACAGCTCGCGGCAGAATATAACCTAACCTAACCTAACCTAACCTAACCTAACCTAACCTAACCTAACCTTTTTTTTTTTTTTTTTTTTAACGAAGGAAAGATCCCTGTTACGGATACCCGACAGCTTGCAGGGGAAGCTGTCGGGTTATGTGGGACTCCACGCCAGAGTGACGTGCCTACCCACTAAAAAACCTTCGGAGTTCCATCTCAACCGCTTTTGCCGGGGACACGGGAAAGGAAATACAACCGCGAACCCCGGCGCGGCTGGCCGCCAACGCAGCCCCTCCTCGGGGACGTCTGAGCGTCCCCCCGACTCACCAAGTAGGCGCGTCCGGAACTCACGGACGCGCCGTACCTCCTTGGGCCAATTGAGAGGCGGCAGACTCCCACGCAGTCCACCGCCTGTGGCCCCATGGGAGTCAGATAAACTGGCTCCCAGCGGCGGAGAAGATTATAGGCTCCGCCGCTTGCCTCTCGCCGCAAACGTGGTGCGGCACCGCTCGACCGCGGAGGACAGGGAGACCGGCAACGCAGCACCGAAACTCCCTCTCCTCCGCGACCGATCACCATCCACAGCCACGGCGGTGTGGCCCCGCCTGAAGCGCCGGGAGAGCAATAAAATATTCCCCTCCCGGCGGCTCCACCTCGGGTGGGGGGAGAACTTCCCACTCCCCCGCCGCCCCAATGGGCGCATCCTTGCGGATGCGCCCCTCCCCGGGTGGGGGCAGATCTTCCCACTGCCCCGCCGCCCCATTGGGCGCATCCCAGCAGGCTCAAGGCCGAAGCCGAGCCCGCGGGAGCGCCCCTCCTCGGGTGGGGGGAGAACTTCCCACTCCCCCGCCGCCCCAATGTGGGCGCTCGCTGCTGTGAACAGCAGGAGCGCCCCCGCGCGGGTTCCTCTTCGCTTCCCCGTGGCCAGGACTACCACGGGTACTGAGCCCCCCCGGTACGACAAACCGGGAACCACCTCGGGGGGGAACCTAACCTAACCTAACCTAACCTAACCTAACCTTTTTTTTTTTTTTTTTTTTTTTTTAACGAAGGAAAGATCCATGTTACGGATACCCGACAGCTTGCAGGGGAAGCTGTCGGGTTATGTGGGTCTCCACGCCAGAGTGACGTGCCTACCCACTAAAAAACCTTCGGAGTTCCATCTCTACCGCTTTTGCCGGGGACACGGGAATGGAAATACAACCGCGAACCCCGGCGCGGCTGGCCGCCAATGCAGCCCCTTCTCGGGGACGACTGAGCGCCCCCCCACTCACCAAGTAGGCACGTCCGGAACTCACGGACAAGCCGTACCTCCTTGGGCCAATTGAGAGGCGGCAGACTCCCACGCAGTCCACCGCCTGTGGCCCCATGGGAGCCAGATATACTGGCTCCCAACGGCGGAGAAGATGACAGGCTCCGCCGCTTGCCTCACGCCGCATACACGGTGCGGCACCGCTCGGCCGCGGAAGAAAAGGAGATCGGCAGCGCAGCACTGAAACTCCCTCTCCTCCGCGACCGATCACCAACCACAGCCACGGCGGTGTGGCCCCGCCTGAAGCGCCGGGAGAGCAATAAAATATTCCCCTCCCGGCGGCTCCACCTCGGGTGGGGGGAGAACTTCCCACTCCCCCGCCGCCCCAATGGGCGCATCCTTGCGGATGCGCCCCTCCCCGGGTGGGGGCAGATCTTCCCACTGCCCCGCCGCCCCATTGGGCGCATCCCAGCAGGCTCAAGGCCGAAGCCGAGCCCGCGGGAGCGCCCCTCCTCGGGTGGGGGGAGAACTTCCCACTCCCCCGCCGCCCCAATGTGGGCGCTCGCTGCTGGTGTGTCAGGCAGCAGGAGCGCCCCCGCGCGGGTTCCTCTTCGCTTCCCCGTGGCTTGAGGACTAACCACGGGTACTGAGCCCCCCCGGTACGACAAACCGGGAACCACCTCGGGGGGGAACCTAACCTAACCTAACCTAACCTAACCTAACCTAACCTAACCTAACCTTTTTTTTTTTTTTTTTTTTTTTTGTAACGCGAAGAAAATCCCTTCGAATACCGCACCAGCTACGGGAAGCCGGTGCGGTTATGTGGTGTAGCCACTAAAAACTCCGCGGTGTCACTTCTCAGCCGTTGTGAGAGCCGGGCCGTGGGCTATTCTCGCTCCACAGCCCGGCACGGCGGCCGCTAACTCGGCGGCCTCAATTCGGCACGCTCTCGGATCCCCTCTCCAGCGAGAGGGTCGGAGCGGCCAGCGGGTTGGCCCGTCGGCCTTCAGTTTACCCGCCTGGGTAAAGGCGCACGTGACACACATGCGCCTTTCAACCCGGACCGTTAAGCCAGGTGACGGATTCCCGTATCCGCACCCGACCGGTCTTGTTATGGGGGCAGATGGTGCAGGCCATAAGCCCGCCTTCTGCGCCCTGTGCGCCGGCGGCGGATGGCGAGGTCAGTGGAGTCTTCGCGCTCTCTCTCCGCCGCCTCTTTGCGGAGCATGACGCACTCCGCAAAGGCCTGCACCGCTGTCCACGACGTCTCACTGTCGACCATGCATTTGACCACGGTCGGCAGCGAGAGGTCGTTCCCCACGACCACGCGTAACTCGGCGCGGTCAACTGCCCAGGCTGGGCAGACTTCCAGTGTGTGCTGGGCGTCTTCGTCCTGGCATCCGTCACAATGGTGGCAAACGGCTGACGGCTCCCGTCCCGCTATGCGACACAGGTACCCTCCAAAGCATCCATGCCCGGAGAGCAACTGCGTCAAGCGGAAGGTTAGGGAGCCGTGCTGCCTCGCCAACCATTGACCCAAGACTGGACGGACTGCTTCGACGGTTCTACGCCCAGCAGTGGGCTGCTCCAGCCTCTGGCTCCACACCTCGATGGTGCGCTGACACAGCTCGTTGCGGCGTCCTGCGATCTCTTTAGGTGCCGGCCGGTGACCCCGGGCCAGTGCCTCCGCTCGCCACCTAAAAAGGGAGGCGAGGATCTCAGCATCCAGGTCCCAAGGCATACAACCGGCCAGCACGCACGCTGCCTCCGCGGAAATCGTGCGATAACCCCTTGCGGCCCTGATCGCCATCACCCTCTGCGGTCTGCGCAAGAGGGCGATATTTTGGTTACTCAGGGCCTCTGCCCATACTGGGGCTCCGTAGAGGGCCATGGATCGCACGACCCCCAAATACAGCCGCCTGCAGGACGCCTCTGGCCCTCCCAAATTGGGCAAGAGCCGCGTCAGCGCACCAGCCGCCGCCATAACACGCGGCACCAACGCCGCAAAGTGGGCGCCGAAATTCCATCTGCCATCAAGGACGATGCCTAGGTAACGCATCGTCGGCTTGATGGCGATTTGGACACCGCCAACCACAAGGCTAGAATCTGGCGGAGGCCCCCTCCGAGGGCCGTGGAAACACAACGCCTCGGATTTTTGAAGGGCCACCTCCAGACCCAGCCTGCGGATTCGGCGCACCACTTGCGCTACTCCCGCAGTCGCCAGCAATGACGCCTCCCGGAATGATGTACCACGGGCGGTCACGAGCGTGTCGTCGGCGTAACAGACAACCGCGACGCCCGGAAGATTGACCGCCCGCAGCACCCAGTCGTACCCGATGTTCCATAGGAGCGGTCCTAAGACGGAACCCTGTGGAACACCGCGCGTCATTGCGCACTCCTTCCAACCGTCTCGAGCAGGAAATACTACCCTCCTATCTGAGAGGTAGTCCTGGATGAGCCGGCGCAGGTATGGTGGCACCCCGTGATAGCGGAGTGCCTCCAAAATGCAAGGCCAGGGGAGGGTGTTAAAGGCGTTGGCGATGTCGAGAGACACCACCACGACCACCTCACCCTGGGAGACCGCATCCTGCGCCATGGACTTCACTCTCAGAATGGCGTGGATGGTGGACCTCTTCCGGCGGAACCCGTACTGGGAGTCCGCGAGGTTCGGACCCACTCGCTCGAGGTGCTCGACAAGGCGGTCACAAGTGACTCTTTCCAGCAATTTGCCAGCCTCATCGAGCACGACTAGAGGACGAAACCCAGACGGGGAATCCGCCGGTCGTCCCTCTTTCCTCAGCAGGACTAATCGTCCCGCTTTCCACGCCTTGGGAAACTTCCCCTGCTCGAGACAGGCGTTGAAGAGCCCCCTCAGTCGCTCCTCCAGGGCCTCTACTGCACCTATAGCGAGGACCAACGCCTTTCCCGGCACACCATCTGGACCCGGGGCGACATTCCTTGCGCGCAATCTTTCCAGACCTGCGCGCAGTTCGTCCCGGGTTATCTCCGGGATCTCTTCTCGGTCCTCGCTCCGTGGCACCGATGGAGGAGCCATGCTGGGGGGTTCGATTGCCCCTCCCTGCGGGAAAAGAGTGGCAATCACCTCTTCGAGGAACTGCGGCTCAAGACTCTGCGTCAGGGGGACGCCATACGGACGAGTCTTGTTACGGACGAGCCGGTACGGCCGTCCCCATGGATCGCGGTCCAATGTGGCCAGCAGTTCCTCCCTTGCCGCTTCCTTCGCGGCCGCAATCGCATTCTTCAGCGCGTTCTTCGCCTCCACTAGGGCCGTGCACAAGGCGGCCTCTTCAGCGTCGTCCCGGCGCCGCCTTCTCCGGTATCGGGCGTATTGGCGTCTAGCCTCACAACAGGCCTTCCGCAACTGCGATAGTGCCGGCGACCACCAATACACCCACCGCCTGGGAGGACGAGTACTGGACCGGGGCATAGACGCGTCGCAGACAGCAGTCATTGCACCCCGGAACCACTCGGTCTCGTCCTCAACCTCCACGGTTACCGGCGCCCGGAACCAGCCCTGTAATATGGCCGCCTCCTTTAGCAGCTCTTTGTCGAGGCGCTTCAGCTGCCACCGCGGGCCGACCTCGTTCGGGGCCCAGTCCATGCCGTTCGAAGCGACCGAGGACGCAAAGAGATCGAACCGCACGAAGCGGTGATCGGAGAGCGTCTCCGCGTCCTCCACTACGCTCCAGCTCTGCACATGGCGCGCCAACGCAGGGCTCGCGAACGAAACGTCCACGATAGAAGAGCCCTGCGGGCGCACGCATGTTGGAACTGAGCCCCGGTTTAACACGGCCAGCCCGACGGTGATGAGCCACTCCTCGATGACCAGCCCTCGCAACCGACGAGGGTCTCCCGGACGAAAGGTTGCCGGGCATCCCCACGCCGTTGATTCGGCGTTGAGATCCCCAGCAACAAGTACCGGGCGAGGGTGGCACCTGTGCACAAGCGCCTCGAGCTCGGCCATGAAGGTCTCGAACTCACTGAGCGGACGGTTGGGCGAGAAGTAAACGCCAACCACAACTAAGTCGCCCAGTTGAGCCGAGACCATTCCATGGCCACGTACGACATCCCTAGGAGGCGAAGAACTCGCCGAAGACACGACGGCCACAACACCGTCTCGGTCCGACAACCAATTGTCCCTTGGAGGGACAAAGTACGGCTCAGCGACCACCGCCACGTCTATCAACCACTCCGCCATGCACTGAGAAAGCAGGTCCTGAGACCTGGCGCAGTGGTTGATATTCGCCAGGAGATACTTTTGGGCCATACTTATTCGATGGCCGCCGTCTCCATCCCCTCGGCGTCCTGAGCCGTACGGGCGGGCTGCGTCTGGGCCGTGGCCACGGACGCATTACGCCTCCCTCCTCTTCTTTTGCGCGCGCTCGGGCACGATGCGCTTCCAACACGGTGCTTTGCCGGCTTGCCGGCCCCAGCACATAGCACGCAGCAGGCTTCTGCAGCCGTGCATTGGGCGGCCTGATGACCCGGCTTGCCGCAGCGATAGCACAGCGTGCTCCTATCAGCCTCCGCAGTGCACGTCTGACTGACGTGGCCTACCTCAAGGCAGCGGTAGCACTGCAGAGGCTTATTCGGCAGCAGCTTTACCTGCGCCGACACCCAACCAACTAGGAGCCGCTGGCCGCTGGTCAGCCGTTTGGCCGCCACGACTGGGCACCGAACCCAGGCTGTGCGGGTGCCACCGTGGCCGTCTCGGATTTCTCCGACCTTAACCTCAGCCTCGGGGCACTGGCCAACCCGGGCGATCGCGCTACGCACCAAGTCCGGGGTTGCTGAGTCGCATAGCCCGAGCACGCGCAACTCCGCACACTTCTGCGGGCGGGACACCTCCACCATCTGGGGGTCTATGACCTCCCTCAACTTCGAGGCCAGGGCGTCGGCCTTGGCCTCCTTCTCGGCGCCCGCAATTTCTAAAATGCGGGCACCGGTAGCCGCCCGTTTCCATTTGACACCGGAGATGCCCAGCTCCCCGATGTCCACCTTCTGCTGGGCCAAGGCCATCACCTGCGCGTAGGTGGTCCCCCGCTTTTCTGCATCGGGCTGTATCTTCAGTACTACAGCAGCCGAGCGCGGGGGGCGCAGTTTGGGCAGTGGCCTGGCGTTTGCCTGCCTAGGCCCAGCAATGTTGCGGGCGGCCTGAGGACCAGCAGGGCCTGTTTGGCCAGTAGGTCCGGCAGCCCGCTCATTTTTCTTTTTGGCACCACGTCGCGTCACCTCCGACCAAGGCGCATCCATAGACGCTGGTGCCGGAGGTAGCGTGCGCGGCGCTGGGCCCTTTGTAGCGGGCTTCGATTTAGGCGGCGCCTGGGACGGCGCCAACTTATTGGCCGGTTGCTTCGGCGCTGCCCTCTGGACAGACTGCTTGGGAGCTGCTGGGGGTGTCACGGCCGACGTCGACGGTGTCGGTTCAGGCGGGGGAGGCTCAACTCGCGCCTTTCCCTTTTTGCCCTTTTGCCCCTTTTTGCCCTTTTTGGGCTCAGGGGTGGGCTTAGGCGGAGATTTCCGCCACTGCGCCGTATTATTTGTGACGGGGCTCACGCTCTGCGGAGGCTCCTCGTCATCGTCATCGTCCGACAGCATGTCCGACACCGCCGCTGCAGCGCTTAAAATGCGCCGGTCGGCAGCCAGCGGAGGACGCCGTACAGGATCCGGCAGGAGGCGGCCCTGGATACCATCAAAGCGGGCATTGATGATTGGAGCCATCGTATCCAAGATGAAGCGCTTTTGCACTTCATCTGCCTCCTGCCGAGTCTCGGCCGATGGCGCTGGTGCCCCTGGTGTATCCCGCACAGACCGCTCAAAAGCAGCCCGCAACTCTGCCAACTCCCGCTGCAGCGCCGCAACTTTCGCCTCCAGGCGTTCATTGTGGGCACGGAGACGCTCCGTCTCATCATTGGCGGTCCTGCCACTCAGTTCCGCCACTGCTTCCTCTATAGAGACGGCAGCCCCTTTTAGCCCCTTCACAAATGTGCCCTTAAGGTTGCCAGATTTTTCGGCGATGGTCTTGATGATTTTTAGACCTTCGTCAGCCTGGTCCTTTAGGGCACTAGCTGGGGGTCCCTCTTGGCGTACATTTGAGGTCTCTGTGACCTTCTTGGACATGGCACGCTTGGCCATTTCCGTCACGACACGCTCGGCCTCGTCGCGCCGAGCAGCAGCCTGCTGCCTTCTGGCTTCGGCCGACATCACGGGTGCCGCCTTTACGCGGCCACCTCTCTTACCAGCCGGACGGGCCCGCACCTTAGGCGCGGTGTCCTCGTCCGAGCCGGTCGGCTTGTGGCACCGTTTACGGCGCCTCTGTGCCATCTCGCCTGCTAGGCTCTCTTCGCTCACCCAGGAACACTCCGAAAGTGAGCCAGCATCTTGCTGCGACGTCTTATTGGAGGGACTTGCGTCCCTCAGGCGGTTCGTGCCCCCCCCAGATACGGTGGGGCTGCCTGCGCACGAAGACGCAGGGAGGGATTCTCCAGCAAAGCTGGTACCCTCCTGGGGTAAAGTATTATTGCGACTCGCCATCATGGATTTTTCCTTTTAAAGGGTGAGGTCCCTATTCCCCATATTCCCCCCCAGGCGCTCGGAACGGGATTCCCCTCCCGTCACTCATCCCTTTTCGCAGCACGCCAGACTGCGTGGGATTGGGGTTATTTTTTATTGAGGTTTTCTTCCTCGCAGCACCGCCCATGAATGGGACGGTGCCCTCGGCCCCAAAAGGGGTAACGAGTTGCCCGACGTTCCGCATGACAACGGAACGCCGCGCGAAGACGCACTACTACCCTCCGTCTGAAAGCAGACGGGGAGAGTGCACTCGGCAGAATATTGGCCAACAACGAACAAGACCCCGACTATCAGAGAGTTATTCGCTGTCGCCCAGGGTGCACCGTCCCGAATCGCTTGTCAGCCCGCCGCTACCGCCTGATCAAAGATCAGACGGCAGAAGCAAAGCCTTCAAACGACCGGGCACACGAGGAGGTTTTCCGCCCGTAGCACCCTAACCTAACCTAACCTAACCTAACCTAACCTAACCTAACCTAACCCAGTTACGGCCCGGTACTCGCCGAGAAAGCCACGTTTTCGTGACGCTCCGCACTAGAAAATTCGTTAAAATAGGAAAAAGTGGTGTTAGCAAGCAGTGTTATACCTCAAAATACGCGGAAAGAGTCGGACTATACGGGAGTGAGAAAGTTGTTAAGTGAGTGTCATCCCCCGAGAGTGCAGTGAGGGAAAACCCCAAAAATACAACTTTTGTGAACCTTTACCTGCATGCGCCGCCTCCAGGTGATCGGCAACCCCCAAATTTTACTTTACCAAAAGTTGGGGCTTTATCCAGTGCATCTTTCCTGTAAGTCCCGGATTTTTATCTGGAAAATTCCAGGAAGATATTAAAGAAAAACCGAAAACCACGTGGCGGCGTGGTCGATGAAGGAGTGCCGCCCGGCTGCTATTTCACATTGCCCTAAAAGATCCTTTCGCTGAAGAACAGGGAGGCACTTCAACCAGAATTTTTCCGCGCTCCCGTGGGGAGATAACAAGGTTTGAAAATCGAATATTCCTATCTTAATTTCTCAGGCCCTATTTAAGACGCGTGGGATTTGAAGACACCGGAAGCAGCAGAAGCACCGGCTCTACAAGCTTATTATTTTTTTAAATTGTTTTCATTGCCCAATTCTATTTTTTTTTAAGAAAAGTAATTTTTAGTTTTTATTAATTTTCTGTATAAATTCCAAACTAATATTTTTGGTTCTTTATTTATAAGTTGCGTGCAAAATTTTTGGACCCGCCGACGTTGGAATCGCTAAAATCGGTGCATAAACAAAGAAGTTACGTGATTTTCAGTAATTCTGTAATTTACTCCTGAAGGCTATTGAAAACTGAAAATCGACCCTCAACATTAAACAGCCCTCATCGCGCCGATTTCGGCGATACCAAACTCGGTTGGTCTAGGACAACTGGGGACGGAGCAATCCGGGATTTAAATTTCGCCGCCATCTTGTCGGCCATATTGGAAATTTTCAAACGCTTATAACTCCAGCCCCGGAGGTCGTGCGTGACTGCGGTTTTCTCTGTTCGTCGTGGCGAACCCTCTTCTTTAAAGATAACGGGGTTCAAACGAAGTTTGATATCAGAAAATTTTTAACTGAACCGACCTCAAATTCGTTCAGAGGGCGCCACGGCGAGCACGACGATACCAAACACCGGCAATCTGTGGTGGCTGGTTCCGGAGATACGACGTCTTAAAGTTTCAGCGGCCATCTTGGCCCGCCATTTTGGAATTCTTGGAATAGCCGTAGCTCCGGAACCCTTTATCGTAGCGACTCCGGGTTTTCATTGAGGACATCAGCGTTTCCTCCTCTCTCTTCCTCTATTTTTTTTTTTTTTTTTTTTTTTTTTACCTAGCATAAAAATATGTCTTCAGGACAAGGCAAGCCCAAACCCACTGCTCCTAGAGCACTGAGACCGACGTCAGAGAACAAACAGTATAAAATAAAAAAAAGTAATGATGCTCGTGTAACCCCAACACAGGACCCTAAAACGGAAGAAACTGATATCGTGCCACCCGCCTCTATATCTACAGATCCAGACACTGGGGCCCGGGATGTCGAGGAGACTATGGATGAACTGGGCATCCCACGACCTGAGATAAGATTTGAGGATGTGGAGGAATTAAATGCGCCTAAAAAGAGGGAAAGTATGATCCCCCAAATTGGGCGAAGCACACCTGTCCCGATGGAATGTGCATCCACAAAAGCGAACGATCTTCTCCAGTCAGCCAAGGAAGCGCTCGAAAAGGCCCTCAATATGAAGAGGGAATGCAAAGCGGAAGTACTCGCGAGTCTGGAAGGGATGTATGTCTTGATCCTGTCCCTGGCTGACTCCCGGTCACGCAGCAAAGTAACCCTCGAAGAAGAAAGGACCAAATTGGCGAACCATAAGCTGGCTTGGGAGCGAATACACTCAAGTAAAATAGAAAAAAAAATAGAAAGCCTTATCAAAGCCTATCAAGATAAAACGGACGAGCTCCTGAAAAAGGCTGAAGATCAAAAGCGCGACATTGAGAGAATAACCAGCTTCCTCTCATTTGAACTGGTCGGACCTCTGGGACTCCTAGAACCAATAAAAAATAAAATTTTTGAGATCCCAACCAGAGCTCTGGAGGCACCAGCGAGTGAGCCCAAAGAACCTATGAACTCGGAAGTGTCGAGCAGGGTGGCCGCGAGGCTGGAGGAAATGACCCAGGAATTAGGCAACATTACTGCGCAGCTCCGCGGCATCAGCCTGGACGTCGAGTGCTGGCGAGCCGAAACGAAGGCACCATTTTCCGCACATGATGAGTCTCATCCTCTCCCAACAAGGTCAGAACCTGGGCCAATGCGCGAAGAAGACCACCTCCGCATTGAGAATACAATGAGAACTCTATTGCGGGACACTTTGTCTGCAGTGCCAACCCCGGGTCTTACAAAGGAAGAAGTAGGGGATAGGATTCAGGGAGCGGTCGCGCCAGTCGTAAATCTGGCAAAGACAATTCGGGAAGAAATCGCGGAGGTTAGGGATCTCACCCTCAGCGCCCCCACCCTTGCAGCTACAGCGATGACAGGCCTAGGACCAGAATTGGCAGCAGCGGACACAGCCGCCCAAATCCAAAAATCCGTAGCGCCAATCATCAGCAGGATGGAGGAGCTGGTAGCGGGAACGGTGGCCGCCGGCACCAGGGTAGCTACGTATGCCGAAGCACTTGGCCGCCATATAAAAACAGGTCCCCAACATCCTAAACCTGTTCATATCGATAAGGAAAAAAGGACACAGTCAACAAACTGCTATGGAGTAGTTGTGGAGTCGGTGGACCCCCGTAAGACCGGAGACGACGTCATCAATACGCTCAAACGTGACGTGGACGTTGTCGCCCTGGGTGTAGGGATAAATCGACTTCACAAATTAAAGGGGAATAAAGTGTTAGTAGGATGCCCCACCGCTGAGGAGGGCAGGGCCTTTTGCCAGGCTGTGAGGACGACATCAGTGGGATTAACAGCGAAACACACGACCTCCAAAAATCCCCTAATAAGAATCGTCGGCGTCACAAACGAGACTAGTGACGCGCAAATTATAGCGGCTATAAAATCCCCCCAAAACAAGGGCCTACTGAAGGACGTGCCGATAGAATCAGGTACACTAAAGGTAGCCAGAAGGACAAAAGGGCGCACCAAGGAAAGGTGCAACGTAATCCTGGAGTGCAGCCCGCAGATATGGGACTGTCTCGTTGACAGAACACTGCGCATTGGCTACCAAATGGTGCCAGCGGTAGACCAATCCCCGGTAGTCCAATGCTACCGTTGCCTGGGATATGGACACCATGCCAGGTTGTGTCGCGCCCCAGCACCCAGCTGTGGATACTGCGCGGGAGAACATGACACCCGTGAATGCCCAAATCGGGACGGCGCGCCTTACTGTACAAATTGCAAGGAGACATCAGATGACCCTCACCCGGCTTACTCCCATGTTTGCCCCATTTGGCAGAAATGGGATCGGATGGCCCGAGCCAGTGTAATCCATTGCTAAAGGCGCACCAGGTGACACAAACTCGACGCAGCCCGTTGCTTCTGCACGTAAGGAAAGCATTAAAGCAGTACAAGTCAATCTCGGAAGGGGTCGCGCTGCCACTCATGATCTGCTAAATGTGGCACTGCAACAAAATATAAAAGTAATTCTGCTGCAGGAACCCTACGTCGGCGCGGGCACATACTTGAAATCAAACCAAGGCAGGATCTATCAGCGGGAAGGTGGTCCGGAAACTGTACGAGCGGCAATCATTGTCACTGACCCCAACCTACGAGTTATAAAAAACCCTGACCTGATCACAAAAGACATAGTCGCAGTTAAGATAGAAATGGGTTCACTAGACCTAGGAATAGTAAGCGTTTACCTCGATGAAACACAAAACATACAAACCCAGCTCAATGCCATATTAACTGCGGTCGATGGTTTGGGCACAAAACGTGTCTTGATTGGAGGTGACCTTAATGCCAAGAGCCGTTGGTGGGGATGTGAGGCGGATGAGGACAGAGGAAGAGCGGTAGAGGACATGATGGCAGAGAGGGGACTGCAAGTCTTAAATGAAGGAAATACCCCAACCTTCTATGTATTTAGAGGTGGCATTCTGTACTCTAGCATTCCCGACGTCACACTCACAACAACAGAGTTACTGCCCCTAATCACAGGTTGGAAGGTGGATACAGAAATGCTTCAGCTCTCGGATCATAGACCGATTACGTTTAATATAAACGCAAAAAACTCATACGGGAACACAACGCGACCCACGACCAGGAAGTACAACACCAACAAGGCCGATTGGGAGAAATTCCGGGAAGAACTGAGGGGATTCTTGTCCACAGACCAAATAACGGAATCCACTCTTTTGAGAATACAAAACCCTGCTGACCTGGACTTGATCGTTGAACGACTCACGGAACGAATAACCAAAGCTTGTGACAGAAGTATCCCACCCTTAAGGCACGTACAGAAACCACGATCGAACAAATGGTGGTCTCCCGCCTTGCAAGCCCAGAAAGAAGAGGTGAAGCGACTGCGACGCCGGATCCGGGGAGCGAACCTCCAAAGAAAAAGTGCTGTAATCCAGGATTACACAGATGCCAGAGCAGCCTACAAGGATGCCATAGAATCGGCCATTTTCGAGAGTTGGAAAAGTTTCACATCCAAACAGGACAACGAGGAAATTTGGGATGTTACGTATAGGATCATAAAAGCGAGCAACCAGGTGGAAGAAGACTGCCTGTTGAGAGATCCGGACAGCAATAACTTGCTGGATCCCCGTCAGTCCGCGGAGCTCCTAGCGGCTACATTTTACCCACCCGACGAACCAAGTACTGACAACGTGGACCAGGCCCAAATTCGCGTAGAGGCAGAATCTCTAACACAGCGGCTTAAGCAAGGGAAGCACGACCATAAACCCTTTACATTATGGGAGATTAAAAGCGTTATTAAAAATATGAGCCCTAAAAAAGCCCCCGGGTCGGATGGATTCACTGCGGACATATGCGCCCAAGTGTTAGAGGCAGTCCCAGCCACACTCCTTGCAGTATATAACGCGTGTTTGCGACTGGGCTACTTTCCCAAAGCGTGGAAAAAAGCGGCCATCAGGATAATCCCCAAACCCGGCAAGGATAACTACACAAACCCAAAATCATTTAGACCAATAGGGCTTCTGTCGGTTTTGGGGAAAATCCTAGAGAAGGCTATTGCAAATAGGCTTTGGTGGACACTTGGCACCTCGAATGGCCTCAACCAGCGGCAGTACGGGTTCGTACCGCAGCGTAGCACTGAAGATGCACTTTATGACGCCGTCACGCAGATTCTGGAGGCCCGCAGCCGAAGCGAGATTGTAGTGGTTGTGTCGTTGGACATCGAGGGAGCGTTCGACAACGCCTGGTGGCCTTATATGCTTCTAGAGCTTGAAAGGAGAGGAGTGGATCCTGCCGAGTTGGCCACCATCGCTAACTACTTAAGTGATCGGACGGTTGAATTATCTTACGCCGGCTTTAATTATATCTTGAAGGCAATGGAATTCACCTATTTGAGAACCTAAAGGTGCTGGGTCTCACCCTGGATAGAAACCTTAACTACAACGCTCACCTGAAGGAACAAACTACCAAAAGCCTTAACCTGTACAAGAAGGTGGCCCGAGCGACGAGAGCTACGTGGGGATTGAATAGTGTAATAATAAAAACTCTGTATACGGTGGTAGTGGAACCAACAATGCTGTACGCCGCAGGAGTGTGGGGTAAGGCGGCTTCCAGTCGGTGGAACCAGACACTTCTAAACCGCATGACCAGAAACTTTACAATATTAATAGCAAAAGCCCACCGTTCGTCGTCGCTTACAGCTACTGCTGTAATGGCTGGAATCCTGCCACTGGATCTCAGAGCAGGGGAGCTTCGTCAGGTGTACGAAATTAAGAGAGGGAAGCCCTTGGCAGAGTTACCGGGCAGAACCCTCGAGACACGGGCCAATAAATTTGACTTGCCCCATCCGGCACACAGAGAGCCGATCTCTTTTAATCTAGTAACGGAGTCGGCTGACATTCCTAGCCAGGACACAGACATAGTCTGCGCGTACACCGACGGCAGCAAGTTGGAAGGCAAGGTGGGGGCAGCAGTCACGATCTGGAAGCATGGCAAAGAAACAAAACGAGCCAGTTTCCGACTAGCCGAATACTGCAGCGTTTATCAGGCGGAAATGACAGCGATCCTGCGCGCTCTTCAGCTCATCGGACAGGATAAACCCAAGACAACGCACATCCTAAGTGACTCAAGGTCGGCCCTTGAGGCCTTGGCAAACCCCGACAATTTAAACCCCCTAGCGCATAGAATCAGAATCGAGACCAACAAATTGAAAATAATGGGACACAAAGTTGAGTGGTTCTGGGTCAAAGCGCACGTAGGGATTCAGGGTAATGAGCGGGCAGACGAACTTGCGAAAAAAGCTGCCCTGACCAACAAACAAGCACCGTTCTACGACGCCTTCCCATTGTCTCATGCGAAGAGACTTGTAAGAGATCGTACAATAGATGCATGGCAGAAGAGATTCGAAGACGCCAATACAGGGGAAGCCATGAAACTCTTCGTAACCGATGTCCGATTAGCTCATAAAGTTTTTCGAGGGATGCACTTCACCAACATGGAGGCGCAGATGTTTACCGGTCATGGAGGTTTCCGGAAATATCTCTTTAAGATGAACCTGGCCCCATCCCCATTCTGCGTCTGCGATGACCGATCTGAGGAGGATACCAAACACATAATACTAGACTGCCCACGTTATGGTGCTCTCAGGCTGGATTGTGAGTTCCGACTGGGGATGGAGCTCAATAAAGACAATATTATAGCAGCTTTCGAAGGCAGACATCACCGGGAGGCACTACTGAGCTTCTGTCGGAGAGTCGTGCGTTCCGCTGCTCGAGCAAATGGATCTACCGCAGCTGACTAAACGATATTTCATTTCGCGATAATATGGCGAAAGGGAGAAGAAGGGGGAGAAAGGGAGAGAGGGGGAGAAAGGGGAAAACGCTGAAATAATGACAGTACAATAATATTGCAAAATTTTGAATTGAAAATTGCCAAGTAAGTGTTCATCCTAATTATGAATTTTATTAATATGATTTATATTTTAATTTTCAGTAGGCTTTAACTTGTACATTATTATTTTAAATTTTAATTTTACTTTAATTTAATTTAATTTTCTTAATTATTTCAATTTATTATTATTATTTTATTTAATAACTTTTATTTTATTTATTTTAATTGTAATGTACCTTATTATTCTGATATATTGTACTAGGAAACAAGTAGTATTGTACTAGTAACAAGGAATAAATTACTATAAGATTAAAAAAAAGGAAAAAAAAAAAAAAAAAAAAAAGTTAATACAAGCTATAAATGACAGTGACCGTAATTAAAATAAAAAAAAAAAAAAAAAAAAAAAAATTGGTATCATATCCTGAGATTTTTAATATGTATAGAACTAAAACTGCCGCATTATCCCACAGTGGCTATCGCTAGTAGGTTTTCCAAGCAGGTGGTGTTTTAGCCGGTAAGAGTCCGGCACTACCTGGGTCCCTTCCCAGGTGTCCATGAGGATTTCACCATGAGGAGAGGGCGACACTGTGCTCGACAAGATCGTATCTAATGTTTATAATCTCTTAAAAATATTTATATTGACAATTAGTCTACAAAATAGGCAAATAACTAAAGTTTATAGTGTCAGTAAAGTGCACAAGTGTTATCTTGACTAAATAGGTATAAATACCCAAAATATAATAAAAACAAATCTCTATAACAACTACAGTAAAACTTGTAAACAAACAAAACGATTGCGTAATGTGTAAAAAACAATTTAAAACAATGTGCTGCTGATAAAAACTTGTAAATAAACAAAACTTAGTGCAAATTGTGACCAAAATAATAAATTGTGGAGATTTTGACGGTGTTCACAAATTTATAGTGCTGGGTAGCAAACATCATTTAACAATTCAAAGACTCTAACAGACTTTAAAAATAATTGTTACAATAAGACTGCATTTTTCGTCAGTATCACTTAGAAAGCGTTGGACCCGCGGCATCGTTTTGAACGGACCAAACGAACACTGATCTCGAAGTCCATGGTTCGATCCTCAGCACGGGCAGAAAATTTTATTTATTTAACAACAATTTATTTAACTCACAAAACTTGAACAGATATAAGTTTAGTTCATTTCTCGATTTGATAACAGAGGGCGCCACTGGTATTCAACATGGACAATTCATTTGAAAATGTTACAATAAGGAAACACCAAATAGCACGAGCAAGGTCAGTGGAATCATTAGACAAAAATGACTCACTCAACACAACTACATCGGAAGATAATTTATTAGGAAGAAGTCTTGACTTGTCAACAAATATACAAAGTATTCTCATTAATGAAATGAAATCAGAAATATCCCAATTAAAACATAACCTGCAAAGTAATCAAGATGAGTTAGACAGAGTTATACTAGAAAATATTGAACTTAAGAAGCAAAACGCCCAGTTAATACAAGACAATAATATTCTAAAAAATTTATGCAGAAGCCCCATATCATCTGTAAAAAAGAATGTTTGCTCAAATCGTAAGAAAAGCTTCAGGCGCCGATTAGCGAAAAGCTTCTTGGATAGCCCGACAGAAAAGTCTCAGGACAATCCCGTAGACCTTGAACAGGACAACATGGAATCTACTTCTAATAGAATGGATAATGTAGTAGAATCTAAACTTAGCCTCAAATCACAAGACACATCGTCATCTGGCAATTTCATTCCACAGACGGGATGTACCAACGCCCGAAAAATAGAAAAAACATATGTCGCTCAAAAAAGGATTTTTATCTTTGGGGGGCAACAATGCAGTGGCTTAGCTCTAGCTCTTACGCAGTTAAGACTACATAATCCCTATCAGAAATATAAATTTACATCAATTGTGAAGCCAAATGCAAGAACGGAAGACATTCTCACAAGTTGCAAGTTATTTGATATATCTACTAATGATAGAGTAATAATAGGAGTAGGTGAACATGATACTAACCCGTTGAAAGTGATGACTGAACTAAGTGCCTTTCTAAAATCTATTTCTTGTCCTGTATTTGTTTTAAAGATTGCCAAAAACATAAGTTTAAATGAATATAAATTAAATACATTGATAAAAAATATCTGTAATCAGTTCATAAACTGTTCATTCGTCAATTTTCCCGAAAACAACTGTTACAAATTAATGGACGATCTATGTGGTAAAATAAGTTCTGTTCTGGATGAAATGGACTATTATTTGCAATACCTACCATTTATGTTACAACCAATAGAGAGAAAAAAGCAAACAGGATTAGGGAAGGAACCAAGAATAAGCTTTGCCAAGAATAAGGGTTCGGCAAAGAGGTCTACACGAGAGCAAGGCACACAAACAGACACCATACCATGTGCAGCACACATAGGGATAGATAATAATACAAATGGTCTTTTTCGAAACGTTAAGTGCAGATGGAATTTCTTTTAGGTTATTGCACCAAAATATAGCTGGTCTAATAAATAAAACCAATATATTAGATATACATTTATCAGAACTCTCTAAAATGCAAAAGGGCCCTGACGTTATTTGTGTGACTGAACATTTTGTAGCTACGGAACACCGTAGTATGGTAAATGTATGTGGATACCAATTAGCAGCACTATACAGTAGACAAAATAATAAAAGAAATCAAAATAGAGGTGGTGCGTGCATCTTAATAAAAGAGGGAATTGCATACAACGAATTGAAATATAACGATATTTCAGTCGCGAAAATATTCGAGTGTTGTGGTATACACATTCCTATACTAAATATTATAATTATTTGCTTATATCGAACACCAGACTCAAATGTATACGTTTTCTTAGACAAGCTGGAAATCTTGCTAACGAAATTGCGTAATAAATCCAGTAACAAAAAAATTATACTTGCCGGGGACTTAAATATAAATACGCTAAAAAGAGAGCGGGGTACTCAGATATTCTTAGATCTAATGAGTAATTTTAATTTGACATTACATATAAAACAGCCCACTAGGCAGGAATCTTGTATTGACCATATTATTAGTAATGTAAAGAATGGAATAGGAGAGGTCTTGCATCTAAATTTGTCAGATCACAATACGGCACAAATGATAAGTTTTCCTATTAGTCATAAACTAGATGTCAATGATCACTACTTTATATTTAAAAGAGATTATTGCCAAGAAAACATTAACAAGTTCAAAGAATGCTTGTCAAGTCTTTCTTTTTCCGACGTTTATCAGGAATGCGACCTTAATGGCGCTTACAACAAATTTCATAGTACAATTTCATTGTTTTACAACTTGTGTTTCCCTTTTATAAAAATAAGGGTCTCCACAAAGGCTCGAAAAAATAAATGGATAAGCAAAGGTCTCCGGAAAAGTTGTAAAGTTAAAAGATTTCTTCGCTACAAGTACTACTTGGATAAAACTAGATCTAACCAAATGGCATACAAAAATTATAGCAGGCTCTTACGGCGATGTATTAATTGTTCCATCAAAAACTATAATCATAAATATATTCATAACTCGAGGAACAAATGTAAAGCTTCGTGGAGCTTAATTAAGAAAGAGTCGGAAACAAAACATAAGGTGGGATCTATAGATAGCATTAATTTGGATGGAAAACGCATTACAAACCCAAAAGAGATAGCTGATACTTTCAATGAATATCTTATAAATTTGACCCATAAGAAAAATAGGACCGGCTCTACATGTACTGCTAGAAACTGTAACAGTGTTTTTCTTAAGCCCCTTAATGAGGATGACATTTACAAAATTATAATGTCCTTAAGAAATACAAACGCGGTAGGCTTTGACGACATAGCGACAAGAGTCCTAAAAGCTTGCTATTTGGAAGTTTCTCCTGTGTTAACTTTCTTGATCAACCTATCGTTCTCAGAAGGGTGTTTTCCCAAGCTGCTAAAATCATCCATAGTAAAGCCAATTTTTAAAAAAGGAGACATGTCAAATATTACAAATTTTAGACCTATAACATTAAACTCTATTCTTTCTAAAGTATTTGAAACAGCATTTCAGAAACAGATGATAGACTTTCTGAATAAATATAAAATATTATGTGATCAACAATATGGCTTCACAAAAGGCAAGTCAACTTCATTAGCTGCTTTTCACCTTGTTTCACAAATTATTGACAATATGGATGATGGGAATGCCACCACTGTAATATTCTTCGACATGTCTCGGGCATTTGACCTAGTATCACATAGAGTTCTTCTTGACAAACTTGATAAATGTGGCATTCGGGGACCAGCATTAATGTGGGTTGAGTCTTATTTAAAAGACAGATCACAATGCGTGGAGATAACCAGTTTAAATGAGAAACGAGAGGTAAAATCTTATAAATCTACCTCAAAAATAAATGAATATGGTGTGCCGCAAGGTAGTGTCTTAGGCCCATTATTATTTAATATTTATATAAATGATCTACCAGAAATAACATCCCATCCCTGTATCTTATTTGCTGATGACATTTCTATTATTTTAAAATCACCTGAGAATGTGAATATAGTTGACATTAAAGATACAATTGACAAAGTTATAAAATGGCTCAATGATAATAATTTACAAATTAATTTGACAAAGACTAATATAGTACAATTCCATTTCAGTCAATCACAGGTTGATACATTAAATGTCAATTATAATGATTTAATTCTTTCAGACGTAAATCGTACTACTTTTTTAGGTTTCGTACTGGACAGCCACTGCGACTGGAAAGCACATGTAGAACATGTATGTATAAAATTAAATCGCTTTGTATATGTTTTATATAAACTATACAAAACCTCAAATCAAAGCACTATGTTATCTGCATATCATGGGTATGTGTGCTCAGTTCTCAAGTACGGGCTAATACTATGGGGTAATTCTGTAGAGGTAAATAGAGCATTCATTGTACAAAAAAAATGCATTAGAGCTATGTGTGGAGTTGTTCCATGGCATTCTTGTAGACCTCTATTTCGGAAACTTGGTCTACTTACTCTACCCTGTTTGTATATTTTAGAGTGCAGCAAATTTGTTAAACAAAATGCAGAATTATTTGTAAAAGCTAAAGATATATATCCTAGGAACACAAGAAATCCAGAAAGAATTGTTTTACCAAAAGTACCACGGACAGCCATGTACCTTAAAAGTTGCTACTCTATGTGTGGGAGACTATTTAACGCTCTTCCTGCGGACTTAAAGTCACTTCCAATGAATACATTTTCAAAGAAATTGAAAACCTGGCTGGTCGACAGATGTTTTTATTCAGTGACAGAATTTATGGAGAGGCGCTCTAACTAAACAAAGGACATGTTAATTTTACTTTGATTTTACTTATTATTTTTAAATTTCGGTTGACATTGTAATAATTTGACTAGAATTGTATACCATATTGTAATGTAATGACATTCAGTAATTATAAAAATTTACATTAATATTTGCTCGCCACACTTGGCAAAATATGTGATTCGTCTACTTACTGTACTAACTATGTTACCATATTTTACGCAAATAAATTCTGATTCTGATTCTGATTCTGATTCTGATTCACCACCTGCTTGTAAAAATAAATATAAAAAAAAAAAAAAAAAAAAACCTAACCTAACCTAACCTAACCTTTTTTTTTTTTTTTTTTTTTAACGAAGGACAGATCCCTGTTACGGATACCCGACAGCTTGCAGGGGAAGCTATCGGGTTATGTGGGACTCCACGCCAGAGTGACGTGCCTACCCACTAAAAAACCTTCGGAGTTCCATCTCAACCGCTTTTGCCGGGGACACGGGAAAGGAAATACAACCGCGAACCCCGGCGCGGCTGGCCGCCAACGCAGCCCCTCCTCGGGGACGTCTGAGCGTCCCCCCGACTCACCAAGTAGGCGCGTCCGGAACTCACGGACGCGCCGTACCTCCTTGGGCCAATTGAGAGGCGGCAGACTCCCACGCAGTCCACCGCCTGTGGCCCCATGGGAGCCAGATAAACTGGCTCCCAGCGGCGGAGAAGATGTTAGGCTCCGCCGCTTGCCTCTCGCCGCAAACGCGGTGCGGTACCGCTCGACCGCGGAGGACAGGGAGACCGGCAACGCAGCACCGAAAATCCCTCTCCTCCGCGACCGATCACCATCCACAGCCACGGCGGTGTGGCCCCGCCTGAAGCGCCGGGAGAGCAATAAAATATTCCCCTCCCGGCGGCTCCACCTCGGGTGGGGGGAGAACTTCCCACTCCCCCGCCGCCCCAATGGGCGCATCCGTGCGGATGCGCCCCTCCCCGGGTGGGGGCAGATCTTCCCACTGCCCCGCCGCCCCATTGGGCGCATCCCAGCAGGCTCAAGGCCGAAGCCGAGCCCGCGGGAGCGCCCCTCCTCGGGTGGGGGGAGAACTTCCCACTCCCCCGCCGCCCCAATGTGGGCGCTCGCTGCTGTGAACAGCAGGAGCGCCCCCGCGCGGGTTCCTCTTCGCTTCCCCGTGGCCAGGACTACCACGGGTACTGAGCCCCCCCGGTACGACAAACCGGGAACCACCTCGGGGGGGAACCTAACCTAACCTAACCTAACCTAACCTAACCTAACCTAACCTAACCTTTTTTTTTTTTTTTTTGTAACGCGAAGAAAATCCCTTCGGATACCGCACCAGCTACGGGAAGCCGGTGCGGTTATGTGGTGTAGCCACTAAAAACTCCGCGGTGTCACTTCTCAGCCGTTGTGAGAGCCGGGCCGTGGGCTATTCTCGCTCCACAGCCCAGCACGGCGGCCGCTAGCTCGGCGGCCTCAATTCGGCACGCTCTCAGATCCCCTCTCCAGCGAGAGGGTCGGAGCGGCCAGCGGGTTGGCCCGTCGGCCTACAATTTACCCGCTTGGGTAAAGGCACACGTGACACACATGCGCCTTTCAACCCGGACCGTTAAGCCAGGTGACGGATTCCCGTATCCGCACCCGACCGGTCTTGTTATGGGGGCAGATGGTGCAGGCCATAAGCCCGCCTTCTGCGCCCTGTGCGCCGGCGGCGGATGGCGAGGTCGGTGGTGTTCTCGCGCTCTCTCTCCGCCGCCTCTTTGCGGAGCATGACGCACTCCGCAAAGGCCTGCACCGCTGTCCACAACGTCTCGCTGTCGACCATGCATTTTACCACGGTCGGCAGCGAGAGATCGTCCCCCACGACCGCGCGTAACTCGGCGCGGTCAACTGCCCAGGCTGGGCAGACTTCCAGTGTGTGCTGGGCGTCCTCGTCCTGGCATCCGTCACAGTGGTGGCAAACGGCCGACGGCTCCCGTCCCGCTATGCGACACAGGTACCCTCCAAAGCAGCCATGCCCAGAGAGCAACTGCGTCAAGCGGAAGGTTAGGGAGCCGTGCTGCCTCGCCAACCATTGGCCTAAAACTGGACGGATCGCTTCGACGGTCCTACGCCCAGCAGTAGGCTCCTCCAGCCTCTGACTCCACTCCTCAATGGTGCGCTGACTCAGCTCAATGCGGCGTCCCGCAATCTCTCTAGGTGCCGGCCGGTGACCCCGGGCCAATGCCTCCTCACGCCATGTAAATAGGTCTGCAAGGACCCCGGCTTCCAGGTCCCAGGGTATGCTACCGGCCAGCAAGCACGCTGCCTCCGCGGAGATCGTGCGATATCCCCTTGCGACCCTGATCGCCATCAACCTCTGCGGTCGTCGCAGTAGGGCGATATTTTGGCGACTCAGGGCCTCCACCCAAACGGGGGCACCATATAGGGCCATGGATCGCACGACCCCCATATATAAGCGCCTGCAGGACGCCTCCGGCCCTCCCAGATTGGGTAGGAGCCGCGTCAACGCACCAGCCGCCGCCATCACGCGCGGCACTAGCGCCGCAAAGTGGGCGCCGAAATTCCATCTGCCATCAAGGACGATGCCAAGGTACCGCATCGTCGGCTTGATGGCGATTTGAACACCACCAACCACAAGGCTAGAATCTGGCGGAGGCCCCCTCCGAGGGCCGTGAAAACACAACGCCTCGGATTTGTGAAGGGCCACCTCCAGACCCAGCCGGCGGATTCGGCGCACCACTTGCGCTACTCCCGCAGTTGCTAGCAATGACGCCTCCCGGAATGTTGTACCGCGGGCGGTCACGAGCGTGTCGTCGGCGTAACAGATGACCGCGACGCCCGGAAGATTGACCGCCCGCAGCACCCAGTCGAACCCGATGTTCCACAGGAGCGGTCCTAAGACAGAACCCTGTGGAACACCGCGCGTCATTGCACACTCTTTCCATCCGTCTCGAGCAGGAAACACTACCCTCCTATCTGAGAGGTAGTCCTGGATGAGCCGGCGCAGGTATGGTGGCACCCCGTGATAGCGGAGTGCCTCCAAAATGCAAGGCCAGGGGAGGGTGTTAAAGGCGTTGGCGATGTCGAGAGACACCACCACGACCACCTCACCCTGGGAGACCGCATCCTGCGCCATGGACTTCACTCTCAGAATGGCGTGGATGGTGGACCTTTTCCGGCGGAACCCGTACTGGGAGTCCGCGAGGTTCGGACCCACTCGCTCGAGGTGCTCGACAAGGCGGTCACAAGTGACTCTTTCCAGCAATTTGCCAGCCTCATCAAGCACGACTAGAGGACGAAACCCAGACGGGGAATCCGCCGGTCGTCCCTCTTTCCTCAGCAGGACTAATCGTCCCGCTTTCCACGCCTTCGGAAACTTCCCCTGCTCGAGACAGGCGTTGAAGAGCCCCCTCAGTCGCTCCTCCAGGGCCTCTACTGCACCTAGAGCGAGGACCAACGCCTTTCCCGGCACACCATCTGGACCCGGGGCGACATTCCTTGCGCGCAATCTTTCCAGACCTGCGCGCAGTTCGTCCCGGGTTATCTCCGGGATCTCTTCTCGGTCCTCGCTCCGTGGCACCGATGGAGGAGCCATGCTGGGGGGTTCGATTGCCCCTCCCTGCGGGAACAGAGTGGCAATCACCTCTTCGAGGAACTGCGGCTCAAGACTCTGCGTCAGGGGGACGCCATACGGACGAGTCTTGTTACGGACGAGCCGGTACGGCCGTCCCCATGGATCGCGGTCCAATGTGGCCAGCAGTTCCTCCCTTGCCGCTTCCTTCGCGGCCGCAATCGCGTTCTTCAGCGCGTTCTTCGCCTCCACTAGGGCCGTGCACAAGGCGGCCTCTTCAGCGTCGTCCCGGCGCCGCCTTCTCCGGTATCGGGCGTATTGGCGTCTAGCCTCACTACAGGCCTCCCGCAACTGCGAGAGTGCCGGCGACCACCAATACACCCAACGCCTGGGAGGACGAGTACTGGACCGGGGCATAGACGCGTCGCAGACAGCAGTCATTGCACCCCGGAACCACTCGGTCTCGTCCTCAACCTCCACACGTACCGGCGCCCGGGACCAGCCTTGTAATATGGCCGCCTCCTCTAGCAGTTCTTTGTCGAGGCGCTTCAGCTGCCACCGCGGGCCGACCTCATTCGGGGCCCAGTTTGTGCCGCTCGGAGCGACCGAGGACGCAGAGAGATCGAACCGCACGAAGCGGTGATCGGAGAGCGACTCCGCGTCCTCCATCACACTCCAGCTCTGCACGCGGTGCGCCAGCGCAGGGCTAGCGAACGAAACGTCCACGATAGAAGAGCCCTGCGGGCGCACGCAAGTTGGAACCGAGCCCCGGTTTAACACGGCCAGCCCGACGGTTATGAGCCACTCCTCGATGACCAGCCCTCGCAACCGACGAGGGTCTCCCGGACGAAAGGTTGCCGGGCATCCCCACGCCGTTGATTCGGCGTTGAGATCCCCAGCAACAACTATCGGGCGAGGGTGACACCTGTGGACAAGCGCCTCGAGCTCGGCCATGAAAGACTCGAACTCACTGAGCGGACGGTTGGGCGAGAAATACACGCCAATGACAACTAAGTCGCCCAGTTGAGCCGAGACCATTCCATGGCCACGTACGACATTCCTTGGAGGCGAAGAACTCGCCGAAGACACGACGGCCACAAGACCGTCCCGGTCCGCCAGCCAATTGTGCCTTGCAGGGACAAAGTACGGCTCAGCTACCACCGCCACGTCTATCAACCACTCCGCCATGCTCTGAGAAAGCAGGTCCTGAGACCTGGCGCAGTGGTTGATATTCGCCAGGAGAAATTTGAGGGCCATAATTATGGGATGGTCCCCATCTCCATCACCTCGGCGTCCTGAGCCGTACGGGCGGGCTGCGTCTGGGCCGTAGCCACGGACACAACACGCCTCCCGCCTTTCTTCT
Source organism: Elegia similella (assembly GCA_947532085.1). Classification (NCBI taxonomy): domain Eukaryota; kingdom Metazoa; phylum Arthropoda; class Insecta; order Lepidoptera; family Pyralidae; genus Elegia; species Elegia similella. Next base: position 23,431,515 of record OX383944.1, on the reverse strand, counting down.
TGCGCGCACTCGGGCATGCCGCGCTCCCGACTCGGTGTCCTGCCGGCTTGCCAGCCTCAGCGCAGAGCACGCAGCTAGCAGCGGCAGCTGTACACTGGGCGGCCTTATGACCCGGCTTACCGCAGCGGTAACACAGCAAGCTCCTGTCGGTGTCCGCAGTGCATAGCTGGCTCACATGGCCCACTTCAAGGCAGCGATAGCACTGCAGGGGTTTAGCCGGCAGCAGTTTGACCTGCGCCGACACCCATCCGACCAAGAGCCGCTTGCCACTGGTCAGCCGTTTGGCCGCCACAACAGGACACCGCACCCAAGCTGTGCGAGTGCCAGCGTTGCCCTCTCGGATTTCCCCGACCGTGACGTCGGCCTCGGGGCACTCACCAACCCGGGCGATTGCACTGCGCACCAGGTCCGGGGTTGCCGAGTCACACAGCCCAAGCACGCGCAGCTCTGCGCGCTTTTGTGGGCGGGACACCTCCACCATCTGGGGATCTAATACCTCCTTCAGTTTGGAGGCCAGATTATCGGCCTGCGAAATCTTGTCGGCACCCGCAATTTCAATGATGCGGGCGCCGGTTGCCGCTCGTTTGAGTTTGACACCGGAGATGCCCAACTCTCCGATGTCCACCATCTCCTGGGCCTGGGCCATAATTTGGCCATAGGTTGTCCCCCGCTTTTCGGCATCTGGCTGTATTTTTAAAATAACAGCAGCCGTGCGCGGGGGGCGCAACTTGGGCATCGGCCTTTGGTTGGGCTTCTGCTTAGGCCCAGTTTGGGGTCGAGCAGCCTGGTTATTCGAAGGGCCGACAAGGCCGCCAGCCGCCTTATTTTTGTTTTTGCCACCTCTTCTCGCCACCTCAGTCCAGGCTGTCTCCATGGACGCTGGGGGCGGAGGAAGAGCTCGTGGAGCGGGCCGCACACCTGGCAACGCTTCAGGCACCGACGCCTTTTTAGCAGGCCGCCCCGGCGCTGTAGGTGGCGCAGCCGCCTATGTCGACGGCGTCAGCTCCTGCCCAGATGGCAAAGGAGTGCTGGGTCTCGCCTTTCCCCTCTTTCTACGTCCCTTTTTGCCCTTTGTGGGCTCTGCGTTTGGTTGGGGCGGAGCTTTACGCCACTGTGCCGTTTTACTAACGGCTACAGGGGGTAGTTCCTCTTCGAAGTCGGACTGCAGGTCCGACTGCACTGCCGCTGCAATGGAGGCAATGTGCCTGTCCGCAGCCAATGGAGGACGCCGCACGGGATCAGGCAGGAGGCGGCCCTGAATGCCTTCAAAGCGGGCGTTTAGTACCGGGCCCATCGTGTCTAGAATGAGGCGCTTTTGCGCCTCATCGGACTCCTGCCGCGTGCCACTCATTGCCGCCGGTGCAGCACGCTCAGACCGCACCACAGCAGCCCGTAGCTCCTCCATTTCGCGCTCCAGCGACGCTACTTTTGCTTCCAGGCGTGTGTTGGCGGCCTGGAGCCGTTCAGTCTCCTCGTTGGAGGATCTACTGATGAGAGCCGCCACGGCTTCCTCAATAGAAGCGGCAGCCTCCTTAAGGCCCTTCACAAAGGTACCCTTAAGGTTTCCAGAGTTGGTCGCAATATGTCTGATGACCTCTATGCTGGCATCAGTCTGGTCCTTAAGGGCACCAGCCAAGCGGTCCTCGTCAGGAGAGCTCGCCACCTCCGTCACCTTTTTGGACATCATTTTTTTGGCCATATCGAGCACAATTCTTTCCGCCTCTTCCCTTTTAGCAGCCGCGAGCTGCCGTCTTTCCACGGCAGTCATCGTTGGGGCTGCCTTCGGGCGCCCACCCTTCCTTCCGGCTGACCGAGCCTGCACTTTAATGGCAGTATCGGAATCCGAACCGGAATTCGGATTATGGCACCTTTTACGGCGCCGCCGCTCGTCTGTCCGACTTCCCACGCTCATCCAGGACCCCGTGTCCGATAGAGAGCCAGCCTCTAGCTGCGACATCGACTGGTTTAAAGAGGGACTTGCGTCCCTCTGGCGGTTCGTGCCCCCCCCAGATACGGTGGGGCTGCCTGCGCACGAAGACGCAGGGAGGGATTCTCCAGCAATGCTGGTACCCTCCTGGGGTATAGAAGTTTTACGAGACGCCATCATGAATTTCCTTTGAAGGGTGAGGTCCCTATCCCCGAAGTTCCCCCCCAGGCGCTTGGAACGGGATTCCCCTCCCGTCACTCATCCCTTTTTGCAGCACGCCAGACCGCATGGGATTGGGGTTATTTTTTATTGAGGTTTTCTTCCTCGCAGCACCGACCATAAATGGACCGGTGCCCTCGGCCCCAAAAGGGGTAACGAGTTGCCCGACGTTCCGCATGACAACGGAACGCCGCGCGAAAAACGCACTCCTTCCCTCCGTCTGTAAGCAGACGGGGAGAGTGCCCACGACACGAGCGCAGCCCATTGCTGGACCGCACTTTCACTTGGCAGAATATTGGCCAACAACGAATAAGACCCCGACTATCAGAGAGTTATTCGCTGTCGCCCAGGGTGCACCGTCCCGAATCGCTTGTCAGCCCGCCGCTACCGCCTGATCAAAGATCAGACGGCAGAAGCAAAGCCTTCAAACGACCGGGCACTCGAGGAGGTTTTCCGCCCGTAGCACCCCTCCGCCCGTAGCACCCCAACCTAACCTAACCTAACCTAACCTAACCCAGTTACGGCCCGTCAGCCGCCGAGAACACCACGTTTTTAAAGCGTTCCGTAATTAAAAATTCATAACTTCGGCAAATTTTGTGCTACAATCAATCTAATAGTGTCAAATTGTTAGTGAAGTGACGCCCGAGGTGCTCCCAAGTGCCTCCTACTCCTAGGATTGCAGTGGTAAAGTGACGTAAAGTGGCAAAAACACAAAAAGTGAACTTTTTCAAAACTTTGACCGCGTGCGGCGGCCAAACGAGATCGAGAACCCCCACTTTTTATTGTGTCTCCGGATAGCCCTCAACAAGCCCCATCGAGTGACACCCCCTCCGGAATTTTCCGGCGCCCCCCTGCTGAGAACATAGCAGAAAAATAAAAACCACGTGGCCACGAGGTGGGTGAAGGAGCGTCGTGCGGCTGCATCTGGACACACCGTTGGAAGGGTCTTCTCTCGCACTGCCAGAAACCAGTTCCAGAAGAATTTTCCGACCTACCGGTAAAAAGTTATTGTTATTAGAAATTCAAAACTTCTACTTACCCCCACTCCTGTGCTAATGGAGACGCGTGGGATTTGACGCTGCAGAACAAAGCGGGACAACAAGTTCTTTGAGGCTGCGAAAAAATAAAAATTTTAATTAGCGTAAGTTAGGAATTATTCCCGGAAAATCCAAAATTTCTTTTTTCCTATTTAAATAGTTTTCCTAAAAATTTTCCGGAATCGTAAATAGAGTGTTAGTCAGATATTAGTAATAGAAACAGGAATCAAAAGGAATTTCCGGAATCGGTCGACAAACAAAGACTCTACGTCATTTTTGGTATTCGGGACCCCAGATCCCGAGGGAGTCTGAAAATCGTTTTTCTGGACACAGATCCTACATGTTGACGTCGAGCCGATCCTGGGGATACTTTTGATTTTTTCCTGCGATCACTGGATCCGGAGATCCCCTCCATTTTTTGGACATTTTAAGTAGCTTTTCACTCTTGGCAATTTTCACAAAATTTCAAAAAATTTTTGCTCCGGAACCAGAGGTTGTAGGAACCCGGGGTTTTCACCCTAGACATTAGCGTCCTTGGGACTATTTGGAAAAAAATTCTCGGGAGTTTTCCAATTTTCACGGAAAATTTTCCGGAAAATTCTGGGAGACTCCTCAGAACTTCAAAACTTAATTCAAATACGCTGACAACCCCGAATAAGCCGAAAACCGCGTTCTCCTAGGACCAAAATTGAGTAACTCAGCTCCGGAAAACTGAACCCCGGGCTCAGTTTTGGCAAACTTCAAAATTTTTTATCTCCTTAACGGTTTGTCCTACAGGAACGCGGTTTTCATTAAAGGGATCAGTGGCCCCGGGACTATCTCCAAAAAATTCAACACGACTCTACATAGAGTCATATTGTAGAGGGCCGTAACACCTAAATTAACAGTCCGAAATTTTTCAAAATTCGGATTTAACCCGTGACTGCCGGCTTCCAGGCCGGGAATAACAAGTCGACTCTAGATAGAGCCTACCGTCTCTACAAAAAACTAATTTCGACAGAGATCGTATTTTAATTACTCGAAATACGTAATATTAGCTAATAAGTCGACAGGTAGAGCCTCTTTACAGCTCTACCATTTTTAATTGTATCAAAATAATTAGGTTAAGAAAAGTCTATTTAAGTAAATTGGAAAGAACTGAGGAAAAGAGCAACAAGGCTCTGTTTTATCCCGGTTCGACGATTTTCTCCTAGGAAAAAATCTGGAAACCACCCCATCTTCATCAGTTCTCTCCAGTGCTTGAGTAGCAAGACCAGGGTTCAGGAAACCCTGTATTATATTTTTATTTTTTAAATTGTTTTAATTTAATTTATTATTTGAGATTTTAACTGAAATTTGATTTTATTAATTATTATTTTAAATTTTAACTTAAATTACTATCCCATTTATACAACTTATACAAATTTACTTTTAACAAATTTTGACTCATACCTCCAATATGATTAGGACTCCAAACCACTCGGCAAAAACAAGTAGGGTGCTATTTAAAGAACCCGAAAGTGAGGTTATCTCCTACGAATTATCCTTATCGCAAGTGTCTCCTAATAAAACCCCGCATTTCCGGACAGAGGAAACTTTTTACGAGAGACACCCAAATGGCCTAACAACAGAGGCCATGAATAAAACATTTGCTGTAGAATCAACAGAAATTTACGATGAGGCCTATGCACAAATGCAGGCCTCAGGAAATATTAAAAATTCTATCAAAACTAAGGTGTTGGAGTGCCTGGACAAATTACACAACTTGGTACAAGAAGAGGAAGTGTTGAGACGTGATACCATTTATTACTTCAATCATGTCGCTCTGCCTCCGCCTCCACCCCCGACCTCTACCCCAGCCCTCAAAAACGGCCAAATAAACGACATCAAGGACCTTCTGAACGAAAACGCGCGACAGATGAGGGACATTCGAGATATGCTCGAACAACAACAAAAGATCGGTGAAGCCGTTACCTATGCCAGCATCGCCGCTGGCAAACCTGCTCTCCCCAATGTCACCGCGGGAAGGAAAGAAACCCTTCACACGATAGTGGTTTCCTCGAAAAACGAACTCGACACTGGGGAGAATGTACTTGAAAAAGTAAGGAAGGTAGTAGACGCCAAGGAGGGATGGGTGGAGGTTAGGAGAGTAAGAAAGGCCAAAGACGCCAAGGTAGTAATTGGCTTGGCCACAAAAGGGGATAGGGATAAGTTGCGGGAAAAGCTGCAATGTGTAAACTCCTTCAGCGTCGAGGAAGTGAAGAACCGGGACCCGCTTCTGATTTGTATAGGCGTCCTCAATTCGAATTCGGATGAGGACATAATTAAGGCCTATAGAAATCAGAACAGGGACGTGTTCCGCGGCCTCGACGCTGAAGAAGATAGGGTAAAGATTAGGTATAAGAAAAAGGCTAGGAACCCTTTGACGAGCCACGCCGTGCTGAGCGTGTCGCCGTCTATTTGGGCCAGAACTCTGGAACGAGGAACGGTCCAAATAGACATGCAGACCATTAGGGTGCTGGACCAATCACCGCTGGTACAGTGTTCTCGCTGCTTGGAGTACGGCCATAGCAGGCGGTACTGCAAGCAGGAAGAGGACCTATGCAGCCACTGCGGGGGACAGCACCTGAAGGCTCAATGCACGGAGTGGCTGGCCAAAGCCCCGCCCACCTGCAATAATTGCAACAAGGCCGGCATGGCTGACGTAGCCCACAATGCCTTCAGCACGGTATGCCAAGTAAGGCAAAAATGGGATGCGATAGCCAGGTCGGCCGTTGCATATTGCTAAAGGCAAACTAATGTTGGATGTTCCCCCCTCCCACGGCCTCGAAAGTTGTAACCGAGTGCGGAGCTCACAGCGGACCCGCTCTGCGCCCGCTGCCCCCTCCCCAAGCATAAAGAGAAAGAGGAATGCATTGCATTCCTCAGCAAAAGTAAATAATGTACTTTTGTATAAAATAAGAGTGGAGAGGAGGAAGTATGGAGGCACAGCGGGAGCTGTGTGCGCTGCAGTCGGTAACACCTTGTAGGGTAATTAAAAATAATTACGCAGCATATTAATTTTAATATGAAATAAAAAGAGGCTTGGAAGGAAACAACAGTAGAACAATAGATATGAGGAAATTGGTGAATATAAACACATATAAATAAGCACATAGAAGAAGAGAAAAACATGCCCATACTTGTAAAAGAATATAAATATTATAAGATCAGAAAACTATAATAAGAAGGAGTAACAGATATTAATGTATAATAATATATAATGTATAAGACATTGTACAAAATGCAAAGATGTATTAGAAACAAAACTGTATAAGATTAGGAAAAGGATGTAAAATATGATACATAAATGTAATATAAAACGCAGTGTAAAGCTCGTTAAAGTAAAATAATAAATAAGTTCAAAGATATAATATATGTCTAATGATAATTTATACATAATATATAATTTAATATAGTATGACTTGACTCGCAAGAGAATAGTGGTAGCATATCATACTGTGATAAATAAAATTGTAAATAAATATAAAATTAAATAATGTGATAAATAATTATAGTAAAAATATGATTCAATGTAAAAACAGACTCCGAGAAATGTAGTCGGAGGAAAGTCTGTAAAGGTAGATGAGTAGAGGGTGTTTTTAGCCGGTAGGAGTCCGGCACTATCTGGGCACTCCCTTCCCAGATGTCCATGAAGGATTTTCATCCACTACTCACGCCTACAATTATAAAAAAAAAAAAAAAAAAAAAAAAAAGGTTAGGTTTTTTTTTTTTTTTTTTTTTCTAACGCGAAGAAAATCCCTTCGGATACCGCACCAGCTCGGGATGCCGGTGCGGTTATGTGGTGTGACCACTAAAAACTCCGCGGTGTCAACTACTCTTCCGCTTTGGCCAGGGGCGTGTGCTTTGGGCGCTCCACAGCCCTGACGCGGTTGCCATAAGTGGCATCATCAGTTGGCTTGCTCACGGGACCCTCTCCAACGAGAGGGGTGGAGCAGCACGGGTTGGCCCATCGGCCGTCTATTCAAACCCGTTTGGGGAAAGGCACGTTGACACGAATGCCTTTCAACCCGGAGGACCATTCATGCCGGACGACGGAGTCCCGTATCCATCGTCCGGCTGGCCCTCATTATGGGGGCAGCAGTTGCTGGCCGTGGGCCCGCCTTCTGCGCCTTGTGCGTCGGCGGCGGATGGCCAGGCTGCTAGTAGCCTCCCGGACTCTCTCCGCCGCTTCTTTGCGGAGCATTACGCTCTGCGCAAATGTCTGCACCGCCATCCATGATCTCTCGCTGTCCACCATGGCACGTACCACGGTCGGCAGCGAGAGGTCATTTCCCACCACCAAACGCATTTGCACGCGGTCTTCCGCCCAGGATGGGCAGTCCTCCAGAACGTGTTGGGCGTCCTCGTTCGTGCAGTAGTCACAGTGGTGACAGACTGCAGTCGGTTCTCGGCCTGCTATCCGACACAAATACCCACCGAAACAACCATGTCCAGTGAGTATCTGCGTCAGCCTAAAACACAACGTCCCGTGCTGCCTAGTCAACCACTGGACCAGCACTGGTCGGATCGCCTCAATTGTCCTGACACCAAAACTGGGGTGCTCCATCCTGAGCGCCCACTCCTCGACGGCAAGTCGGCGCAGCTCGTCACGGCGGCCTTCCACCTCTCTTGGGGCTAGGCTGTTGCCCTGCACCAGGGCCTCCTCGCGCCACTTGAACAGAGACGCGAGGACCCCGGCCTCCAAATCCCAGGGCATAGCACCCGCCAGTGCACACGCAGCCTCACATGAGGTCGTGCGATACCCTCTGATGGCCCTTATCGCTATCACTCTTTGTGGTCTCCGCAGGACAGCGACGTTGTAGCGATTCAGGGCCTCGTACCATACTGGGGCACCATATAATGCCATCGATCGCACGACACCCATGTAAAGCCGTCTGCAGGGTGCATCCGGGCCCTCCAAGTTCGGCAAAAGCCGCGCCAACTCACCAGCCGCCGTCATAAGACGCGGCACCAATTGTGTGAAGTGCGCCCTAAAGCTCCAATTACCATCAAGGACAATGCCAAGGTACCGCATTGTCGACTTGATGGGAATTGGAACTCCACCAACAATCAAGCTGGAGCCTGGAGGTGGCCCCCTCCGACGGCCGTGAAAACACAGAGCCTCAGACTTGTGGAGTGCCACCTCCAGACCCAGCTGGCGGATTTGGCGCACTACCTGCGCAACGCCCGCCGTCGCCAACATCGCCGCCTCACGGTACGTGGTGCTACGAGCTGTCACAAGTGTGTCATCAGCGTAGCACACCACCTCGACTCCCGGTAGGGTGGCCCCCCGCAGCACCGAGTCATATCCGATGTTCCACAGGAGCGGCCCTAAGACAGAACCCTGTGGAACACCGCATGACATATTTTTTTGCATCCACCCATTCTGTGCAGGGAAGACGACCTTCCTACCAGACAGGTAATCGCCCACCACGCGGCGCAGGTATGTTGGCACTCCATGGAATTGGAGTGCCTCCATTATGCAAGCCCAGGGGAGGGTGTTGAAGGCATTAGCAATATCCAATGATACGACCAAGACGACCTCACCCTGGGAAACCGCTTCCTGCGCCAACGTCTTTACCCGCAGGATGGCGTGGATCGTCGATCTACCCCGGCGGAACCCATACTGGCAATCCGCCAAGTCCGGACCAGTAGTTTCGAGGTGCTTGACGATGCGGTTTGCAGTGACTCTTTCGAGCAGTTTGCCCGCCTCATCAAGCACCACGAGAGGTCGGAAACCAGACGGGGAATCCGCCGGTCGTCCCTCCTTCCTTAACAGAACCAAGCGTCCCGTCTTCCACGCCTGGGGAAATCTTCCCTGCACAAAACAGGCATACAAAAGGCCTCGAAAACGCTCCTCCAGTCCATCGTGGCTCAGAGCGAGGACAAGAGCTCGACCCGGCACTCCATCGGGACCCGGGGCGGTGTTTTTTGCGCGCATCCTTTGTATTGAATCGTCCATCTCGTCCCGGGTAATCTCAGGGATCCCTTCTCGGTCCTCGCCCCGAGTCACCAAGGATGCAGGGGGGCTAGACTCCGCTCTCTGGGGAAACAGGCTGGAGACCACTTCCTCCAGGAGCTGCGGCTGTAGACTCTGTGTCAGTGGGGCGGCATACGGGCGGATCTTTTTACGTATCAGCTTATACGGCCGTCCCCACGGATCACGGTCAAGCGTAGCCAGCAACTCCTGTCTGGCTATCTGCTTCGCCTCAACAATTGCCGCCTTAAGGGCAGACTTCGCCTCCGTCAGGTTTGCGAGCAGGGCGGCCTCATGAACCTCGTTCCGGCGCCGCCTTCTACGGGATCGGGCGTATTTGCGTCTCGCTGCTATGCAAGCAGCGCGAAGCTGCGAAAGTGCTGGTGACCACCAATACACCCATCTCTTGGGAGGACGAGTACTATTCCGGGGCATTGACGCATCACAAATCGCTGTCAATGCACCCCGGAACCATTCTGTCTCGTCCTCTACCACCAACTCTACCGGCGCACGGAACCACTCCTGCACTATGGCCGCCTCATGCAACAGTTCGCTGTCGAGGCGCTTTAGCTGCCACCTCGGGCCAGCCCCGTTCGGGGTCCAGCTCGTGCTGCTTGGATTTGTCGAGGACGGGGAGAGATCAAATCGCACAATCGATGATCAGAGAGCGTCTCCACGTCCTCCATCACAAGCCAGTTGTGGGAACGGCAGGCCAGATTCGGAGTCGCAAAAGCAACATCAACTATGGAGCTGCCGTTCCAGCGCACGCAAGTCGGAACTGAACCCCGATTCAACACCACTAGCCCGATGGTGATCAGCCATTCTTCCACCACCCTCCCTCGACCTCGTCTGTCGATTGCTGGGGATCCCCACGCCGGAGATTCAGCGTTGAGATCCCCAACAACAAGTACGGGGTGAGGATGGCTCCTGAGTACACACGCCTCGACATCGGCCAGGAATGCCTCAAACTCGCTGAGCGGCCGGTTGGGCGAGAAGTATACCCCAACCACAACAATGCCACTCAGCAGAGCTGAGACAAATCCATGGCCTCGAACTATACCCGACGGAGGCGAAATATTCGCCGACGACACCAGAGCCACATGGCCCTCCAAATCCGGCACCCAGTTTTCCCTGGGTGGAACGAAATATGGTTCCACAACAACCGTTACATCAATCAACCACTGTGCCATGCTCTGGCAGAGCAGATCCTGTGCTCCGGCACAGTGGTTGATGTTCGCCTCAAGTATTTTAAGGGCCATATTAATCAGTACTTGGCCCAGTATCCATCTCGGCGGCGGCGTTTTCTGACGCCCGCTGGGCAGGTTGCGATTGAGCCGTAGCCACAATCACAGCACGCCTCCTCTTTTTGCCAGGGCGGGATGCCGGGCAGGCTTTACTCCCGACTCTATGGCCCGCTGGCTTTCCACCCTCTGCACAAATAACGCATTTTGGGGTGGCGTTACAAGTAGCAGCCTTATGGCCCTGCTCTCCGCATCGGTAGCAGAGTGTGCTACGGTCAGTCTGCGATGTGCACATTTGACTGACGTGCCCAACCTCCAAGCACCGATAACAGTACTGGGTCTTATTCGGCAGTACTTTGACTCGCGCGGACACCCAACCGACCAAAAGCCGCGTGCCACTAGTTGTGAGCCTTTTGGCCGCCGCAACGGGACACCGAACCCACAATCCTCGTGAGCCGGAGTGGTCTTCTTTTATTTCGCCAGTTTTGACGTCACTCTCGGCACACTGTCCAATGCGCGCAATGGCTGTTCGAACGTCTTCGGGTGTCGCCGAGTCACATAGTCCTAAGACCCGCAATTCCGCACACCTCTGGGGCCTGGATATATTGATGATTTCCGGGTCCATCACCTCCCGTAGCTTCTCAGCCAGCGCGTCCGCCTTCGAATCTCGGTCGGTGCCCACAATCTCGAAGATACGTGCACCAGTTGCCGCCTTCTTAATTTTGACACTGTTGATGCCCATTGAGGTTATGTCCACGCACGCCTGGGCCAGTTTCAAGGTCGAGGCGTACGTGATGCCTCGTTTCTCCGCATCAGGATTCAATTTAACTAGGACAGCAGCCGAGCGCGGAGGGCGTAGTTTGGGCTGTTGAGCCCGCTGCTGCACCTTTTGCTGGGGTTGCGTGCTAACCGGAGGTCGAGTGGGCTTCTGACCCGTGGCCTGCTCCGGGGCAGCCACTTTTTTGTTTTTCCGGCCTCGTTTGGCCACCGTGGTCCAAGCCTCCGTCATGGATGTCTGGGCTGGGGGCAAAGAGCGGGGGGCAACCGATGCGGAAGTTGCTGCCTCTGCCACCACTCTGGAAGTGGCTCCTACTGCATTTGCAGGTGCACTATTCAAATTTTGCCCCCTACCTTTACCCTTCCCCTTTCCTTTCCCTTTAGAGTGAGGTTCCAGAGTGCCACGAGTTTGAACTTGTGCGGGCGCAGTTTCTCCTTGAGGCCTATCCGACGCCAGCGGTGGCCGCATTCTTGGTTCTGGCAGGAGCCTATCCTGGATACCGTCGAACCGAGCATTTATCATCGGCCCGACGGTATTCATTATTATGGCCGCCAGGGCCTCATGCTCCTCCGGCGTGGCAGTAATTGCCGAAGACAACGAAGGGGCAGGTGGCGCACGTATCTGTGCCCGCAGCTCGGCCATTTCCTTCTCCAGTGCACTTACTTTCTTTTGCAGGCTGCGGTTATTGGCCTGCAACAGCTCCGCCTCCTCCGTCATCGATCGGTTCTGCAGTACAGAGACGGCCTCTTCAATATTTTTGGAGGCGATTTTAAGACTCCTTACAAAGGTGCCCTTTAAATGGCCCGATTTGGCCGCCACCGTCCTTACAACCGCAAGGCTGGACATCACCTGTTCGCGCAGGTCCGCAGCCGACTTTTCAGTCTCTTCGGATTCGATGCCGCTGGTGACACGCTTGGCCTCAGCTTGTCGCGCCAGCTCAGCGACTTCAGCCTCAGCCTCCGCTGCCGCAGATTTACGCTCAACCTTGCGGTACTCAGCATCCGAGCGAGAGAGGACCGCCTTGCTGCTTGTTCCTGAGCGAGCTCTGCCTCGGACAGCAGTCGACACCTTATCGCAGCTCGCTGCTTCAGCCTGTTCATCGTCATCCAGCGACGACTCCCACCGGCGCTTATTCTTTTTCGCCCACAACCGCGATAGTTGGCTGCTATCCAGCGCCACATCTACCAGGGACCCTTCAGACTCAGGGTCAGAAACAGGGTCCTCTAAACTCTCGAACAGCCTCGGCGACTGATTTCGAGAGCCGTCCCGACTCCCTCTCAACATACGCCGGCTAATGTCTCCCGGCTCCTCCTCATTACGGCCCTCTCGGCCCTCAACTTCTGGACCTTCGCAGTCCACTTCTAGATTCTTGAACGAGTTTTTGCTCATCCAAGAAGGTTGGTACGAGGGACTTGCGTCCCTAAGACGGTTCGTGCCCCCCCCAGATACGGTGGGGCAGCCTGCGCCCGAAGACGCAGGGAGGGATTCTCCAGCAGAGCTGGTACCCTCCTGGGGTAATGTAAGTTTTCGACTCGCCATTTTCATGATATTTCCTTTGAAGGGTGAGGTCCCTATCCCCGAAATTCCCCCCCAGGCGCTCGGAACGGGATTCCCCTCCCGCCACTCATCCCTTTTCACAGCACGCCAGACTGCATGGGATTGGGGTTATTTTTTATTGAGGTTTTCTTCCTCGCAGCACCGCCCACGAATGGGTCGGTGCCCTCGGCCCCAAAAGGGGTAACGAGATGCCCGACGTTCCGCATGACAACGCAACGCCGCGCGAAGAACGCACTCCTACCCACCGTCTGAAAGCAGACGGGGAGAGTGCCCACCACACGAGAGCGGCCCACTACTGGACCGCACTTCCACTCGGCAGGATATTAGCCCACAACCAATAAGACCCCGAAGAGAGTTATTGGCTGTGACCCAGGGTGCACCGTCCCGAATCCTTTGCCAGCCCGCGTCCCTCTCACCGGATCAGAGATCAAGTGACAGAGTTTAACACGAGCCCGCAAAGGACCAGGCACTCGAGGAGGTTCCCCGCCCGTAGCACCCCAACCTAACCTAACCTAACCTAACCTAACCTAACCTAACCTAACCTAACCTTTTTTTTTTTTTTTTTTTTTAACGAAGGAAAGATCCATGTTACGGATACCCGACAGCTTGCAGGGGAAGCTGTCGGGTTATGTGGGACTCCACGCCAGAATGACGTGCCTACCCACTAAAAAACCTTCGGAGTTCCATCTCTACCGCTTTTGCCGGGGATACGGGAATGGAAATACAACCGCGAACCCCGGCGCGGCTGGCCGCCAATGCAGCCCCTTCGCGGGGACGACTGAGCGCCCCCCCACTCACCAAGTAGGCACGTCCGGAACTCACGGACGCGCCGTACCTCCTTGGGCCAATTGAGAGGCGGCAGACTCCCACGCAGTCCACCGCCTGTGGCCCCATGGGAGCCAGATAAACTGGCTCCCAGCGGCGGAGAAGATGACAGGCTCCGCCGCTTGCCTCACGCCGCAAACACGGTGCGGCACCGCTCGGCCGCGGAAGAAAGGGAGATCGGCAGCGCAGCACTGAAACTCCCTCTCCTCCGCGACCGATCACCAACCACAGCCACGGCGGTGTGGCCCCGCCTGAAGCGCCGGGAGAGCAATAAAATATTCCCCTCCCGGCGGCTCCACCTCGGGTGGGGGGAGAACTTCCCACTCCCCCGCCGCCCCAATGGGCGCATCCTTGCGGATGCGCCCCTCCCCGGGTGGGGGCAGATCTTCCCACTGCCCCGCCGCCCCATTGGGCGCATCCCAGCAGGCTCAAGGCCGAAGCCGAGCCCGCGGGAGCGCCCCTCCTCGGGTGGGGGGAGAACTTCCCACTCCCCCGCCGCCCCAATGTGGGCGCTCGCTGCTGTGAACAGCAGGAGCGCCCCCGCGCGGGTTCCTCTTCGCTTCCCCGTGGCCAGGACTACCACGGGTACTGAGCCCCCCCGGTACGACAAACCGGGAACCACCTCGGGGGGGAACCTAACCTAACCTAACCTAACCTAACCTAACCTTTTTTTTTTTTTTTTTTTTTTTTTAACGAAGGAAAGATCCATGTTACGGATACCCGACAGCTTGCAGGGGAAGCTGTCGGGTTATGTGGGACTCCACGCCAGAGTGACGTGCCTACCCACTAAAAAAACCTTCGGAGTTCCATCACAACCGCTTTTGCCGGGGACACGGGAACGGAAATACAACCGCGAACCCCGGCGCGGCTGGCCGTCAACGCGGCCCCTCCTCGGGGACGTCTGAGCGTCCCCCCGACTCACCAAGTAGGCGCGTCCGGAACTCACGGACGCGCCGTACCTCCTTGGGCCAATTGAGAGGCGGCAGACTCCCACGCAGTCCACCGCCTGTGGCCCCATGGGAGCCAGATAAACTGGCTCCCAGCGGCGGAGAAGATGAAAGGCTCCGCCGCTTGCCTCTCGCCGCAAACACGTGCGGCACCGCTCGGCCGCGGAAGAAAGGGAGATCGGCAACGCAGCACCGAAACTCCCTCTCCTCCGCGACCGATCTCCGACCACAATCACGGCGGTGTGGCCCCGCCTGAAGCGCCGGGAGAGCAATAAAATATTACCCTCCCGGCGGCTCCACCTCGGGTGGGGGGAGATCTTCCCACTCCCCCGCCGCCCCAATGGGCGCATCCTTGCGGATGCGCCCCTCCCCGGGTGGGGGCAGATCTTCCCACTGCCCCGCCGCCCCATTGGGCGCATCCCAGCAGGCTCAAGGCCGAAGCCGAGCCCGCGGGAGCGCCCCTCCTCGGGTGGGGGGAGAACTTCCCACTCCCCCGCCGCCCCAATGTGGGCGCTCGCTGCTGGTGTGTCAGGCAGCAGGAGCGCCCCCGCGCGGGTTCCTCTTGGCTTCCCCGTGGTTTGAGGACTAACCACGGGTACTGAGCCCCCCCGGTACGACAAACCGGGAACCACCTCGGGGGGGAACCTAACCTAACCTAACCTAACCTAACCTAACCTAACCTAACCTAACCTAAAAGAAATTCAACCCAAATTCCTCCAACACGGGTCACGCACGGTACGAGTATGCAGTGATAGCACGCGGTAAAAACACCGCCAGGTATGTATGAAAAGACGTATGAACGAAACGATATTTGATAGATGATGAATGAATAACTTGATTGAAAAGATAATTTAATAAAAGGCAGCCAATGACTCCGATCATTTTGGAGATGAACGTATTAAAAAAAAAAAAAAAAAAAAAAAAAAACCTAACCTAACCTAACCTAACCCAGTTCCGTTGTGCCAGGCAACCCGATTGCACTCTGACCGCTACGCTCCGCGCTCAAAAAAGTGTATTTCCGTACTAAAAAAATCATATCTTCGAAACGGAGGCAGCTACAGCCTAGTATAATACCTCAAAAAGTGCGCGCAAATTGAAACTACACAGTGAGTTAAGTGAAAAATACTTAGATTTTTTCTAAGTATTTTTAAAATCGAAAAAACTAACCAACTTTCGGGACCCGGCGCGCTAATCAAATCGCTAAAAAATCAATTGTGATCGAATTGCCACAAAAAATACTGTTTTACGTGCCCAAGATCCTAGTGCATCCGTCAAGACTATTTTTCGTGATAAAAACTTAAATTTACAAATTTAGCAGTAAAAACAAAGTGAACTTTTTCAAAAACAAATCTTTAAATTCGTATATCTCAAAAATAAGATCGACGACCCAAACTTTTTCAACTGTGCGTTTGTGTGTTGAGGTCGTCTCCTTACCTGGACACCATCTCCAGAATTTTCTAACATCACTTCGAGGCACCAGAGCTGAAAAACGAATTCGACCAATCAGCGATTTCTGCTGATTTGCGGCGAAACCCGAGTGCGCGTGCTAGTGGTGTTACCACCAGCGGCTGCGCCCTGAGAAGACGCATCGTGAGGCATATAAATCAGGATCCTGGGACAAGGCGTTCAGGAGCAGTGGCCATCTTCCTTGGAAAAAATACAGATCGAACAACTTTGGACCCGCCCACACCCGAAATCTCAAGGACCGGAACCACAGACACTGGCTTAAATTAAGGTGCACCTATTCACTAATCTTTGTGCCAAACTTGAGATCTTCAGCTTTAATACTTTTCGAGTAATTCATTTCTAACTTAAACAGTACAAAAATTTACCCCTGTTTTGCGTAATTATAATTCGAAAATTCGCTCCTAAATAAAAGGGTTTTTTGGCAAAGTAACCAATAAATTGCAAAGATAGAACCTAAAAAATAGGTTCTACACTGTTTTCAAAGTTTTTCATCTAACGGTTTTCGAGAAAACACGATCTCAAGTTTGGCAAAATACAGAAATTTTAGTGTAAGTTTTTACTGTTTTCCCATAGGGGAAACCTTAGAGTTAATATTAAATCGGCCTTATTTCGAATTATACAATAATATTATATACTGACATTTTATGGAAACTCATTAGAAACCCCCAAAATTGGAGTAAACAAAAGAGCGCCATCTATTATCCTAGATTGGAACTATATACTTGTGAAAAAATTAGTTAGCATAATTTGAGGCGGAATCACTCCCATATCACAGTATCAAACAACTTTTGTCCATCTAAGCAATTAGTATTCATTTTACTTAAGGGTATTGGGAACAAAAAATTAATTTCAAAATTTATACTAACAGAACTATAACTGAAAAATTTGATAATATTTTTGGGTCAAAATTTCTGGAAACTATTTACCTGTATTAACTGTTACTTCGTTAGGTTCAAAAAGTGGAAAACACTTACAAAATTTAGTTAAAAAAAAAAAAAGCATTTTCTGGGACAATTTCGGAAAAACCGGAATTACCGGAATTTCCGAAAAACTAAAAGTTGGTTGGTACCTGGGAGTTACTGGGAGCTTGACTTAATTTTTTCAGATTTTTTCATTCATAAATAAGCTCACAGTGAAGAAAATTAAGTTTTCAATTACCATAGTAAAGTAAATTTTTTCAACATTTCTTTTTACCTGTCTTAACTACTACTACATTAGGTGGAAAGTTGAGATAAATCAATAGGATTAATAAAAAAAAAAAAAATTTCAAGTGGGCAATACCGGAAAACAGGATTTTCCGGAATTCCGGAAAACAAAAAGACTATACATACTGGGGACTTACTGCAAGTATAACTACATAAATTTCAAAATTCACAACTTATATACAAGCTCACAATAGCCAAAATTAAGTTTTTTCTATATACAACAATATACAATATAAACAACAATAAACAAACCAGGTCGTTGATAGGTCCGTAAGGATTTTTTCCCGCTCCAGTGGGACTTCAAACGGCTGAGTACCTTAGATCCTGACCAGTGAGGAGACCGGGCTGGTCTCCTGGAGCTGTTCCGAAGCGACGGCCCTCGGTCTAGGGAGGTCCTACGAAGCTGGGGGTTTCGCTGCTGTCGTTGCAAGGACAAGACAAAGCCCCACTGTAAGTTTCAGGAGCTTTCAGCACACCACCTGGAAAAAAATAAATAAATAAAATAAAAATTGTGTTTAGTTAGAAACTGCAGAATATTATAATCTTACCTTATATTAGCAACAAACATGGCAACTCGTCAGTGTACCGATAAGGGTGCCCCAGCAAAATCCAGCAGAACCGCAAGCACATCTATCACTGTCAAAACCGCCAGGGATCAAAAGAAGACGCAAAAGGCGGACAAACCGGCAACGCAATCTGCACTAGGGGAAGCTCAGTCTGAGAGGGTGACTGCCACTCCACCACATTCCCCGGCGACTTTAGCACCCTCGTATGATAACGAGGAATTGCAGAGGACGCTTGATGAGCTTGGTATTCCCAAGCCGAATTGCCCTACAGAAGAAACTCATCAAGCGGAGGAGACGAAGGCCACCTCTAAAAGACGCGAAAGTATGCTCCCCTGTAGTGCGGGCACAGGAGTGTGCATGGATCTCGCCACGGTGAAAGCAAACATGTGGCTACAGGCAGGGAAAACCGCTCTTGAACAAGCGGGAAACATGAAGAGAGAGTGTAAAGTAGTGGTAAACCAAAGTCTCCAATTTATGTATGAGAGCATCCTTGCACTTTCAGACTCACGTTCTCGACACCGCCTTTCTCTGGAGCAAGAGCGGTTGAGAAATGCGGAGACAATACAACGCCGTGAGGAGATCCATGCCAACAAGTTGCAAAAACTCACAGAGGGCTATGAGGAAAGTGTTAAAAAGGTGGTCGCAGCAGCAGAAGAGCAGAGGAAATCACTCGAGGGAATATCCAAGTGGCTCTCCTTTGAACTGTTGGGTCCTATAGGCCAACTGGGGCCCCTAAGGACTCATGTTGAAAAAATGGCATCAAGGGCATTGGAAGCCCCGGAAAGGGGGCCCTGTGTATCACAAGAAGAAAGAGTCCCGGAAATACTAGTTGCGGGTCTGAGCAGCATTACCGCAGAAATGGGTAATATGGCTGCTCAGCTACGTAACATTAGTCTAGATGTGGAGCGCTGGAGAGCGGAAACTACAACGCCGAGCGCATCTACGGCCCGTTCACCCCCACCAGCACCCAAAAATTTAACAGAGGACGAAGCCTGCAAACGGGAAAACGACCTGAAAGCAATGATCGAAGACATTAAGGCTACAATCCGGGACCACCAAAATATCGAGCAGGTAAAACCCACAATAACACGAGAAGAACTTAGCAATGAACTCCAGGAAGTCATTGCCCCACTAGTTAGCCAGCTGAAGACGATGCGTCCTGAAATAGAGGAGCTGAGCGACAGCGCCACTGTGAACATTCCTGAACATACTACTGGACCGGATCTCAACGCGGAGTTGATTCTGGAGGGAATAAAATCTTCATTGGGTGAGCTCATAAACCCGGTAGGAGAAAATATTAAACGACTGGAGGCTAAGCTGATCCCAAATCAAAGCAGCAATGAAAACACTACCGGACCACAAACGGACTCCCGGGGACCATTACTGAACCCAACCAAGAAATCTTACGCAGAAACTGCTAGGTATCCTGTAATAGTTGAGTCCCGTGATCCTCGTCTGTCTAGTGAAGAAGTCCTTAAGCAGGTGAAGGAGGGAGTGGATATAATTGACTTAGGAGTGGGGGTAGCAAGTGTACACCGTCTGAGAAATCAGCGAGTGGCAATTACGTGCGACACTGAAGTAAGCCAGAAAAATCTCAGGGAAGCAATCCAAAAATCTTCACAGGATCTAACGGCTACCACTCAAATGCCAAAGAACCCTCTTCTAAAACTTATAGGCGTGGCCAATGACCTGGATGACTTTAAGCTTGCGGAGGCGGTATTAAAACAAAACAGCCACTTGTTGGGTAAAAAGGGCCAACCTGGAAAGAAGGTTCGAGTGCTACGAAGAACCAGAGGTAGAAGTGCTCAGCACTTTAACATCATTCTGGAAGTCGACCCTAATGTATGGTTAAGCCTCAAGAATGAAAGGGTGAGAGTGGGCTATCAAACCGTAATGGCGGTGGATCAGTCACCGGTAATACAATGCTATCGGTGCCTGTCCTTTGGCCATTTAGCGCGGGATTGTAAAGCGGCCCTCACATGCGGATATTGTTCGGGCGCCCATGACACTCGCGACTGCACTGGGAAGAATAGTCCCCCGAAATGCTGCAACTGCCTTAAGTCTAAACTCGCAGGCACCGTCGAACATCCGGCGTATAGTCAAGACTGCCCCCAGTGGCAAAGATGGGATATATTAGCAAGACGTTCTGTTAGATATTGCTAAGGGCAACATTCGGGTCGCACAGGCAAACCTTGGGCGTGGTTTCGCCGCGACTAAGGAATGTCTGGAAAGGGCAATCACAGAGCGCTTGAAGGCAGTATTAATGCAGGAACCATATGTTGGGGCGACTGGGAAACTGACCAGTTCTCAAAGAGTAGTACAGCACCCAGGAGCAACAAAAGAATTACCCGCGAGAGCGGCTGTAGTCATCCTAGACCCTAATATACAGATGATTGTTAACCCAACCCATGTGAACAGAGACATAGCAAGTGTAACACTTATTATAGGGTCCTTCCAACTAGCACTAATAAGTGTTTATTTTGAAGGAACGGAGGACCTTGCGGCGTCACTGTCGACCCTGTCTCGCATAGTAAATGAAGTTGAAACGAAGAACGTCATCATTGGCGGAGACTTCAACGCGGAAAGCCCATGGTGGGGATGTGATGCTGAGGACGATAGGGAGCGATGCTTGTGGATTTCTTTGCCCAACATCAGCTCAACGTTTTAAATACAGGTTCTACCCCAACATTCCATACCATAAGGAACGGAGTGGCCTATGAAAGCATAGTGGATGCCACGGTATGTTCCGACTCAATCTTCGGAAAAGCCAAAAATTGGAAGGTCAATATAGACACTGCAGGGCTTTCAGATCATAGACCTATCACATTTAACATAGCACTAGATACAGACCATGATGATTCGGAAGCCAAATCTACTAGGAAATTTAACACCCAAAAAGCAGATTGGTCCAAACTCCCACAAGCTCTCGCTGAGAACCTACAAAAGAGAGGGTTTACAGAAGAAACCATTGTAAACATAGGCAGCTGCAAGGAGGTTGATAAAATGGCGGAAGAATATACAGAAGCGATAGTAGAGGCGTGTGAAAGAGTCATCCCGAAACTGTCACATAGGAAAACAGCTAAGACGAGCCCATGGTGGACAGACGAGCTAAAGGCTATGAGAAACGAGGTGGTCAAGCTACGAAATAGGATTAGAAGGGCAAACCCAATGAGGAGACAGTTTGTAACAGAAGCATACTGCAAAGCCCGCACAAACTACAAAGAGGCAATCGAAAAAGCGATAACATCAAGTTGGAAAGATTTATGCAGCAAACAGGAACACGAAGACGTTTGGAAATGTGCCTACAGAATTATTAAAAGGTGCGCTAGCAAAGGAGCCACTGAAAACAAATTACTAATGGATCCCGTAACACACGACATTTTAAATGCAAGAGCTTCAGCGGAACTCCTGGCAGCAACATTTTACCCAACGGATGATCATGAGACAGACACCGCAGAGCAAGTGAAGATCAGACACGAGCTAGAGTCTAAAATAACGAGACTGACAAAAGAGAAAGACTCAAATGGAGAACCTTTTACGGAACTAGAGATAGAAACTGTACTCAAAGAAATGAACCCGAAAAAAGCGCCAGGAGAAGATGGTCTCACAGCCGATATCTGTGCTGCAGTCCATAAAGCAAAACACCCACGCTTCTAGCGTTCTACAATGTGTGCTGGCGTCTGGGGTGTTTTCCGAAGATCTGGAAAAAAGCGGTAATAGTAATAATACCAAAACCCGGAAAAACAGACTACTCACAGGCGAAAGCTTATAGACCGATTGGATTGCTATCCATCCTTGGGAAGATCCTCGAAAAGCTGATAACAAACAGACTCTCATGGAAACTGATGAACGAAGGGAAGCTCAACCCTAGACAATATGGTTTTGTGCCGCAAAGGAGTACGGAGGATGCACTGTACGACACCATGACCATGGTCAAGGATGGACTCAAAAGAAAATATTTGGTTGCACTTGTATCACTTGATATCGAAGGTGTGTTCGACAATGCTTGGTGGCCAGCGATATTAAACGAACTTATAAGTAAAGAGGTTGATTTACCTACTCTGCGAATCTTGGAGAACTACCTGAAGGACAGAAGCGTAGCTATAAACTACCTATCTCAGACGGTTATCCGAGCTACAGAAAAAGGATGCGTACAGGGCTCAATAAGTGGACCATTACTGTGGAACATTCAGCTGGACCCACTGTTGAAGGAAGCTGAGACCCTAGAAGCGCATATTCAAGCTTTTGCAGACGACATTCTGATAGTAGCGGAGGCACAAACTTCATTGGAATTGGAGCGGAAGGTTAACAGGGCTCTCGAGACCGTAGCATGCTGGGGGAAGAGACATAAAATGAAGTTTGCTCCGACGAAGACGCAAGCAATGTTGATCACAAAAAAAATAAAATATGATCGACCGCGCTTTGAACTTCTGGGGACCCAATTACAACTATCGGATAACATAAAACTCCTAGGCATAACCATTGACAGAAACATAAATTTCCGAGACCACCTGACAACAACTTCAGCGAGAGCAGTAGCCCTCTATAAAACCATCAGTCAAGCAGCACGCGCACAGTGGGGACTGAACTCTGAAATAATAAGAACCCTATATATCGCAGTAATTGAACCGGTAATACTCTATGCTGCGAGTGCGTGGGCACATGTGGCAGAATAGCAGTACGCAACAGATAAACTAAACAGAGTCACAAGGATGTTCGGAATAAGAATAGCGAAAGCCCACAGAACAACGTCTGGAATATCAGCAGCTTTACTAGCCAGGATTTTTCCGCTCGACCTCCGACTCCGAGAACAGCTCGACCTTTACGAAGTCAAAAAGGGCAAACCCTTAGAAATACTACCGGGGCGTGAAATTCAGAAGAGAATTCACCCAGCTCAGCTCCCTCATCCTTCGAGCAGATTTGCTGTACAATTTACAGAAATCGGAGGCCCAGCGGACGAAGTAAAGATCCAGAATAACTGGCCAAAAGTTTACACGGACGGCAGTAAAATTGAGGGCAAAGTAGGGGCAGCAATATCTTGCTGGAGGGAAGGAAGAGAGTTCCGAAGTGCAAAGATGCGCCTGGAGAGCTGCTGCTCTGTCTTTCAAGCCGAACTAATAGCCATCTTGAAGGCAACGGAGATAGCAGGAAAACTAAGCACCTCCATTAATGTTCTTAGCGACGCCAGATCAGCACTAGACACCATAAAGGATCCCAAGTCCCTCAATCCCATCTCAGTAGAGATCAGAGAAAACCTGGAACAATTAAAGAAAAGAGGGATACAGGTAGAATTTTTCTGGGTAAAGGCACACATTGGAATACCGGGCAACGAGAGAGCGGATGAACTTGCAAAAGACGCGGCACTCAAACTTAAAACTACACCAGCTTACGATCGCTTCCCACTGTCTTTTGCAAAGCGAACTATCAGGGCCTCCACGATAGAAAAATGGCAGTGGAGATATACTACAGCGGAAACTGGATCAGTCACAAGAGTATTCTTCGACGACGTCCGAGCAGCGCATAAGGTGCTGTCCAAAGTAGGAATGACGAACCTCAGAGCTCAGCTGTTTACTGGTCACGGGGGTCTCAGAGAATACTTATTTAAATTTAAACTGTCGTCCACTCGATTCTGCCCCTGCGACGACACATCGGAGCAAACTGTGGTGCACATCCTATGTCACTGCCCGATTTATTCAAGCTCAAGATTCACGTGTGAGAGCGGGGTCGGATGTACGATAGAACCACAAAACATCCCTAAATTGTTAAAAGATGACTCCAGTCGAGCCCATTTTTTGGCCTTCGCAGAAAGAGTGATGTCCTCTACTGCTAAGGCAAATGGTGCAAAATGTATTGATTGAGAGCCTTGATTAATACAAAATTAATGGTGTTTAATTATTGATGTTGATTTATATTGATATTGAATTTATTACAATTTTGATCTATGTGCCGATTTCATTGATAATTCTAATGTGTGAATTTTGATTATTTATTGAATATTCTAATGATTATAAATTTATTGATTCGAATTTAATTTTAATTTTGATACTGTTAATGAAAATTGAATTGTAAATTAAACTGTTTCCTGATTGTAACGCAATAAAATTGAGGAAATTGTGATACTGTACTATAAAAACTAAGGTAAAACTGCTAAGGCAAATGGTGCAATATGTATTTAATGAGAGCCTTGATTAATACATAAATAAAAATTAATGGTGTTTAATTATTGACGTAGATTTATATTGATATTGAATTTATTACAATTTTGATTTATGTGCCGATTTTATTGATAATTTTAATGTGTGAATTCTGATTATTTATTGAATAATCTAGTGATTCTAAATTTTATTGATTCGAATTTAATTTTAATACTGTTAATTTGAAAATTGAATTGTCTGGTTATGTGGGACTCCACGCCAGAGTGACGTGCCTACCCACTAAAAAAAACCTTCGAAGTTCCATCTCTACCGTTTTTGCCGGGGACACGGGAACGGAAATACAACCGCGAACCCCGGCGCGGCTGGCCGCCAACGCGGCCCCTCCTCGGGGACATCTGAGCGTCCCCCCGACTCACCAAGTAGGCGCGTCCGGAACTCACGGACGCGCCGTACCTCCTTGGGCCAATTGAGAGGCGGCAGACTCCCACGCAGTCCACCGCCTGTGGCCCCATGGGAGCCAGATAAACTGGCTCCCAGCGGCGGAGAAGATGACAGGCTCCGCCGCTTGCCTCTCGCCGCAATCACGGTGCGGCACCGCTCGGCCGCGGAAGAAAGGGAGATCGGCAGCGCAGCACTGAAACTCCCTCCCCTCCGCGACCGATCACCAACCACAGCCACGGCGGTGTGGCCCCGCCTGAAGCGCCGGGAGAGCAATAAAATATTCCCCTCCCGGCGGCTCCACCTCGGGTGGGGGGAGAACTTCCCACTCCCCCGCCGCCCCAATGGGCGCATCCTTGCGGATGCGCCCCACCCCGGGTGGGGGCAGATCTTCCCACTGCCCCGCCGCCCCATTGGGCGCATCCCAGCAGGCTCAAGGCCGAAGCCGAGCCCGCGGGAGCGCCACTCCTCGGGTGGGGGGAGAACTTCCCACTCCCCCGCCGCCCCAATGGGCGCATCCTTGCGGATGCGCCCCACCCCGGGTGGGGGCAGATCTTCCCACTGCCCCGCCGCCCCATTGGGCGCATCCCAGCAGGCTCAAGGCCGAAGCCGAGCCCGCGGGAGCGCCACTCCTCGGGTGGGGGGAGAACTTCCCACTCCCCCGCCGCCCCAATGTGGGCGCTCGCTGCTGTGAACAGCAGGAGCGCCCCCGCGCGGGTTCCTCTTCGCTTCCCCGTGGCCAGGACTACCACGGGTACTGAGCCCCCCCGGTACGACAAACCGGGAACCACCTCGGGGGGGAACCTAACCTAACCTAACCTAACCTAACCTAACCTAACCTAACCTTTTTTTTTTTTTTAACGAAGGAAAGATCCCTGTTACGGATACCCGACAGCTTGCAGGGGAAGCTGTCGGGTTATGTGGGACTCCACGCCAGAGTGACGTGCCTACCCACTAAAAAACCTTCGGAGTTCCATCACAACCGCTTTTGCCGGGGACACGGGAAGGAAATACGACCGCGAACCCCGGCGCGGCTGGCCGCTAAAGCAGCCCCACCTCGGGGACGACTGAGCGCCCCCCCACTCACCAAGTAGGCGCGTCCGGAACTCACGGATGCGCCGTACCTCCTTGGGCCATATGAGAGGCGGCAGACTCCCACGCAGTCCACCGCCTGTGGCCCCATGGGAGCCAGATAAACTGGCTCCCAGCGGCGGAGAAGATGTTAGGCTCCGCCGCTTGCCTCTCGCCGCAAACGCGGTGCGGCACCGCTCGGCCGCGGAGGACAGGGAGACCGGCAACGCAGCACCGAAACTCCCTCTCCTCCGCGACCGATCACCATCCACAGCCACGGCGGTGTGGTCCCGCCTGAAGCGCCGGGAGAGCAATAAAATATTCCCCTCCCGGCGGCTCCACCTCGGGTGGGGGAGAACTTCCCACTCCCCCGCCGCCCCAATGGGCGCATCCTTGCGGAAGCACCCCTCCCCGGGTGGGGGGAGATCTTCCCACTCCCCCGCCGCCCCATTGGGCGCATCCCAGCAGGCTCAAGGCCGAAGCCGAGCCCGCGGGAGCGCCCCTCCTCGGGTGGGGGGAGAACTTCCCACTCCCCCGCCGCCCCAATGTGGGCGCTCACTGCTGTGAACAGCAGCAGCGCCCCCGCGCGGGTTCCTCTTCGCTTCCCCGTGGCCGGGACTACCACGGGTACTGAGCCCCCCCGATACGACAAACCGGGAACCACCTCGGGGGGGAACCTAACCTAACCTAACCTAACCTAACCTAACCTAACCTAACCTTTTTTTTTTTTTTTTTTTTTAACGAAGGAAAGATCCCTGTTACGGATACCCGACAGCTTGCAGGGGAAGCTGTCGGGTTATGTGGGACTCCACGCCAGAGTGACGTGCCTACCCACTAAAAAACCTTCGGAGTTCCATCACAACCGCTTTTGCCGGGGACACGGGAAGGAAATACGACCGCGAACCCCGGCGCGGCTGGCCGCTAAAGCAGCCCCACCTCGGGGACGACTGAGCGCCCCCCCACTCACCAAGTAGGCGCGTCCGGAACTCACGGATGCGCCGTACCTCCTTGGGCCATATGAGAGGCGGCAGACTCCCACGCAGTCCACCGCCTGTGGCCCCATGGGAGCCAGATAAACTGGCTCCCAGCGGCGGAGAAGATGTTAGGCTCCGCCGCTTGCCTCTCGCCGCAAACGCGGTGCGGCACCGCTCGGCCGCGGAGGACAGGGAGACCGGCAACGCAGCACCGAAACTCCCTCTCCTCCGCGACCGATCACCATCCACAGCCACGGCGGTGTGGTCCCGCCTGAAGCGCCGGGAGAGCAATAAAATATTCCCCTCCCGGCGGCTCCACCTCGGGTGGGGGAGAACTTCCCACTCCCCCGCCGCCCCAATGGGCGCATCCTTGCGGAAGCACCCCTCCCCGGGTGGGGGGAGATCTTCCCACTCCCCCGCCGCCCCATTGGGCGCATCCCAGCAGGCTCAAGGCCGAAGCCGAGCCCGCGGGAGCGCCCCTCCTCGGGTGGGGGGAGAACTTCCCACTCCCCCGCCGCCCCAATGTGGGCGCTCACTGCTGTGAACAGCAGCAGCGCCCCCGCGCGGGTTCCTCTTCGCTTCCCCGTGGCCGGGACTACCACGGGTACTGAGCCCCCCCGATACGACAAACCGGGAACCACCTCGGGGGGGAACCTAACCTAACCTAACCTATTTTTTTTTTTTTTTTTTTTTTAACGAAGGAAAGATCCATGTTACGGATACCCGACAGCTTGCAGGGGAAGCTGTCGGGTTATGTGGGACTCCACGCCAGAGTGACGTGCCTACCCACTAAAAAACCTTCGGAGTTCCATCTCTACCGCTTTTGCCGGGGACACGGGAATGGAAATACAACCGCGAGCCCCGGCGCGGCTGGCCGCCAATGCAGCCCCTTCTCGGGGACGACTGAGCGCCCCCCCACTCACCAAGTAGGCACGTCCCGAACTCACGGACGCGCCGTACCTCCTTGGGCCAATTGAGAGGCGGCAGACTCCCACGCAGTCCACCGCCTGTGGCCCCATGGGAGCCAGATAAACTGGCTCCCAGCGGCGGAGAAGATGACAGGCTCCGCCGCTTGCCTCACGCCGCAAACACGGTGCGGCACCGCTCGGCCGCGGAAGAAAGGGAGATCGGCAGCGCAGCACTGAAACTCCCTCTCCTCCGCGACCGATCACCAACCACAGCCACGGCGGTGTGGCCCCGCCTGAAGCGCCGGGAGAGCAATAAAATATTCCCCTCCCGGCGGCTCCACCTCGGGTGGGGGAGAACTTCCCACTCCCCCGCCGCCCCAATGGGCGCATCCTTGCGGATGCGCCCCTCCCCGGGTGGGGGCAGATCTTCCCACTGCCCCGCCGCCCCATTGGGCGCATCCCAGCAGGCTCAAGGCCGAAGCCGAGCCCGCGGGAGCGCCCCTCCTCGGGTGGGGGGAGAACTTCCCACTCCCCCGCCGCCCCAATGTGGGCGCTCACTGCTGTGAACAGCAGGAGCGCCCCCGCGCGGGTTCCTCTTCGCTTCCCCGTGGCCGGGACTACCACGGGTACTGAGCCCCCCCGGTACGACAAACCGGGAACCACCTCGGGGGGGAACCTAACCTAACCTAACCTAACCTAACTTGGATTTTGGAATGGGCGGCAAGATATATGGTGGAGGAGGAGTTCAGTGAGCTCCTTTAGTGATAGTGTTAGTATTAAGGACTATTATAAGGTACCGTATTATTTTTATAAGTTATATATGTTTTACTATTAATTAAAATTTTTACATTTGGGTTGTCGTCTTTGATTACTGGGTATGGTCCCGAGTATACAGAGTCTAATTTTTCTCTACCTTGTTTTTTTATCAAGATTAAGTCACCTACCTTATAGCTTATATTATTACATTTTCGATCATACTTAATTTTCCTATTTTCCTTAGATAAAAGTAAATTATTTCTAGCATCTTCTTGGGATTTTTGTAATCTGTACCTTAATTCTAATGGATATGAATCATAATTATATAATGGTTCTACATTGTTATTCGAAATATTACTGGGTAGCCTACAGCTTTTCCCAAACACTAGTTCATAAGGAGTATACTCCGTTGCTGTATGAACGGATGTATTATACGAGAAACACCAATACTGCAACCACTCGCTCCATGTATGAGCCTGATTATTTGTTTGTATTCTAAGAAAAGCTCCTAAAGACTTATGGGAATTTTCTAAGGCACCCAAAGTTTCATGGTGGTATGCGGTTGATTGTAGTTGTTTGATGTTTAGTAGTTTACAAGTGTCACGCATGGTAGTTGAAATAAACTCAGTACCCCTATCAGTTGCAATTTCGCGGGGTATCCCGTATCGTAAAATAAAATTATCTACGAATGCGCGCGCGACTGTATCTGTTTCTTTATTTAGTAGCGGATACGCTTCGACGTACTTCGTGAGCTCGCACTGCAGAGTAAGTATATAGCAGTATCCATTCGCGTCCTTGGGTAAGGGACCGACCAAGTCTAAAAAAACTTTATCTAGGGCCGAAGTCGCCGTACTTGTGATACACATCTGCTGTCTTATATTTTTATGATGTTTTTGCTTTTGGCACTTGTCACAAGTTGTCACAAATTTATATATGTCGTCATTCATGCCAGGCCAGTAATAGTGACTTTTAATACTATTCGTCATTCTACGTATGCCTGCAAGCCCACTTGTTGGTAATATATGAAAGTCATTTAATATGACGCGCCTGTCGTCTTTATTATTTATTTTAGTGACACCTCTTATTATGCATAAACGGGGTCCGGACCTATTCACACATTTACTTATATATTGAGTTAACTCTTTTATACTTTTTTCGGTGTCTTTATTACGTATTATGCAAACTTCATTTATTTTTAGTGTCTTGCAAAATGCATCTAATTCATTCACGAAGAAAGCTCGTTTCATCCATGATCCTGAACTAGGGTTGACACCTATTGTTAATGTTTCAGGCGAATAAATGAAGATTTTATTTTGACTTATTTTATGACTTCTTAATTGTAATATTTTTTTATAGTCATGCTTATTGAGACTTAATTCTGGTAGATCCTTGGGTTTTTTGAGTATTTCTACTATACTTGGGTAGCTAGTCCAATCATAGTTAGAGGTCTCATTATTTGGGCTTGCTGGTGTTTTTTGCTTCTCCAGCCGTTTCTTTTGTGCCCTTGTCATTACCGATATTACATGCTTATTCATATTCCTTAACTCTTTACCTGTAATTTCAATCCTAGATAACGCGTCTGCAGCGGCATTATCTTTTCCTTTCAAATATGTTACAGTGAAATCGTATTCCTCTAAGCATAGTCTAAATTTAGTTAGCCTGCTAGACGGGTTTTTCATGTTAAACAAATAAACTAGTGGACGATGATCGGTTATAATTTTAAATTTTCGTCCGTAAAGGTACTCGTATGAAAATTTTCTCTTTTCTCAAAAGTAAAGCAATTAAAATTTGATAAGGGTATTATTTCCGGTGTAAAACGTTTTAAAGTTACTTCTTCTTCCCTTGTATTTAATATTTTTAAAAAAATATTCCCATTTATACTTCTAGTTATTGCGTTTGCTATAAAAATTCCGTCACTAATTTCATTTGAATAAATTACACAATCTTCAGTCACATTAGTTGGCAGCCCTATGACTGATTCACTTCTTGCTGGTAATTTGATATATGATGTCGTTGCTTGTTTACTATCACTCGCGTATAATATTATCGGCTTAGTGACCGTATTCTCGTTCGAGGTTAAGGTCAATGTTTCATTCTCGAAGTTTAAAAGACATTTGTATTTAATTAAAAAGTCTTGACCTATTATTCCATCGACATGTGGTGGTAATGTCTCTAGTATGTAAAAATCGTGAGGAAAATATGAACTCATTTTATGACAAAGGCGCAAGTGTACGCATCCTCGTGATGTTATTTTACCTCCTATTCCATTTATGTGTATGACCTGCGGTACAATGCACTCGTTAGTGGCCAATGCTACGTCAGGACTTATTGCGCTTAAGGACGCACCACTATCTATGAGGAATGTATACAGCTTGCCGTTTACACTAAATTCTACCGAGTTCATGTTATTGTATGATAAAATATAATTATTTGTCTCGAAAAAAGTTTTGAAATATGTCACCCGACTCCTCATCGAGAATATCGTCGACTTGTGCCATATTTACTCGATGTGTTGTGTTTCGAGTTGTGGGGCTAGGATTATGTCCTCTATTTCCACGTTGAAAACGTGTATTATTTTTTACGTATGGTCTCTTATTTGCTACATGTGTGTTTCCTCGCGTTACAAATGTTGCACCCCCTCGCGCCACATGTTGTGTAGGAGTCCAGCGGTTCCTAAAGTGCCTGAAAGACCTGTTATATTTGAAACCACGCCCCCGAGCATAGAATATTCGCTCCGAGGATGATGTGGATGGAGTCATTGTGACTTGCTTATCCTTGGCACCTTGAATTGCCTCTTGTAGCGAAGTATAGCCTTGTGCTGATATTATAGTGCTTAATCTTTTAACACTGAATTTCACAATATTAACACTTACGTAGCTGATGTTCGGGTAGGCGATGGCATCGGGGTTGTTCCAATGGCTTTACACTTGCCTGCGTGCACTAGCGGCTGCTGCTTGTCGTTCAATCTTCCTTGTAAGTTCTTCCAGATGAAATACGTGAACAGGAATGCCACAATGATAAGTATCGTAATTAACATGTGGTACATTATACTTGATACTTGTGACTGAGATGAACTGCCACTGTTACCTGCGCCATTTTGGGCAATTATAATTTCTTCTTTTTCGGTGCTGCTGGTTAGACGTGGCACCTCCCATTTTGTATATGTATAACGCCACTTTACAACAAAATTACTCGCGAAGCGCGTAATTCCATAGTCACTGAACACTGTCTAGGAACAGTGTCTGGCAGGGTCGCCATATGATGTAGCACGAGGGGGTGTACTAATGAAACACTGTCGTTGAGGTTCGATCACTGAATAATCCTTTATTGACAAAAACATGAGTTTATATACAATGCGAGAAATAGGACATAGGTACATAGATTTTGTAGGTCACGATTATCTAGATTAAGGTGAGTAATCTAGGTGTTCCGAATAGAAAAGGTCGAACAATAATGAGGGCGTGCGTCACACATCACAGACAGTTCCGCGCGTGACGGTACCACGCGCAGACAGTACAGTGACGTTTCCGCGCGCAAAAATAAATATTTTTCATTCATTTCATTTTTCATACAATTTTGAAAGTATGACACTCGTCTTCGATTTTTCTATAGAAAAATCGCTCGAAGACGAGTGTCATAATTTCAAAAATAGTAGCTACTCTAGGACACTGTCAATTGTAAGCACCCACTTAGGTTGTGAATAAATGCAGCATTCCAATAGATTTTCGTTTCCTTTCCTATCCCCAACCCATTCTCGGAACCCATTCTTCAGAAGCGACTTACGCCAACGTATAACCCAAATGATCGAAACATTATTAAACGCTTTTTCCAAAATTGAGTACAGACGGTACAGTTCATAACACGAATTATTCTTCTGCCGAATAAAAACGGGTTCTCTTGGTACCCGTTTCTTCTAACTGTAACTTCTATAACTAATAATAAGGGTTCCTACTTCGGAATCGAAATCCTAAAAAACAACAATTGCGCGTTTTAAAACTGACCCAGCGCACATCTAATGCGCGCAATAAAACTGGGTTTATTATTTATATATTTTTGCATTTATGTCCGTAAAACTGACGTCACATTGGTTATATGGTTCCTAAGAAGAATACAAATCCAATAGGGCTACAGGAAGTGACAACCAGCTTACGTTCGCCATATTGATATTTTACTGACGTCACATAGCCTATGACACTCTAGGTAAGAATACGAATCAAATGACACAGTTACACTTCAAAGTTTAGGCTACAGGAGGGGACAATGGAACAGACAAAGACATCCTTATTACATATACGCGCAAAAAACATTACCCTCCTTCTGGGTGGGTCAGTCGGGTAAAAATAATAATTCGTCCAAAAGTCTACTTAACAAAAGTGGAAGCAAGAAGCAGTTCGAATTAATCTATGGCATATTTACTGACCAAACATTGTTAGCAAAGTGGACATTAGCGCACAGGTAGCAAATAAGGCATGCGGTGCGGTGTACGAGTACATTACGCCGGCGCCGAGCGCGTCGTGATAACGTCGTCGCGCCGCGAGCCGCGAGCCGCGAGCCGCCTGCCGCGTGGCGTCTTTGTAGCTGTGTCCTCGTACCCACTTTAATTGGCTCTATTCTGCGCGAAACCGCTGCCTTGTGATTATGTCGTATACGTATACGCACTTCATTCAAATTTTGCGGAGTCGGACACGACGCGCGGCAGTTTGATTTACTCCCACTATGAATACGACGAAGTTGCTCGAACATTTTGACGAGACGCAATGGCCGAGCTACTTCGAGACAGCGGAGCAGCAGGGCGCGTTCCGCGCGGCCTACCTGGCGGCCATGGCGGCGATATTCGTCGCGGGCGCGGGCGGCAACCTGCTGACGTGCGTGGTGATCTACTGCGACCGCAGCATGCACACCGTCACCAACTGCTACCTCTTCAACCTGGCCGTGTCGGACCTGGTGGTGCTGATAGCGATGTTGGTGGAGGTGTACGTCTTCCCCCGGAAATTCTGGCTTAATTTCCACGAGTCGCTGGGTGACGCGGTTTGCAAGGCACACTTCTTCCTGGTGAGCGCGCTGTGGAACACCGGCATCCTGATAATGACGGTGGTGGCGCTGGAGCGGTACGCCGCGGTGGTGCGGCCGCTGCAGGCGGCGGCGGGGGGCGCGCGGCGGCGCGCGGGGCGCGTGCTGGCCGGCGTGTGGGCCGCGGCGGCGCTGGCCGCGCTGGCGGACGCGGCCACGGCGCGGCTGCTGCGCGTCCGCGGCGGCCCGGCGCTGTGCTTCGTCTCGCCCACGCCGTACGCGCGCGCGGTCAACGCGGCGGCCGCGCTCGCCACGTTCGTGCTGCCACTGGCCGTCATGCTCTACGTGCACGTCGCCATCGGCATCGCCCTCAACGCCAAGCAGAGGAGCTATACCGGAGATAATATTTTCAATCGTCGAAGTAACAGGAAAAAAATCAATAAACTTATTAGTAAGTACTTTTAATTTGACAAATACTCGTATCGTTAAATATAACCGATTGATGACACAAACACTTACGTAGTACAAAGCAAACTCCAATATCTATTTTGATTTCGGTACTCCTGAATTCACGTTAGGCGAGTTGTCTTTGGGTTGGGACTCGGCGAGTGCGAAACGCTTAGGCACGTTTAAACAATAGTAAATCGACTGCAATGTCGTCCGTGCTATTCTGGGAGACAAGAAAAATCTTTTTTATGGTAGTTTATTTTATAAATAAATGATTTATTATAATATATCCTTACACTAATATTAATTTTTAACAAAAGAATTATTAGATAATAAGGCTATAAACTAAAACTTAAATTACATCAACCTACCGCAAGGCAATGATCTGCGTGACATATTTTGTTAAATTATAGATAACTTCTATTTAGTGTACATATTAAACAGGTAGACTTAGTCAAGTGTTAGTTTGTATTTTATATTGTTATCAAACATGCTTTATTTAATTTAAAAATAAAATTAAATCTTAAAAATACTGCTGCTGTCAGCTGGCAGGGTGTCGAAAAGGCTGGCGGCATTTTCTCGCTGGATGACCAAACTCAATCTTATATTAGGTCACCGGAAACGTCGATTAGGCGTGCGGAGATCTCTTCGAAAATTCGTCGGGGCTTTGCACCCTAAGGCCCTAAAGTCTCCAAAAAAACTTAGAATGTGCCAGCTGTTTTTTTTGTTTCCGTACATATCGTAAAAGCCGATCGAGGGAATGGGCGAAAATCTGAAGAACCATATAGGTGAGGCGACAAGCAACCCATCTCAATTTTGATTCCGCTTCCCACTTACACACCCACCAACATAGTAACGTGGTTCTTAGGTCTTGTAAACCTGTCTCTGTCTACCTCGCAAGGAAAAGACGTGATAGTATGTATGTAGTTAATGAAAACAAGGCCCAGCGCCGGTAAACGCATAAATCCTCGAGGGAGATGCAGCGCAGCAGTAACGTGTTGTTGTGTGCAGTGGCGCTGTCGCTGTCGTTCCTGGTCTGCTGGCTGCCGTACTTCAGCCTGCGCGTGTCCGTGGCCGTCGGGGAGCCGCGCATGCTGCTGTTCATAGCACAGGTAACAGGTTCAATACAGGAGGACGGCAAGTAGGTACGACTAAAGGTATCTCAATTCTGTACATCGAATATAAACTAAAAAAAATATACGACTAGGGGTCTTCTATAAGCAGAAGCCAAATCGGTATACTCGTATAACTTTTGAATTTTTTGTCAGTTTGTCTGTCTGTTGTTCGCCTTTCACGCAAAAACTACTGGACGGATTTTGATGAAACTTTTTTGTTAGTAGCTATTAGTCCTCGGCAACATATAGATCGAGGCTATGTTGATGATGTTGCATGACCGGTCATGGCTAATTGGGTGCAATGAAGAGACCTTTTGTAATAGATTAAAGTACCGCCGCCTTCGGCATTTAATCTGTCATTACGGATGATGTTGTAGTTCGCGATGCGGGGGCTGCGGTTATGGGCCTTTAGCATGGTCTTTTGCGCGAGGAAAATGTCAACCTGATGGTTGATAAGAAACTCCTGGATGTACATTCCAGTTTTTTAGCTATTATAACAGCCCATTTTAATGATTTTTTAATATTTTCTAAGAATGTCGCATTATGAGCTATTTATTAATATTATAAGAAGTCTTATTTTGCATGATATTTAGCGTGATATTTTGATTCTTTTAGTAAGCCAACGTTTTTTCTTCTTATAATAGGCCACACGCAAGCCTCTCAAAGGACCGGGCCACCACGCCCGTGTTGTTGTAAGGGCGAATAATAATAGGGCACATTGGTATTTCCAGGAGTGGGTCCTGGCAGGAGACCTACAATTACACAACGTCTCTAAACTAAAAGGACCGGGGTCTAGCTGTTTTCCGCGACTGTGTTCGAGTAGTGTTTCGTTTCTATCACACAGTCTATTCGGGCCTCCGGCTATCCCTTGGCCCCCGGAACCCAGGGTGCATCTCAGGTGAGGAAGAGGAGGATGTAATGGGGAACACGCTCAAATAGCAGAGACATCAATTTATCACACAATGTATACGTATACACGGAGTATACCTACAAGGAGACGGGCTAGCCGGCGTAAAGGGCGGTGTGTTTGCAGCACTGGGAGCTGTGGTACGAGGCAGTGTGCCTGAGCGCGTGGCTCAGCTCCGTGCTCAACCCGCTGCTCTTCAGCCTCATGTCGACCAAGTTCCGGACGGCGCTCAAGGTACGATTAGGATTCTACCATTTAGTGCAGGTCACGAAAAAAATTACTTTGGCCGAGATCAAACTAGTTTAGGACAAACTAGGCTTTGGCCGGTAATATGGCACGCTGGTACCACGTGGCATTGATTCACAAAATCAAGATGACAGCGCTAACTAGTTTGCTATGCTAGCTGTAGCGGTAGTGCTATTACCAAATTGATACGAAATGATGATGATACGATTTAGTGCGAGTTCGTAGTATACTCGTAATTGTCTGTCTTCTGTGTGGTACTTATATGTACAAGTACAAACGCAAGTACCTACTGCTGACAAAAATAATGACTATTACACAAGTCACTCATTGTATTCATATACATTATTATTTTAAACCTACCTTACATCATTGTCAGTACCGTGTCCTTCTCCCCGTCTGAGTTCTCCCGGTTGCAACCGCGTCTGTGACGCATG
Source organism: Elegia similella (assembly GCA_947532085.1). NCBI lineage: Eukaryota > Metazoa > Arthropoda > Insecta > Lepidoptera > Pyralidae > Elegia > Elegia similella. Next base: position 23,395,287 of record OX383944.1, on the reverse strand, counting down.
TAAAGCGTCGGAGGTCGGGTTTAGGGAATGCAAATCTCGCGAGATTGGGGCTCAAGCGAGATCTCGCGAGTTTATGAATAACAATACTGCGAGATCTCGCCAATTTCGAGATCTCGCGAGATTGGCACTTTCGTGTGTTTTTTTTGCAAATAATCACAATATATGAATAAATTAGGAAAAAAATAATAAAAACCATAAGTATTTTAAGGTATTGTATGATAAACATTTATTTTCACGAATTTTTTCAATAGACTTTTATGAATTAAACACGCGTCAGTCCACGCGCTGCCGCGCTTTTCTTTTTAATCTCGTAAAACTCGCGAGATTAACGAGACTGCAATCTCGTTAATCTCGCGAGATTAACGTGATTGCAATCTCGTAAAACTCGCGAGATCTCGCCCTTTTTTCGTGCGAGATCAATCTCGCTAAAAAAGACCGAGATCTCGCGAGAACAAGATTGCATTCCCTAGTCGGGTTCCATTCCGCTATTATGACAGTATTCATGCTATGATATGATTTGGCCAGTGTTTCCGGCGGACACTTGCCTTACGCCTAGACTAGGTTTTAATACTTTCTGCACATGATCATCATCTGTAACTGTTCTGTGTTTAAAAAGCTTATTACTGTTTTCAGAAGCTCTGGCACACGAAGCTTTCGCGGCGAAATGTGGAGCGTGTTCCTGTTCTGATAAAATGCGAGAAATAGAATGAAAATCGCGCAATGCTGCCGTCGGCATCCTTCACGAGTGGCGTGCTCACGTCTGGCCCGTGACGATGACACGCGCTGATGCAGATGCAGATGTCGCGGTTACGCCACTTTCTGCGCGATTTTAGAGCCGGGACTCAGACTTACCTCAGTTACCTCGACTTATTTCGTAACATGTAGATTCATTCGTAAAACATGTAGATGTTGTTCCCTCTGTGCCTAATCTATTAAAGGAAATAAGATAAAGGTCATATTACAAAAAGTAGGCAAGTAAACTGTTTTATTCTGGATACTAGTTTTATAAAATAAACATTTTCAACCCCGTAGCCTTCTATTTCAAGAAATAAACGTGATTTTACGAAAGCCCGTGCTCGTCCCTTATTCCTTGCCCACACCCCCGACTTATTGTGGGATATCTCTCAAAACGGGCGCCTTTGTTCGTAATTCTGTGATGTCTTTGATTATTTTATACTTATTATAAAAGGGAAAGGACATTTTTGTCTATTTAATCGATAAAATCTGAGCCTACTGTACTGTATTCCATCATCATCATTCCAGCCTTAAGAAGTCCACTGCTGGATAAAGGCCTCTCTCAAGGATTCTTTGTTCCGTGAGGATACTGCCATACTCACCACGCTTGGCAGGCGGGTTGTCGAGCGCAGTTTCCTTGGCTTCTTGTGCTTCCGATGCTGCTGCCCATCGGAAGCATTATTAAGCTGGGTAGAAATTTGTTAGATCTAGGAAAGGAATAAGGTATTCGGATACTACTCACTGCCTCTGAAGAATGGGGGAAAAGTGAGTAGCAGCTCGCAAGTACGCGATACGCAGTTGAGGAGGACACCCCTGACATACTGTAAGGATTTTAGTAATTAAGGAAATAGTATCTAATGTGGAAAATCATGCACTTCAGTGCTAAGTGGTCATATTGTGTAGTGTAGGTACTCCGGCTTGTGCAAGCCACGCCTACTTCTTGCCTTTAATCTATATCTATACTAATATTATAAAGCTGAAGAGTTTGTTTGTTTGTATGTTTGTTTGTTTGTTTGAACGCGCTAATCTCAGGAACTACTGGTGTGCGGTTTGTTACCCACACATAGAGTAATGATAGAGTCTGATAGATTGATATAAATGATAGCCAGTACTGGAGAGAGTAAAAGAGTTTATTGATAGAACTCTAAATAGAAGAAATGATAGATGCACTAGATGATAACACTGATAGATGATAGTTCGACCGGAATACACTGATAAGATGATAGAACTGATAGAATGATAGCGAGCACACGACACTGCTTTGCTTGTACCGTCGTCGACGTGAACGTGACGTGAACTGATTGTTTTATGCGGCCGAGCGCCGCGCGGTGTCTAGATTCGCTGACACTCGTGATTTGTACGTGCCGTGGCCCGTACATGCTCCCGGGCCAAAGATGAGAGGAAAATGAGATGAGATGTACTAATCCTAACTAACAAGGTGATAGGCAAACATATTATATATTACTACACAAAATGATTGTTATTATAAATTCTAAACGGAATAAACTAAAAAGAAGTTAAAGTCTGCTGTTACTGATAGTAAAAACCGAATCAAGGATAGGTGAAGTGCCTCGATTTTGCTTTTGATTACGCGCACTGATATTAATTTGATCACTTTCACTTGATACACCACACTGACACTTCACTTCGCGTAGCTCAATCGAGTCTGTACATCGCTGCACTTCAGTCTGTTGTTCATGGTGTGTAGACGGGCAGCAGGAGTCGCCGCGAGCTGGCCTCGCGCGTTTCCCCCGGCGCCACACGAACGCCGCACCGACCACCAGCGCAGCGCCCACTAATACGTAAATGGCGACGTAATGATGAACGTCGTGATAGGACACAATCTCAGCAAGCGGTTCATTCTGTTTCATAATATTGATTCTCTCTTGTAATGCTAGCAGCTGTCTTTCATTCATAACATCGGTCTCATTGATATGAGGATGCGATATTGTTAAATTTAATATATGATTGATAGGAGCCATCTCTAAGAGATCGAGATTAGAACTGATACTGATGTTGCTCTTTAGGAGCCGATGTGAATAAAAGGAGAAATCAGCTGATCTGATAAGACATCCTTGACCAAGTGTCATTAGCCCAGCTTGCATCAATTGAATAGCGGTAATGTGATCCGCGCATATCATTTTCATGTAACATTTATTTATTTATTTATTTATTTATTTATTTATTTATTTATTTACCATCTTAGCTTAATTCCATCATATATCCAACATATGTTGCAACAGAAATAAAAATAAACATTTGATTTGCTAGTTGCCTCGAAATTATCTTCACACTGTTTGGAAGTTGATCTACATGATAGGCTGCTGCTGTCTTTGAGGCAAAGATCATGATCATTCTTCACTCGAAAGATAGGTTTTTGTAAATAACATAAAATAGTCTCAGGGGATTGCTGTGCGCAAAGACCCAGTTCTTGCTCGGTTACTGATATAAATGCGTCCTTATGTAAATTGATAGCTATGTACTCGCTGATAGTTAAAATGTAAACCATGCTCTGGGTCTGGCATAAGGCTCTTCTCGCGAAGTTACCATCTTTCGGGCTTCCTGAGGGACTATGCTTGTGGGTCGCTAGTTTCTTATCCGGGCGAAGCATTCAGGTCGTTGTAGACGGATTATGCTCCGATATCATGCCCATCAATGCTGGCGTCCCCCAAGGATCTGTTTTATCACCTACGCTGTTTCTTCTGCACATCAACGACATGCTTAACACTAGTAGCATCCATTGCTATGCAGACGACAGTACGGGTGATGCATATTATGCAGGTCGTGCAAATATCCCTCAAACACAGGTGGAGGAGAACAGAAAGAGACTTGTGTCTGACATTGAGACCTCTCTGGAGCAGGTCTCTGAATGGGGTAAACTAAACCTAGTTCAATTCAACCCTACTAAGACACAAGTCTGCGTGTTTTCCGCTAAGAAGACCCCATTTAACATAGCACCGAAGTTTCGGGACACCTCTCTTACCATTTCTAAGAGTATTGGGATCCTTGGCGTCGATATTACGAAGGAGGTCCAATTCCGGAGTCATCTGGAAGGTAAAGCCAAAATGGCTTCTAAAAGACTTGGGGTGCTCAATAGAGCAAGGCAGTACTTCACTCCGGATCATAGACTTTTATTATATAAAGCTCAAGTCCGGCCCCACATGGAATACTGCTCTCATATCTGGTCTGGTGCACCTCAATACCAACTCCTTCCTCTTGATTCCATCCAACGCCGGGCAATTCGTATTATCGACGATCCCACACTCACAGACGATTTAGACACCCTCGGTCTACGGAGAGACGTTGGCTCTCTGTGTGTATTTTACCGTCTATACTATGGGGAGTGTTCTGAAGAACTTTTTGAATTGGTGCCACCGTCACCTTTCTACCACCGCACCGCTCGCCACAGGAGTAAAGTCCATCCCCACATCCTTGACACTTGGGTCTCCAAAAATGTCAGAGCGTCACGTGGTTTTTTTCCTCGTACAGCAGGATTGTGGAATGGACTCCCTCCCGAGGTTTTCCCTGTGTGCTATGACTTGAGGTCCTTCAAAAGGCGTGTTTACAGGTATCTTAAGAGTCGGCAACGCATCAGCAGCTCCTCTGGTGTTGCAGATGTCCATGGGCGACGGTGACCACTTTCCATCAGGTGGCTCGTCTGCTCGTTTGCAGTCGGATATACATAAAAAAAAATAAAAAAAATGCTGTCATTAAGTTGCTTAGGTATTGGTATCGTGTGAAAAATCTCATATACCTATGTCTCTCGATGCTAAGGGAATTTGTATTTCAAACATAAGATATGATTCTGATATTCTCGCTCTAACTGATAGTAATTTGTATATGTTTGAAAGCATAGCGTTGTCTGTCGGTAATGATAAGTCATTTGCTAATTGAGAGGATATCATGTGTAGTTCTCGCTGCAGCTGATCGGGGGACAACAAATGTAAGTTGAGCCGCCCATGATAAACGTCGGTGATAGTGTATAAGATATCATCTTGCATGTTACGTAATGTGTTCAATAAGTTATTTGCTATGATGACGGATAACGTAAAATCTATGATAAACGAGGAATTTTGTGTCGCTGATTTAAGGGTGTTTAGAGATGTTTCGATATCTGATAATTGTTTATGTATGGTCTTATGCTGTTTGTTCATGATGCTTTCTGTTCTTTTGATGAGGTTAAGCTCTGCTTCAACGATTGAGGTCTGATTTTAGTAAAGTTGTACTAAATGATTTTGATTTCCTTTGATCAACTCAATATCTTTTTCATATTTTTCTGCGAAATTGCTATCAAGGACTCCAAATAATGTGTTTGCTACATTTCCCACAAAATTAATAAGTGCTCGTCGTTGTCGCGTGCGCGTCGAAAAGTGCTGTTCTAGTAACAAATTATTATGATGTGCGAGCTCCGAGTAGCTGTGATTTAATTGTAACATGATACTCTCGCAGTGTGATTGCATTCTTATCTTGGAACATGTGTTCTCGAGATAATCGATGTACTTGACGGCTGCCGCCGTGCCTTCCCAGTACGGAGATAAGTCATAGTAGACCACCAACTTCCAATGATCTCTTACAAGTTTCATATTTGTCAATTTGTCGAAAAATAAACTTTGATTACCTTGAAATGGTATTGTACTGTATGCGCACGTAGAGCTTGTAATGAGGTTCATGAAAAATAATAAAAGTGCGGTAGCGATACCGGCGAAGTTGCTTTTCTTAGTTTTGGCCCTATATGTAGATTCCTTCGCATTCAGTGATGGTGAGGTATTGTTTTCAGATTCAGGATGAACAGGTAAAATTGACAGCTTCACGATGGGCCGTTTTAGATATCCATTTTTAGTCTTTAAGGTGACAACGCGGATGTAACCGTCGCTCCCGGGATGCAGGTCAACGACGCGGCCAAGCGCCCACTTACCAGGTGGCAAGTTGGCATCGTGTATGATAACTATATCGTTTAGGCTGATATTAGGCTGTGGCTGCCGCCATTTGCTACGTGCTGATAATGTTGTTAGGTACTCGTTTTGCCATCTCTTCCAGATGTCCCGAAAAATTTTCTGTGTGAGATACCAGCGGCATGGGCGTCGCCAAGGGGGGGCAGGGAGGGGCAGCTGCCCCCCCCTAGAGATTCTAAAAAAGTTGCAAAATATAATGCAACCAAAGTCGTAAGTCTTTGAGTTGATTTGCTTGAAGTTCAAGCCTTGAACAATCATTTCCGTACGTCGAAACTCTTTACACATTGGACTCTGTACTGTCACAGAATATTTAGAGTACTAAGATACTGTTGTTATTACAATCGCTGTAGATGTAAGGCTCGTAGTACAAGTGAAAAGCTTTATGGGCTGTCGACTTTACCTACAATTCATACCTACTTATCTCATTCATAGAGAATGAGAAAAGTATGAATTATAGTAGGTAAAGTCAACTTGCCCCCCCCCCTGCGCCATCGGCTGGCGACGCCCTTGACCAGCGGGTACGTAAATCGTTCTCTGTCTCATAGACTGTTAGTACTGGGCCGCTTGATAAGAAATGAGAAGGTGTTAAATAGTTAAGGTCCTCTGAATCTTCCGTCATCGGACACAGCGGCCTTGAGTTAAGGCATGCTTCTATTTGTGCGCAGATGGTACTGAGCTCTTCATATGTTAATTTATGTTCACCGACTACCCTTTTTAAGTGACGTTTCAGGCTCTTCACTGCCGCCTCACAAAGTCCATTTGCCAAGGGCCAGGAGGTTGCGTTAAAGTGCCATGTAATGCCCATGCTGGCTACTTCTGAATGGAATTCGTCACCTAAAGAGGCAAGTATCTCTTGATATTCTTGTTGTAGGGCCTTGTCGGCACCTACGAAGTTTGTGCCGTTATCGGTATAGATGTGACGAGGTGTTCCTCGGCGAGCTGACATTCTCCGCAGTGCTGCCAATAAGGCAGAACTTGTCAGGTCTGATACTACTTCTAAATGCACGGCTTTGGTAACCATGCAGGTGAAGACTGCAATATACCCCTTTATTGTTTTGATACCCCTGCCTACATTTGCTTTGATGAACAGGTAACCCGTTAAATCGGCAGAAACTTTACTAAAGGGTCGAGAAGGATTTGATCTTGCGCTTGGAAGGTCTGCCGTGATGTGATGATGCTTGGTTGGATCGTGTTTTCTACATAGAACACAACGACGCAGTCTCTTCTTAGTGGCCCTGTTGCCGTGGATTATCCAATATTTTTTACGTAAGTACGCAGATGTAAGTCGCGCTCCCCCGTGATATGTCAACTCGTGTGCTTGGTCAATTAAGAGGTCGGAGAGACGACTGTCGCATGGAATGATGATAGGGTGCTGCATTTCCGAGTCGAGGTTAGCGTGTCGCAGACGACCACCGACTCTAAGTAGCCCATCCTCGTCCAGGAACGGATGTAGCTCACATAGCTTGCTTTTAGATGAAATGCTTTTTCCGCTACGTAGATCTGATATTTCGGAATAAAATAATATTTGCTGAACATTTCTGATGATTGTTATTTTTGCTTGCTTAAGTTCTGATAGTGATAGAAATTTGTTAAATGATTTGTTTGTAATGCTTTTAAATCTAAGAATCCATGCTACGATTCTGACAGCTTTGTTAAATGAACTGCATCTTGTTAGCAAATTCATAATGATATTATCGTCCACTTGTTGCGTAGCCAAATTAACCTGCTTTTGCTTTTTGATCTCTTGGTCGGTTGTATATTGTTTTTGCTCCAGTTTGTAGTTGTAAGATGGAAGCCAGCATGGTCCTTGCCACCACAAACTATGATCTTTCAATTGTGATGCACTGAGACCTCGGCTCGCACAATCAGCAGGGTTTTCCTCTGATTTAACATAATGCCAGTTTTCAGCGGGCATTATTTGTGTGATCTCGCTGACCCGGTTGGCCACAAATGTTTTCCACCTCGCAGGGTCGCCGTTTAGCCAGCCCAAGACAACCATTGAGTCGACCCAGCCATACGATTGTATGTTGTGATTGCTGAGACATTTCTTGACCTTCTTCATAAGTCTTGCAAGTAAAAGGGCACCACTTAATTCTAATTTTGGTAATGTAACTGCTTGGCTTGTTGGTACGAGTCTTGTCCTACCAATCAATAACGAGACTGATGATTCTCCGTTCCTGTTAACGCGAGAGTATATAACACAGGCGTATGCCTTCTCTGAGGCATCACAAAACCCATGCAGTTCAAAGTTGTCGTTTGCCCGTGTTCGTATCCACCTTGGTAATTTTAATAAATTGATGTTGTGTATGTCATCTTTGATCTTCTTCCACTCGGCGTAAATATCATTAGGAATTTGATCATCCCACTGCAAATTACATTGCCATATTTTCTGAAAAATAATTTTTAGTTTCGTTGATAAAGGTGATAACCAGCCGAGTGGGTCATATAATTTGGATATTTCTGATATTAGCTTTCTCTTAGTGATATGTGTTGATTCATATGCTGTATCAAATTTTGATTGAAAGGTGAATGTGTCCTCTTGAGGGTTCCAACAGAGGCCCAGAGTCTTGGATTGCTGATCATTCTTAAAGTTAAACTCCTCTTGATTTGCTGTTGAGTCGTCTAACAGCTCAGGACTGTTTGCCTTCCATTTCCTAAGGTGGAAGCCTCCTGCTGCCAACAACCTGATAAGTTCCTCTTTAAGACGTTTCCCTGATTCTAACAAATGGACTCCATAGACCAAGTCATCTGTGTACATAGATGTTTCAAGAGCTTCGATGGCTTGTTCTGAGTAATTGTTTCTCTCATCAGACGCGAGTTGTTTCAACGTCATCATCGCTAGAAAGGGAGCCGCCCTAGTACCGTAGACCACCGTGGTGAGTTGATATTCTCTAAGAGGCTGATCAATGGAGTCACGCCAAATTATTTTTTGTAGTTTTGATCTTCTGGGTGCATCCAAATTTGCCGAAACATTTTTTCAATGTCGCTTGTAAACGCAATTCTATAACCACGCCATTTGAGGATCAGGGATTGCAAATCCTGTTGGAGATTCGGACCGCATTCCATGACGTCGTTTAAGCTATATCCTGATGAAGTTTTACTAGATGTGTTAAAAACTACTCTAATTTATTGTTTCGCTTTGAATGGAATGATGTGTGCTATAATACTCGGGCATCGTATTGCTTGACGCGGGAATCATATGACCGAGTGCGCGGTATTCTTCCATAAACGCTTTGTATTGTTTTTCCATGATTTCGTGTTTGATAAATTTACGTTCTAATGATAAAAACTGAGCTATTGATTTTGTTTTAGACTTTCCTAATTTCTCGCAAAATTCTGATTTCATTGGTAAACGCACCATGTAATGACCATCACTACATCTCTTAGTTGTTGATTTATAATGCTCGATGCATTTTTGATTTTCCAATGACTCTGGTGATTCGCTACTAATATCCTCTATTTCCCAAAATTTGTGAATGTCTTCTAAGTTGTTAAGAACGACGTTGCATTGCAAGGACTTCACATTACCAGTTAGTATCCATCCTAAGCGCGTATTCTGGGCTATCGGTACATTAAGGCCTTCTCTACATATTCCTTCTAACAGAATTAAGGCGTAGACATCCGCGCCTAGAAGTAAATCGACTGGTCTGCTAAGATGGAACTCTGGATCTGCTAGAGCGATGTATTTAAGATATGACCAGGTTGGTTTCGAGAAAGTATTACTAGGGAGGTGGTTGATTAATTTTGCCATGATAACTACATCTGTTTCAAACTCAAAATCGCTATGTATCGACTTGCAGTTAATTGTAGTTAGTTCCTTGCAGTTACTGTTTTTTGCGCCTACCCCTGATATGACGCCACTACATTTTTCTCGCGGCAAGCCTAATAACTGAGCTGCATACTCCGTCATGATGGAAGCTTGACTGCCTTGATCGATTAATGCTCGGAGTGTTATCCTGGTGCCATCCCTGTGCTTAACTTGAAGTAATGCAGTTGCCAAAAGTACCTCGGCTATGTCACATTGCAATGACACGTGCGAGTTTGTGCGCAATTGTTGCAAAGGCTCCGATTTCTGCGCATTAACGTTTGCAGAATTTTTCGACGAAGCAGAATTACTTGATTGTCGGTTTTGCGTAAATGCTTCATGCAAAATGGTGTTATGTTTACCATTGCATTCACGACAACGCTTTTCTGATATACAGGGCTTATTGTTATGAGAATAAAGACAATTTTCGCATATGTTTAGCTTGGCCAATGTACTGCACTTTTGGTAAGAAGGCATATTCAAGAATTGTTGGCAATAAAATTTCCCATGATCATTAGACTTACATATGGCACATTTATAATGTTTCGTGAAATTGCTGACTTTACTTGATGATTGTTGCGCCATTACCCAACCATGCGCCGGAAATGATGATTTATTGAAATTCTGATTGTGAAATTTACGGGATTGATTGTTGCTGTTATTTGGAAATGATTTGCTAGGTACATCAGTTTTCTTTCTAGAAGACTCAAGGGTAGTAAATTTGCTTTCGAGAAATGATAACAATTCTTGCAGAGTAGGTAAATCTTGTGGACGCTTCACGGAACCCAGATAATCGGCATGAGTTTCGGAATCAAGTTTTTGAGTGAGTAGGTAAACTAGCAACGGGTCCCAGGATAGTACATCGACCCCTAAATTCTTGATGGCATTTAAGGTTTCTAATGTCGTATCATGAATGCGTTTGATGTGCTGATATGTAGCTTGATTAGAGGATGGAATGTTGAGTAAAATATCTAAGTGCGAGTTAAAAATCAACCGCTTGTTATTATACCGATGGTTCAGTATGTCCCAACTAATGGAGTAATTGTCTGATGTAATAGGAAGATGTTGTATCAACCTCTCCGCCTCTCCTTTAACTTTCGTTTTTAGGAACTGCATTTTTTGCGCACTAGAAAGTGACGGATTGGAATGAATAGCTTCGGTGAAAAGATCCTTATACGATGTCCACTGATGATAACTTCCCCCAAAGGTTGGTATTTCAAGAGTTGGGGTGGTTTTTTGCCTATGCGACACAGACCATAACTTGCGGTTCACTGACTTTATAACCTCGTTATATTTTGCTTCATAACTAAGAATGCTGCTTCATATTCCTGGTTCCTCCCACCTAACTCACTGTCTAACTCCTGATGCAAAGTATCAATTACCGACCAACGCGACTCTATTGTCTTAATTAAATTATCAAATTCCCATTTTTCTGTTATGAAATCTAAATTGATATTAGAAAAGGTATGCTCTAATGCTTTAAAATTGCTACTTTGTTTACGCAACATTTCGTCTGTTTTACTGTTATTCCCCTGAGACTGAGTTAGTGGAGACGCCTGCGACGTAGGTTGTTGCGACTGGCCTGGTAAATACAGCATTGCAGGCTTCAGCACAGGGGTCGAAGGCCGGTCGTCCTTCGGTTGATAGTTGTTAATCGCCGCACGAATGTTTTCGTACCGCTCTTTAACGTGATCAAATTGATTTGTCGTAAAATAAGAATGGGACCTCGCATGTTCGAGGTCCAGTAAACTCAAATGATTTGCTTGATAGTCCTTCCAGTACTGATCTAGGGTATCCAACCTCCGTCTGATATAGTCAGGCGCCTTTCGGTCGGACCCATCTTTCTTGAAATTAGTGTACACTTGCTCAATTGCACTGAGAAGTTGTTGCTGTGGATGGCCAATAAGTGGTCTAATTTGGACATGTTTAAATGATATTGGAAAGACCTTACTTGATATGTTCTGCTCCTTCTTGCTGATAGGTCGACTTACTGCCCTTTTTCTTTGATGATATTGATGATACTTGATACTGCTGTTTGATATGCTGCTTTGATAGCTCAGTCCTCACATGCGAACCACAGTCACTGTCCGATGATCCAATATAGCACTATGATCACACGCGAGCGCCTGGAAACTCGAAGGACCAAAACTATGTGCGGTTTGTTACCAGTGACGTGCACAGACATTTATCATAGGGTAGACATAATTATAAAACTTACCTTACAAATATAGGTACCACCTATATACCTTACCTTACTATACGGCTAGTTATCTACAACTCGTTTAATATTATGATAGTCTTTCGAACTTCGACCGCAAAAGTATTCAAAACAAGCGAAAGTGAGATATGATTACAACCTGCGGACCACGTACACGTACTCGTATCATACGGTTTAAGATGAAACTTTAGAATAACTAACCATAACTAACCAGGTACTTGATTTGTTTAAAAGCGTGTTCACAAACACTTTATATTTCGGTTTCGGCATGCAAACACTAAGCGACACAACTTTCACATGAAAATATTTTTGTCACAAATGAAATTTAACTGATAAAGCAATTAATTCTAAAATAAAACTTTCCTCTTGGATTGTTTGTAAACACGTAACGTGAATCAATGGCATCGTTTATGACATTGACATATGTATGAATAATATCTATAATGACATTGACAAGTGACGATGACACTTACATCGCGCGCGGCAGCCAATAGGAACCTCGGAGACACTGTCTCAAATTCACACACACAGCGCAAATTTGCTTTGCATGTGTGAGCCGATGAAAGATGTTTACTTGTACTACTACAAAAGCGATTTCCTGTCGGTGTATAATAATTTTCTATGTGTGCGTGAAAAGTCAGACCTTTGAAATTTTGTCTTTAGAGATACTGCTTAGCGCGGGCACGCGCGCGGGCCGCGGCCGCAGCGCCGTACTTGAACAAAATCGACTATAAAGTATTTGCTAGCAGAATTTTGCAGGCGCACTGAATATAATAATTTTTATTAAGAAAAAATATTGTATTTATTTAGCGACTGCGGGGTAGACAGTGTCTAACAGTCTATATGGACTGCACGTCACTGTTTGTTACCCACACATAGAGTAATGATAGAGTCTGATAGATTGATATAAATGATAGCCAGTACTGGAGAGAGTAAAAGAGTTTATTGATAGAACTCTAAATAGTAGAAATGATAGATGCACTAGATGATAACACTGATAGATGATAGTTCGACCGGAATACACTGATAAGATGATAGAACTGATAGAATGATAGCGAGCACACGACACTGCTTTGCTTGTACCGTCGTCGACGTGAACGTGACGTGAACTGATTGTTTTATGCGGCCGAGCGCCGCGCGGTGTCTAGATTCGCTGACACTCGTGATTTGTACGTGCCGTGGCCCGTACAACTGGTTCAAATTGGAAAAGTCTCTGAGAAAATTATAAATATTGGTCATACAATGCCGGAGTTGGAACTTTTCGTACAGAAATTTAAAAAATCTATAATAGGTTTTGAGATATTTGCGAAAAACTAAACCCCCATTTTTTTAAACTTTAATTGCATAAATCTTTTGGAATTTTTGCGAGCGGCCCTTGAATTTCCTCAAAAAATATCATTCCGCAGCGAATGACACCTCAATCATAATTTTCAATACGAAAAATTTTTGACCTAAAAAGTACTTGTTAACTAGACTAATGTTTGGAGTATTGTAGGCGACGTGGTGTGTTGATTGAAACTCCAGATCAGAACGTGATAGAATGTGTTTATTTGGTAAAAATGCGAAGTATATATACAAAATTATTTACAAAGAAAATGTCTCATAACCAATAAAAAAATTAGAATTTTAACCAATAACAAAACGGTTTGCTCTTTCCCATGCTCAGATTATTGTTCTGAGTTCCCATGCAACGTCAATCTCTGTCTTGCTTCAACTCGGACCTCTCTGTCGCACGGCCGCGTCGCGCGGGAACAAAACTCTCTGCAGCCGGCCCCTCCTTTATTCGCTGTACACAAGCGATATCCCAAAGACCCCAAAAGTAGAAGTGGCACTTTTCGCCGACGATACGGCCCTCTACACGTCCCATCACCTTAAAACGGTCATCGTGAATCGTCTTCAGTCCGCCGTGGACGCTCTCGGCGGGTGGTTCAAGAGGTGGCGCATCGAAGTTAATCCGGAGAAAAGCACAGCTGTGTTTTTCTCAAAGGATAACCAAGCTGTGTCACGTCGAAAAATCACCATGTCCGGAGCAGAACTCCCCTCGTTAGGATCAGTATCGTTGTACGGAAAGCCCATTCAGTGGGCAGGCAAGGCTAAATACCTTGGAGTCGTACTCGATAGCGCGATGACCTTCGGCCCCCACATCACCAAAGTCCGCAACCATGCCGCCTTCGTATTAGGCCGTCTCCACCCCATGATAGGCAATGCTAAGATGTCACTTAGAAATAAGTTGACACTCTATAAGCTTTGCGTCCGCCCTATCATGACCTACGCCGGCGTAGTCTTCTCCCATATCGCGCCCTCCCACATCGATCGGCTGCAACGCTTGCAGAACCGCTTCGTCACCCGTGCCACGAATACGAGTCACCAACGGTACTTGCGCATGACAGACTTACACCGTGACCTAGACCTCCCATCCATTCGCGGCTATCTCAAAAACGCCTCCAAGCGTTACTTTGAGAAAGCCGCACGCCACCCCAACCCGTTAGTAGTGCAAGCTGCTAACTACTCCCCCAACTTACACGATACGACCTTACGTCGTAGACGTCCTAGGAACGTACTTGACGATCCCGATGATCCTATTGACATCGCACAAGCCCGCCCCGACCCCTCTTCGGCTCCGAATAGCCAGAGGAATCCCACTATCCGACCCCGTCGCACTCGCCACCGAAATAGAGTGCGTAGAGTAGGATTAGCTCCGATTACTGGTGACCGCCCGGCGGTCCCGGGTGACTTGCACCCAGGATAGGCCCTTCTGGCAACGTAGCTTTCGGCCCATAAGGCAAAAGATGAGAGTTGCTGCTCTCTAAAGGCTTTTGCCATTGTTTCTCAGATTGGCCCTTCAGGCTTGCATGCACGCATACGCGGCCCATCAGGCAATATGAGAGTTTGCTGTCTCTCCAAGCGTTGCGCACACAGGCAATGCCCAAAGCCGAGGTCCGTCCCTCCTGGGGGCCCTTTGGTGATGTTGTCTAAAAAGGTTGAGGGCACTCTGCCCTCGCCTCAAACGCCCGGTGAAGTAGCGAAAGCTCACTTGGAGCTAGCTACACAGTCATTTCCAAAAAAAAAAAAAAGGCTATTTTCATAGCTAAATACTGTTTCTATGGCGTCTACGCAACAGCCCTTTTCAAGGCTATTTGTATCTGTGTTTCTTTTGATGCGTCTTGTTGAAAGTGCTTCTCCGAGTTGATAAATGAGGTAAATAAAGGTGGTGTGTGTTGGTAATTGGTTTTGAGGTAACGGTACAGGTATATTGTAGCCACAAATGTATTGATCTAGAAATAAGTGATTTATTTCTATATTTCTTGAATGATTATCACACTAGGGACATCAAGAAAATTTTTGATTACAAATAAATCTATGATGTTTAGGCCTACTTAGGCCTTAGATTTTTTTTAAATAATTATGCGCTAATTTTGAATTGCTATATAACCGGCGTAGGCGTGAGTGCATTATGTATGTGTCATTTTACTAAGAACTTGTCACTTAACTTGTAAATTGTACTTTACTAAAATTACATCAAGTATTCAAGAATTTTCGAGTTTCATTGGCTCCAGTGTGTCAGGCGAAGATACATATTGGTGGCCCATGAGGGGAACCCACCCGCGACCTTCGCGTTTTCAGCACGATTTTGCGTGTCATCCTTAGCTGTTTATTCCAAAAAACGCGACGATTTCTCTGAACTATTTTATAACGATTCACCACTGCTCCAAGAGCTTTGCATAAACATTATCATTCACGTCACGAATGTTCAGTGTGTCGGATGAATCCATTAGAACCTAATGATACGGCACGGCGGTAGTCGTGGGGTAACACTCGTTTCCTACGTCAGGACAGCCAGAAGATAGCGCATGGAATTCAAGGGTTACTCGAATAAATAAAACAGAGACGGAGAGTGCGAATGTAAGTTTATTATGTACAAGGCTAGTCGTCTTCGTGCAGGTCGAAGAGTTTGGCGACCTCGAACAGGTCGTCGAACTCGCCGTGCGCCAGGACCTGGCGCGCCACGTGCATGCGGTTGAACAGGTTCCACAGTAACACGCCCACCACGCGGCGCCCGCGCACGTAAAACACCACGCCGCGCGCGTACCGCCGCGCCTCCGCCCCGCCCAAAGCCTCCGCCCCGCCCAAAGCCTCCGCCCCGCCCACCGCCGCCTCCGCCCCGCCCGCCGCGCCGCTCGCCGCCACGCTCACGCTCTCCGCGCGCGTCACCTCGTCCTCCGCCTCGACGTCCGCCACCGCTTCCGCCGAGAACACGCCCACAGTCGGCAGTTGCGAGTCAATTATACCTATAGCCTGAAATATAAAACATACACGCGAATTTAATACTAATATTATCTAGTCGCTGCGTCAGGATCTCGCCGCGACGGCCGGTACTCATAGTTTAATGTAGCGATCGGCACTAAACATAAATACTGCGCTCGTATTTAACCGATTTGTGTACTCGGTCCTCAGAAGACAGTATAGTAAACAAAATGTGGTAAAAAGTATACGCAAGGTAACCGACCTCATATCCGAGGTGCGGGCCGAGGTCGCTCCAGAACATGCTCTGGTGCGTGTAGTGCTTGGCGGGCGCGGCGGCGGCCATGTTCTCGCCGGCCAGGCGGCCCGACACCACGGCGTGGTCGTGGTGCTCCACGCGGCGCCGGCCCAGCGCCACGTCGTAGAAGCAGGCGGCGTCGCCGGCCGCGAACACGTCGGCGCGCGCCTGCAGCTCGGCGTTGACCAGCAGCCCGCCCAGCGCGGGGTGCGTCTCCAGCCCCGAGCGGCCCGCCAGCGCCTCGTCCGCCTCGCACCCCACGCACTCCACCACCACGTCGGCCTCCAGCGCCGCGCCGTCCGCCAGCCGCAGCCGCACGCCGCGCGCCGGTAGCTCGCCCGCCACCACGTCGGCGCGCGCCACCAGCGCCACGCCCGCGCGCGCCAGCCGCCGCGCCGCCTCCGCCGCCAGGTAGCCCGGCAGCACGCCCGCCAGCGGCGCCGCCTCGCGGAACACCTGCGTCACCGTGGCGCCCGAGCCGCGCAGGCGCTCGGCCAGCGCGGCGCTGAGCTCGGTGGCCAGGAAGCCGCCGCCCACGACACACACGCGCGTCACGCCGGGCGCGTCCAGCGCCGCGGCCAGCCGCTGCGCGTCCCGCACGCCGCGCAGCGCCAGCGAGCGGCCGGCCGCCGCGGCCGCTCGCAGCGCCGGCACGCGGCGCGCGCGCACGCCCGTGGCCACCAGGCACTTGTCGTAGGCCACGGTGACGGGCGGCTCGCCCTCGGCGCTCAGCTCGGCCTCGTGCTTGGCCACGTCGATGCGCGTCACGCGCCAGCCGCGCGCCACGGCCGCGCCGCCGCGCTCGCTCGCCGCCAGCCGCTCCGCCGGCACGTAGAAGGCGGGCGGCTCGTACAGCACGGAGCGCCGCTTGCCGTTCCACTGGCGGAAGCTGAGCGCGGGCAGCTCGGCCGTCGCCAGCGCGGGCTCGCGCCACAGCTCCTTGCTGAGCGGCGGCCGCATGTACGGCAGCGCCGGCTCCTCGCCCACCATCAGCACCTGCAACTCGCTTCATATTCTACCCATTCCGAACTGCATATTTGTTAAAACGCCAATTTTTAAGTCGAGGAGCTCAATTTTAAACTAGAATAAATCCGCCACTCGTTGTGACGTCACGACGCATTCGTATTTTTGGACTATGCAAACAACTGTTCGCCTTAAGGCGATTAGAGTCCTCAATGACCTTGGGCGTTTGAGCTCCTCGCTCCGCGCCACAACCGCGCACCCCGCACGAAAACATCGATCATAGACTACACGGCCGTAGGTAGGACAGATGAGCGCTTCATACATTACTGCCTACTTTTTTGAACTTTTATAAACGTATTTATATTTATTTATTTCGACTAGAATAGTTTGATTGCCTAAGAATTGATTGAGTAGAATAGTTTAATTAATAAGCGACCTAAGTCATTATTTGACTTGCAAAAAAAAACAGTTTTTTTTTTTAAAGCAGAGGCGCACTTACCATTCTTTTCTATTTGATTCTATACTTAAACAGAAGCCAAAAATATACTTTGCAGTTTTTATCATAACTGTGTCATTGCCATTCGACAAGTCGATTCGACAAGTCGATTCGACACATCATTCCCTCCGTATTAGCAGGGCTTATTACTACCTATTTATTCCTAGTTAGACTTTTTTAATTATTTGTGAAAGATAATGCCTAACTTCAGAAGCAGACTTTTCACGAACGGCGTCAGCCGGGCAGGACTTTGGAGTAGACGTCTTCAAAAACGAGTAATTTATAAAATAGCACTCTTTTCAAAAAAGGATTATCTCAAAATCTATAAAAAAACGCATCAAAATCCGTTGTGTAGTTTTAAAGATCTAAGCATACATAGTGACAGACAGCGAGAAGCAACTTTGTTGTATAAGTATGTAGTGATATAAAATGAAGAGGGTCTATTCATATGTTGACTATTCCTCTCCTGACAAAATTTCAGTTTTAATTTTTTTTTTCGGTTGGTAACATTGAAATTAAAGGATAGTAGGGTAGGATTTACTCAAAACATATAATTCCAAAATTTTTGAAATCTGTCATCATCATTTCGAGTATGTTTCACGGTCAATCGACCATGCACATCCTGGTGTCAGAGTTCTTTTGAATCGCCTCTCGGCCTCTGACGTGGTTCCTTTTAATGACTACCAGATGGCAGCCGGGACCACCGGCTTAACGTGCCTTCCGAAGCACGGAATCATCTTTATTATCAGACAATCAGGTGATTCAAGCCTGCAATGTCCTAACCAAACTGGAAACAACTAAACAAAGTATGCTTCCGGTGGGAATCGAACCCACGACCCCCGGGTCAACAGGCAAACGCCTTAACCACTGGACCACGGAGGCTGTTTGTGTGGTGTGGCTGTGTTGAAATCTGTACATACCAATGAGTACTCTTGCTGTCTCTAATAATTTAATGATATTTCTGATTAAATTCATAGCTGCATATTTAAAAAATATTTTCTCAGATTGTGCAAAAACAAAAAAAAAAACGAATACACAACATTTGAAAATAACCACCTCAGGTATACTAGCAGCATACAGGTACTATTTTAAAAAAATACATACAATATATAGCACATATTTAATTTTTCTGTGTAGTTTTGTTCTTCGTTTTTTTCAGACTATTGTAACACTAATTAAGGTTTTTACGAGTAGGTTTAGTTTATGCGATTAAGTATGTCTTTATATGTTTAGTAAGATTAATTTTAATTTAAATAAATTAATTCAGATGTCTTCAATAAATCTACAATCGATAAAAAAAATAAAGCCTATGGGAAATTTATTCAGGTAGAAACACAGGTGCGGTGAACTTTGACCACCGCAGGCACGCACGATCGTAAAGAGCGCTGCCGTCCTTTGAAACCACCTAAACTAGTTTTCGGAGAAAATGTATGGGTGACGTCATTGAACGTTCGCAGACGGACGCCGCAATCCTTGAAAATCATACCTTAACACAGAATACAGAAATTCCTAAGTTTAAAATATGCCATGTTTTTTACCGTGGCTGCCGCCCTAATATGGGTTTGCATCGTGGAATTGAAAAGGATGGCAATCTGTTATGAGCTAAGTATTCCGGAATATTCTTCTTGTACATCGGAGTGATTACTAGGTTTCAGAGGATGCTTATCGTCTTAGCGGTAGACGTCTAGTTTACTAAGCGTTTTCGCAAAGTGTCCATTTTTGGCAAAAATGCTTGGTTAAACTAGACGTCTACCGCTAAGACGATAAATTATACTACAATAAATAATTTAAAATCTTATCTGGGGATGCTCAAACTAAACTTTTAAATTATATCTCTGTTCAAGCTCTCATCGTCGCATATTTCTACGATTATTTTTTTTGAGGCATTCTGATCCACCTAAGTACAATTTGAATCTCAATCGAACGTCGTAACACGTATATAGGTATATATATGCGCTAAATAAACACAGCGAAGTTAAATTACATATTACTTTTAAAAGTAAGGTTCATTATTTTACACTAATAGATAAATTTAGGTAGATAACGAAACGAGCGAGATATCGAACGAGCGCGAACTACACTACAATACAATTGTACCGTCTGACTGCACTACTCTATGAACATACTTTATATCGTCTCAACACACACAAACAAAGAGAAAATACGCTAGATCGCCCGTAAAAAAATAGCAGCGAGTGACATAGCCTCCCCGTTTGAATGCCAGCGGACGAATGCCGCCTGCGCCCGCGCAGGTCACCCTCAACAACAAAACGTCGGAATTCATCTTTTTAAATAGAAAACCATGTTCGATTGCCAAAAGCAACGTATTATTCAAAGAACAAAGAATTCTTAATTTATTAGTGCAAAAATATTTTAAAATATCATAGCCATTTGGGAGCAGTAGGAAATTAAAGTAAAAAATCGATGCCCCGTAATTATTTTTTTAATACACAATAAAAAGACGTAAAGAAAAAATGAACATGTTGAATAAAGTCCTTGAACTGTTGTCTCACATATATTTTTTTCAACTATTCCTGGCCAGCAATGAAAGAGGAGTAGGCTTTACAAAATGCTCATTTGACGGAAATTGAGGGATCTAATCGCCTTAATGCAAAGAGTTGCCATAAAAAATACCTATAGTTATGATTGATATTCTTGTTCACAAAATTCCAAAAACTGGTTTCCTAAAAAATATTAACCCTGCAATTATTTAATAAAAAAATTTGGGCACGTATTATTTTCTTTAAAAATATAAAGATAGCCCGTTAAAATTCCGTGTGACATCACGAGCTCCCAGGCATAAACTTTGACGCCGTTTATCTTAATTATTTACTCTTTAATTGACAAAAAAAATACGTGTTTAATACTTTTTGATCTAACTGACGTCTGCTCGGCTTCTTTGAGACTACTGTGTATAATGTTTATCATTGCACACTTCTGTGCTTCGGAAGGCACGTTAAGCCGGTGGTCCCGGCTGCCATCTGGCAGTCGTTAAAAGAACCACGTCAGAGGCCGAGAGGCGGTTCCGAAGAACTCTGACACCAGGGTGTGCATGGTCGATTGACCGTGACACCTACTCGAAATGATGATGATGATGATTGCACACTCGATCGCTAACATAATATGTTCCAAACATAATAATGTAATTATGTTACAGTCAAAACTCATAATCCGTCTAAAACAGTCACAGAAAGACATCATTCAGAGACGCTAGCTCTGGATGTATTGTAAATTGATGTACGGGGATATGCTTTACCGCTTTGACATTCCGTAGGCACGCGTTTTGGTCCGAGATCGACTATTCGGAAACCGTTTCGAGCAATAAGTTAAAAAAGGGGTAATAAGATTCGCATCCGAAAGCTTGTGTTAATAAGTAGCGGATCTCATTCTGTGGGTCTAAAAATTGGGCACGAGATTACAAACCTAAAAAACAGTTGTTACGGAATATGAATTCTCATGGTAAATGAAGTGGAGATAACGAGTGTATCGGAGTGGGACGTGAGCTTGCCTGCGAGTCGGGGCGCAGGCTGCGGATGGCGCGCATGGCGGCGAAGGAGGCCGTGCCCGCGCCCACGAGCAGGAACTGCACGCGCGCCGGCAGCTCGGCGCCCGAGCGCGGCGCCCGCTCCGCCTCGGCCGCGCCCGCGCCCGCGCCCGCGCCCGCGCCCGCCCGCGCCCGCTCTGCCCACAACAGATACAGATGAGGATGGACACAGTTTTAATAATACAGCAATGAATGGATGAATACATTAAGTGTTTTTTCTTACCATCGATAACTTTTGTTTTCTCGTCGCTCAATTTGCGATAGTAATACATCTGCGAAATATAGCAATCATACATTAGTTTACTGAATACACGAGGAGTAGGTACAGTCTCGGCAGAGGGCTAGTGTGGCGTGAGGTGTACCAAATTACACTTATTAGGACTAATACAGATGAAAAAAAAACCGGCCTAGCCCAAGGATGTGCATGGTCGATTGACCGTGCCACCTATTCGAAATGATGATGATTACAGTATAAAATAATTCCTTGAAGATACTATAATTACATACCTAATAATTTTAAATTTTGTATATTGTTTTCTTGCATGCCAAGTTTGGTTAAATATGTGAACTGATTTATTATGTGTAACATCTTCATGTAACTACCATATTCTATGCAAAATAAATGATTCTGATTCCCTTGCGGGTGTCGTCAAATCATTAAATTTTTTTATTACATGATGTACTATATGATGTGTTAGGGGATGCCCTATGGTATAAGAGTTCACCCTAACAATAATGTTTTATGATTATTGAGAATGGTTCGTTTGGGAGTTGTTTAATCACACACCCGAATTGGTTAATATAATATTTAATTTACACGCTGCACTAATACACTAAACTTCACAACTAAATGGTTCATTAAATGGTTAGATAAAATACTGAATATAAAATGGTCAAATCACTCCTGGTTATAATTATGGTTAAAATGGTATGAATACGCGGTAAATGGTTGTCGCCGATCGGCTGGTAAAGGTATTAAATGTGTAATTATAATATAAAATTGTATCATTATAATGTAAAAATTGTTTCCACGCGTGTAATAAAAAGCTTTTCCGAAACCTTACTCAACAGCGGCGCCACTAGAGAGCAAAAAAACGGTAGCCCGCATTAGACAAGTTATGTACGACACCGACCCCTCCGAGCGAGGCTGTGAGCGCGATGGCGGCGCCGGCGGTCCAGGAGCGGCGCGGGGGCGGCGGCGGCGGCGGGGGGGGCGGCTGTCGCGGCTCGGCCGGCGCGCGCCCGCCATCCTCACTGCTCGCTGATGTCAGTACTGTCTACACAACAATCGTAATGATTTTTTACCATATAAGAGATTATTTTGCCCGGCCACATTTGTCAATAAATATAAAAATAATTAAGAACCCAGCTAGGTAATACTAAAAATGCAAAAGTGAGTTTGTGTTATTTCGTGTATCACACATTTGTGCGTTATCTACTACACCCACCGTTTTAAAATTTCTAACATATAGCACTACCTACACAGAGTTGGCCGTTAAAACTTAAAACCCTTAAAACCTATACTTATTCGTAGCTTAAAACATAAAAGAGTCGTTCTTTTTAAATAAACAAGATAAACTTAAATCAAGGCGCCCTCCGTTTTCAATAAAACTACTTTCTTTGCGCTGTGACAATAGACCAGTGTTGAAGCCTTTGAAAATAATAAAAAGTGAAAAAAAATATGGTAGGATGAAACCCATTGCAAAAGGAAGAGAATAATTATAATAAAATTTAAAGGAAAAATAATATACGGGCGATGGGACCTTTTGTGTTAAATAAACGTTTTTAACTATTTCCCCTTTTTTGACTTAATATCTAAAAAGCGAAAATTTCAAGCGAAAATTCTCGCGTCAAAATATCTGCTTTTTTTTAAAAAGTCGGTGGGCTTATTTTTCGTTGAGTTGAAATCTCTTTTTTATGTAGTAGGTGAAAAAAAAATTTTGAAATGTTCTCAGAAAATGCAAAGAATCGAAAAAAACTCGAACCCGAAATTTGTTTTGTATTATTATGTACAATGTTGAGCTATTTATGAAAAATTACACTTTAATTACTCGAAAAACGTAAGATGCCATGTTAACTTATTTGGTTGGTCATTATATTAGTATAATTCCATTTGCATTTTTAGGGTTACTTACCCAGAGAATAAGAACGGGACCCTATTAATATGGCTCCGCTGTCCGTCTGTCCGTCTGTCACCAGGTCTCATGAACCATAATAGCTAGAGAGTTGAAATGTTCACAGATTATTTCACTATAACAATATAAAAAAACAGAACAAAATATTTTTTTAAAGGGGACTCCCATTACCAATAAACGTGATTTTTTTTGCGCGTTA
This sequence comes from Elegia similella, assembly GCA_947532085.1. Lineage (NCBI taxonomy): Eukaryota > Metazoa > Arthropoda > Insecta > Lepidoptera > Pyralidae > Elegia > Elegia similella. The sequence goes on along the minus strand of OX383944.1, from coordinate 23,371,700 downwards.
TTGATAATGGCAACAGGTAGACGCTTGGAATATTAACAGAATATATAATTATATATTCACTTTAAAAAGAAATAATTAAATTGTATAAATATATACGGACAAATCACACAGATTGAGCTAGCCCCAAGGTAAGTTCGAGACTTGTGTTATGGGATACTAACTCAACGATACTATATTTTATAACAAATACATATATTGATAAACATCCAAGACCCAGGCCAATCTGAAAAAGATCATTTTCCATCTTGACATGGCCGGGGATCGAATCCGGGCACTCCGGAGCTGTCATTATGAATTAAAATAAAACAAATATTTAAGGGGGCTCCCATACAACAGACATGACTTTTTTGCCATTTTTATAGATAATGGAACTCTTCGTGCGCGAGTGCGGCTCGCACTTGGCCGGTTTTTTTTGTTTCTTTGTCTAGTTTGTTTGCATTTTCTGAGAACTTTTACCATAGTAAAAGTAGTTAAGTAATTAAGAATCCTTACCTTTAGAATAATTATTACCAAAGTGTATTTTAGAAATAAGTTGTTTTGCCCACCTCTACCTGTTGGAAGAATGGTGCATGTGTATGCACCATTCTTCCAACTGCTGCTACCTGTGCAGATATAAGTGGTGTAATGGCGCGTGTTTCAAACAAACTGAGGTAATGGCTGTCAACTAGAAGAAGATTCACTGCCATTATTGCATATGACAAATATCCGTGTTCTATGTGCTACAATCTTAGAAACAAAAGGCTAAGGCTAACTACATTGCTTCTCAACAATGTTTCTGCAAATTTTAAAGATGATTGGTATGAAATAGTAGCAAACTAGTAATAAGTCACACTTTACATGGTTTTATTCATTATTCCAGCTTCACAATATTATTACTTAAAAATACTATTCCCTCACTTTACCGTTCTATATTTCCTTATCCTCCTTGCAGGCTTGTAAAATGGAAAAATAAGTGAATTATATGTATTAAAATATAAGATCTTAAGCAAATAAATGGGTGGGCTTAGCAATAACTTAGCACAAATTACGATATTCTGTGTATTGGAATCGATGGAACTCGTTTTCCTCTTATTTACTACACCAATTTTAAAGCATGGAGTTGCCACATTCACATTTTTATAGTAAGGGGATTAACATTTTCATACTTTGAGTATGCAAAATTACATTCTTATGTACTGAATTGTGGGTAATATTTTTTCATTTTCTTTAAAAACACGTAAGTGGGGCATGGGGTTGGCAGCCCACCAAGGCTGTCGCCACCTTATTTGAAAAACTGGATCACAGAGGGAAGGTTCGGTTTCCTTGTGCCCAAACCGGGAGAGAGCGAGCAAGCATGATTGAAACCTCAAATACTAACCTAAAAAAATGTTATTTGGTATGTAAATTTGGTTTTCTCCACACATTAAAAATCATATTGTAAAGAAAGTTCTATGATTCATTGATCAGAAATTACTAAGCCCACCCATTTGTTTTAAGATGTTAGGGTGTTCCCTAACAAGGTAAAAAATTCCAATAAGGATGGACTATTGACAAGCGTGGAATGAGTTTTAAAGAAAACTATCTACTCTTAACTGCGCCACACCTGCTAGTTAAGACGGACAAGTGGACAAGCCCATTATCAAATTTTTTCATGCCAGATCAGACAGTGAAAAATCGGTGTGTTGGAAAGTAAGTTTCCCTTTCTGCCCCCAGTTGTTTTGGGTGATCATAAAAAAAACGAACATGAACCTAACTTCTTTATTGCCCTCCATCATTCCGGGTGGTCATAAATAATCAAGTGGAACCTAATTTCTTTTCTGCCCTCGGATGTTACTCTTTTTGACAAAAAAATATCAACCCACAAGTCAACCATCCTTATTAGAAAGTTTATTCGGGAACAACACACGAGACACATACCTGTGCCTGTGGAGCAGCAGTGGAGTATGTGCTGGTGCCTGCAAGTAAGCTGTATGTTAATATCAGGAACGATTGTGGCGGTTTTGGTGAAGATTTTATAACGAACTAGCTTTTGCCCGCAGCTCCGCCCATACTAATGTTGATTTCTTTACGAACAGTACAATTTCCTGGAATTAAAAGTACCCTATGTCTTTCCTCGGGCCTCAAACTACCTTTATACCAAATTTCATGCAAATTGATTCAATAGTTAAAGCGTGAAAAGGCGCATAATAATATTAGTATGGATTTAGCATTTTTCATTTTTGTATTTCACAATATACATGTTAACCATACATGTATATTGTGAAATACAAAAATTCGTTAATTCGAAATAGTAATAGGTAGCTTTTTACAGGTAATTACATCACAATTTAAATATTTATCAATGCACGCATATGAGCTATCGCCGATTGAGTTGGCGGCTGTGGAGCATAGAATTAAACTAGGATATATTAGACGTTGTCTCTAAACGCCGCTGTAGCTGGGTACTCACGGAATAACTTGAAAACATCCCTCCGGGCTGTGGCGAACAGCTCCAGGGCCTGGCTCTCTACGTAAATCGATGACACTGCTCTTAACATATTTCACCCTAAATCTTTACAAAAGCGAAGCCCAAAATATTCGTACTTATTGAAGTAAATTAAAATTCAGTCTCATTTCCGTGCATTTTGAACGCACGAATAAATAATCTTAAAAATTCAAAATCCAGGTTACTTTCGTCTTTCCTAAATTGACTGACACTGACTTATCAAAAGTAATGTTACCATCAGCAATAATACATTTTGACAAGTTTGACGATCTCAGCCTAGATTTTATGTAGGTATATTCGCGTCATATTCGCGTAGTGTATATTCTTTGCCCACCACTGGTTCTTTGGTGTCCGTCCACATAATGGTATGTGTCACGGCCGACAATCTGCTAATATCGGAACGCAACGCGTAGCGGCCATCTTGCCCACTATCCTACATCTTTTCTGTGATTGGTTGATGCCTTGCTGACGTCATGGTCTGACGTTCGTCGCTGGCGCAAACGTAGTAGTTTGTGCATTACTGTCATTGTGTGAAGACCTGTGCTTATCCTTTCCGAAGTAATAGAGCTCTTTGTATTTCCCTAGTGCTCCTTGCGTTTTGGAAAATGCCGTATTACAAGTGTTGTGTGTGTAAGTGTTTGCGAAAGGACTCTAGTTATTTACACCGTTAACCTAAAAGTTCTGAGAAAAGACTCAAGAGGTTAGAGTGCCTAAATCGTTACGATTTTATACCATTAGAGAAAGAGATAAACTTAGCGGTTTGTCAAAAACATTTTGAGAAGAGGTTCTTCAGTGAGACTAAACATCGGCCAAACATAAACTAAATAATTGTTTTGTAAATATTGCGAGTTAATAAAAATTACAATAATAATGATAAATGGTATTATTCATTTTCCTTTACCCCCCCATGTAAATAATGTATGCATGATATACAGTATGCATTAAAAAGCACAATAAGTATATATATGAGTATATTAGTTGTATATCTATATGTGTAGTTATCTATAGATAACATATTAGCAATGGAAATGCACGTGCACGTTTATTCTTTTGCTCCAAACCTTAAATTATAAAAAAAAAACATATGTCAGTTAAGATATTGGAAAATTAAAAAAAAAAACGCTATGGTTTAAATTTTTTGTTCACAGTTGGCAGTCTGATACGTAGTATCTCTTAGTAGTTTGTGGTATGTGTACGAGCTTACCTCGCACAAATCAGTGGCACCCGGCTACATACAATGTCGTGGGTCGCGTATCAGCTGTTTTAACACTATAATTAGCATCATAATAATTATCGTTCTCGAGATACTATCGAATAGCCAACGAGAAAGGACCTGTCACACCCTCCCTGCCATCAAGAAGATATAACATCAACAACACAATAAACCATAGCAATAAACCAATGTGACGTGGTCTTGTATCTCCGCAACATCATCTGCATCTGCAACTGCAACCTTTAGCCGGCAACCCATAAGCAACATCATTTTATGTTTGGTGTTGGGTTGGGCACTTGGGTGGGCCTAAGTATCTCTTAGTAGTTTGTGGCCTAATCCACAAACTACTAAGAGATACTACGTACTAATCTAATCTTTGTTTGTATTGTACCGACAGTATGTGTTGCCATTTACAAAAGAACGAATGATAGTGCAATGTAATGGATAATCTGTTGAATCTAATGAAATGATATCTGAAATGTCGCCTGATCAAATAAATCAGCTGTTTGTGTAATTTTTCTTTTTTGTCTAATTTATTTGTTTAAAAGATATGCGTGTCGGTCGTCCTATAAACGTATAAAACATTATTGTTATCTTTTTATATTTCGAATCCCAGTGCTTAAAAGTTAAATCCTAGATCAGCGTGTCGAAACCGAAGTCAAAATTCCTCCGGCTTCAGCGACACAGGAATCCTCTCTCCGCACTGCGAATTGGTATGTATTCACACATCATTAACAGCCTACTTATTCTTGATTGCTTGTTACACTACCTTTGGGTAGAACTTGGCGCAAGGTCGAACTACGGTCGCGGCGCCGGCCCGCTGCGGCCGAGGCTCGCGGCTCGCACGTATGCCACTATGATCGGCCCTGTCGCGATTGTTACTATTGTTGTATCCACAATTTTGTTCTTTCTTTAGTGCATGTTCAACAATTCCTCCACAAAGCATGATAATGCAGGAATTCTGAATAAATAAATGGCAGGTTCTTATGTCTCTTAGAGAGCAAAGCACTTGTCGGTGTCGAAGTATACAAAACAAAGAAACTAGTTATTTATTATGTGTCTAGTCGGAAATAACTAGTTTTAGAAGATATGAGAGTGGTTTTACCTTTCAAATTCCATACTTACTGAATTGAATTTGATTAACTATTCACTAGTATGCCAAATTAGGCAAAATGTCTTCTTTTTGATTTTATTTGTTAAGCGGGTAGTATAACTGCCTATTTTATTTAATATATTAGTTCCTCCTCTCTTTTATCGAGTTCCTTATGACTAGGCTGGCAACCTTTAATGGTGCTCAATGTAAATTAACAAACTATAAATTAATACTTGAATAGGTATAAGGTAATGTTACTAATTTATATTGTGTTTCAAATTAGTTTCATATAATTACATTATTATGGTTTAAGGATACTGTGGTTATACAGAAACTTAGTGCCACAACAATTTTTTAATTTATTTTACTTCATTTAAAATTATTTAGCTATTGGCCGACTAATCAACCTAACCAATCACTGTTTTGGGAGCATTCAGGAATTTCTTTATGTGAGGAAACATCTATACATATAATAAAACAGTAAAAATATTTTGTCTGTACATTTAGAATTTTTGACTGAAATGGATAGAGGGACACTTAAAAAGAATAATAGAAAGCAAAAAATATTTTTTCGAATTTCTTGTCTGTCTGTCTGTCTGTCTGTCTGTATGTATGATCACGATTATCTCCGAAAATACTGAACCGATTTATTTCAAACTTTCACCAATTGCTTTGTTTTAACCCAGCAAAACATTTAAAGTTTGTTTCATCAAAATCGGTTCATTAAAAAAAAAGTTATCGTCATTTGAATGAACTCAAGGCATTAATTTGCCTGCAAATATAGACGGTGAATTTTTTATCGTTTTGGACCCTTAAAGGGGTGACTCAGACCATCAAAATGAACAACTTTTCCTATGGGAACAATGCTGGGAACTTAAAAAAAAAAATCAACATTCCCATACAAACTGGCCGGGCGGCGGGACTCTTTTCTTATGGAAATGACGAATTTTTTTTGAGTTCCTAGCATTGGTCCTATAGAAAAAGTTGTTCATATCGATGACCTGAGTCACCCCTTTAAGGGTCCAAACTGTTCCTGAGGGATGGACACTAACGGCGGCGGCGTAGCCGCGGGCAAACGGCAAACCAACCGAAACTGCTGCGCCTAGAAACTTGAAATTTGGTACAGAGGTTCTTTTAATGATGTGCGTGAGCGCTAAGAAAGGATTTTTAAGAAATTTAACTTCTAAAGGGGTAAAATTTATATGGAAATTTCTCATTTATGGACTTAGAAGTATGAAAGTAAGTATATAAGTTCTCGATTAAAATTAAAAAAGATGTGTGTAGGTAGATGAAATTTGCAAAATTCCCCCCTTAAGGGGTAAAATGGGGGTGGGTGGGTGGTATAAACTTTGTATGGATTTTTTTTCATTTCTGGACTTAGACGTATGAAAATAAGTATATAAGTTCTAGGTTACAATTAATAATATCTGTGTAAGTAAAATGGACGATATTTTCCCCTAAAGGGGTAAAATAGCGGGGTAAAGATTGTATAGGAATTTACTTATTTCTAGACTTAAAAGTATGAAAATAGGTAAATAAATTTACGATTACAATTGAAAAAGATCTGTGTAGGTCAACTGTAAAAAATCCCCAGAAGGGGGGTAAAATTTGTTTGGAAATTTTCTCATTTCTGGACTATGAAGTAGAAAAATAAATAGGTATGTAAGTTCTCGATTACAATTAAAAAACATATATGTAGGTGAAATGGACAAAATTCACTCCTAAAGGGGTAAAATGGGAGGGTAAAGGTTTTATGGAAATTTTCTCATTTCTGGACTTAGAAATATAAATAATATTCATACTTCCATACTAATACTAATATTATAAATGCGAAAGTAACTCTGTCTGTCGTTTTTTTACGCTTTAACCATTGAACTGATTTGGATGAAATTTGGTATGGAGGTGTGAGGCCCGAGGAAGGACATAGGGAATGTTTGATTCCGGGAAATTCTACTGTTCCCGAGGGATCGACAGTAGCGCGGGCGGAGCCGCGGGCAACAGCTAGTAATTACTATGTTTTTTGTTGATTAAGATTTTATAGGTATTGTTAGTTTCACATTAAAAAGTTTTTATTTTCACTACTAGTCTAGTATTGTTAGAGACTGATTTTGCAAAGGAATGATTCCTTCACATTTAGTGATGTCTAAGGCGCCTGTTAAACCAGCCTGAGTTCAGTCACTGACGAGAGGGACGCCACTATATGTTAAACATACTGGATAGTTCTCACCACTTGATCCACCTGGCATTAATGCAGTGGGCTATATCGGCGATTAACATTAGATAATAATATACCTATACCTTTATATATAAATATATTTTTAATTGAAATACATGTAACAAAAATATTGTAGATTGGATATAAATGGGCTATACATTTATTTTCTCGAATTTTTACATTTGGTAATACTGCGAAACTTACGGGTCTGCGACCAAGTAAGCTTCACTGCTTGTCTCTGTTTCGATGGGAGAATCATCTTGTAGGAATGAACGCACTATCCAACATTTGTTTAGGACTGTCGCTTTTTGCATGGTTATAAAAGTACCTTGTGGTAAATCTAAAGTTTTGATACTATGGTATAAATATGTTGGTATGACTCCAGTACTTGAGAGTACTAGTGTTACTATAAAAACTTTACTAATATTCCAAATTTTTAAGCGCAAAATACACAGAAGCGACGTAAGATTTGGATACGATGTGGGTGGATGTGGTGTGCGTCGTAAATTACACAGAATGGATGCAGCGTTGCAAGCGATAAATCCGCGCCTCATCTGTTCTGTGTAATTTTCGACGCATCTCTTTCATACTTTTTTTACGAACAAGATTTGAAGGAACAACAAATCCGAAACAACATAGGAAAGAAAAAGACAAAATATATTTTAACTAAAATAAAACCTATTTTAGTTAAAATATATTTTGTCTCTAATAAGCGTTTGTTAATTTTTATAAATAAGAGGGTTTGTCTCTGAAAACAAAGTAACTTACTCCATGACCAACCCTTACAGATTTATTATTAGTATTGATGATACTGCAGTCAAAAAATTAGATGCTTTTTCTGTGAGTCAGTGGGAAGAGTTAGTAAATAGAGATAATAATCATGAGGTGCCCACCTGGAATAAGATGATGGATTTCTTAGAGTTGAGATTCAGAACATTAGAAGGAATTCTATCGAGAAGAGCTGACAACATAAATCGTTTTTCCACAGGACTTGTAGTTTTGTCGGAAATCGAGATAAACACTTTTTTACCCTTAAGGGTACACTAGTCAGGTGTTTCGCCTCTAAAATTCTGTAGGGTGATGACTCCGTTGTTCGGTATCGTCTGTTTAAAGTTTTTAATTCTATCGATTTGTCTTGTATGGAATCATAATTGTAAAATGATAAGTACTTTAAAAGTTATGTATGAGTCTCAAAACATTCAGTTTCAACACATAATTTTAACGCAACTTTGGGCACAATTAAATATCGGAAGGAGTATAAAATCTCTAAAACAAAATTCGTACACGCATAGTTTGGTTATTAAAAAAATTAAATAACTTTACTTTTAATTAAAACATTGAGCTGTTTTATCACAAGAACACTTCTCCCAAACGCATACTAGTGAATTTTTAGACGCCCGTTTCATCAATTGCTTGCGCAAGTGTGCGATAAGTCGGATACGACACACTAGACTGTAGTTCCGATGTGCGTATAAATCGGTGTAAATAGTTCCGCACTGTTCATAACCGAGACTATCCCTTTCTCAGCGAAATAGCACGCAAATTAGCCACGTGCGCCGACGAGTTCGAGTTCCGAACTAGCTCATCCTTATAAGCTCATCCCATCCCACTTCTCGACCTCAGATCGCCTGTAATTTATATTTTCTTTAATTTTTGATGTATTTTCTTCCATTCCTAATGGGTTTCATTCTACATTTTATAGTTTAAAAAAATAAATAATTTAATCCTATCATTTAAAATGGTTCAAAAACTATCGGCACTGGTCAAGAATTTGGAGTCACTAAAGTCACGTTTGTCACACACAGTACGCCGTATCTAACGACGAAAATAATGAAGCAACTGGTGAATGATAAGAAAGACAAGTTATCTATCACAACTGAGATAGCAATAAAAGACAGTTATTTAAATTAGAAATCAAAAGAGAAAATCAACCGAATGACAAATTTACAAAAATATGAAGGTTTCAATACTTTGTTACTACTATGAAAAAAAGAAAATCCTGATTTGATACATTTTTATATTGAACTTTGAGCCCGCAGCTACTAGAGATTTTCTTGTGGTGAAAGAAAATACTTAAACAAACAATGAGAAAAGAGTACAAATTTTGAACAAATGACAACTGAAGTAAAACACAACTGAAGTAGTACAGAATATTACCAATTTTGTAATCAACAAATTCAGACAGTGAACCAATACTGTGTACATCCGGAAGTTATCAATTAATATTGTAGGCGCTAGCTTTACATAGTTCTTATAACACAATAGACACAAAGCGACATAAACAAATCGGTTTATAGTCGTGATGAAGAACGGTGTTTGTGCGTCAGGCGGTGGTTCGATGGTGTCGGGCGAGGCGGGCGACGTGTTCGCGCTGCTGGAGGGGGGCGCGGGCGGCGCGCGCGCCGCTGTCGAGCTGTTCGCGCAGCTGTTCGCCGCCGTGCGCGAGCCGTGGCTGACGCGCGCGCTGCTGCTGTACCACGCGCGCACCGGCTCGGCGCGCGCCGTGGAGCTGCTGGCGCGCGCGCCCGACCTGCACTCGCGGCATCTGCTGGACGCGCTGCAGGAGCAGCTGCAGCGCGGCGAGCGGCGGCAGGCGCTGGCCGCGCTGGCGCCGCTGGTGGCGCGGCGCCCGGCCTGGCTGCACCGCCTGCCCGCGCACCCGCTGGCGCGCGAGCTGGTGCGCGCGGCGCGCTCGGAGCGCGAGCCGCTGCCGCTGCTGCACGCGCTGCTGGCGCTGGCGGCGCTGCTGCCGGCCGCGCCCGCGCTGGCCGCGCCGCACTGCGCCGAGCTGGCGGGCGCGCTGCTGCGGCCGGGCGCGCTGCCGCTGGCGCCCGCCGCGCGCGCGCACCTGCAGCTGGCGCAGCTGGCGCTGTTCCAGGCGCTGTACGCCACGCACCCGTGCACGCTGCTGGAGGCGCTGCGCGCCGACCTGGCGGCGGCGGGCGCGCGCGCCGGCTGGCAGCGCGACGTGGCGCCGCTGCTGCGCTCCGTGCGCCTGCACCCCGGGCTGGTCACGGGCTCGCGCCAGCAGGAGGCCGACGCCACGCGCTGGGCGCGCCTCGAGCCGCACGACGTCGTCGCTGAGTGCCGCCGCCTCGAGCTGCAGGTGGGCCCGTCTGCCGTGCTGGTTACGACCTTAGACTCTGTCTACCTCGTGAGGGATCTTTCTATGAAAATAGAATAGATACCTGAGCTTCGTTATAGACAATGAGTCATCATGGCGACGAGTCGTCATGAAATTTGAAACGTAATAACGACGCGGCATGCAGCTGATATTTAGGAATCGATTCCTTACTGCAAGATCATCCTGTTAAAAAATTACATAAAAAATGGCGTGTATAAAAAATCGGTTCACGTACTTGCTATTTCGTCGCACGAAACTTTCCGAACTGAACTTACGTTCGTGTATAAAATTAAAATTTCACTAACTTCATCATCATTTCAGCCTTAAGAAGCCCACGCTGGACAAATGCCTCTCACGAGGAATCTTTATTTCATGAAGGGATATTACCATACTCACCACGCATGGCAGGCAGGCATTATTAAGCTAGGGGAGGATAGCAATTAGTTGTATCTAATAATTGTCCCAAACAAATAAAATTTAAACAAACCTTCTCGGCACGGTTTTTGGCAAATAACTCCTCAATCACACAATTCTTACGAACACTAACACTTTAAAACGAGGCATTGTAATGATTTATGCCTTTTTAAATGAATTTCACTAGATTTTACCTATAAACTTTTACTGAAATCGTTATTTTCTGATAAGGCGTATATTACGAGGTTATAATTTCTACTCTTCTTCTGTAGAAATGACAATGTCAACCTGACTGACTGAACAAATAAATGAAATTATTTTGCCAGTGTTATTTCCTCCGAAATAAATATTGTAACTTATTGTAACCGATTTGCCAAAAGGAGTAGCGAGTTTCTTGAAATATTTACTAACTTGTTATTTTGTACCGTGTTTATTTGTATATTATAGTATAGTATTTTTTCATTGTTTCTTTGTTAATTCGATAGACCAATTTGATGCATATTGATAAAGATATTTGAAGATGGGACGAAGGAATTTTAACATTAATTTATTATAATGCATAGGTATAGATATATATTTTACTGCCTGATCATTCCCCACGAAGTAGACAAAGCCAAAGGTTGCAAAATCAGAAAGCACATACGTTTAGCAAGATAAAACGCGGGCATAGATAGGAAATAGTGGAAGCAACTGGTACATGATATGATTTTATAAGTGCTGGTAAAGGACGTCATTATGGAAAATGTTTGAATAGATTTACGTATGAATGTGTGTCTTTAGTCTATCATAACTCTGAAACTTCAAAACAGATGGATTATAAGGGATTTTTAAGCATTCACAATGCTATACTATCTTACGGCTCGTTAACGAGTACGCGCGGAAGGCGCACGTTATCATTTGAAGTTGAAGTTTCTTGCTAAATATACAAAAAAAAAGTGAGAACTTGCGTTACTTTTATGGAAAAAATATTGCGTATTTTTCCGCTTTTTTAATTTACCTGTCAGTTGCACAGATTGTCTATAAGTTGTCAAAGCATTGTTTACAATTAATTTTCTTTTGTTTGGGACAAATAATAGGAAGGAATTGTAAGCTGTTACTTTAACATTTTATTGTATGATTTGTAAAATGAGACAATAAATATTTATTATTATTAACTAAAGGTATTGAGATAGTACTCACTCGGATGAATCGGGGAAAAGCAAGCAGCAGCTAGAGGCCGGGCGCCGCACCCGATGTACGTCGACACCCGCCTGCCTTGAACTAATAAGATTTGTTCCGTAGGCGCGGTCGCCAGGCTTGGGCGACAGCCCCGCGCCGGCCACGCCGCCGGCCGCGCCCAGCCCGGGCGCGGGCGCGGGCGCGGGCGCGGGTGCGGGCGCGGCCGGCGCGGCGGCGCTGCGGCCCGGCGGCGACGGCTGGTTCCCGCTGGCCGAGCGCTGCGGCGCCGACTCGGCGCCCGCCACGCCGCTGCCGGCCGAGCCCGCCGAGCCGCCCGAGGCCGCCGTGGAGGCCACGCCCGAGAACACGCCCGCGCGCGACACCCGCGCCATCTTCCGCTTCCCCGCCGACTCCGCCACGGTCAGTCCACCGCTCTCCGCGGTTCCATACTCTCCACCCGGCTCTCGGTCGCTTCTCAGACATGTCACGAGTTAAGGTCTCTGTCACCGAAATAGATCGAGATAGAAGGTTCCTCCCTAAGGCAACGCGTGGCAAAAAGTAGTCACAGGCGACAGACCCTGTGCTCGCCGCTGAGCTCGTCTCGCTCGCTGCCATCTTTAGTCCACTCCCGACCGTGGTCCGTGTGCGACGTTAGGTTTTAGAAACAAAATGACTCGTTGTTCAATAATTAACTGTTCAAACACCTCCAATAAAGTAGAAGCTGTTAATCGATGTATTTCCTTTCACCAGTAAATATTTGTCTTAAAATATCTGTATTTAATTAAAAAACAATTTAGTTTATAACTTTCATCGAAACAGTAGCGGGTGATTGAGTGTCCATTGCTAGGTTCCATTGCGGCTTTAATTTGACGAGCCAAACTTGGCGTGCGTTCAAAACCAGCAATGTTGTAAGCTATTCGAACTGTCGACTCGCGTTCAAGGTCGATTCCTCATTTTTTCTGTCAAAAGTAAGAATAGTGCTGTCACAATTCGCTGTCACTGACCGATTACTCCCTATACAGTTACTGACCGATTACTTGTTCCAAAGAAGTCAAGCAGTAAAAATTGATGATGTTGTTAGTGACTATGCTCCAATACAATTTGGTGTGCAGCAAGGTTCGGTTCTAGGCCCCACACTCTTTTTAATTTACATCAACGAATTATGTAACCAACAGCTTGAAAATGCTAAAGTCCTGACTTTTGCGGATGACTACTTGGAGCAACGTCAAAATCTCTGCTTAAAAAGGATTATCTACTATTCTAAAATGGCTTAATACTAACATCTTAACCCTTAACTTAACAAAAACAAAGTACATTACTTTTTCAATAAATAAATTAACTCAACCTCCTAATAACACGTTTGAACTAAAAGCTCACATATGCAACCAAAACACTAATAAATGTAACTGTTATATATTATCCGCGGTTCCTTCAATTAAGTATCTGAGCGTGATAATTGACCAAAATCTCAATTGCAAACAATAAATAAATAATCTGACATCTAGATTAAGAAAACTTATTGTTTTATTCAAGAGAATTAGACACATTAATGATTACAATACTATAAAATCTGTTTACTTCGCACTCTGCCAATCAATAGCATCATATGGAATAATAGCTTAGGGAAGAGCGGCCAGAACTCACTTAATAGAAGTAGAAAAAGCACAAAGAGCCATTATTAAGTTAATTAATTTAGGTACTCAACTAATTATCTTTATAATGAATATTCAGTTCTTACAAAAAGGCAACTATTTATTCAAATACCCCATTAAATGCACGTAGACCCTATATTATCTATTATGTTCCACAAAGAGTTGTAGAACAACTTTTGCTCAACAACTTTCGTCATATTTAGGACCATATGTCTACAATAAAATCAACATCACTATATAAATGCATAAAAGCAATAAATTTACCTGCAAACGAACTATTGAAGAATAACTTAAAAACTTGGACTATGAGTCAACCGAAATGCTACTAATTCATGTGATTTGATGGACCCATTTCTATTTATTTCTAATTATATATAAAGTATCCGAAATAAATACGTATATTATATGGTATATCAACTATAAACCTATATTGCTGTTATATAAAAGTGTTAGCCATGAGGAAGTAAATTGAAATCAAATGTAGTTTTAGTATTTTAATATGAGTATATATATGTGTATGTATGTTGAATTATTGAAAGTATTTAGTATAATTTTAGTAATTGATATGTATATATGTGTGTATGTATATATTTATGCATTTTGAATTATTAAATATATGTAAAACTAAAAATATATATATGAAATTACATGTATGGTATGATTAAATAAATTATAGAAAACAAATTTATATTGTGTATGTGTATAACATCACAAATTCGATTCAAATATAAATAAATAATATGATATATATAATTAGTGTAGTTAGATGAGTTACCTATCTATAAAAATAGTATAAGATATCATAAAAATATATTTCAAATTCGAAGTGTACCTTTACCGTGTAACAGTTTATCTGCATTGTTTGCGTATACTGCACGCGATCCGCTTAGCGACAACGAGCCGGCCGCACTACTCTGCCGTCGTACAGTTTTTAACTAGTACGGAGGGTAGATGTCAAAGTGCTGAGTCACAGCAACTAGCCAATATGCAATAACGTTATGCACTCATTGACGATGATAATTTGTATTACTAGTATTGTAAATGCAAAAAAGTGTATTCTTGAGTAAGGTGTAAGTTAAGTACACTTACGATTACGATTCACTATATATAAGTAAAGCGTCAATGTTATCTTAGGCTAAGTTATGATGAAATAAAGATTATTATTATATAATTTTTACGATTATAATCGATGTAGGGGACGCGACCCTAATGAGATGGGCTTTGCTGAAATAAGAGTCCAGAAATCACGAAAATCCTACGTTTATTACTTTGATTTAAACTATATAAAATGAATGATGCTATGCGCGTGAGACGATGGAATGCTACTGGCTCGATCCAACGCGGGCGCGGTGTCCCGGCCGCGTCAGCGTTTTCGTGTTAGATGTAAGTACCTATTACATCGAACAATCGATTTTGAAAGCAGAGGAAATGATAATCAAGTTTTGATATAATTATGTAGCTGCACATATATTGTAGGTCAAAGCTGTTGACGGCAGTAGTACTGGTCCGTAAAAATGAAACTCCGAGTAAGGGAAAACGCGGTTTATTGCGAAAAATGGCAACGTGCTGACGCGCCGAGGATTGTATACAGATTGATTTGGTGGAGGGGCGCGGCTTAAAACTAGTACATTTTTTAACTTATTCTACGAGTATTAGGTACGGTAACTTGGCAAAATACGAATAATATATTTATAATAACTAACATATGAGCCGTCGCCAACAAAAGCTAATATTATAGTTACAATTTCAATTTTATTTCAGTTTTTCAAATGATCCTCATATTTAAAATAAATGGATGGAAGCAACGGTTCGTAAAAAATGGCTTCCTAAAAGAAACGGCCGGATTTTTTCTACAAAAACAAATACAAATACAAAATCTCTTTATTGTAGAACACAGGTAAGATGAGATGTTACAAAAATAAATAAAGGTCACCATGCTCTGCCCATACTGGACATACAATAATTAGTTATTAAAAAAAATATTATTATTACCCATTATGACTGAAACATAAAAAATAAATTTAAAATCACATAAATTGTTCAAATTAGTCATCAAATTTATCATTAAAGAAATCGTCAATTGTATAGTAACATTTTTCAGTCAAAAATAATTTTAATTGATGTTTGAATTGTTTAACATTTAGCTCCTTGAACTTGTCAGGTAATTGATTATATATAACTGGTGCCATACCAAAAATACTTTTTGCCATAAGCGCTGTTTTATGGCCACCAGTTGCTAATTTATACTTATACTGTGATCTAATATGTTCTGCCCTCTTTCTTGTTTCATGTAAGGTCGCAAAAAGATGTGAATTAGATTTAACAAATACACTTATTTCCAATATATAAATACATGTTAATGTTAATAATTTGAGGGACTTGAACAAAGGTACACAGCTTTCTCTTGGTTTCAATCCGCACATTGATCGCAAACATCGTTTCTGATGTTTAAAAATTTTATTTTTCCCACTTGAATTGCCCCAAAATATTACACCGTATTGTAATGTAGGTGTTACTAATCCATAATACGCTACAAGAACTACTTCTAACTTGACTTTTTTTGACAATTTAAATAATGCATATGCCGATTTACTCAGTTTTTTACAAATATGTTCAGCGTGGGCTTTCCATGTCAATTTGCTGTCTAATAAAAGTCCGAGAAATTTAGTTGTGTCAACTTTTTCAATCTTCTGTCCATTGTAATGGAAGTCCATGTCGGGAATTGCAATTTTTTGATGAAAATGCATGATTTTAGTTTTTAGTAAATTTATCTTCAAATTATTATAGTCAAGCCATTTTATAATGTCACTCAAAACGTTATTAATATCATTTTCATATTCCTCGGTATCGTCACATTGTATTATAGCAGTGCTATCGTCAGCAAAAAGAACCATCTTTTGTCGAACATATTTGGGCAAATCATTTATATAAATAAGAAAGAGCAGAGGCCCCAACACACTACCCTGTGGTACGCCAAACTTATTAACCCTACATTCAGATAAGTGCTGTAGTTCACATTTAGTTTTAGGACATAAGCTACTTATTTCTACATACTGCTTCCTATTGTCCAGGTATGATTCTAAAAGGCTCAGTACATTACCCCTTATACCATACGCATACAGCTTTTTACTTAGCCTCTCATGGTTTACGTAATCAAATGCTTGCGTCATATCTGTATATACAGCACATACAGGTTTCTTATCGTCAGCATTATTCATCACAGCATGAAGAAGGTTAAATATTGCTAAATTAACACACTTATTTTTTCTAAATCCCGTTTGTTCGTCACAAAGAATATCGTATTTCGTCAAATAGTCATATATAGATTCATGTAAATATTTTTCAAAAATTTTCGTGAAAATTGAACCTAAAGCTACTGGTCTAAAGTTATCCATACTATCCTTATCATTTTTTTTGTGAAGTGGCTTAATGATTATCGTTTTCAATTTTTCAGGAAATGCTCCAGCCGATATACATAGGTTTATAAGAAAACAGAGATATGGAGCTATATCCTCACTGACATATTTGACTACCTTTGTAGCAATATCATCGTATCCAGTGCTATTTTTATTTTGTAATGACCCAATGATTTTAGATACCTCATCCGTTGTTATAGGTTTCAAAAACATTGATTGCGACTGTGTTGGCAAATCGACCTTATTATTTAATTTCTCTACCTTTTCTATGAAATGGGAGTTAAAAGCATCTGCTATTAATTTGGGGTCAGAAATAATATTTCCTTCTTTATTTATTTTAGTGATATATGATTTTGGTTTTCTTTTATCATTTATTATTTGCCACGCAGCTTTAGTTTTATTTTGCGCATTATTAATAAAATTACTATTTTGAGCTTTTTGAGTTAAATTTATTATTTTTTTTAATTTCTTGGAATAATTTTTCAATTGAATTTTATTTTGAATTGTTGGCGTCATTCTGAATTTCCACAATAAGCTCCTTTTTTTCCTACAACATGTTTTTATTCCTTTTGATACCCATGTGATCTTTTTATTCGTTTTTAATGTCATAATTTTAAATGGAAAGCAAAGGTTATATAGCATTAAAAAATTGTCAAAAAAATAATCGAATGCCTGATTTGGGTCCTCAATGTTATAAACTTCTATCAATGGAAACTGTCTAATATATTGTTTAAAAATACTTAAATATTCTATGCAGAGATCGCGTTTTTTGATACGACACAAAGGTGATTTATTTTCTTTCTCTGTAGTATGTACCGGCAATTCAATTACTTGTGCTGTATCGTCAGACATTCCGAACTCAATTACTGCACTTTTACATGATGAATTTATATTCAAAGCAATATTATCCAAGCATGTTCCAGATGTTAATCTAGTGGGCTCTTTTATTTGAAGTTTCAAATTGTAACCAAGAAGAAAGAGTTCAAAATCCAAAGTCAAATTATTTCTTTTCAAAATGTCAATATTAAAATCCCCACAAACTATAACTTGTTTATTGGATTTGGCACACAAATGTTGTAGTACCAATTCCAATCTGTCAAAAAAAGTAATATAGTCAGTTGATGTAGATGGTCTATAGACACACAGTATAAATAATTGATATTGTGTCAGTTCAATTGCACAACACTCTACAGTACCTGCAATTGAGTATTCAGATATATATTGTAAAACTTTATATTTAATATAATTTTTGACTAAAATACAAGTTCCGCCACGTTTTTGTTTTCTTGAACTATGAGCCGCAAGACAATAATTTGGAACATTTAGACCATCCTCATAACCCGACATCATGAAGTGTTCAGTTATACAAATAATATCAATATTAATATTTTGACATGATAATTCCTCAATATGTACAGTTAGTAAATCAGTTTTATTTATTAATCCTGCAATATTTTGGTGCATAAAATATAATGTATTGATAACGGATATATTAACATCGAAAAAACTCAGAGTCTGAAATAAAATTTGGATTCTCAAAAGCTTTATCATCCATTTCTAATACTAGGTTTCTTAGATCATCAAAATTTTTTTTCACACCGTAGTTATTTAATTTTCCAGACTTCCTGGAGAACATGTCATATTCATATGATAAATTTAAATTTGAGTCTATTAAGAACGCATAATTATGTGTATATATGTCAAGGTAGAGTAAATTATTAAAACATTCCAATCTCCAGTTATAAATTTCTGAATAATTATTACAAATAAATGTTGGTAGACACAATATAATATTAGTATGAATTATTGGCTGTAGAGTCTGACGTAATTTTAATACTAAATCAAAATAGTTATTAGTTTTTTTAAAGTCCTCCTCTCCTATAAAAATAATACAGTAGTCTCTCTCTGTATAGTCCTTAAGTTTCGAATCTAAATTTTGTATTAGTTGATTAATCCCACAGTGCGGGTATAAATAATGGCATATTTGACTGTTTCCAAAACTATTTTCTGCAATTTGAAGCATCTTATTGACGTTGTTGCTGCTGATCATACATATTTTTTTGTTTTGTTTTTTAATGATTTTTTTTTCCCGGTTTTCTTTTAACTGTATACATTTCTCGTTAATATATTCTTGTTTTTTATTTATATTATTTTCCATAGTATGTATTGTTTTCAACAGTTGCTTCCTAGGAGATTTCTTTTTATTCGGCGTTTGGTTTTTTTGTTTCATTTTTCTTTTCATCCCGGGTATTTTTGGATAGTTTTTGTTTTAATAACTCATTTTCTGAAGACAATGACTTGACTTTATCATTTGCAGAGTTTAGTTGTTTAGTCAATTCCTCAATTAGATTTTTAAGTTCCAGCATACTATCTTCATGATCACTATCAGATAAGTTTGGTACACTACTAGTAGTGCCATCTAGTGATGTGTTATTGAAATTATTATCCTCTGATGGTGACGGTTGTGATTGCGACTGTGAGCGCTGTTTTCGCAGTGTTATGTTATCCAGCAAGTAATTCATTTTTGAGAATATACATTTCCACGATGATACCTTTACTGCCTCATCAACATACAGCCTGGCGACAGACGGACGGACAGCGGAGCCCTATTAATAGGGTCCTTTTTTACCCTTTCGGTATGGAACCCTAAGTATGGTAAACTTTTATATGTTTTTTTGTCCTTGGGACGATAAAGGCCGTTCTTAGCAATTTGTATAAGTTTTCATGTTTTATACCAATAAAAGATATTTTCCATAATCCAATGGTGGGTGTACTATAAGTCTTTTGGTCGGATAGACTTCACTGACAAATGTAACGCAATTTATTGGTAAGGTAGGTTACATTTGTATTGTTCGATTTGGTGTGTATCTGACTGAGATTTTCTCATTTCCCCTGTCGAAACTAATTATCATTTCCTCTGTCGGTTCTTATCGATATTTTAAATTGATACAAAAGCACCTACAATTAGCTTACGTAATATAATGGAGTGAAATTCATCATTAATTTATAATTTCAGCCGTTAGAAGTCCACTACTGATCAATTTTCCGTTCCATGGTTACTGCCATACTCACCACACTTGGCAGGCGCTTGGCACGAGCGCAGTTTCTTTGGCCTCTGGGGCTTCCGACGCTGCTGCCCATCGGAAGTATTATTAGGCTGGGAAAGGATAGGAATTTGTTGGATTTGGGGAGGGAATTAAGGTATTTTGATACCTAATGCTCACTCGAATGAAACGGAAGAGCAAGTAGAAAGTCGGGAGGCCGGGCGCGCGTGCCCGATGCCATCCCTATAACCACCGGACATGCAGTTGAGGATGCCACCCTACCATAGTGAACATTAGGAATGAGGGAGTGTACTTTCTTCGTTACACAATGAAGCGTGATAACGCAACCTCCCGCTTCTAATGTTGTTATCCGACTGTTTTTGTTTGTGACTGAACGGCGGCGGGTGCGCGGCGCGATCGAGAGATGGCGCTGAAAAGCATCGATATTCCGTGCCGTGTTCTAATCGATGTTTTTGAATTGTTTTCGCGCGACTTACGTTTCCCATCACTTAATTACACTCGTGACTTCAAAATACCTACGCAAAATGTTACACGCTCGGTCTCCCTACAAATTGCCGAGCTTGTTTCTTCTATCTCGATATATTTCTGTGATCTCTGTCAACTATTCGCATTACTCAAAACTGGTTTATATTTATTAATAAAAGCAGCTTTCGCGCGCTGCTCCGATCGCGTCGATCGAGGCAGAACTTTTTCGGGATGAAAGTAACACAATGCAGAAATTGCTAGTGACTAATGCTGAGATAATGATGTGTGTGAAGGAAGGCGGTTTAATACATTGCCTTTATCCTTGCCACCCACCGGCCTGAACTAGAGAAATGTCTATTAAGACCATTCATATCAAGGTTATTGGAAACGTTTGTTTTCCACGGAGTTATGGATATGCCGGCGTTGAGCTTCACTCCACGTCCTGTTGCAAGTATTACGAGCCTTACGATATCGTTTCGGGTTAGCCTTGAACTTCACTATGTTTTTAGCAATTGCGCCCTTGACGTCATAGTTATAGCCTTACGGGTGCGTGCTCATGGTAAAGCCCAGTCAGTAAAGTATTAAATCTGTTAACTTGACCATAATCAGAGACCTCGCAGGAGATACAAGATCAGGCCCAACTCAAAGCATCATTCATTACGCAAAGAGTCAGAATCAATGGCACCAAAATTGCACCGAAGGATGATTTTGGATTTGCCATTATTCTTATTTTATTTATTTTGGTACGTAAAATAGGTTACAATTATGTAGTACAGGATTTATTAACATCATAAGTATCGTGAACACTTTTATTATTTTTTAATTTAATTTTTAACTTTGTATACAATGTTATTTTCCTTTTGTAACTGTTTATTTTGTAAGTTTATGTCTAGCAATTAAAGCCTGAAACATAGGGGGTTTTTCACCTCAGCATAGGCAAAACTGTTTGTACCTTTTCAATGTATGTTAATATGGTAGCATTTTACCAACTAAGAAATTATTATATTAACAGCACCATCATGTCAGTCATAGACTTTTGAATGGATCCCATGTTTAGTCGTTGATTCGGAAGGAGAATTACAGCAGGCGGTTACACTTCGGTACTTCAATTATATTAATACATAAATTGTTTCCAACAAAAGTAAGCTTGAATATACTTAAATTTATTTGAACGGGCTTTAAAAGCGACTCGCGAGACTGAAAAAGATGATGTTTATGATCGATAATACAGTGTAGTGTATCTCTGTGAATGTTTTAATTCGATAACGTCAGGTCCGAGCGATCGGGCGGCGTGGCGGGTCGCCGGCGCGCAAGGAGCCGTCGCCGAGCGGCGGCGAGGCGTACGCGGCGCGGCTGGCGCGCGTGGCGGCCGAGCGGCGCGCCGCAGACTCGCCCGTGGCCTTCGGCGGCGCGCCGCCCGCCTGCGCCGCGCGCCCCGAGCCCGAGCGGCCCGCGCCCGCGCCCGCGCCCGCGCCGCTGCCCGAGCCGCTCGGCCTCGAGGACCGCGAGGTGCTGGAGCTCACGGCCGCCGCCGCCGCCGAGCGCGCCTGGCCCGACGCCGAGCACGCCGCCCCGCCGCGCATGCGCGACCCGCGCGCCGCCCGCCGCCCGCGCGCCGCCGCCGCCCGCGCCGCGGCGCCGCCGCGCCGCGCCGCCTCGTGCTCGGCGCGCCTGCCGCCGCAGCGCACGACCACGGTGGCAGTGCAGACGGTGGACACGTGGCCCGCGCCTTACGAATTTATCATTGCGGACTACTACCGAAATTTACCGGACGAATCGAAAAATCATGTAAGATCTTTTTATGTTTATACTAGATCATTTCCATACCACGCCCTACGGTAGAGTCTTATTAGCTATTGGAAATGTTAGAGCTAACACTGTTGATAAAGGTGAACGGCGAGGAGCCCCCCGCGCCGAGCTCGCCGTGCGACAAGTTGGACGAGTACCTCAGCGAGCTGTACAGCGGGCGCGCGGCCTCCGACGGCGAGCTGGCCGAGCAGCTGGCGCTGGCGCACGCGCAGCTTATGTACGAGCGCTGGCGGCGCGACGCGCACGCCGAGCGCAACCGCCGCCTGCTGGGCCGCGTGCGCCAGGTGCGCGCGCTCGAGCTGCAGAACGCCGCGCTCGCCGAGCGCGTGCGCGCCGTCGCCAAGGAGCGCGACGAGCTGCGCGCGCGCCGCCCGCGCTCGCCCGCGCCCGCGCCGCGCGCGCCGCCCGAGCGCGAGCGCGAGCTGGAGGCCGCGCTGGCCGACGAGCGCGCCGCGCGCCTGCGCGCCGAGGCCGCGCTCAAGGAGTCCGAGGCGCAACGCGCGCTCGACGTGGCCGAGCTCAACCGCACGCGCAGCGAGTCGTGCGAGGCGGCGCGCCACGTGGAGGTGCTGGCGCGAGCCGCGCTGGCCGCCGAGCGGCGCGCCGAGCACGTGCGGCGGCTGCGGCGCGAGCTGCTGCTGCTGGCGGAGCGCGAGCAGCGGCTGGCCGAGGCCGTGCGCGCCGCGCCGCCCGCGCCGGCGCACGACGCGGGCGCGGAGCGTGCGCTGCGGGCGGCACTGGCGCGCGCCGAGGCCGAGCTGGAGGCGGCGACGCTGCGCGCCGAAGTGGCGTCGGCACGCGCCGCCGAGCTGGAGGCGGCGGCGGCGGCGCGCGAGGCGGGCGTGGCCGAGCTGAAGCGCGCCACGCGGCACGCGGCCGAGGAGGGCGCGGCGCGGCTGCGCGCGCTGCAGGACAAGTACGCGGCGCTGCTGCGCGTGGTGCGCGGCGCGGAGGCGCAGCGGCTGGAGAGGCTGGCGGGTGCGGGTGCGGGTGCGGGTGCGGGTGCGGGTGCGGGTGCGGGTGCGGGCGCGAGTGCGAGCGCGGGGGCGGGCGCGGGCGCGGCGCCCGCGCTTGCCGACTGCAGCCGCACGCGCCACATGTTGGAAGAGGACGCGACGCGCAGCTAACTCCGCGCTCGGGCTCTTGACGTTTCGCATCCGCTATGGACTGACTTTCTCGCGTGTGGCTTAGGGAGTGAAGTGCGACGGATCGGAAGCG
This sequence comes from Elegia similella, assembly GCA_947532085.1. Lineage (NCBI taxonomy): Eukaryota > Metazoa > Arthropoda > Insecta > Lepidoptera > Pyralidae > Elegia > Elegia similella. The sequence continues at coordinate 23,348,394 of OX383944.1, read as the reverse complement.
ATGTGACGAAGGCGGACCTTGTGAGTAATTTGCTATACAGTGTACCTAATCCTAATCTCGAGACTTTTCCAGTGGTACGTCTTTTGTTGTTGATAAAATATTAAAATTACTTAACAAAAATTATTGCACTAATAAATCAATCGCTACCGCAACTGTATCCAATCATAATTAAGCGATAGTAAATGTGATCCCTATTAATCTAGTGATTTTTACTGCGTATATTAGTTAGAGCTGACGTTTTGTTTCGAGAGGAGAGTGTACCGCTGTGTGCGTAGCCATGAAAGTGGCAAACTATTTGCCCGTCTGGCGGCTAGCTTTTTGTACAATGTAGTGCTAGCTAAGTATAGCTTTCAAATAGGGAGAAAAATATATATATTTTCATTAATGCTAAATGTACAATAAACTTATGAATGGTTTTATTAATAGGTATTTTCGTAAATTTGGTCTATTTCCACTGTTTTGGTAAATTTGGAACTAATATATGTAAATATGCCGGAAGTATTGTGCTGACAATTTTATCAGCTAGCAATGAAGCAGGCTGGCCTGTCTTATTCACTTGTAACTTTGTTATACCAACACGTGGCCAATGTAACAGCCTGTCATTATGTGAGCTCCAATCGGCACAGTATGCGGCCAACACTGATTCAGTCACACGCCCCTAGTCTGCCCTTAGTGATGTAAGGTCGGTACAATACCATGTGAACTATTAGGTATCATACAAGAGTACTGTATTAAACCATCATGTAGGTACTATATCCAGCGGTATATTGGGTAATTTTTTTGAATTAATTTGTCTTGTAGTTTTAATATTTCTGAAATACAACATCAGTGAAGGACAGTGGAACCTATCTAATGCGGGGATTGAAAAAATACTACATGCTCGTGAGCGCCGCAATTAGCACTAAGTATAATGAATAGTGCAAAGTAGCACAACAGCGATGAGCGGCGTTGGTATAAGAAAGGGAGGGAAGAGCAGACAGACACCAGAGATGTGCGAGGATGCGTAGCGGAGTGCACCGCTTAGTGGCGTGAGGAGGCGTAGTGAAGCTTTGAAACGGTGCGACGATGGGCTCTTTTCAAGTTTCTTCGTCGCAAGTTGTTAAATATAAAAGTGCCTCTTTCAACTGATCCCTACATCCCTCATCTACCTCTAACATACACCGTCTAGTGACTGCACCAGTTTCTCTCTCGCCGGGTCTAGCGCACGGCCCGCACAACACATCTCTCGCTTGTTTTGTACAAAAACCTCGCTCTGCTAGCCGTTCCCACCGCTGACGGCTCTCTGCCCTCGCCTCAAACGCCCGCTGAAGTAGCAGAAGCTCACTTAGAGCTAGCTGCATTGTCAATTAAAAAAAAAACATGGGCGAGGCGATTCTATTAGTTCTCGTGTGATGAATAATTACTTGCACTGATCATTAATTTACATAACAGACACTATTATTACCTATTTCATACAAACTTTCATCCCCTAATTTTATTTTTAGTTTTTGCCAGCGGCTTCGCTCGCGTTAAAAAGTATAGTTTCATACAAACTTTCATCCCCGGAGGTAGAATTCATCAAAATCCTTTCTCATAACATGTCATAACATCTACCTGCATGCCAAATTTCAGCCCGATCCGTCCAGTGGTTTGGGCTGTATGTTGATAGATCACTATGTCAGTCCTACCTTTGAGTTATATATATTTAGATTTATAAATTAGGATATATAATGTGAAGCATGGAAAAAACCGTAAGTTATTGTATAACACAATCATTTGGTATTATACAGTATTTTACATCTGTAGGCGGACTAGCAGGGTGGCCATAGCGGGAGACTACACTGCTTACATGTTGCACTTCGCCCGTTAATGTTACAGTTTGCACTTTCCATTCTTGAACGACATGAGTTAATACCTATTTTAAATAATTCAGAGCTGTCAAGAGTTGGAAATGAATTCAGTAAAAATATTTATATAAATATTTTGTATTACCAACCTCTAGGTTATTTCCTGATTTATTGTTACCACAGTATGAATGACCTGTCTACTGATAACAATCGTTACACCTGCAGTGCAAACTGTTCCAAAAATAATATTTCAAATCTTGACACTTTGTTATTTATGTTAAAATGTATCCTTTTATCATAAGCGGTTGTTTCTTTAGTTGACAAATTGGAAATTAATCTGTATTGTACATAATATATGTAATAACTTTGTTACATGGAGTTTTAATTATCGCGTTTACAGCGTTCTATGCTCTGACGTGATGGCGCGATGGCGAGTGTAATACTCGTAGCATAGATATATTCTACAGGAATATATATCTGAACAGCTTTCTGCCAAAAGTCATCGTCAGATGGCAGTAGGTCACGTGCTAGTTCGTGTTATGTATGTTGGAACAATAAGGTAGGAGAGGGTGCAGTCATTGGGGATGAGACCGTGCAAGGCTATGAGGCATCTTCAGAAAGTTGATGAAAGAAACATCACATAAGGCAAGGATGTTTATTGGCTTAGCGTCAATAATGGAATCACACATCTTAACTTAAAACACATTAAGAACTATTTCTAAAACATATTGCTTACGCTTCACTCCATGCTACACATGCCGGTGTCCCAGTTATTAACATATGTGTTTCGCAATTAAAGTACAATATACTACAGCTATATAAGATATTCCTCCTCATCGCTCTAATTTTCTTGCAATTTCTTTTGCCGTTACTGCTGTGCAACTTTGGAACGCCCCCTTTTAGGTGTCATAAACCTAGGCTCTCTCTACCCGGTAAAGGAAAAGTTTTAACATTTTGGTTTTGCATTCAAATAACTTAATTTTTAGGCAAAGGTAAATTAAAACAAATTTAATGTAGAATAATCTCCATAATAAAACTGTCAAACAAACGCCTAAGCAAATGGTAAGAGCAATATAATGCTACTTGGCTTTAAAATTCACTTTTTCAGGAGCTTTATAGTTGAAAATATTTTTTATTTTTACAATTGAAATTATTATTTTAAATGATAAACAACAATCGGAACTTTGTCGTACTATATCGTATTAAAGGGTGAGTTCGGTTTACGATGATGGCATTTGTTTTTTAACAACTTAATTGTGGTTCCGCCATTTTGATATCAAAATAGCGGGACCACTTTCTTTGTTGAATATATTGAAATCATTTGAGTGTGCGTGCAATTTAACTATGTAAGTACAAAATAGCACTAATATGGTACTACATCCTAGTCACATCATACGGCTCGTTCATGAGTACGCGCGGCAGGCGCACGCGTCAGACGCAGGCACCGCACAAACTCATACAAACGGTACAACATGTTCACGAAAAAAAAGATGGAGCGGCACGGATGCGCGCAAACCAAGGACGTTCTATAGTAGAAGGACTCTCATAGTAATAATTGGAGCAGAAAGAGAAGACAAACTTCCGAATTCTATCTCGCTCTAAAGTAGGGTGACCAACTATAGATACACATCCAAGACCCAGGCCAATCTGAAAAAGATCATTTTCCATCTTGACCTGGCCGGGATCGAACCCGGTCACTCCGTGACGCAGACTGGCGTGTTAACCGCTGCGCCACGGAGCTAGTCAAAATTTTCATAATTCTAAGTACAGAAATGAGAAAAATTCCATGCAACCTTTAACCCCCCTTTTTTACCCTTTCAAGGGGAGTTTCGTACATTTCACTTACACAGATCTTTTTTAATTTTAACTGAAAACTTATGTACCTACTATCATACTTCTAAGTGTAGAAATTAGAAAAATTCCATACTAACTTCACCCCCCTATTACATTCCCTTAAGGGTTGAATTTCCAAAAATCCTTTCTTAGTGCTCATTTACATCATAAAAAGAACCCCTGTACCGAATTTCAATTTTCTAGGCACAGTAGATTCGGTTCTGCGTTGATATTTAAGTCAGGTTTGCCTTTTGCCCGCGGCTCCACCCGCGTTAGTCACGATCTCTCGGGAACACTAGAATTTCTTCCCCGGGCCTGAAACTACCTCCATACCAAAATTCATCCAAATAGGTTCAATTGTTGAAGCGTGAAAAAGAGACAGACAGACAGACAGGGTTACTTTCGCATTTATAATATTAGTATGGAAGTATGGATTTTATGTACAAAGTACCTATAAGTACACATTACTGATAAATCAGATTCAACAAACTCTGTAGATAAGATGGACACCCTAGCAAAGGCACATCATTTATTAACTCAAAACAATTAGGATATTTACCTGTGAAAGGATAATGCACAATGCAGTGCACTGTCGCTCCGAGATCTCTTGACACAACAAGTTATATTATTTTAGTCTTTCAGTCTGCTTAAAAAATTCGGAGGCTGCGGGATTTTTTATTATTATTAATAATATGGCGGCAATGTTGAGATCGTACTAGTACTAGGGTTGCTATTGCTAGACTAAATGTAAATTTAATACTATAAGAAGATTGCTCTTCTATTTTCTTTATTAGAAAATTAAAAATTAACTGTAAACATACAGTTTAGATAATAAATTAATTATTGTAAAATAAAACAGGAATTATTTTATTATTAATTAAATATTTCTGTTTTGCTTTACTACCATTTTCTTCCATTATTTACATTTTTATGCAATGGCAAGGGTGCGAGAGGGAAACCATCCCGAAGTATTTCCGTCTCACTTTACCCTAGAAATTTTTGCACAGCATTATGCTCGAATTTTTTTTTTGAGTTCCCAGCTTTGTTCCCATAGGAAAAGTTGTTCATTTTGATGGTCTGAGTCACCCCTTTAAGGGTCCAAAACGATAAAAATTTCACCGTGTAGATAAACATCCAAGACCCAGGCTAATCTGAATAAGATCATTTTCCATCTTGACCGGCCGTGGATCGAACCCGGGCACTCCGTGTCGCAGGCTGGTGTGTTAACCACTGCGCCACGGAGCTGTCATATCTTTCTTCTTAGTGGATGGACTGGTGTATGTATAGTTCGTTATTCCTTCACGCAGTTACAAATTATTGTTACGTGGTTAGGGTTCAGGATTTGGAGTAAAACACCAAACTCTTTAGAGGGAATTTATTCACTACGGAATCCCAACACTGACTGGTCTTCCAACACGTCGAATATCCGTTGCTGTGGTCGTAGAAATTATCACATAAAAGTCGCACACAAATCACTCGTATTAGTATCGCTCACTAAGAACACTCGCGGTCAACTGATTCATGATCGTTTTTTTTTTTTTTTTTTGGAAATGACTGTGTAGCTAGCTCCAAGTGAGCTTTCGCTACTTCACCGGGCGTTTGAGGCGAGGGCAGAGTGCCCTCAACCTTTATAGACAACATCACCAAAGGGCCCCCAGGAGGGACGGACCTCGGCTTTGGGCGTTGCCTGTGTGCGCAAGACTTGGAGAGACAGCAAACTCTCATATTGCCTGATGGGCCGCGTATGCGTGCATGCAAGCCTGAAGGGCCAATCTGAGAAACAATGGCAAAAGCCTTTAGAGAGCAGCAACTCTCATCTTTTGCCTTATGGGCCGAAAGCTACGTTGCCAGAAGGGCCTATCCTGGGTGCAAGTCACCCGGGACCGCCGGGCGGTCACCAGTGATCGGAGCTAATCCTACTCTACGCACTCTATTCCGGTGGCGAGTGCGACGGGGTCGGATAGTGGGATTCCTCTGGCTATTCGGAGCCGAAGAGGGGTCGGGGCGGGCTTGTGCGATGTCAATAGGATCATCGGGATCGTCAAGTACGTTCCTAGGACGTCTACGACGTAAGGTCGTATCGTGTAAGTTGGGGGAGTAGTTAGCAGCTTGCACTACTAACGGGTTGGGGTGGCGTGCGGCTTTCTCAAAGTAACGCTTGGAGGCGTTTTTGAGATAGCCGCGAATGGATGGGAGGTCTAGGTCACGGTGTAAGTCTGTCATGCGCAAGTACCGTTGGTGACTCGTATTCGTGGCACGGGTGACGAAGCGGTTCTGCAAGCGTTGCAGCCGATCTATGTGGGAGGGCGCGATATGGGAGAAGACTACGCCGGCGTAGGTCATGATAGGGCGGACGCAAAGCTTATAGAGTGTCAACTTATTTCTAAGTGACATCTTAGCATTGCCTATCATGGGGTGGAGACGGCCTAATACGAAGGCGGCATGGTTGCGGACTTTGGTGATGTGGGGGCCGAAGGTCATCGTGCTATCGAGTACGACTCCAAGGTATTTAGCCTTGCCTACCCACTGAATTCATGATCGCCACGTCCACTCCCTTATATACTGACTTATGGGTCTCTAGAAAGTTCCATATACTTCCGGTACCGACAGCCGACAGCCACAACATTCCAGAATATTCGAGTATGTGTGTGAGCGGAATAGAATACATATGTGTGAGCAGGATGGAAGATGTATGAGCGCGACAGACGATGTTTGGAAAAATTCTAGACTATTCTGTTCTGGGAGCTTCGCGACACTGCCTCCTTCTTAGAGACGCTCGTCCCGAGCGTCACTTTTGCCGCCATGATAACGTGCTAAGCAGTCCACATGTACCATCTCTAGTGATCCACCTGGTCGTCGTTGAATCACATATGTCACGTCACTCAATTGGGCTACTATCTTGAATGGGCCTTCCCATCTAGCTTGTGACTCTGTAGACTTTCTCCTTTGGTGTAATGGATTGAATACCCAAACCAATGCTCCTTCTCCAAAGACACTCGCCTTCATTCCCTTAGCGGTTCTCGTTGAACTGTTAAAGTCCCCCTCAGTTCGCCAATTGTAAGAGAGTGGAGTCACAATCGCCAATAGGTCTCACGTTAAACTTAGCCAATCCCTCAGAATTCCCGTGGAACTCGCGCTTGTCCCGGTTGCAGCGTTGTGGACACTGCTCATACCGGGGCTCACTCAATAGTGTCAATCTGCGCCATTTACCTGCTTGATAACTATCCCCTTGTTTATTTACAAGCTTATCCTTTACTGGACAGCTAAGTTGTAGATGGCCTCTCTCACCACATTTGTAACACATGCGTCCAGTTTTATTAGTTTTCCTGGGTGTGTCTCTTATCGCTCTGACTTCCTCGACCTCGCTAATTTCTCGTCCTTTATAATGTCGCTCATCTTGCCTTACTGCTTCTATTTCAAGGGCGTGTGCGAGGGCATCTTTAAGCGAGGTATGATGTTGGAGCTTTACTGTAGCCCTTACCTCTGAATTCTTAATTCCATCTACGAAGGCTTGCAGTAGATTTTTCTCCACCATCCGGAGGTCTTCTGAGGGAAACGCTTTCCTTACGAGCCTCTCGATCTCTAGTGCCCACTGTTGTAACCCCTCGCCTGAGCGCTGGACTCTGTCGCGAAGCTGGGCTCGGAATACGTGCTCCAGGTGGCGTTCTCCGTACCTTGCTTCAAGTGCCTCTATTAAGTTTCCGAACTTACGGCCTGTGTTAGGCAGTGCCTCTAATACTGATAAAGCCGATCCTTTTAGAGCGATGGTGAGGGCTGTCAAGTTTTACTCATCAGTCCATCCGTTTGCAGTAGCGACAGTTAGGAATTGCTGTTTGTAAGCGGCCCAAGAAGTGGTACCATCGTAAGATGGCACTTTTATCTTGGGTCCCGTTACAGCAGTGATGGGAGCGCTCGGCGTTACTGTAACGCCTACTGCCTCCAAACGTTGTATCTTCTTTTCCAATTCAGCTAGTTTCTTCTCTAGTCTGGAGAAGTTTGTTTCCAGACCTGTCACGCGATTATCCACCAAATCCACATCCTTACGGATCTGGTCCACCACGTTGCTGACAGCTGCTAATACCATTCGTTGGTCCTCACTCATGTGATGCAGCTTTTCCTGCATACGCTTTTGCTCTTCCTTTTGTTCATTATGCAAACGTAGCTGCTCATCCCTCGTGCGCTTTTGTTCCTCCTTAAGTTCCACATGCAACGCATCAACGTTGCAGTTTACTCTGGTTCTCATTTATGCACTGCAACATTTGCATCAAGCTACCAAAATCAAAAGATGCTTGAGTGGGAACCTGGTGAGAGGGGCTAGGGAACGTGGCTTGATGATGGGCGGCTGGCATCTGTTGGGCGGCGGCAATCTCTGGGGAGGCCGTAACTTCTTGGGTGGCTGTGACGGCTTCGGTGGTTGCGACGTTTTGGGCGGCTGCCGTCTTGGGCGGCTGCCATGTCCTGGGCGGCTGCCATGTCTTGGGCGGCTGCCATGTCCTGGGCGGCTGCCATGTCTTGGGCGGCTGCGACCTCTAGGGCTATGGGCGGCAGTTGCTCGGCTGCGATGTTTTGGGCGGCTGGCGCACGTCGAGCGGATGCAACTTGGGCGGCTGCTGCGGTAGCCTCCATTGCACGTTGTGCCCGGGTCCTGACGCCTTCCTTATCTTCTTCGTCCCTCGGCAACACTGGCATTTCCAAATCCCACACTTCTGACACCAAATGTTACGTGGTTAGGGTTCAGGATTTGGAGTAAAACACCAAACTCTTTAGAGGGAATTTATTCACTACGGAATCCCAACACTGACTGGTCTTCCAACACGTCGAATATCCAAAACGCAAAGTACTCGTAGTCCTGGTCCGTTGCTGTGGTCGTAGAAATTATCACTTATCAGTCGCACACAAATCACTCGTATTAGTATCGCTCACTAAGAACACTCGCGGTCAACTGATTCATGATCGCTACGTCCGCTCCCTTATATACTGACTTATGGGTCTCTAGAAAGTTCCATATACTTCCGGTACCGACAGCCGACGGCCACAACATTCCAGAATATTCGAGTATGTGTGTGAGCGGAATAGAATACATATGTGTGAGCAGGATGGAAGATGTATGAGCGCGACAGACGATGTTCGGAAAAGTTCTAGACTATTCTGTTCTGGGAGCTTCGCGACATTATCTAATGTTAATTCTTTACATCCTTATAAATTTCGCAGTGAATAAAAATATTATTTCATCGCTATTATCACTAATTTAAACAATTTTATCATTTACATTTTCATAACATAAAATATTTTGTTAATTCTGTAATCTAAATATCCATACGTCCACTTAAGTCTGCCGCCCGAGCGCGCCGCCCGTTCTCGTGAACACCTGGCGCTGGCGCTTGCCTCTGCCGCGTGCGCCTGCCTCTGAAGCTCGTTGCAGCCTCGCGACGCTCGTACTCGTGGGCATGCGGATATTCGTAAAACCGTGCGGGGTCCCGTCATTTTGACGTTCATACTATGAATGTTTCACAGATTGGCCCTTCAATCTATGAACTTCATAGATTGAAAGTGTTCGGTAAAAAATGTATTCACTGCGCGAACGCAGATATATTCGCCTACCTACATAGTTTGTATAAAATTGTTGAGCGCCTACCTAGAAGCATATTTTGTTTCCAGTTTGGTTAGGACATTGCAGGCTTGAATCACCTGATTGTCTGATAATAAAGATGATTCCGTGCTTCGGAAGGCACGTTAAGCCGTTGGTCCCTGCTGCCATCTTCGGAAGAACTCTGATACCAGGGTGTGCATGGTCGATTGACCGTATCACCTCGAAATGATGATGATGACAGCTTCACAACATTACACAATTTTATATGAAAAGCTCTATAAAAAAATATTTAACAGGTAAAACTTTTCTTCATCTTAATAAGTCGTTACTCGATTTAATAACTGCTTTCGTTAATATCTGTGGTTTCTTTGCCCATCATTAGTTATTTCTGACTGACAGGTGTCAGGATCGCATTCATTCAGCGGCCAGACTTTAGTGGTATAAGGTGACTAGACGCCCGCGAGCGCGACGGTATGATCAGACGCGTAAATGATAAAAATATGATTAATCGAACATGCTGTTTATTGGTTTTGTAGGAATATCTGACAAATGCACGCACAAGTATAGTTGCAGCGAAACTGGTCTGTGTGAAACGTCGTGGAAACGTTACAGATGATACCACCGCGGTGGCAGAATGCTAGGGAGTAGAAACAAAACACACCAATAAGTTATTAGTTTTATAATTACAAATCCTCTAATGGATCACGATACATTACAGTATATTTGGTAAAAAATTCACAACATAAGTATAATATAAATAGGAATATCAACAATCTCTTATTTACAATGTACAAAATATACAAATACAAAATAATCAACAACGTAATACTACAACGATATGATATTTGGTGTGGCTGCCTCTCGCTAGCCGAGCAGGCGGGTCGCGATGTAGTGTCGGGCGCCGGCGGGGCCGCCATGTGTCGGCGGCGCTCACGGCAGCGGCTCGATGTAGTTCTCGGGCACGAGGCCGGTCTTGCCGTTGAGCGTGCCCCGCAGCCAGCCCGGCTCGCCGCTGGCGCACACGTTGGTGATGATCTGGTTCGGCTCGAACGACAGCTCGCCCTCCGACTCGCCCAGACACGCGTACAGCGTGCGCACTCGCCTGTAACACAGTGCTCGCTCAGTATCGGGATAACTTTGTGCACAACATCTGGCGCGTGTCGCATGTGATACTGACGTGTGCCTGTGCTGCGGGAGCGGGTGCGGGAGCGGCGCGAGCGGCGGGGCGTGCGGCGGGGGCGCGGGGCGCGCGGGCGGCGGGGACGCGCTGTGGGACGACACCGACTCGGCCGAGCTGCTGCTGGAGCGCGCCGCACCTGTTTACGATTACTTCATAAATCGGATACTTCAAACAATGACCAACTCCACAAATTAACTGGAACTGGAGAGATGTAAAGCTGCGCGTTCACTGGATCGGAATCGGAGCGGACGATTATTTACATAATACCGATGGGGTGCGGCCACTGCATTCGGATTCCGCATCGGCAATATCGGCATTTTTAAAGCAATCGCCATAGCTTGCACGTGCTTAGCGTTATGGAGGATAGTGATGAAATTTTTTTTTTAAATGTTGTAGCTTTTGTTAGAAGACGAGAGAATAAAAAAGAAGAGAAATGGGTGCATAATATTAACTCCAAAGACTCATCTATGGAGAATTTTATACATAACCAGCTGTTGCCCGCGACTTCGTCCGCGGCAATTTCTTATTATGATTTATTAGTTTAAATGAATATTTTTTCCCCTTTTTCAAAGCATTTTTTATTGATGCTTCGCTCCTATTGGTCGCAGCGTGATGTTTTATAGCCTTAAGCCTTTCTCAATAAATGGACTATCCAACACAAAAAGAATTTTACAATTAGAACCAGTAGTTCCTGAGATTAGCGCGTTCAAACAAACAAACAAACTCTTCAGCTTTATAATATTAGTATAGATAATATTCTGATTCATTAAAGATGAAGATAGATTTTTTTCAATTGCTCATAATATGAAACCTAAGCCAAATGATGATTCTGACAATACATTTTCTCAGATACGATGGTTCTGCCTTATAATGACTATAAAAATTAATTGTATGGCAAAAGGCGATTGTAACTGTGAATTTAACTTTCTGCGATAAAATGATTCTCTTTTTTAGGGTTTCGAAAAAGGAACCCTTATAGTTTCGCCATGTCTGTCCGTCTGTCCGTCTGCGGTTTTACTCAGAGCCTATAAGTACTATAAAGCTGTAATTTGGAATGGATATGTAGGTATATTAATCATGCCGAAAAAACAGTAAAATATAATATTGAAATTTTTTTTTTGTAGTTCCCATACAAGTAAAAATGGGATTCAACTTTTTTTTTTCATATTGAAAAAAATGACTGTTGTATTATATATAACCAAATTTAAAGGAAATCTATCAGAGCTAAGAAGAGTTTATAAATTAAAGAGTTATAGTCAACCAAATTATAAATGTACTCGGTAAAGTTAAATTTTATACAAATTGAATTAAAAATTAGTTAAGACAGTTGTTAGTTACGTAAAGACGCTAGATAATGGTACGGAACCCTTCGTGCGCCAGTCCGACTCGTGCTTGGCCGGTTTTTTTAATTATTATGGCTATTAAGTTTATGTTATGGGATGACTAAGTATGCATTTAAAAAGGATTTTAAATGTATGATAAACTAGCTTTCCCGCCTGCGGCTCCACCCTAGTCAATGTCGATCCCTCGGGAATAGTACTTTTTCCCGGGATAAAAGGTAGCCAATGTCATTCTCCGTATTACAGAGAACTTGCATGCAAAATTTCATGATGATCTGTTCAGTAGTTACGGCGTAAAAGCGTAACAAACAAACAAACTCACTTTCGCATATCCAAATCAAATTCCTACGAAATTAGTTTTCTACCATCCGCTGTTAGTCATAATAATATTCTGTCAAAATGATAGATAGCATTACTTTGGGGCTAGCTCAATCTGTGTGATTTGTCAGTATATAATTATATTTATTTATTCTAATAAATATAATTAAATCGAAATGCCGATGCATTGCACGCAGTGCCATAAAAATCCATACACAGCAACAAATCCGTCCGCTCCGTACGCTCCGATTCTGATGCAGTGAACGCGCAGCTTTAATCGGCACTGCAATATTTTCAATGCACCTCGCATCGGTCTAAATGATTTGATCACTGGAGTAATAAATAAATATAACGAAATGTGCCGTACCGGGCCGGAGCGCGGCGCCGGGCGCGAAGTGCTGTAGCAGCGCGTGGTGCGGCGCGGCGTAGCGCTGGGGCAGCCCGCCCGGGGGCACTCCGCCCGGGGGCAGCCCGCCCGCCAGCGACAGCCGCTCGCAACCCATCTACAACACAATAACATAAGATCAAATCTTAAAAAGCCCTACACAAATAAAATCATTGACAACGCTCTCTTCTCTTCTTCTCACAAATCAAACTCAAATCTTGATTGAAGTTAGATAGGGTAATTCCGGGAGAGATGGACCAGTGGGAGAGACGGGCCACCGTCACAAAACTGCCAAGATGATAGATAGCATTTTTGTAAAATGGCAACAGTAACATGTTCTTGTCGACCATTTCTTTTATATGATTGTAAACAACGATGTGTTTTTGTTAATATTTTCGTTTTAACAGTGGTCAAAGGTTTTGTCAGTCACAGATTTTTTCAGCCACTGTTGGTTACTTGAAGGTGTATGTACACGATTTTGTGTTTTCATTAGTTATCATAGCGTTATTGTAACGTTGTGTTTATGAAACTGTATTTATAACACCAAAAATTCTTGATTGTGCTCGGTATTTTTTTTTTGTAGGCTAGTCTATCTATCCTTGAACTTTAGGGAGAGATGGACCATTTTTTTAAAGAAGAGACGGACCACTTTAAACATCAAATTACTATGAATATGTACATTAATACAAATTAAAGAGCAACTTAATATAGGCACAATTACTTACAAAAATCATTTCCTAGTATATTTAGTATTGTTTATTTTTATTTTCAGCAATGCGTTTACAATATAAGAAGAAAATAGACTGTTTAAGCTCATGCTGACGGCCTATGCCGTCTCTGCTGCCCCATTGACCCTTATGGGTCAATGGGGCAGCAGATATGTATGTTATACCAAGACTACATTCAAAAGAAGACTGAAAAATAATAAGTTAACCAAATCACATGTTATTGGGCCTTGTGGTGTGTTGACTACTGAAAATTGATGAGATACCATCGCAAATTAAGTAGCCGACAAGTTAAATAGCCGACGACATCTTCCTTTTATATGGTTTTTCGTTTTGTAACGCATTTCTATATTTATAATTGTAAGGCCCATCTCTCCTAATTCCGAGGTCCATCTCACCCGAACAGTATCGGAGATATGGACTTCGCCGAGTTTTTTATGATTGCCAAAAAAGTATAAATAAGGTTAATTTTTTCGATAATTTGTTTAATCATAATGTTCATTAATAGCTCTATTTTTGTATTAAAAAGTTTGTTTTATTTACTTCTTTTTAAAAGTTATGGATCCCCAACAAAACGTGGTCCATCTCTCTTGGAATTACCCTATCCATTTTTTCGTAGCGGTAAGCGAGTACGCTGAATTCAGTATTCAGACAATTCATTTATTTATCGCTATGAGTGGATTGTGAATTACTAATAATATTGTAAAGTATGAATAGGGCAGGGTATAGGGTAGCAGCAGAGAACTCACCACGTCGTTGCGGCCAGACATCGGCAGGGGCGTCGGCGAGGTCCTGCAACAACAAGCTGCTGGTCAGGTGTCGGTCAGGTGTCGGTCAGGTGTCGGTCAGGTGGCAAGCAACGCTCGCAAGGACAGACGTAGTGCAAAACTTTTAATGTACATTGAACTTTGATTACTTTTGTTCGTCGCGCAAAAATTACTGAACGAATTTGATCTTTTTTGGGAACACGTTTAATGTGCTAGATTACACATAGATAATTATTTTTTTTAAACTTTCGAGCTTTAAACACATACCTATGTATATAAATGGGACTTAGCACAAACCTTTTTATTATTAGTCCCGTTTATATATATAATTAAATAAATAATTGTGTCGAACAGAAATGAAATTTAAATGGATATATATTTTTTTTATTATTCTGAGAAATAGTACTTTATTAAACTATATTTCGAAGATAAATGATAGAAAATGTCACAAAGTACCAACCCTGCAATTACAAATCCAGACAGGCAGATGATCATGGTTCACAGTTCATAAATCACAACACTGGAATCGATTTGAGTAGGTCAGTCGCGGCGAGGCCAGCGCCGTGCGTCGCGAGCGCAGCCACAGTGGCGGCGCGCGGCCGCGCTCCGTATATATACCAGCGCGGGCGCAGATGCGGCAACACCTGCCGGCGCACCTGGCCGCCCTAAGCCGTACTTTAGGTATCGGTGATATGTTGTCACGCTGCATCTCCAGGGAGCCTCTAATGTTTATGTTCTTCACAAAATGTACAACGACTTGTATAATCTTTGTATCCCCCATTCAAAAATTTAGAAGTTATAAGTTTAACGTGATTAGTGTGTGCTGTCTGAATGGCTGTGATTGGATGAACGGGGCAAACGAGGTTCTTAGGTATAGTCGGTGGTAATGAGCCAAACCTGAGCAGTCAGGATCGAAGGCATCTGATGAAATATTTCAGCTAGAACATCGATTTTTGTTTCAGATAATTGATATATGTAGACGAAGCAATTTTATATTTAGTATATTCAGGCTCAGGTCCAGTCACGTCTGGGAACTACGTCAACTCAAACAATATAATGTATTTTGTTCTTTTGAAAATAACTTTTTGTGTACATATATTAAAGATTAATCTGGACCTGCCTTATATTGAATATTATTGTTGTCTTGTTTTGGTTGCGATCTATTTTATGTGCCTCATTAAATAAATAAAAAAACAAGCAAAAAAATATATATGTTCAGTCTTTTTGTGTTTTACTCGTACCATTGGTATTTCCACCATACCATACCGTACCATGGACATTCCAGGAACTATTTACAATATACGTCTTTCGGTATACTGATTGCCGGTTTAAGATTGTATCGTTCAACACGATGTTATCCTTCATCGAAAGTGCGAAAGGAATTGGAAGGATACAGACTCCGAGGCCAACCTCGGCACAACGGGACCTTAGTGGTTTGCCTTGTTCACACAGCGACCACTTAAATTCCTGTTTTAAACAGTAACAATACAACAAAGACGTCTTCATTCCTTACGGGGTAGAAGACGCTACGGATAATAAAATAATGTTAATACAATAAGTACACTGTTGCTTATTCTTCAAAACAATTTGCATAGAAAAAAGTTACAAGCATAACATTCAGCAGGGGTCGTAAGTCCTGCCTGCCTGCACCACAAACAAACAAACAAAAAGGCAGGTAGGCCGATAACAGCGCTTGTTCAGCGCGCGGACACCGGCCTGCGCATCGTGTCGTGTCAACATTGTCTCAAACACTTTGCCGTCTTTATAAAAACAATCATCCAAGTACTTAAGAACCACAACAAACAATTTTTAAACAATAAAACATTAAACCGCCGAAAAAACTGAAATGCTCAAAATTTATAAGCCGTTGTTATTGAGTCGGCGCCAAACATGCAAATTAATTAATTACGTAAAACGATGCGAGGCGCACCTATTTCCTTAACTTAAGGTATTATTTAGTGATCTTTTTCATTGATTGATTGGCATTGACTCAAAATTGCTTAAGTATATTTACATAGCTTAAGAACTTAGTTATTAATATTAAATAACAAAGGTGTATTATTTTTTGTTATGCGTGGTCATATAATACAGTCAGTAAGAGAACAATCAATCATCCCATTCATCCGCTGTTTTCCAGCCCTTTTAATTTTTTATATATCCGTAACAAAAAAACATATCAAAATCGGACTACTCTCATGTCGTCTGATGACCTAACCATATTTATAAAAATGACACAGTGTAGATAAAATTTTAAAAAATCTCGGATTTTATAACCAACTAATAATTTGCAGATGTGTTTTAGTGCAGTCAATGAAGGTTTTCACCTCTGTTTTCGTTGAATCTCCATCGATTTTCATGAAAATTGGTGAGGAGGTGGGGGATACCTTAAGAAACAAAAGTGACATAGTGCCAGCTTGCGCTATTGCCCTGGGGATGGATGCCATCCCTTCTCAGGGGTGAAAATTATTTTAATAAAAATTACCTCAGGAATCGATAAAGAGATAAATTCTAAGCAAAATTTGTTATATAAAGTTTTTGGAATAAATCAATACTTTCTTAGTTATTAAGGATCAAAGATTGTGATTTTTCGCCATAAAAATACATGTTTTAAAGCGGTTTTTCATAAATAAATCAAAAACTATGAGTTTTTACAAAAAATGTGTAATTAATAAAATTGAAGCTAATAAAAAAACAAACAAATCCCTATTTTGAAATACCTTCTAATATTAATTCAAATTGAGCTATAGGTAATTTTATGTATATTTTTTTTCGGCGAGTACTTCAATCTTAGTATTCAAACTTAAATAACGGGAAACCGGGAAATTTTATGCCATATACTTCCTGAACACTTTTTAAAGTATCTTAAAATACCTTTATAATGAGCACTGTTAAAAGTTAATAGCATCAAAAGAGAGCAAGTTATGATAAAAATAAGATGACACTTTCAACTTTTTTTTAAAACCTTCACCATTTCAACAATAATTCAAATTTATGAATATCCCTAAAGAATTTTCTTTTTCTTGGCATAAGTGATGACCTCAAAATTTTTCCCGATTTAGAGTGCCTAATTTCGAAAAAAAAGTATGATTTAATAAAATCTAAAGTTTTCAAATTTTCGTAAATTTCATTTTCTTTTGAAAATAACTTAAAAAATATTGGATATTCGTAAAAAATGACAAAGAACGAAATTTGAGTTGTTTTTAAAGAAAGACTTTAGTTTCTTTTTTATTTTTATAGGATGAAAAATAACCGAGATAGAGATGTTCAAAGCCTAACTTTTACTGCAAGAACCATGTAACCGCTACCCTTTAACCCTTTATCTTTTAAAAAATAAGGGCTTTAATTTTTTTTATTTAAGATACTCGTATGCTCTTAAAATTACCTTTCAAATGGTTTTTGGATGAACCTGATATCTTAAAATGTAACGGAGTTATGGTAAAAAAAACCAATAATATTTATTTGGAAAAAAAATTGGAGCAGAGATTTGGTATGCATTTATTATAGGGAAACTACATTTATGGGTTAATTGTATATGTATTTTGAAGGTAGAGAAAGTGAAAGAAAAGTTTAAAATAAATTAATAAAAGCTAGCTGTTGCCCGCGACTTCGTCCGAGGCAATTTCTGTTATTGTGATGAATTAGTATAGATGAATAATTTTCCCCCGTTTTCAAAACATTTTTTATTGATGCTTCGCTTCTATTACTCGCTGCGTAATATTTTATAGCTTAAGCCTTCCTCAATAAATGGACTATCCAACACAAAAAGAATTTTCCAATTTGAACCAGTAGTTCCTGAGATTAGCGCGTTCAAACAAACTCTTGAGCTATATAATATTATAGTATAGATTTATCTTATCTATTAAAAACGATACTAATTAAAGCTGATAAAAAAAATATTCCTTTATTATTATGATAAGGGGTAGTTTTTAAGGGTGAAAAATTATGCAATAAATAAATAAATATTTTAATTCTCAGTAAATAAGATTTCACTTCAGTAATGTACTTACTATTTAATAGGTTAAAGTTTTTGAAACCAATTTTTACACTGATCCTGCAGTATGGGGGTAGTTTTTAAGGGATGAAATTTCACGATCAACCAAAAATTATATCATATAAACAAACTGTTTGTGTCATGTTAATATGCGATTTTAGAACTCAGAAATACAAAAAAATATTTTCGGTTTAAGGGGTGGTTGCTAAAAGGGTTGAAAAAATTAATTAAAATCATGCATATAAATATTTAAATACATGTATTTTATCTAATTAAACACAATTACTTAAGTCGGAATGTTTAAATCTTCATTTTTCAATTTTTAACCATAGGGGTGAATTTCACCCCTAAAATGCAAAAAGCGCAAGACGAGCATATGTCACTTTTGAAGTAGAGGGTAAAACATACTCAATCCCAAATTTTTATCCAAATCTATGGAGGTTCAACGAAATCGGAGGTTGTGGCTGATTTTTGCCTTCATTGACTGTACTATTTACAGATTTAGATATTGTGTTAACGATCCGATATACCTACCTCAAGTACAGAATTAAGATTATTGGATAATGATCTAAATTCTGCATGTTAAAATCGCAAATCCTATGCACTCAAAGATGGTAAAATTTTTGCACAATAATATTTTTAATTTGTTAAGTTTTGTAAGTCGCGGCTGGTGGCGGCAGGCGGCAGGTGCGCATTCCTGCGGCAGCTGCGCATCTGCGAGGCTTCCCGGGGCAGCTGGCGCGCCGGTATCTGCGCGCGTCTCGCGTCCTTAAGATAATCCTCATATACGTCGTTTGAGTAATGTACCGTTGCAACAATTTCGGAAAAAGGCGTTGTGTGCGTACATTACACTAGTCATATTTGTAAATTTAAGCATCGGATCAAGTTTGAAATAATTGGTTCAGAAAAAAATAAGGAAGCCTGCACAAAAAACTGCATGAACGAAGTTATTATTTCCCGAATAATAAAAATAATAAAAAAGGATTTTTATAAATGTTTAGAATCCATCATCTACAGAAATATTGCAAAGTTAACTGAATAAACTAGGTAGCTTTGGCTTTGTGTGGAAATCAATTCGGGAATCGGAATACGATTTAGAACTTCCCGGACGAGTTAACCCGAGCTCCCTCCGCATTGAAAGGGGAGAACGACGCGTGGATGTTCCACGGCAAAAACACGTGTCTGGGGGGAGGGGGGTCGCATTTGACACATGCTGCTTGCGATCGGTGCGGCGCGAGCTAGGTGCGAGACTTGCTTCCTGTGCTTCTACATTCAAACGATCATTTCTTCATCACTTACAGGGAAGATAGAGCCTCGATCCCTAACACTTAAGGCCTCGCACCAGCTGGTGTGCGTATGAGTGGAA
This sequence comes from Elegia similella, assembly GCA_947532085.1. Lineage (NCBI taxonomy): Eukaryota > Metazoa > Arthropoda > Insecta > Lepidoptera > Pyralidae > Elegia > Elegia similella. Next base: position 23,329,073 of record OX383944.1, on the reverse strand, counting down.
ATTAAATTAAAATAGTGATGGGTTGCAAACCGCATCGCTTACTGATAAACTACTCAGGTTTTCTTCCTCGATCGGCTTTTACGAAATGAGCGAAAAAAGTAGCAGCCACTACTACGTTTATTCTTGTCCCGAACCAGCATTGAAACAAACTCGTTTAAAAAGGTTACAACACACAATCCATTGACCTTCAACTGCATGTGCGTATTGTTCAACGAGTTGGCTGAACTGTGATTCGGTTCAGGTGCGATTGGACTATTCATGTCATTTAGCCGAGCAGCCTTATCTCCGAAAAGAACAGGTAAAAGTCGTTGAAATGATAAGACATTTTAAAGGATATAATTTATACTTATTACACGTCAGCCAAAAAAAAGAATGTATTGTTTTGCGAGTTCATGTAAGTATGTATGTTTATGAGTTTCAATATTCCACCATAACTTGTACGTGCCTCAACGGATGCGGACGTTAGAATCCTCGCATCGCGAGTGATATAGGCTTGTTTCTTTGAGGGGCTTAGATGAGCGATTTTCATTATTTTACTCTTACCTGTATCAGATCAAACTAAAAAATCTTACTCTGTTCTTTGGTAGTAAATTATTGGTAGAATTTTTTATTACTTTATTGGTATAACCGTATTAGTTGAGTGTTGAATTGGTGATTACCGTCAAAAGGGGCCACTTTTGGAGGTCTATATTACAATTATCTGAATTGATAAACTGCAAAATAATAAAAAGTACTACGATGAATACTACCGAAGTACAGAATTATATTTTTTAAATTTAATCTGATTAAAGAATCTAAGCCCCTTAACTCAATTAGGTCAAAACTTAAGTGAAAAATAGAGAAACCCCAGATAATCCTCAAGAGATTAGTCCGCTCTCACGTTCAAAATAGATCAAAAATAATTATGTAGGGTTGTTTTAGTCATCAAATGTAACTGGCCACACTGACACGAATAGGACAAATTAGTCACAGACGCTCACACTTACGAAGCTCAAATTTTAAGCAATTCGCTCGGGCTATTTCTTTACAATTAAAGGCTACATCCCGTCGCAGATTGCCGGGCGACGTCATTCCTGGCGTTTTTCTGCCAGTTTTTGTCGCGACAGCTGTTCGCTCCCGTCCCCGCGCGCCCCGCACGCCCGCTCCACGCGACGGGATAATTGCCCTCTCGGTGCATTCTCTGATCTGACCCATAAGACGAGAAAGGTTTGCATGAAGTGTGCATTCATTGGACGCATGTCTTTTCGGCCAGCGAGCGCCGACAAGTCAAACAAAACCTGCTCGATCAAACCGATTTTCTTATTTTACTTTATTTTGACACTATCAATTTAAACACTTTACATTTATTCCAATAACTTACTGATTCATCATTTCAAAGTGATTAGGTAATATTCGAGATGCAGAATTAACAATGGAAATAAGTTTGTGATTTCAATAAAACAAATATATACTCGCAGGTATCTTTTAAAACACTATTATTTCTTTCGATCCATAATATTAAACTCCAGCACTTGACACTTGACATGAAAAAGTGCCTGAAAAGGCCTATTTTCTAAATAAATCTTTGAATCTTTAAGCAACATCTTAGTAGAAGAACTTGGACTTAAAATATTTTCAATACTTGCTGATATAGTAGCAGGCTTCGCGCATAAGCGTGAAGGACTTATAAACATCATCTTCATTAACTTTCCCGTTTATAATACATGTAGGTATCTCCCGAACGTATTTTTTTCTTTATTAACCTTTATACAAAAAATACGTTCGAAAAAAGATTACTTACCAAAAAAAAAAAAATATTCCGACGAATTGAAAACCTTCTTTTTTGAAGTCGGTGGGAGTAAAACTAATTCTTTTCTCATTATTACTTCCTTCGTGTCTAATGTGGTAAGCACAAAAGACACATGACATAAAAGTACCTACTGTTTCATTGTGATAATCAAAATAGTGCTGTCATCGAGGCATGCCAATCACCAGGAGCTAGTAAACGTTTGTCTGCTTATTTGGGTTTAAAAGCAGGCTCCCCCGCGTCTCCTGCTATTCGGTCGCCGCGAGTGTGAATCTTCCGAGACGCGCTTTGTGCCTCACCCAAGGCCGGCATTTATCGCTTTTCATCACTACTTTTTGCTCGAGCGAGCATTGTATTGTGAGTAGTAAATTGAATGCGCGCGAGGGAACACGTTATTGAATATTATCAAACCGACCCGTCTTGGCTTTGTCAAAATGTGTTTTTATTCGAGGGCTTCCTGGAATTCGAGTCGAGGACGTTATCACCTGGTAGACTGAGACAATATACAAAGCATACGTTTGTATGTTGTAGCGTAAAACTAGTGTCCACCCGAAAATTTACTTTTAGCCAAAACGAAAATGATTAACTTCTTGGCTTATGGTCGAATGACTTATGTATTTTACCGAGAAGGGCCGTGTTCGAGCATACCTCGCACATTTGGGCGACCCGTGGCCTACATCATGTAGGTCATGTATCAGCTCTTTTATAATAGGTATAATGAGAATCAAATCTAATAACAAATTGAGTTACTATCGAACAGTAGCCAAGTTACAATCCAGCGTCGGTCGAGGTACTGCTGGGCTGCCATCGAGGAAGGATCCGTCACACCCAGTTATCAACATGTAACATCATGAGAAATAAACTACTTTCTACGTGACGTGATGTTGTATTTCCACACCAACATCTACAACCTGCATCTGCAACACCATGGCCTGCACTGTACAAGCCGGAAACTAAGTACTTGAACGAAAGAATGAATGAACACTTTATTGTACACCAAAAGTAACAATTAACAAAATAATCTATGTACAATGGGCGGTCTTATTGCTAAGACCAATCTCGACCAGACAACCGATGGGTGGAGAGTACTAAAAGACGTTAACGGAACTAATGATAAACATAACTATGTAATTTATACATAATATAATACTTAAATAATAAAATACATACAAATAAAAATATACAAACATTGTCTACTGATGTTACAGCATTAAAGATGTGAAGGAAGCAACGTAATGAAGTTGGACAACTAGAACTATTTTTGCAGGTAGAAGTCTTTTACCTGGCCTTTAAAAGAAGATAGTGAATGCACTCTTTCATGGCAGTTTTAATAATAATTATACCTAAATAAACAGAATTGTGTTTACGTTCGACGGCGCGCGGCGCTTGCCGGAACGATACGAGGCCGTTTGATACCTAGCATACCACACTTGAGAGTCAAAGTAATATACGAAATCTGGTAATAACTTGCGGCGGTACTCAAATAGATGAAATTTATTTCAATTTTTCCTTATGAAGTAGGGTTTTATGACTCTTTCTTCAGTTACCACCGTCCTATGTGGGCTCGATTTTAGTCCTTAAACCGTTAGGCGTGAACTCAAAGCTGGCATTCGCAGCTACGGAACCCTACATTGCGCGTCACCCGCCACGCACTTGGCCGGTTTTTTTCAAATGTTTCTAATTAGTCATCCAAGCGGCCAGTTACAGAAAATAAATCCTATTCCTGCATGTGTAAGACTCATTTTGTAATTCAAAGTAAGCTTTGTTTTATTTTTTATGCAATTAATGAGTTTTATTTGAGTGGCTATATAATGGCATGATTATTAATCTTTGAATATATATATTTTTCAAGGACATTTTGCACGTTAAAGTTATACTTACTTTATTCATAAGAGAAGAAGTGTTTCTAATTATATGACCACCACTGTATACATATCGATTTTCCCGCGTTAACAGCTGAGCAGAGTAATTAATTCGTTCCTAGGGAATTGTATACGCTATTATAATAAATTGCCACAATCAGCACTTGATATGCCTGACAGAACAATATATTGTTACGTGGTTAGGGTTCAGGATTTGGAGTAAAACACCAAACTCTTCAGAGGGAATTTATTCACTACGGAATCCCAACACTGACTGGTCTTCCAACACGTCGAATATCCATAACGCAAAGCACTCGTAGTCCTGGTCCGTTGCTGTGGTCGTATAAATTATCACTTATCAGTCGCACACAAATCACTCGTATTAGTATAGCTCACTAAGAACACTCGCGGTAAACTGATTAACGATCGCCACGTCCGCTCCCTTATATACTGACTTATGGGTATCTAGAAAGTTCCATATACTTCCGGTCCCGACGGCCGATAACTAAAACATTCCAGAATATTCGAGTATGTGTATGAGCGGGATAGAATACATATGTGTGAGCAGGATGGAAGATGTATGAGCGCGACAGACGATGTTCGGAAAAGTTCTAGACTATTCTGTTCTGGGAGCTTCGCGACAATATTGTTGTAAAATAAATGTTAACGTTCACCAAATGATATGTAAAGTATCTTATGATGAATAAATGATATTTGATTGATATACACCGTCGTCCCGACGCGATTTTTTGATATATAAGACAGTGTTTGGGGGCTATAATAAATGGATGGGCACTTTTCGAATTGAACATAAATATCCGATTTCGAAATATATAAATTTTAAAGGTTTAAAAAGGTGTTGCCCATTCCCGGTTTCGCCCCCTTAATAACGCGTATGAGCTTGAAATAAAATTCAAAATTAGTCAATTATTTTTTTATTTAATATATATAAATTATGCGGAAAATCTTTGTGGGGTTTTAATTTTTAATTGAATTGGTATTTTTACCGATATTTTCCTTTCAACTAAGTTTACAAAGACACTGAAGCGTATGTGCGATAATGAAAGATAATAAATAATATGCGGTGTTATGAAATACTGGGTAAGTATGTACGTTTTTAACTTAAACTGTGGATTTTATTATTATATACAATTATTCTACATAATAAACATCTGTAATCAAAAGTAGTATTGCTTTCATTGACAAAACTGCTTGCACAGGTAGTATTTTTAACATTCTTCGTAAACGTAGGTAATCGGCAAAAACGCTAGAAGCCATTACATAGATCAAGTTTAAAAAATAATCTGCCTACCTATCTATGTCTGTCATTAATCAAATGGATTGGCGGTTTCAAGGCGGTTTAGTTTTCTCAATCTTTACATTATTAGTTTTTTTTATTATTATTACTTTACAGTGATATGGAAAGGGAAAGGAGAGCGTTGGCGGTTCGCTGCAATATGTTGGCCCGCAGATTCGCTCGATCTGGTACAGAAGTTAAAATAACTTTGTTTAAATCCTTCTGCCAGTCCATGTACACTTGTAATCTGTGGGTTAATTACACGCAGCGCGCCTACAATGCTCTCCGAGTACAATATAATAATGCCTTCAGAGTGATGTTGGGGCTTCCGCGACACTGCAGCGCATGCAATATGTTTGCGCAGGCGCACGTCGACGGCTTTCATGCCGTTTTACGTAAGAGGATCGCATCGATGTTGCACAGAGTACGCGGAAGTGCCAACACTATTCTGAAGGTAATAAGTACTAAATTTGATTGTCCCATTGTGCGGCACTGGATACATGCTCACGCGGTTGTCTCAGGGTCGCCCAGTGGGTCGAGAAAATATTTAAATTAAAGTATATACTAACATAGAGTGTAAGTTTCTGTGCTACTAACAAAATGGACGTTTTTGTCTGAATAAATAAATTTTTATTTTTATTTATATATTTATTTTATTAGTAAACTAAATGCAAGTAATCTTAGTATGTAACGTAGTGCTGATGAGAAAGTTCTAAAAACTGTTATAATATTCCTTGGTCCATGGTTATAATACTTGTTTTGTGATTTTAAAGAACGTTTTCCACTATGTCTGTTCCTCGTTGTGCGAACAGTTATCTGCTTCTGCTGAAGATGTTACTGATGTTATGCTCAGTATATTAAACTCTTGGATCAACCCAGCACTTGTAAGTATCTACCTACATAAGAAAAAAAGATAACCTGTATTAACATAGATGCTAAAAGAAAATATGTAGAAGGTATTATTTAAATTACTCTCTTGTTGACCTACATGATTGGCTTATGAGTAAATTACTTCCACTTTAATATATCTATTTCATTCGAGTAATTGACTGTTTTTATTATATTAATGTATATGAGACACCATAAACATAAGTGTGCTCTTTAGTCTAATGAATTCATCTATTTATTACTTTTTTTAGGTATCTGAAGACAGCTGTATTTGTGAAGAATGTTTTCATATACTACAAAATATATTAAACTATTCAACTGGTGATTTTGTTGAGCGAACATATGGCCACCAGCAAGTATGACTTGAATGTGGAACATCAATATTGCAAGTCTAAATACACAATGTTTCTTTAGGCAGTTCAGAAAGGGACCTTATAAAGCATATATACCTATTCAACAGGTATGTAACATACATAAAGCATGTATACAAATATTATTTTGCTATATAAAAATCAACAAATTAAAGATTATAAAAATCGGTTCACCCGTTCATAAGTTATGGGTGTTCAAACAAACCCGATATAATATATAGAACAAACCCCGTCGTTTTATATATTAAGATTTAATAAATGAATAAAAACGAATGAAGATATGAGTTTTAAAAAATAACCTTCCCAATGATTAGACTAGTTACATGTTAAAATATTTTTTCATGGTCTATTCGTTCTAGAGATTTCAACATGACAATTATGATGTGAATTTCAAGATTGCTGTACTGCTTGAATTATATTAAAACTTATTATGATTTCCAGGTACATCAACTAGAGAAGCCTGTCTGTCTACAGTGTTGGACTAACACATACAGAAGTGTGAGATGTCATGCTCAGGTTGATCAATATAGCCAACCTCATGAAAGTGCCGATGTTACTATGTCTTCTGCAAGAAGCTCCAGGGAGTCATCAATTCTGGTGCCAAATCCATTACCAAACTCGCTGGCTATTGTCTAGTGGGTACAAGAACAGTGGGTTGCTGTGCCCACAATGGCTACTTTAGAGAAATTGACTCCGGCTACATTTTATATGAAGATCATTAATAAATATGTTGAATAGATTAAAACACTATTTCTTCTTTCCCTTGCAATATTATTTTCCTATGTAGTCAGATTTCGGAATCCCTAAATATTAATAATTCTATTACTTCCATCATCATCTGACTGTTTTTTCCGGTTAGCCAATATTATGACACCATTACTGCTGTAAAATATTTTTACGGTTGACTGCTTGGCTGACCCCAACCCTCCTTAGGTATTTCCTCATCATACTTAGCTAATGCCCACGGCTTCACACGCGTAAAAAGCCTATGGTACGCTAGTTCTATTACTTATTCTGTGCCTATGGCAGAAAAAGCTCCAGCTCTTCATACAATAATCCCGTAAATGTGCTCATTTTAACGTGAAAAAAGGACAAACGAATACACTTTCAAATTGATACTCTGCTTCTTTATACATATAGATAGTTATATAAGACCAACGGTCAATATTCAGTATTTTTCATATCATTAACCTACTCTTTATTTACAGAACAGTGAAAAGTATGGTAATATTTTCCTAAGCTATTTTCACAACTGAGGTACCATTTTTACAAGTGTAACACCGCTCGAATACAAGTGTCATAGTTTCAAAAATAGTGCCCCTGGATTCAAGCGATTTTTCTATACAGATAACATACGTTATCTAACAGTCATCGGTTCAAAAATAGCCCACTCGAACATAGGAACTAACCTCAAAATCGAACTTTGTTTGATTTTTTTATCAAAAACCCCACAATGTAAAAACATGATTTTTATTTTATTGTATTTCAATTATTAACTACGTTATTCTGTATAATTTTTGATATCATACTGTATTATTTAATGTGGGACGACGGCCCAAAGAGCAGTGGGCATTACCCTTTCATAGTTTGTTAATTTTTTTTGGATTGATTGTATTTTTATAAGTGTTTTATTTTGCATTCTCAATACTATTTAATATACTCTTTTAAATTAAGAAATAAAATATGCTAAAAAATCTTCCTACGGACCTTAATTACGGATCTTAAGGACCTAGGTCGCCGGTTCAAGTCCCGCCCGCATGAAGTTTTTTCACCATATTTTATTTCTTAATTTATTGGATTGATTGTGTTAAAATTTGCGTTTTAGAGCAGTTTGGATCAATTTCTGTAAGGGTTATAAGAAGGCTCTGTCTATCCCATAATATAAGTAGAGAAAGATAACGACGTGATAATATGTATGCATATATGTAGAAAAATATAATGTTTTCTAATGTTTTCGCCACTGCTACACATTTAATTTTTAGATTTTCGATATTTGGCAAAAAAGAAGTAAGCGCAGCACTAGTAAACACAAGTATGCGTACTGCCATCTTTCACTGCACTGACAATGGATTTTGACATTTTTCATGGCGAATAAATAGGTTTATAATATTGTAAATAACATGTGAAAAGTACCAGAACGAGAGATTACTTTAACATTTATTTCTGTAATTAAGCAAGAATTTCACTTCAGACATTGGGATGTTTATAATTTTAAAAAAATATTTTCGCTTTGTTTTCCAACAGGTATCAGAGGACTGAGGCCGCGGGTAAAGCATACCCGCGTTTGAAGAGTACACACACAAAAAACAAACAAACACGAGTAGGAGTAGGAAGACGGATCAAGTAATACGCTGTTCCTAAAGATTCATACTTCTATGGTCTGCCTTAAGTGCCTTAGAGTTTTGATGATCGGTCAGTCAGTGTGGTTGCGCCGCTTTTATTTATATAAATTTAATTCGCATTCTTGTAATATATATCTATAATTTCAATCGTCATGTTCGATAATCACTTCTCTATTATAGATTCTTTCCGCGTCACTCTCCCTTTCCTCCGCAAAGCGGTCTCGCCTCAGTTTCCGCTCAGACAGACGCACGCGTGTACGCATACATATCATACATCCCGCCATCCCGATTTCACCGCAAATAAAAATTAACTGATTCGTTACGCAAAAGACCGTCGAAGTACATATGCCGTGCGATAGAAAACTGACGCCCGCCGCCCGAGAATATATCCGCGGTCTGGTCCGTGGTAGCCACGTGCTGCTGCTTACGAGGTGAGCGAAGTTCCTTCGTTTTCCTACATAATAATTCCGTTTGTCCCTACTAAATAAATTAACCCTTGATATACAATCCACTAAAGCCCAAATTCGCGCAGCCACAGTGTGTGAGTGACAAAATTAAGAAACTTTGACTAGTTATAATTCTTATACTAGGGGCTTAGTTGTTTCTTATATATATTAATAATCTACCATAGTATGTTAACACGTAAGGCTGTACTATTTGACAATGATACTTCTCTTGTTTTCCCTCTTGATAGGACAACAGACCATTTAGACGCTAGGCTGTACTATTTGACAATGATACTTCTCTAGTTTTCCCTCTTGATAGGACAACAGACCATTTAGACGAGGTCAATAGTACCAACCAAGTAATACGAGTAATAGTAGCTCAAGTGTTAGTGGTTTACAGCAAACAATTTGTGTGTATTAAAATTTGTTTTCCGAATGTTACAAAATTACTAACTCGCATAGTGTACGATAACGAAACGATAAATGTGGTAGATGACACCATATTTGTTGGAATGACAGTTGACTCTGGAGTTCAAAGGGGTGCCCTCGCGCTTCTATAAAAAAAATCCTGCAGAAATACTGACTCTGCAATTAAGTCAAAGTCAAAGATTTTTATTCAAAATTGGATACATGTATCTCTTTTTGAACATCATATTTGTATTTATTATATTTTGTTTAATTTATGCAAAATCGAAATACTACTAGCGTTTCGGAACGACCACCTTTTACTTTTACTTTTTACTGGTGAGAGGAATACGCTTAAGAAATTCAATCCAGACTTGGTCCCTATGTGCCTGAAGGGCTCCGATTACATTGTTTACATGTATATTTATATATGGACGGTTTGAACGTACATTGACACCGTGCAAGTACGCCGTCAGCATATTGACGTCGCGCCCTAATTTTACTTTTTATTGTAATTCATTTTTCTCAGTCAGTACACTATTAACCATCTTACCATATTCGCGTGTGCTCTCTAAACATTACCAGTCCAATTATTTACCATATTTATAACATCTTCATTTACTCTTAATTTTACCATAAGTTTTACCTTTTAATCCTTTTACTATATTCTACACGTATAGTTGTTATTTGTCTTGTTTTTCTGTTTATTTGTGTTATATAATAAACATTGGCTTAATTATCCATTCAAGACTTTAACTTTATCTACCATATTTCAATGTACAAACCAAACCCGTACATTTAATGGTCCTTCGAGCCGGATATGAACCAGCGACCTATGGATACCAGACCAGTCTTAAGATCGATGACATCGTCATTATAAATGACGCCAATCTACCCCCTGGAAGGTGGGCTTTAGGTCGAGTTGTCGAGCTGCACCCAGGAAAGGACGGCCACACCAGAGTCGTCACCTTAAAAACCAAGAATGGTTTCCTGAAACGACCAGTTATAAAACTGTCTATTCTACCCGTTCACGAAATTAAATAAATTTATTTTCATTGCCAATCATTTTTATCAATTATATAATCAGCAATGCAGTAATAAGCTTTTTTTACAGTCGCTTTAAACTTAAGTATAGGCAGACCTAATATTTCTGTAGGAATTTTATTATAGAAGCGTACTCCTAGACCCAGAAATGAATCCATAGTTTCCTGCAATAACAAAACTGGTGTAGATAATTTATTTTTATTTCTCGTGTTTCGGTCATGAATATCACAATTTTTCTTAATAAATCAAGATTATGGCACACAAAGATAATATTCGCAAATATGTACCGAGAAGGTAATGTTAAAATATTTATATCTTTAAACAATTCTCTAAGAGATTCACTAGCACCAAGGTTATATATAGATCTGATAGCGCGTTTCTGCAGTACAAATATGGTGTTTACTTCTGCAGCGTTACCCCATAGTAAAATCCCGTAAGACATAACACTGTGAAAGTAACTGAATAATTTTGTGTAGTAACATGGGCACCCCATTGAAGCCGCATCAAGAGTTATTCCAAGAAATGTTTTATCTGTTAAATCGAGTGCTTCATTATCCATTATTATTCGTGTAGGAATTTTTTTAACATTTGGTAAGCAAAATTAGTTAAGTGTAGGGCTGCTGATAAAAATCCATTACTTAAAAATGCGTACTATTGTATTAACAACTACTTAGAGATAAAACTGAATGGACGTAATACATTTAATAAATTTAAATCAATATATGTACTCGTAAATCATCAATTAATGTAAAATATTTCAATTGTTTTAATAATCCATTTCCAGCATCATAGGGGAAAGAGCTTGGTAGAGATGCAGAGGTCCAAACCTTATGGAAATTGTTGGGTGACCTAAAAAACAATGTGCCTGTACCCAAACGGATCCCGTGAGGTGCGCGTTTTGCGGTGGCTTCTGCTCTTCGTGCACTTCGCATTGATTTTGTTAAAAAAAACGAAAAACAGAGCTGGATAGAACTCTTAACTTTTGCATTTCGTATTTTACACGGGAAAGATCAAGGCGATGCTTCTTCTATGACTAAAAGAATAAAGATTAATTGCTCTGCTCCTCCATCTAATGATGATTTAAATCCAATTGTAAAGTCTCAGGGAATATCATCTCAAAAGAATATAACTTAACGTAAATAACGGAGATTTTGCGGCTCCACCCGCGTCAATGTCGATCCCTCGGGAATTAAAAGTTAAAAATTGTAACAAGTGAGTCATTGCGTTTGTTCGGGGATCCAGTATTAGACGAATCAGTACCTTCATACATAAACAACCAAATAAGTATTTCCCAATCTTCATTAGAGCGGTTAGCGTTTTCATAAGATACGAGAATGCACACATGGCCCTCTACTTTTCGGACCTGAAGGCTCTCTATTATCAGTTCATGTCTTTATGTGTGTAAATTGACATACGTATTACGATGTGCGCAATTTTGGAAATTCAAGGATAATATTATAAAAGATACACTCATAACAATATTAAACTGTCAACTAGATGGTAGAACGTGGGTACAGGCATCCTTGCCCATCCGTTTCGGTGGGTAGGGAGTCAGAAAGGTGTCGGATGTCTGTTTGCCAGTTCTTGTCCTCAGTACATGCGGCTGGTCCTCTATGCAGTAACATTCTAGGACCTACATTGGATTTGTGGGCTAGTGGGGGCTTTGGACGTCTGGCTGAGCATCTGTCCTACCACACCACCACCAGCAAATGTACATCACCAGAGAGAGTGGGACGAGCCTGTATGCAAGAAAAATTACAAAATCTGATCTCTGATCGCGTTTGATGGCTTGCGGTTTCCGAGCGGGAATCGGGTTTATGGCTGCAGGCGCTTCTTTCCGCTAATTTAAGCACGTTATTAGATAACTGTCTCTAGCGGTTGGACATAGGCTAGGTTTGAAAGTAAATAAATCCCATCAGTGTCTGTGGCAGAACCCTAAGCGAGTTGGGCCATCACGGGTTAGCCTGCCAAAGGAGCGCCGGTCGATTGTCCCGACATGGTACATTGAATGACATCATCCGGAGGGCTCGTCTCTGTAACCGATCCAGTTATCTTGGAACCCAGTGATTTACTGAAGTCAGATGGCAAAACGCCGGACGGGATGTTAATGATACCATGGAGGCTGGGAAAGTGTGATTCGGGATGCATGTGGCTCTCCTCCTTCTCTTTCCCTCTCAAGGCACAAGATATAATCTCCTTGGAAATTATATCTTGTGTGTGCCTTGTGCCGTAGAGACATTGGGGCCATGGGGTCCAGAAGCAAAATCTTTTGTGACTGAGGTTTCAACGCGATTTCGAGGTTTTTTTTATTAATAATTTGAATGTTTGACCTCTATCTAATCTAATGGGAAGCAACGATGAGGGTGGTACACGCAAACTCAAATAAAGCTTATTCACTCTTGCCCTGAAAATCCCTAAATTGCAAGAGTCGGGAAACAGCGAAGCGGGGAGGGAATTCCAGTTAGATCGTCGTCCTAACGCGAAATTATAATATAGTGTAATTATAGTGTTTAGGGACTGTAATATATGGATGAGTACTTCAGTACTGAATATAAATATCCAAATTTCTAACATCCGGTTAGGAAGCGTATAGAAGATAAGGAAATTTAAATATTTCAAAATTTGTTAAACAAAATTTAGGAGTGATTTGGTTAAAATTCTTTATAAGCATGGTCATTCAATCGTTCAATATAAGCATTCCGTAAGAAACCCTAGATCGGTTCATTGTAAAACACTTAATTCTTTGCCAATTATTAGTCACATGGTTTACTATATCAGCTTTACATTGAGCAGCATTTGAAATGCTGCCATGTATAAATAAGATAGAGACGAAAATAAGCACGCCTTTTCACCTGGTATTATTTGTACCACTTTGCATCGGATTTGTAATTCGACGATGATTGTTATCATTTCTCTGTCCATGTTTGTTTAACCTTAATTATATTTTTATGTTTTGTGTAACCATACAATTTAAAGTAATATTTATCTGCTAACTATTGGAAATTAATACGAATATAAAGACCTATTTTAATAGATAGACTCGTAGGATAGACTACTATTCGGAATTTGAGATAACTTACGTATCAATGAGTAGCCCACAACCACAACGCAGACATTAGGCACTATGTATACGCGCACTGACCTGGCGGCGGCGGGCTCGAACACGTCGGGGTAGTGTTCCAGCAGCGTCTCCACCAGCACGTTGTAGAACTTGAGCTCGAGGATGGAGGCCACGGTCTCGCGCTCGGCGCGCAGCAGCGTGGGCCCGAAGCACACGGCCAGGTTGGACGTGGACATGAGGTTCTTGTCGCTGCGCGCCGCCACGCTGCAACCACACGCGCGTTAGCCCAATCCTCGCACCGTGCCCCAGTGTCACACACACACACACACACACACACACACACACACACACAGCACTCACTTGCGCAGATGCCGCAGCACGGCGGCCAGCATGTCTCTGTTGGGCGCGGGCAGGGCGAGCACCAGCGCCGCCACGCCCGCCGCCCGCTCCGCGCGCCGCTCGCACTCTGCAACACGACCACCATGCATTTACTAAATATGCACTATGACTTTTCCGAGAACGAACGCAGGTGCTTAACCACATAAGCTATAATCTGAACGGAGGAAATTGAACATGTAAATATGAAAGCGTACTGACTGGCGACGGCGATGAACTGGCGGTGCAGCTGGCGCGTGAGCAGCGGGTCGGGCAGCGCGCGCAGGTAGCTCTTGAGCGCCGACGTCAGCGTCTTCGTCTCCCACTCCAGCGGGTCGGACAGAGTCGCGGGCAGGCGGCGCGCGTCGGCCGCGCACGCCACCAGCCGCGCCACCTTCGACGCCACGCCCGCCACGCGGTACAGGCCCTGCCACACAACGCATTGCGATATACATACGACGTACTAAAACATTACATACATCATTTCGTACGGCACTCGTATAGGAAACATATCAAAAACCTGGATTTTTTAAACAAATGTTGAATTAGACATTTGTCTCCCATCTCACATAGTAAGTGACGAGGATGTTACATGCCTATCCAAGAGATACCCATTTATTCTACTTTTGAATTTCCCGGGACTGTACTTGTCTGGAAATATAGACGCAGGCAGTTCATTCCACACCTTACATACTCGAACCAAAAAGGAACTGTCATAGCGTTTAGTTCGACTCTCTGATATTCTAACGATAAAAGGATGAAATTTCTGTATACGCCTCGTAGTCCGATGGAGGAATGGTGATTGTTCAAAAAAATCCAAAATGGATCCTATAAAAATCCGATAGGCAAGCGACTTTACGGCGATGCTCCAAGGATTGCAATTTCCTATTTGAGACCACTTCGTTGTTTATGAGCCTGCGGGCTCTTCAGTCAACAGAGTACAACCTTCAAGCTGATATTTAGCTGCGCCATCCCAGAGGTAACTGCAGTATTCCATGCAAAAGCGAACCTGAGCTGTATAAAGATTGAGCAGCCGTTCAGAGTTGAAGTACCGCCAAACCTTTGAGATGATGCCCAACTTCTTGGAAGCGGTTAGTGCCATCGACCAAAAGCCCAAGATAGTCAACTAACGGCAAGGAAACACATTGGAAAGTGGGTAAGCACTCTTTTTTGTGGAGAAGAGACACGCCTTTGTTTTGGACGGGTTAAACTTAACAAGATTGACGTCTCCCCAATTGGACACCCTCTGTAATTTCAAGTTAACCCGTTCAATCATAGACTCTCTCAGAGACTGGACTTTTAGTGAACTTGCACTGGCATTGGACGTATAACTCTCTACAACGGTGCTGTCATCGGCATAGCCAATAATGCCAGACTTAAAGAGGTCATTAATGTGCAGCAGGAACAAGGTTGTAGAGAGAACAGATCCCTGAGGAACCCCGGCATTAATAGCCATTAGGTCGGAAGAGCAGCCATCCACAACCACTCGAATCGACCGTTCCCTCAGGAAATCGGATATCCAGTTGCAAAGGTCCTCTGGTAAACCATACGTTGGTAGCTTACTTAGGATAGCTAGGTGCCAGACCCGGTCAAAAGCTTTGGATATATCAAGTGAAACGGCAATTGCCTCACTGTGACCCTCCAAGGCTTCGCTCCATAGGTGAGTGGAATATACCAGTAGATCACCGGCTGAGCCACCCTTGCGAAAACCATATTGGTTATCAGTAAGGAGCTCGTCGGTTTCCAGGTATGCCAGGAGACGATTGTTTAATACACGCTCCATAATCTTGCACAATATGGAGGTGATCGCAACAGGTCAATAATTAGCCGGGTCGGAGCGATTTCCCTTTTTAGGTACAGGTTGTACATTGGCAAGTTTCCAGGATTTTGGGACCTTGCCAGTCTCTAGAGAAAGTCTATAGAGGGGTGTCAGTACAGGAGACAACTCGGGTGTGCAGTGCTCCAGAACCACTCGCTGGAATACCATCAGGTTCACTAGCTTTATTCACGTCTAGGTTTAGCATGCATTTAAGTACCTCTTTTTGGTGGATTTGACCGCATCTTGGGGCCGAACGAAGGTAACCGGGGTGGGCTTTTACCTTTACTATCAAGAAGCGAATTATTTGCAAATAGATTAGCAAACAAGTCTGCTTTCTCTGTTGCACCATGGGCCACAGAACCGTCAGGTTTCTGCAACGGTGGCGGCGACGGGCGACAGAAGTTCATCTCCACCGACTCGGCTAGAGACCGGAAGGCTTTACTTCCCGAGGGACAGTCCAAGTTTAAGTCTCTTTCAGCTAAGAGGCAGTGGTACCTGTTCGTCGAGCCCGCGGGCCTCGAGCTCGGCGATGAGGCGGCGCACGAAGGCGAAGCCGTGCGCGTCGAGCGCGCAGGCGGGCGCGGGCGCTTGGGGCCCGGGCGGCGGGCGCGCGGCGGGCGTGCCCCGCAGCGCGCGCAGCCAGGCGGCGCGGTCGCGCTCGCCCAGCGCCTGCAGCGTGAGCGGCGGCCGCGCCGCGTCGGCCGGCTGCGCGTCCCAGCAGAAGCGCCGCTCCAGCCCCGCGTCGGCCGCGGCGCGCGCGCCCGCCACGGCCACGGCCTCGCCCGCGCCCGCCGCCTTCACGTGCATCTGGTTGTAGGGCGTGAGCGACAGCAGCCGCGACCCCTTCTCGTACGTGGCGTACTGCTTGCTCCACGCCGTGCCGAACGCCTTCTTCTCCAGCAGGAACAGGTAGCCCGCGCGCGACACGCCGCCGCCCTCCTCCGAATCCTCCTCCTTGTTCTGCGGGACAGACGCGTCGTTCCAACAAAATCTGCTTCGTTTCCGACGACGATATATGACGATGGACATATAATAAATACTATATACATAATATAATATACACGAAACATTTTTATTAAATGAAAACTCTTTAACAAACAGTACTAATAAAAAAAATTAAGGAGATTCTCATGCATCTTGTTATTAAACGAATCCTAATATATAAGGTGCTGATACCGAGCGCGAACAAACTATTACAATAAAAATTTGTCTGCATCATTCGCTAACATAGTTTATGATGGGTGACAGTTAATATAATTCAGTTAAATCTTGTACCTGTTAAGAAAAATATCCTTTTCTCATACATGCTCGGAAATGTAGGCATTATTGTAGTAAAATGAAGCCACGAAGTTTGTAATTCTTGACTGGTGCACTACTTTACCGGCCTAGGCCAGGAAAGTAAGTATGAAAATTCATTCCTGGCCGCTGCTCAAAACTTTTTAATTAATCTATGTAATTTGTACTATTCAACTTGTCATACAGCCAATGGCTACCACTTTATAAAATAATGCACTCATCGAACATATAAGTATATGAATATAAAAATAATTTAATTAAAATGTTGGTAAAAATCACACAAAAATATGCCAATAATAAAAAGAAAAAACGCGGGAAAGCTGATTTTTATACTATTACATTTTTTGGGTAAAATATGCCTACGCTGTATGGGCTGTTTCCTTAGCACGAAATGACAATTAAAATTATAAAAGGAAAGACGCGGGAATGTACTATTATATATTTTGCTGCAAGCAAGGTTGTTGTTTTGGATTGTTTTGCAGATTGTTTATAATGGAGTTAATAATGTAAAATCGGTGTAATTTGGTGTTATAAAAGGCTATGTTTATGAAAAATGTGTGGACTAACTAAAGTGTCATGGTGCGGATTTAGAGATTTACCTAACGGGCTGGTTGTCGCTCGCGTTACTGCGTAGTCTATGATCAAACCAGAGGATTCGTGAGAATTTTCGCTAGGAGCTCCGTCAAATTAACGAAATGAATTATACCATCATTTCTTTGATAATACGTTGAAAAATATGAAGGAAAAGGCGTAGAACACCAATGGCCGTAAAACAAATATGAAAATAAAAATGTACATACTATTATCGTTTTTTATATTATACTCATTTATTCACAGTAGTACGTCTTTCATTATTTCCTCGCATTTATTGAGAAAAGCACAATACATGCCTTTGCCGGGAATCGGCTTGCCAGACTCGTATTTATTCCAAGGCCTCGCTGACGCTCAGCCTTGAAAATTCTACTCGTCCGGCAATCCCTTACTTTCCGGCCTCTGCAGTAATGTACTATAACATAAAATTGTTTTTCTACAGATAATAAACACATTTTGTTCATCCGTGGTTGAGGCCACGAGTCTGATCGCGCTCAGCGTCCGCCATAAGTGCGGAGCAGCTCTCACCTGTCGCGCCTCCATCATCTTCTTCATGAGCGACTCGGTCTGCTTGCTGGTCTCCTCGAAGTTACTGCGCGTCTGCAACAACACACGCCACGCTCACACGCGACACACGCAAAAGACACGCCACATGCACTAATCTTATAATGTTATGGTTAATCCGAAGTGTGCAATTAGTAAAAAATCCGGCCGTTCCGAAATTTTGCAAGACTTTAGGAATACCGATGGTAAAGACCAGTGTATATTATAAAAATATCTATTTTTGTATATAAGCGTAAACGAATAAGACCATTTCTGTTTGAAGTATTAACCTGATTGTTGTAAGTCCGTTTTCATCAGCAAGTACCTTCTGGTGAATAAAACCACTGTGAGGAAACCTGCACACTACGAGACTGTTGTCTCTACACAGCACACATTGAGCTTTATTAGATGAATTTAGTAGATGGAATAATTATGCAGTCTTAGCTAATTAATAAAAAAAAAAGTCCATGTCTGCCATCGCTATATGGAATGGAATCTAATTTATTTGCATATAAACACCGTGCAAGATTTCGCAGAGTATTTGCAAGGTTCAAACAAAACTATGTTAGATATTATGTTATCGATAAGCAACAAACAAAGAATATGACATGGGTTCTAACCGAGCTAGCAATTCAACTGTACAATACAAACAGTTGTAATCTTTAATGTTACTGTCGCGAAGCTCCCAGAATGGAATAGTCTATCGCTCACAAGGTATTAGCCGGTTTAGAGATGCCTGTCTAGTAAGGTGTATCTAGATGACGTCAACATCCTAGGCAAGATTTTGCAGATCATTTGCAGAATCTGCAGCAATTCTAAGAAAATAGAGAAAGCAAACTTAAAACTGAACCCAATCCTAGATGGATTGGGTTCAGTTTTAAGTTTGCTTAAGGAATAAAGTTAATAAACATAGTCACGTAATCACCAGCGAGGGTCTAAAATGATCCTGAGGACACGAGCCTTCGTGGGAATGTGCTCAGAGATTGCCAAACCAGAAATAACGTCGTTGTCAGAAGACAAACAACCATTCTTCTGGGATGAGACCTGTGATAATCATTTCCAAGAATTGAAGGAATGTTTATGTAACAAGCTAATCTTGAGATACCCACAGATTTATCAATTTATCGTTGACACAGATGAAAGTAGGACAGTTATTACTATTTTTTTATTCGGACACATATCACAGATTGAGCTAGCCCCAAAGTAAGTACACGACTTTTATTAAGAGATACTAACTAAACGATACTTTATTTTAAAACAAATGCATATATAAATTGAAATCCATCTATTAGTGTAGTGTTATATCAGAAACAGAGTGACACAGACCTTATAAGCTTACTTCAGTAAAACTCTGAAAAAGTCTGAGAGGAACACGAGAACTCTTGGCTTGTGTTAAAAAGTATTGATCACTTTAGTTGCAAAACAGTCGCGTGACTGAGACGCCGATGACAACTAAAGTTATTACAATTTGTACTAGCTTGGCGTCGGGCGAGAAGTAACGTAAACAAGCGCAAAAGGTTACCAAGTATCTCATCGGCAAACAGTTTGATCCCAGAACTGATCAAGCGACGTCGAGAAGTGGCTGCTTCAATTTAAAATTCCGCAAGGTCAAGTTGCTCATTGGATTGACCAATTCCAAGAGGTCATAACAGTGGAAAGACAAATGAAAAGGAAATGAAAAGGAAATGCTTACGCGCTTTTAAGAAAGCCTTGCTCAGGAGACTGTAAACACTATCAAAAAGACTGAGGAACGTGTAACGAAAACGCTGTGGAACTAACATCAGAGAAACTGGGAACTAACATCAGACAAACAGCTGTTACCCCTTGCTTACAGGACAACGGAACACGAATATAAAGGAGTGCTCCAGCTGCCTGACACTGTTTCAGTTTATGTTTCGATCGCAAACACAGAATGCGAGACGAATATGAATTCGTTCATGAAAATGGTCTGCAAGCTAAATTCGACGAATTTGAAAAAATCCCGAGCCCCGTGCTTACTAATATGCATGATGTAGTATACTCTGCAACAATTTTGGACGGGGTTTACGTTCTCAAGTTAATAAAACTCACGCAAGGCGCAATTAATGCAACTATATCTGTAAATTCATAAATGACTAGGCTAGCTATAAAAACCTAAATATGATGAAATGTGTTATTATCGTATTCACAAGAGGATGTAAAAAGTTAAATGTTTTTTTATTTTTTTTTTATTTTGGATGATCCAGCGATTGATCACGATCTCACCTGATGTTAAGTGAAGATGTGACCTATGGTGGAACTCGCTGGCTCATTAACAACCTATTCACTCTAGTCTTAAAGAGACCCAAATTATATGTGTCAGGGAAAACATCCGGTGGCAAGAGATTCCATTCCCTAGCCGTACGCAAGATGAACGAAGAGGAGAAGCGCTTCGTGCGAGCTGGTGGTATATCAACCACATACGGGTGCATACTTTCACCCCGTCGAGTAGACCGATGTCGGAAAAGGGTGGGTGGGATAAGTTCGTGGAGTTCCTGTGAACACTCCCCGAAATGCAACCTGTAGAAAACTGACAGACGAGCCACTCGACGTCGCTGCTCAAGAATCTGAACTTATAGTTGCCTATAAGTTTTAGGGCACGACGCTCCACAGAGTCCAATGCGTGTAACTGATACTTGGCCGAACCGTCCCAAAGGTGGGAACAGTATTCCATACAAGGACGGATTTGAGCTTGGTATAAAACCTGAAGTTGTTTGGACGAGAAATATCGTTTTGTTTTGTTTAGGATACCAAGCTTTTTGGCCGCAGTTTTTGCCTTGTGTTCGATGGTGCGCCCAAAGTTTAGGGTGGAGTTCAAAGTCACTCCAAGCAATTCAAGGCTGCCAGTCATAACCACAGGCTCATTCCGGAAAGTGGGAGACAAGTTAAACGGGGTCCTTTTAGCAGAGAACAAACATGCTTGTGTTTTTGAGGCGTTGAAGTTAACCAAATTGGCCTCGCCCCAGTCCGACACAGTCTGCAAGGACCTGTTTATATTTTCCACTAAACTTTCCCTATAAGCTTGGATCTCCCTGGTTCCATCTCGCGGATCGGGTATATATCTTTCCACAACAGTGCTGTCATCTGCATAACCAAGGATACCAGGTTCAAGCAGATCATTAACATGAAACCGAAAACCAAAACTATCAGCTAAGTAAACAATTAGATACGTCACACTATTGCAAATACGATGGCGACGTTATTGAATGAATAAACAAAAGCAATCGAAGGAGTCGAAATCAAACGCGGTCGAGGCTGTTACCAGTTTCAGTAGGTATCTAGAGTTTCACCCTCCGACACAACTGCACCGATTCGTTAGGGATCAGGCAGTACTTTAGCCACTCTCCTTCGGCCCGCTGTGGCATGCCACGGTTTAGGACCTACAAATAACGCTTTAATCACAACCAATTCGTAGCTGTGCACATTAGGCTAAAAATTGTCATCCATTAAAAATCTAAAGAAGATATCCTTCTTTTTACAGATATTTTCAATAGGATACCAATTAGAAATAGTAAGAAGGCTCTAGGACTACAAGTTAGTGTTACCGAAGATTCTCTTCTCACAATCGTCATGCGCTGTTTTCACAGATGAAGTATCGCGCGCAGACCTCGTGTTATCAGAACAATTACTAGGATACTTGCGTGGTGTCTTGCCCTGAAACACAAGTCGCGGTCCCAGAAGAGTGTTTTTGGACCGGTGTCGACTAAGAGCAACTAGGAGCATCCTAGTTGTACCAGTATCCCCCAGAGGAGTGTGCTTGGGCCCCTACAGACAATGCACTCACCCGTTGTATCCGTAGCTGCAAGTCGCGGACCCGGGGCTCGGCGTCGGCGTGCACGTCATGCGCGGTGTGGTGGAAGGTCCACCAACCAAATACAAAGCCTAGTAGAGTCTCCACCAACTCGAACTTCTTGCGCTCTTGCACGGCCTGCAGCTGGAATACGTACTCTAAGGATGCGCGGCAGAAGTCGCGCTCCGCCATGTCCATCGCCGCGTCCGCCTGCAAAACCACGCGCCGTCTTACTCTGCCACAATATTCCGGGGTTGGTTCCTACAGAGTGGCGATCTCCACTCCAATACAATGAATGAAGTTTGTGCGTGTGTGGGTTCCTTTGCCATCTATTTAGATAGCGCAAAACAGTATTAACATGGAATCATAGAAACAGCAAAATTTTCATTAGCTTTATGTTGTAAAATTGTAAAACATGGCATAAGCATTTCTCATTTCCGTGAGGTGTTTTATTTCCCAACAAGTCATAACGACCTCGACGAGAGCCTGGCTCTTCAACATGAACTTACCTCCTGGAAGACATTCTCCTGCTTCTTGGTGGAGAGCGACAGCGTTCGCTCCTGGGTCTGGCAGAACTTGGCAGTCTTCTTGTCGAACTTCTTCTTACCTTCCTGCAGGACAATATTAACGAGGTTTAGTTGGCGGCAAAATAAATCTTTATTGCCGTAACAACCTTACATTACATTAACTAGTATTTGAAATCTCCTTTTAAGCAAACATTGCCGGAATTTGGAGACTTCACTCTTCCATATAGTCTAGTCAACAAGTTGAAATTGGTGAAAAATAGTGATTAAGCAGCTCCTAAAATTATGAGCAATTGCTCATAGCTCATTGGATTCGGAATGACGTCTAGAAAATGTATTCAAAGGAATAATTAGCACGCAAAAAATTACAAAAAATATTAACAAGTTAAGTTGCAGAAAAAAGAGATTACGTTTTTTGTTAGTAACTCCAAAACCTTAATTTATAAAAAAGCAAAATTGGTGAAAGATTTGAACTTGTTGACCAGACTATATGAAATCTCCAAATTCTAGGAATGTTTGCTTAAAAGGAGATTTTAAATACTAGTTAATGTAATGTAAGGTTGTTTACATTAACGATATTCTATTTTTGTTGATTTTGTTTGACTCATACTAAATTTACTTACACTCAACAATGAAAAATACAAAATTAATATATTTTAAAATTAGTGGCAAGCCTCCTTAAAACACTGATTTAAAATCAAAATAATGCCTGCTCTTGTGGATATCCACAAGAGCAGGTATTATTTTGTATATGTAAGAGCAGGCACTGTAGTGCGGGAGTCATTATAACTTTATGCTGTAATGTTTCTTCTGGCAAATAAAGAAATTTGTTTTTTGTATTTATTAGTATTGATGATAAAGATGGTACAGTGAGCATTTGTAGCTCTTGATCAGTGTGCTATATTTTGAAGTGTGGTCTGATCGATCATATTGCTGGTATAAGAACATTGAAGACGTTGGGAAGTGAACGCAAAACTATGTCAGCTACATTTTATAAGCACACGTCAGCGTGGTGGCAAGCGATAGCGTCGGAATTCAAACGGAGTGAGAACGAACAGTCCGCAGACACTGAGTCACGCCGTCTGCGCGGGCACCGGGCACCGGGCACCTCGTGACGTCACCCGGCGTTATTTGCATTCAAATTATTACGTATCATCAGCAGTCGTAGCCGGCCACCATATCACTGGCAAGTTATGACTGCTTGCATGGATGTGTAGCCCGCTCTAGTCTTTTTATTGAAAACAAAAATGTGTCACGAAAGCTCCGACCGAACATCCGATGTGTCGGTGACAGCAAACCCGTGGCGCGTCCCCAGTTTCTTCAAACCTCGGTGCAATATAAATGCAACAACGCGCCCACTGTAAGTAATAAGTCAGCGCAGTCACAGCAAGACCAGCGGCATCGTTGACATCACTTTCAGAACCAGTTTCCTGTTACTGATAATTCATATTTCCAATCAAATGATATAGCAAAAAAAATCTGATATCAATAATACGCACAGATTAGCGCAACGTCGACATTTAACTATTCAATATAAAACCAGTTACCGGTTACAACCCATAAAGTGATTGATGTAAAGTCGGTTTGCGAACAATCATTTTACGTGAAAACGGTGGAAGAGAAATAGATGCGCCACAAGCCGAATGCTTAGGCCGACCGTGCCTCTCTATCGCTTGTCCAGCGCCCTCCCTTGCACACGGAACGTGACACTTGTTCGTCCGCTTGATCGTCCGGAGTTCATTGATTTATAAGACGTTATCACGTCTAAAAATAGTATTGAATCTTTTGACGTATTATTTATGTAACGATATTATTTCATAAAAAAATATATAAAAAATATAAAATACTAAAATATTTATTGATAAGTACACCATATACATGCTACTTATGATTATGAACTAAAACTTAGGATACAAAACATTTATCAATACATTATAAGGAAGGAACGAATCCAAACTAGGTTGAACCTGTATCTTGGTGGACCGCCCGCACCCCAAGCCTTTAACCATACATTTTAATGTGAATACAATACAAAGTGTACATTATAAATCGGTACTTTAACTAGGATAGACTAATCTGTTATTTGGGAATAAGAATATTTAAAGTAAACATAGGATATAGTACTAAAAGAGTACACAAATTTACATGTTTGTATTTATTGAATAAGCGTGTTTCTGTGCAAATTACAGGCGAAACAAAAGGAGAATCCATACTTCCATGCTATCATTAATAATGCGAAAGTAGCTCTGTGCGCATATCCTTCTGTCCGTCTGTCTGTTACCCATTCACGCCCGAACCAGCCTAGATGAAATTTGGTATGGAGACAGCTTGAGTAGGTACCGAAGAACGATATAGACTGTAGTTTACCCGCGACCCCACCCGTATAACGTATGTCACTTGGGCGAAGTTCGCGGGCGACAGCTGGTAATAAAATAATGAAAAAAAAATATTTTATATAATAAAATAAAAAATATATCAAGTTATAATGGCTATAAAATCGCTTCCAGAACAGTAGGTTAGGTTGGGTTAGATCTGCGAGCCCGTCACAAACGACTTGCTACTAGAAAAATAGGTCACGTTGGGTTTGAATTGCGAACGCCGTCAGAAAGGTTGGGTTGGAACTGACAACAACTTTTTTGACAAAGTCTTCGAGCTCGAGTAAGTCATGCTCACTAAAATGTTCAAACTAGTGGCGGCGTCGTGTGTCGGGTCGTTGAATTCCCTCTAATATGGTTGAGTTCAACGATGGCTGATCCATGCGTCAACTCGTGAACGGGTGCTGCTAGG
The DNA here is from genome assembly GCA_947532085.1 of Elegia similella. Lineage (NCBI taxonomy): Eukaryota > Metazoa > Arthropoda > Insecta > Lepidoptera > Pyralidae > Elegia > Elegia similella. The sequence continues at coordinate 23,303,828 of OX383944.1, read as the reverse complement.
GGGGACAGGTCTGCTCGGCCTCTTTGAGACTACTGTGTATAATGTGAAATATTATCATTGCACACTCGATCGCTAACTTCATATGTTCCAAAAAATAAAAATGTACCTATATAATAAAAATTGTAATCATAAAATGAAAAAAAATATATATATGAAGAAATTAGATGATAAATGATAAAGATAGATGATATAATAAAAAAGCCCTTTAGGCGAGTAGGCGACCAATACTGTTGAAAAGAGTTTCTTTTGGCGTTCTTCTCTGCAGTGGTCGGTTCCGAAACGCTAGTAGTCTGTATCTTTTGCACATTAAGTAATAATATAAATATGACTCAATTAGATCCTTTAAAATGAGAATGTTTTAACAGAAGTTAATTATGGGGCGTATAATTATTATGCATATAAATATTAAGCTTAAATATCATTATGCGTAAGCATAAGGCTTTAGAATAGTATTTATACATAGTAGGTATGCTTTAAAAAATGTGCCTAAAAAGTTATGCCAGTAAATATTGTGCCTAACTATTATAAGGGTAAGTAAAAGTATGCCATGTTAAATTAATTATGACATTTTATGCAAAAAAATAGGGAACCAATTGAGTGAACCTAAGTTTACACCTAATTTGTTACAGTTAGGTACTCGTAGCTTTATATAGAACCACGTGTGACGTGTGACAGGACAAGTGGCGACCGCAGTGAGCAGCTGATTGGCGATTATGATTCAAGTGAGGCTTCCTGTTGCGTTTATTAAGTAACGTGACATAACCGCACGTGCTGCCGAACTGGTCCGCGAAAGCGAAAGCGGTCGTCGCCCGACACGACGGACGCGCCGACACTTTGTTATTACATACTCGCTCAAGTGACACCTACCAACGCTCCTCCAAGTTAAGCGTCTGCCTCGCAGGGACCCACTTGGATGTCACTCTAACTAGCTTAATACCCTTGTATGCCAACAAATCTATGAAGACGATTTCAACCTGCTGATAGTCGTTATCAATATTTCGTATCAACATAATTTGCTGTGTGACATGTCACATGAACCAATGAACAATACAATAATTCGGTATCACCGAGCAAAGCAAGGGCGTCGACAACCTTTAAGTTTGGCCCCCAAAAGGCATCACCGGGAATTATTTTTTTTATTTTTTTATTTATTTATTTCGGGTTAACAAACAGTATAACAATATATAATACATAAAAAATAATGGTAATGAGCTTATTACTAAATGTTACACCAACACCGTTAACCACGGTCTAAAGTTAAAAGAAATTTTTAAGTTGAGCTATGGTGGCTAACAACAAAAAGTTAGGATTGTAAATTAACGCTTGCTTATAAAACTAAAGTGTCCTAGATACGAGTATATACATATATGTAAAAACAGAGGTAGGTAATAGAATTGACCTTAAAATTACGATACCTTACCATGGTTGCCCTTGCCGTAACTAAACTAAAATTATAATAAAGAAGATGAAAAATCACCCGCGCACCTATTTATGCTCATTTATTAATAAAATCCACACCGAAACTCCCACATCTGCCTGCCGTAGCCTTGTTTAATTATGTTCGTGTCATAATGGTTATCTACACAAAGTGTGCTCCCAACTTTATACGCAGACGCCAGTAGGTAGATTCACTCAAAGAAGGCAATAAGACGAGAAACATGTTTACATTACATATGCCATATCCCCCAATAAATAATTAAATATTAATAAATAGGGACAAATTGAGCCAGCCTCACAGTAAGTTGTGTCGTACGTAGGATACTAACTAACTCAACGGTACTACATTTTATAATAGATACTTATATAGACAGATAGATATCCAAGACCCAGGTCAATCTGAAAGAGATCGTTTTGCATCTTGACCCTGCCAGGAAACAAACCCGGGCGTGTTAACAACTGTGCTACGGAGCTCATCCAATGCAAGTGAATTATGTAAGACATCGCTCACAAACCATATCGATGGGTACGTACTATTTTAAGTAGCATTACAAGATTGTTTTGAAACGTTATTCTCGTAAATATTTTTTCTAATAAATACTTACTAACGCGACTTTTTCATATGGAAATCTTAGTCCATATTAACTAGTATACAGTAAATATCCCAACAAAATAAAATAAAAACATCCCTATAATTACTACCTACTTCATACAGAATCTCTTATTAGTTGTATGCAGTGTCAAATTCTCAACTTTATGTTGCTCAACTTAATACCCTCTTCATAGACAAACGACAATAATCCGCCCGCTAAGATTATTATAGCCCATGTCGTTCAGGATGAACAGAGAAATCAAACGTCCACATAACATGTCCAAAACTACTCAGGTACCAAATAGTTTGCAAAGTTAAGAAGTCAACATGGACCAAAAAAAAAACATACATGCACACATACACACACACTCATGCACTTTGATAACACAACACTCCCTCTCGCTCTTTGCTGAGATAGAATACGATACAAACATGAGCACCCGGAGCACGTAATATCATCTGCGATGACTAAGTAAACAACTTGAGGTTTCGTATCTACCCGCACGTCAGCATTTATCAAAAAGTAGCAATAGGCTTTTTGACCATTTGTTCCATTTTAGCAAAAGTGTAAACATTAACACAACTCTTAATACAATCGACATCGGTAAGCAAGATTTAAGGTTCTACACCGATGTATGGCCAATGCCAGCCCCAAACTAAACAGCAAAAATTACCTAATATTAGATAAATTACAATGATCATGGCTACCCTTGTAATATATGATTAAATATAATATAACATTAGTATTTACCAAACATTATTTTTAAAAAGTAACCTTTACTGTTCAATTCAAGGCTGTCATCGGTCACACATCAGGTGTATTTAATATATATTAAATAATACACCCATCGGTCAAAGCAATAACTTTATAATTACGGTATTATATAATATTAGGCTATACCATACATGTTTATAGCATGAGGATTTTAAAAATTTTAAGAATACGCCAGTTGTTTTCTAAGTATAAAAATATATTAACACGAGTTTGGTATGATATTACGGCGAAGAATATAAAAACTGTCAACACCCCTATTCCCCGATCAGTGCAACATTCCATTGCCACGACAGTAATATCATATGCAAAAGTGAAACATGTTTCTTGTAATAAATATTATTACAGTAAGATAACATAAATATATTTTAAGAAACTGGTTTTAACTTTATATTATTGTAGAAAGATGTTATAATTAATGAAAGATTTTTTTGTCTGAAAACATACTACATATAAACTGCTACTACATAATAACAAATGGCAGTGTAATATTTTATTATGTTGCATAGAGCATACACTTCCGTGCAAATATATCAAAGATATATTTTATTATGATGTGATAATATAATACATGATGTCATAATTTATTATTAAGTATTATTATGTGAAAATATGATAGGGCGTGCTTTCCCAAATAATTTGTGTATTGATATTACATAAATGTATTTATATATATAAATTATATAACTATACTCTTATTTAATAATAAAAAATATATACTCAATCTTCATCATCATCTCAATTCTCTAAATCAAACTTCTTATTATTTGCACTGACAAATTTTATTTTCTCTGCACCACCCGTGGGTTGACCGGTAGATAAAACCTTAAGTCCACCTTTTACAATTATTTGTTAAAATTAGATAAATAGATAAACCGAAACTGTGTTAAATAAGCGCAAAAATAATAGAAATTTACAAATACATTAGTCGGACTGTATTTATAATACGTACAAATAATATCGATGCACAACAACCGTTAATATACCTATGCTAAAATGGAATTTTGAGATTATAAGAATCCGACCCTCACAATTCTCGAATATCCAACCTGATTAACCGTCATATATCTGTGGGTTCAAGATACCGCTGATGTCTATACCAACAAGTTTAATATACCTACCCTTATGTGCTATTTTCTTAAGTTATAGATGTATGAGTTCATGTCAATGTCAAAAAGAGAAAAAGAAAAAAAAAGAATCATATTGTATATGGTTTGTACGAAAATTGGCCGTTTATGTGACGCGAACGCCATGTTTTAAAGAACAAATTCAAATCTTTGTGAACTTAGTACCTTTTATCTATAAGTTAGCCCTTATCTGTCAATGTATTATTACTTGGTCTATAATACGAATTCCTAACGTATTGTCTACGTGTATTACTAAGGCAAAAGTGTTTGATGATATTTCTCACACGTGCACGAGACAAGTTTACATGGGCATATGTCGTGCAAAACAGTCGATTTAGAAGACAACCATCACAAAGAGCATCACAGGAAAACAAAATGACCATAAAAGTGTGTTACCAGAGGTCAATTTCAGAATCGGCTAAGAAAGAGAACTTCCAAAGAGGATAAAACAAAGCTGGCATATTTAAAGACAATATGTATATCAAAGATGATTGTAACATAGAATTACCGGAAGCTTCTTTGGAGTTTAATAGATACATTGAATGCTATAGAGGTCAAGGAAAGCTATAACAAAACCCCTCCCTAGCGAGGCCAGCCTCAAGCTCAGTCAATGAAAACAGTCAGCACAGTTAATCGCGTGTTTACCGTGTTTTAAAGTGCCAGTATACTCGGGAGACCACAAACGTTGAAGCTCATACCACTTTATTTTCAACTCATTTATACGAATAAGAGTTTTTACCGACAAACCTCAAGCAGTGCGAACAGACAGTGACCATCATACCTCTTGTTTTAAGGTCTCAATCAGTTTCCTTCTATATGAGCCGATGCCATTACAAAACAAATCGATATCATTAAAAACTGTGTTATAAGTCTTAAGTAAGCGGTTAAGCGGAGATCTCACACCTGCATTAGTGCGAGACCTTTTGATGCAAAAGTAGGATAGCGTCGGACTGCTCTCACATGTGGCCGTCGAGGTACATTGAGTCTTATTTCATTAATGAGCTTCATACAATCATATTTATTATTGCACAAATCGTAAAGAAGCATTGCCCCAAGCTGAGTACGTCTAGACTGCAAGTCTATAAGATTATATTTTTTAAGTAGCTTATCATATGTGAGTCTGTTATGGCCAAGTTTAAAATTGATACGTTTTAGATATTTTTTCTGTACTCTCTCAATACTTTTATGATACTTGTCATAGAAAGGATTCCATATTGTTACTACGTATTCTAGTTGTGGTCTTATAAGTGATTTGAAAAGATAGATATGAGTTGATATGCTTTTAAATTCAGCAGTTGACCGCATAACGAAACCATACATTTGGAAACCTTTGCTTATAATATTATTTATATGGTTTTCGAAGTGCAGTTTAGAATCCAGAGTTATGCCTAAGTCCTTAATAATGTTAACTTTATCTATAGCGGTTCCACAAAGAGTATATGAAAAGTTACTTACATTATGTTTCTTGGTAAACGTTATACTTTTACATTTGTTAAGACTAAGCTGAAGTTTATTATTCTGACAATAAGTACTAAATCTATTCAAGTCATCTTGTAACTTTACATGGTCCTCGTAGTTTTCGATTATTCTGTATACCTTAAGATCATCTGCATATAGGAGGAAATTGCAATATTTAAAGCACTCGTTGATATCGTTAATGTAGGTAACGAATAAAAGAGGACCTAAAATCGATCCTTGCGGAACGCCTGAACTAATATTAGTGGTCATAGATTCATGGCCTTTCATTACCACTTTTTGGGTTCTATTCAGAATATACGATTTGAACCACCTCCATAAATTACCGCGTATACCGTTAAAAGAGATTTTGTCTAGGAGGATCTTATGATCCACCCTATCAAAGGCCTTACGAAAATCAGTGTATACACTGTCTGTCTGTTTGTTACTGTCCATTGTATCAAATAAATCAATAGTATATGTTAGCAAATTCGTAACAGTAGAGCGACGTTTGACAAATCCATGTTGTTGCTGTAAGATAATCGGATGCAAGATCGGATAGATAGCATTATGTACTAGCCTTTCGAAGACCTTTGATAGGGCGGAGAGTATTGATATTGCACGATAGTTTTCAACGTCATTTTTTTGTCCGTCTTTGTAAACAGGTACAATCCTTGCACATTTCCAGATTTGGGGAAACACACCATTTTTAAGGCAGCTATTAAAAATGTGACAAAGAGGTTTATCTATTACCTTGCCAGTTGCCTTGATGAATATTGGTGGTATGTTGTCGACACCTGCACCCTTAGACTCATCCAATTGTAAAAGAGCATTCCGAACATCATTAACCGTTAGTTCAATATCGTTAATCAGAACGTCAGTTTCACTGGTTAGTTTCTCATCATATGAATAGTCATTAGTTACGGCGGATGGTTGAAATACCGATTGGAAGTAGTCGGCAAATACATTACACGCGTCTTCAGGGTTATTAGCAGTACGATTCTTAAACTTAACATTGTGAGGAATACTTGTAGAAGCCTTACGGTTAGATATAAAGGTCCAAAAATGCTTTATATTATCTTTTACACTTACTTCCACTCTTGCGATGTAGCCCTTATAGCACTTATCTGATTCCGCCTTAAAAAGTTTCCTATATATAGAAAATATATTGTAGGTTGATTCACTAGGGTTCTTTTTCCAAGCAATCCAAGCCCGTTGTTTTTTGTTGAATATATTTATGAGCTTTTTAGTAAACCATACGGGGTATTTAGACTGTTTAACGTATTTACTGGGAACATGTTTCCTTATAATAGAGTACATGTGTTCATATAGTATCGATAAAGCCTCATCAGGACTTTTGTTTAAAAATAGTGATTCCCAGTCTATAACAGAAAGTTCTTGTTTAATGATATCGTAATTTGCTTTATTAAAGCAAAATTTCTTATACGATTTGCTTCGCATATATTTAGTGTTGTCGTTGTAGGGAGCTAGAACCGTGAATGTAGGATGACGATCGTCAGGAGGAACCAGTGATATGTTCGCTAAAGATAAATTGCAGTCTAATACATTTGTAAAGAAAAGGTCCAAGGTACGATCATCAACATTTTTGAGTGAGTTTAATTGATAGCAATTAATTGTTGCCATAAGGTTTTGTATGCATTTATGAGTTTGGTTGTTATCATTACTGTTAACATATAATTTATATGAATCACTATTGTGGTTAATCCACGTTAAATGCGGTAGATTAAAATCACCTACCAAAAAGAAATTAGTTGTATGCGTGTATTCATTAATAAGCTTGTCTTGAATCATATTACAATACTTGTCATATATTTCATGAGGCTGACTTGGTGGTATATAAATGGTACTTATAAGAAAATGTTGCATACCAATAAGAAATTCAACACATAAGTGATCAACAACTGCCGGTAGATCATGTGGCAGTGCAACTACATGTACATTAGTGCATAGTGCACGCTGCATACATATTGCCAGTCCACCACCGTCACTTTTTCCACTACGTATTAAATCACGGTCAGCTCTAAATACTATGTATCTGGGGTCTATGAATTCACTGTCCGAGATGCCGGAATGCAACCATGTTTCCGTCAATATTACAATATCGTAATTATTTGAGAGCACGTTCATGTAAAATGTATGTAGTTTTGTTTTAAGACCACGGCAGTTCTGGTAATATATAGATATACTTTTATCCATAATCAAAAAGGCAGAAAATTAGCAGTATAGGTAGTACGATGTAGCAACAATTCATTAATATATGCACTAATTGTGTGATTGGTAGTCGACAGCGCAGGCAACAAGGTTTAGTATCTGTAAAATTAATTATTCTTAATAATATAGAAGAGTACATTATTCGAACAACATATAAACTAATTTTATGGTATAAACTGAAAAATATAAGGCAGTAACCCATTTTGCATTTTAATAAGAGGTTATCAAAAAGATCAAGGAAAAATATTTGTGTAATATTCGTATAACGTATGGTCCGACACCATGCGAGTTGGTGTAAGGAAAAATAAACTAGATTGTGGATTGCATTAACAACACTGTGCTCGACTGTACGCAAGTCGATTTGTCCGTCACTTAATGTTGGTGAGATCTTGGGTAGAACGAATGGCCAGGACGGGGGACGTATCTGTTTTCCTAACCAGTATGGTCCCGTGCTTGACCCATACAAATCTGTACTCCAGCTTTTTGGCTGCATCCCGGCACTGACGAAACAATAATTTATTTGTGAGCGTGAGGTGCTCATTTATATAAATAGGTACTGATGATCCAGGAATACCAAGTTTCAGTGTATCCAGTCCCTTAGCGACACGACAGGCAGCTATTATGTTGTCCCGGAGGATCCTGTTAGTGAGTTTAACGATTATGTTTTTAGGTCGACGGTTGACTGGGTCGGCGTGTGGCACCCGGTGCACAGCTACTATATCTGTAGGTCGGATTGGGTGTTTGATATAGTTGCCTAAACATTCCAAAACACCAAGCAGATTCTCATTACGACGTTCGGGGAGATTGGAGATCTCAATATTACACTGTCTGGCTTGCTGCTCCATAGTTGACAGTTTCAGCTCCAGTGTGTGGACTTGCGTACGCAGTTCGCTGGTTTGGCGGACCTCCGTCTCCACAGTCTTCAACCTTTCGTCAAACAGTTCTTGATGCTCTGATGTGAAGTTGAGCGCTTTCTCCATATCACTTAACCGCTGGTTAGTTTCGCTAATTGATCGATGAATGCTGATGTTGTCGGCCTTAAGTTCCTTAATGTTTGTATTTATTTCGCATAGGGTTGATGAAATATTAGCCATTTCACACGAAATTGATGTACTCACCGCGTTCCTTACGCATTCGACAATCTTTTCATCCATTATCGTTAATTGTTTGTTGAATCGTTCCTCAAATAGCGCCATGTCAAGATCAGGTTGTTTACGTTTGCACGCACGAAAGTAGGCATCCCTTTCATCGCAAACTGACGCAGGAATGCTAGAATCCGACGAAAATTTACAACTCGGCGGTGTATGTTGCAAAGCCATGACGATTTGGCGGAGGTAAAGTGAAGTCTCCTCGCTCACCGGTCAGACCGCAATGCACGCGATTCACAAACGTAGCACTATGGACACACGACTCAAATTCAGATGCGCGTATTGAAACGATATTATCAAAGGCTGTACACCACCACTCTCAACGCTCGCGCAGAGCAGAAAAATTATTAGTTTATAAGTTTATTCTTAGTTTATAAGTTTAACGGTGGTTGTAAATAGCTTTAGATTTAATGGGTTGAAAAGAGACCTTAATTCGGCCATGGCAGATGCATTTGCGGTGATGTCTTCTTGGCTTCCTATGTCCCCCTGGCGGGGCAAAGGGCCGATACAAGTTGGCGCCATCTGGTTCTATCCGATGCAGCGTTCTTGTTTCACTTCAGGTGTAGGTATCCGAGCTTCTTTACTTCTGCTATGAAAGTGCGGCGCCGCGTTTGTTTTGGGCGTCCGCGCATACGCTTTTTCTGCGGATTCAGGGCAAGAGCTCTACGGGGAATATGGTCGTGAGGGCGGCGAAACGTGTGCCCGATCCATCGCCACTTTCCCTCTGGATCTGGACGTCTATCGGGTTTCAGCAGTCCAGCCCTGCTTGGGCACCGACACCGTCGGCGTCGCAAGTTACGTGCCGACTTATGGTAGGGGCGTCCGCGCCGCCAAGGCTGGAGCATAACGGGGTAGGGGGCACTGTTATCAAGTCTCGCGTTGGCAGTGAAAATGCCAGCAAGATGTTCGCACCCGGGCTCCCAATATGGCCAAGACGGGCCTGAGCATGGCTCCCACAAAGATCGAAAATAGGTTGCATTTCTATACTGGTACTGCATAGATAAAGCTAGCCTATATTTAGCTGTCGTCAAGTTTCTCTCGCATTATCACAGTCCCCACTAATTACTGTCAGTGAGTATAGGACTGGGGAAAACACGAGACACTCGAGGGCATGCTTTTTGCTGCGATTCAGCACTACTCACAATAATCAATCTCCGCATGAAGCTGCTCTAAGCGGAGGCGGCGATGGACGCGCGGCAGGCCCCAGCGGCTATTTTAGCTAATAACAGAATGCGTGCTCCGTACATTTTGACTAAAACGCGCACTTACATGCGCAGTTGTTATAAACACCGCGTCTGACTCCGTACACTTTCTTGTCTTGAAAAGAAGATGCGAAATATCGCTGGAATTTGAAATGGATTAATAAACCATTTAATTTTATAATTGATTGTCAGTGTTGTGACATTCACACGAGTAGAGTAGAGTAACAACCATGATATCATGTAACCAATCTCATCCTCGTTAATACTATGGCTCTATGCGCTGTAGACCTCGCGACTCGCAAGTCTTATCACGTCGAACTCACAGTAGTTCTTGCCAGAGACCCTAATACCCCTTAAAACTTGATGGCATCTTAAGATGTTGTCCGGGTTTCTAGAAAGATTTGTTATAATCTGCCGGTTCCTGACAGGTTAAGCCCTCTGTGTGATTGCCGCCATTTTGAAAACATTATAAGAACTGGATCGGTCTCGTTCGGGGTTACTGAACCAGCTCACAAAATTTCACGGGTATCGGTTGAGAAATGCGACATGTATGCGACATGTAAAAAAGAACAACCGGACAGCAAGACATACGAACGTTTTTTTTCCCTCGCTCTCGCTTGGGTCAATTATAAACGCGAAAGTGAGTTTGTGTTATAAATGTTAATAAATATACGGAATTGGCAACTTACTACAAACCGGAAGTGATGGTTTTTATTTATGCAATCGAAAGTACCTTAAATGTAAATACTTAGATTATAGATTAAGAATGACATTGACACTTTCATGTGGTTAAGCAAGAGAATATTGCTTTATAATCCCTACATTTGTTTTTTTTTTCAAAATTTCATTAAAACTTGAACTATGGAAAAAAAATTTGGAAAAATTCTGGAAGTATTTACATTTAAGGTACTTTCGATTGCATAAATAAAATACAACTTACAGATATACATATACAAAAAATACTGATAGAGACATCAAAAGATGCTGCTTTGCAGTGCCCAACAGGGTCCTTAAATGATTGTGGGATCATATAATACTGTAAACAGTCTGCATGTATTTAAGGAGCAATAAAGTATTGAGTATTGAGTATTGAAGATGTTGCATAATAATCTTTCATATAAAGAAACTTTATCAAACTTTTTTATGCTACTCGGATATTGTTGAGTTGTGTATGAGGTAACATTATAAAACATACAACCGACTTGACAACCTTCCTTTTTTTAAGTCGGTTAAAAATGCCATGCGCTCGTTTGGCTGAGCTCAGGCACGAGTATGATATAGTCGAGGGCGAATCTCCGATGCGGCAGCGCTGTGCCGGTATTGAGTCGCGCTACATACCTTGACAGCGCCGATGTGTTCCTTGCGGAAGCGCTCCAGCGGCTGGATGATCTGCTCGTGCGCTCGGCCCAGCTGCAACCAAACGCAACACTCCGTGAAGGAACGGCTGCTGTACCAATTACACATACATTGATACATATACATAGTACCAGAGACGGGTTGTTTGCTTTTAACGAGGGATGGCTCTAGATACAACTAGCTGGAAAACAGAAGGGGGAGATTGTCATCTTGCATGGATTAAACACCCAAACAAATCACAGACGGACATCGTAGGCTTAGTAATAGGGTTTCCTTTTGGCATCCTTTATTCATCATCATTTCGAGTGGGTGTCACGGTTAATCGACCATGCACACCCTGGTGTCAGAGTTCTTCGGAACCGCCTCTCGGCCTCTGACGTGGTTCCTTTAACGACTACCAGATGGCAGCCGGGACCAACGGCTTAACGTGCCTTCCGAAGCACGGAATCATCTTTATTATCAGACAATCAGGTGATTCAAGCCTGCAGTGTCCTAACCAAACTGGAAACTACTTAACAAAGTATGCTTCCCGTGGGAATCGAACCCACGACCCCCGGGTCAACAGGCAAGCGCCTTAACCACTGGACCACGGAGACAGTTACCCTTTATTTATTTAAAAACTTTATAACTAAGAAGTAATTGGCGGACTTAAAGCCGTAGGCTTAATGAGCCATCATCCAGCTGGTGATGCCGAGAACAAAATGAAGAAGTAAATGCACACCCAAAAACCAAAGGTATAGGTAGGAAATATAAATAAAATCATAAATGAATAAACTAACATACCAAAATACTAAATACATAAATGACAGCTCCGTGGCGCAGTGGTTAACACGCCAGCCTGCAACACGGAGTGCCCGGGTTCGATCCCCGGCCAGGTCAAGATGGAAAATGATCTTTTTCAGATTGGCCTGGGTCTTGGATGTGTATCTATCTATATATGTATTTGTTATAAAATAAAGTATCGTTGAGTTAGTATCCCATAACACAAGTCTCGAACTTACCTTGTGGCCTAGCTCAATATGTGTGATTTGTCCGTATAGATTTATATTTATAAATACAAAATATCAATACTTATATTAAATACTATTTACATAAATACTTTTTCGAATACTCTACGAAAGTGTGCACGTACTCCCTAACAAACATACTCATCACGTGTATGTCCCGCACACACAGAGCCTAAAGTTTTTTCCAGAGTTCTCACAGTAATCCAGCTTTAACTTGTAGTTTACAAGTCGGCGGCGCCGGCGCGCCATCGGACTCTCACTATTTAATTTGCGTTTTGATTGATCGAGGAAAACAAAACCTGAGAACATAACATGGTGAAAAATGTCATGCAGGCGGCGCTCGAACCAGCGACCTTAGGTGGTTCAAGCCTCGCCTGCATGATGTTTTTTCACCATATTTTATTTCTTAACTAGCTGTTGCCCGCGGCTCCGCCCGCGTTAGTGTCGATCCCTCGGGAACAGTAGAATGTCCCGGAATCAAACATACCCTATGTACTTCCCCGGGCCTCACACCTCCATACCAAATTTAGCGTAAAAAAACGACAGACAGAGTTACTTTCGCATTTATAATATTAGTATTAGTATGGACGTATGGATATTATTTATACTTCGAAGTCCAGAAATGAAAAAATTTCCATAAAACTGTAAACCTCTCATTTTACCCCTTTAGGAGTGAATTCAGTCCATTTCACCCACATATATCTTTTTTAATTGTAATCGAGAACTTACATACCTATTTATTTTCATAATTCATAGTCCAGAAATGAGAAAATGTCCAAACCAACTTTACCTGGGGGTTTTTTTTCTAGTTGACCTACCACAGATCTTTTTCAATTGTAATCGTGAATTTATTTACCTATTTTCATACTTCTAAGTCTAGAAATGAGTAAATTCCTATACAATCTTTACCCCGCTATTTTACCCCTTCAGGGGAAAATATCGTCCATTTTACCTACACAGATATTTTTAATTGTAACCTAGAACTTATATACTTATTTTCATACGTCTAAGTCCAGAAATGAGAAAATTTCCATACAAAGTTTATACCACCCATCCACCCCCATTTTACCCCTCAAGGGTGGGAATTTAGCAAATTTCATCTACCTACAAACATCTTTTTTAATTTTAATCTAGAACTTATATACCTACTTTCATACTACTAAGTCCAGAAAGGAGAAAATTCTATATAAATTTTACCCCTTTCAAAGTTAAATTTCTTAAAAATACTTTCTTAGCGCTCACTCACATCATTAAAAGAACCCCTGTACCAAATTTCAAGTTTCTAGGCGCAGCAGTTTAGGTTGGTTTGTTTCGTTTGTTCCGTTTCCGGTAGTGTCCATCCCTCAGGAACAGTTTGGACCCTTAAAGGGGTGAGTCAGGTCATCAATATGAACAACTTTTTCTATGGGACCAATGCCAGGAATTCAAAAAAAATTTCGTCATTTCCATACAAAAGAGTCCCACCGCCCGGCCAGTTTGTATGGGAATGTCGATTTTTTTTTGAGTTCCCACCGTTGTTCCCATAGGAGAAGTTGTTCATTTTGATGGTCTGAGTCACCCCTTTAAGGGCCCAAAACGATAAAAACTTCACCGTGTATATTTGCAGGCAAACTAATGCCTTGAGTTCATTCAAATGACGATAACTTTTTTTTTAATAAACCGATTTTGACGAAACAAACTTTAAATGTTTTGCTGACTTAAAACAAAGCAATTGGTGAAAGTTTGAAGTAAATCGGTTCAGTATTTTCGGAGATAATCGTGATCATACATACAGACAGACAGACAGACAGACAGACAGACAGACAGACAAGAAATTCGAAAAAAAAATTTTTGCTTCCTATTATTCTTTTTAAGTGTCCCTCTATCCATTTCAGTCAAAAATTCTAAATGTACAGACAAAATATTTTTACTGTTTTATTATATGTATAGATTTAATAAAAGTATAAAAAATAGCATTGAAAATGCAAAATAAAACACAAAAGAAGAAAACAGAACACTCAAAAGGGCACATTCCGACCACTAAATGCTATTGTATATTGATTCTTCACCATTTATGGTAAGGTAACAAATGCTAGGTTTGACGTTACCTACTAAAAGATTTGTCTACTTATTTTGTGTGTCCGTCGAAAGGAAATAGAATGAATAGTAACGTAACCTTGGTTTCTACGGAGGTATTGGTCAGTATTTCTATACGCATTATCATTGCCGCGGCGCAGTCTTGTTAATAAATATATGGCGACAAACTTTACAAAGGTACTCGTACCTTACAAACACAATTGTTCCGCGATTGATAGGTGCAGGCGTCGCTGCGCATTCGAACAGTGCGTTGCTATTAGCTGCGCTGCGTGTAGTATAGACACGTATAGAGCAGGGCTCTCATTGTGATTCCCCTTGCTTCCGCTCACGTGCGCGAGTATATGCCGTTGCACGACGAGCCCAAACACGAGAAAGTGGTCAGCCAAGGTCGCCGGCGCCGGCACTAACAACAAACCAGTCGATCACCTCGATGGCCAATGGCCTGCCCGAGTCCGACACGCATTCTAAATATGCCGTAGAGTAGACGCTGTAACATTTTACGGTACAAATAATAGCCTAGGTCGCTGCGTCAGATAGGCGCTATCAACACGCAATCACAAAATAAGTAAACGCGATACTTCGTTTTGGTTTGACCTTCGTTACTAGTTAAATGTCAAAATCAACCTAAAATGTGGTAAACTGGCCCTTAAAAATCATCGATTTTCTGCGTAGCTAAGAATTGGTGATTAAAAACCCAAGCAAATCAGTCATATCATTATACACCAAAAGGCAGGCTGCCAGACGACCTCTGGGCCGTAACCCGAGCCCGCGGTCGATGTCGGTTCACGCCACTGCACACACTCGCCGCTAGCATTCAGTACTCAGTAACCCAGTAACCGCTCGAACTTATCTTAATACCTATAAAGCGTTTTATTTGCTTATTTGCTCGATAAGAAGAAAAATCATATTACAGGGACTCTTATAAGTGGATTGGCTCGACCTCTGCTACGGAGTCATTCTCAAGTCGGGAGAACAGAATACTTTAGAGTACTCCCTTAATCAGATGGCACTTGTCGCATTTGGACGACAGTTGTCTAATCAGCACATTACGCTGATGACATTACGCTGGCATATTTTTGCAAGAAACCGATTGTCATTACAGAATGGTTATCGTATAGAAATCTCGCAAGGAACTTGCATACCCCGCCAGCGGCTACATTCAAGTATATATTTACACATAACCGTCCCAAAAATGTTTACATGTTAGTGAAAACCGCATTAAAGGCGCGCCGGTGGTTTCCAAGATTAGCGAGGGGGACTTAATTGATAGTACACTGACCATGCGGTCGCGCTCGTCCTCGATGTTGCGGATGAGCTGCGCGAAGTGGTGCAGCGAGTGCGAGATGACGCGCTCGTCCTCCGTCATGGACGCGCCGATGCACGCGAACTCGAACTGCTCCATGCTGTCCGCCAGCGCCAGCTGCGCCGCGCCCAGACCTGCAACCCGCACCGCTCGTCACACACAGCACACAGCACACAGCACACAGCACAGTACGAATAAATATTAACAGTGGCACTTGAATTCATTTCACCTAACTCCCTTAAAATAATTTGCTAAGGGCCTAATATAGCACTGCCTGATAGACCAGCACCAAGGGAATTGAAACATCCATAAAGGGTTCCGATTTTTAAATCCGATTTACATATACGCGGATGGATTTTGTTCGAGATATTTTTTTAGCGAACCAGTGTGATCCGAACGCATTTTGCAAACAATTAATATTGCTCTGAATTGCGGTGCACGGACGATTCGGACGAACGATTCTCCAAATATTATTTCCTCCGAACTGGAATCGAATAGTAATGCACGTTTGTCTAAAAATCTGTCTTCCTTTTTCGCAAGCTTTGTGGAAATGAGTGGTTAATTGTAATGTAATAGTCGCCAGCTACCTCTGAGCGTGGATTGGAATCCCATGGCAAGGCTGAAAAGTCATAATAAGCATATTTCCGGTAGCATCCTCGGCGGTGCCGTATTAGAGCCCGCTTGCTACCTTACCTAAGTGATTTGACAACGTAATTAGATTTAACAAAGACTCTAAATTCAAAAAATCGAAACGTTTATTTTGAAGTTTATTAAATATAGGTCATTTAGACACTTATTAATTGTCATACATTTTGAACTGAGAATTGTTGACGTCAGTAAATTACTTATGGCTAAGTTTAAAGCCGCTTCCAAAGCGGAGTGCAGAAGAAGCGGCAACAAACTGCACAGCGCATTTTCTCCAATGGACGTCAACTTACAATTTTAGTTTATCTTAAAAACTAGGTATGTGGACTGAATATACATTGTCCTTATTAAAGTAATTATAAATCGAATTTTTAAAATGATGTTTTAGATAATAAAATCATCATCATCATCAGGTCCTTTTTAGTCTCCACTACAGGAGCACGACCCTCTCTGTACTACTAGGGCCATACTTGGCCAGAGCAGCCAGAGGACTTGGCCTACACTCTCCACGCTGGCCAGACGGGTTGGAGAAGTCTCTTAGATGTTTAGCTTGTATTTCCTAAGTCGCCTTCTACATCATCCACGGGAAGATTTGGAGTGTAGATAATAAAATATTGAAGTAAAAAAAATTACAATAAATTGAAATGTTATAAATAAAATACCAACTTTAAAGTTATTTTGTACCGAATGTACCAAACATATAGTCATATAAACAAAACTACGAGGTGTCCGCGCCAAGCTCAAGCCAAACATTATCGTCATTAAGAAAATATTTAGTACTTTAATAAGGATTTTTACAAAGAAACTGTTTTACATAACCTTTGCATTTTCTATCAGGCATATCTAGAATTGGTTTTGATAACTTGTTATAAAATTCCCCATTAACGAATCACTAACTCTGCTAAGCCGATACCGCAGTAGTAATAGTTTATGATTGTTGTGCAAGGGTCTATCAATTACATCACAATGTTTTTTAAATGTATACAAAATATTTTTCCTTACGTGCATTATGTTCTCAAGTATAAATTGTGAGGCTACCATTAATACATTTATGTCCTTAAACAGATCTCTGACCGAATCCCTCGAGTTCAAGCCGTAGATGGCACGAATTGCCCTTTTTTTTAAATATAAAAATAGTTTGAATGTCGGCTGCATTTCCCCAGAGAAGTAGTCCATATGACATTAAACTATGGAAATAGCAAGCCTAGCAGTTGCCTCATTTGTTAATTGTCTAATCCTTCTAACAGCCTATGCAGCGGAACTAAGTCTATTCGAAAGT
Source organism: Elegia similella (assembly GCA_947532085.1). NCBI lineage: Eukaryota > Metazoa > Arthropoda > Insecta > Lepidoptera > Pyralidae > Elegia > Elegia similella. Next base: position 23,286,197 of record OX383944.1, on the reverse strand, counting down.
TTTGATACATGAGCGCCCCATTACAGTTTAGAGTCTATTGTGATTCCTAAGAAGGTGGTATCAAATGATACCACCTTCTTAGGAAATCCGAAGATTTCCAAACATCATTTTAAATATTAGACTTCGTAAATACGAAGTCTAATATTTTACCTTCAACTAGTATGTCAACGTTGGACTGCCTCACATTAGGGACTGTAAATCGAATGTATTGGGTTTTTTGCGCATTCAACAAGAGATTGTTGGCTAAGAACCAATTTGAGATAGAAGCTAGAGTGATATTTGTCGCTTCAACGTCTGCGCACACAATTCAAACACTATTCCCGCTTGTTTTTCAACCATAAAAGGCAGGTCGTTAACTAAGGAAAGAAAGGGGCCTAAAATGGACCCTTGGGGCACACCTATTTTTAATTCAGTTCGTTTAGACTTTGTGTAATTTATTTCAACTATCTGAAGCCTATTTTTTAGATATGATTCTATTAATTCAATGGACTTATTTTCAAACCCTTATTGCCGGAGCTTGAGCAAAAGTGTCTGACTGACCGATCAACGCAATCGAATGCTTTTGAGAGATCACAAAAAGCACATATGGCACCCTGTGAAGTCTCTCATGCGTTATAGATATGAGTATTAGGCTGGCGTCTGATTTGTGCAGAGTTGTGCAACACGAAATATAATCCAGAACTAATCCTAGTAGGTATACACTAAAGTTTGTAGCGTTTGTAGTACAAACGCTAGAGGGGCGCGCGTTAGGGATCCACAGCGTAACGTGCCTTCTGAAACGCTTTATTCAGACACTAGTTGACTTCCCCGTAAGTTTATCTGCGAAATTTTTTGTCTATAATCACTTGGAAATAAATTAGCTTAGCATAGGTGTAAGAATTTTGAAATTAGTTCACATCCACAGATTACTCCTATAACTTATTAGATAATGCTTTTAGCATTAAGTCCACCTACTGTAGCTCTAATGGCTAAAAAAATTATGATATAATGTACGGAACCCTTTAGTGCGCGGTTCCGACTCGCACTTGACCGGTATTTTTTTGTTAACATCGATATATCAGCTGTTTTGATTGTCAACGTCAGTGACTTAGTATCCATAGTAGAAAACAGTAATAAAACCGGCCAAGTGCGAGTCTGACTCGCACACGAAGGTTTCTGTGCCATTATCTATAAAAACCTTTGTATTTATTTTTAAAGTAAATATAAAACTAAATATATTGCGAATATTTCAAACCTTTACCTGTTGCCGTTATCAATCTCTTAAGGGTGCCTGCCAGCCCTTAAAATACTTGCGCTTAATTTAAATTGACCTTATAGGTACATGTACGTATGTACATGTACCTATAAGGTCACAGGTACATACCATAAAAAAATAACTGATTTTTCTGTACAAAAATATATGAGAAAAACTATAAAATACATAAAAATATATCTACTAAATCGGGAGCCTTATCAACGTTTTTAGATGTTTTAGGCGTGAACTCAAAACTGGCATTCGCAACTACGGAACCCTACATTGTGCGTGGCCCGACTCGCACTTGGCCGGTTTTATTATGCATGAATACGTGAAACCGGAAACTTAATTGTATGTTTGTGTACATAGTGATAAGGACGCTACACGGCAGCTCATTGACGTAAATAGCTGCAACCAGGTCGAGCACTTCATTAGCATACGTTCCGGAGACCGCGGGCGCAATTACATACTGCCTAGTTCAATATACCACGTAGCTAAGGTGGTAATCAAATGCTCTCAACCTGCGAGTAAAGTTCTGATCACGCCTTGCGGACTCTCAACTCTAAGGAGATTTAGAGAGAAGGCGACGAATTTGGCGCGAAACTACATCGCATGACGCACCGCAATGCCCGGCTGCCTAGGGCAACGCAGATACGCGACGCGAGAGGCGAAGCAATGTAAACAATGCCGCGGGCAATACGCGAACCGCGGGCGACCGCGATAACAGCGTGGTCATTCACTGCCAACAATGGAGTACAGGCTTTAAATAATTTTACTTCTGACCGAATAATAAACTGTAAGCCCCGTCTTTTTAGACTAGGACAGTTTAAACGTTTTAGTTAGGTCGCATGCACTGCTCAGAGATGTAGTCGTCATACTCGAGCGTTTGCCAGTTGGATCCTAGGTATCGACGATTGGATACAAGGGGCCCGTGTTCAGAGTCATCATCATTTCATTACCGACAATCTGATATACAATGCGTTTGCGTCAACTTTGCCCATTGGCAAAGTTGACGCAAACGCATTGTTATTCATTACACATCGATCTAGCTAGCTATCGCCTCCTAGTAACTAGACGAGGGCGGGTCACGGTCTGCAGAGGCGGGACGGGTTGTCATCGTGCGTCTGGTCAAACTTCCCCAGAGCGCTCTTCTGATTGTTTCCGAATAGATGAGAACTTGCGGCGTGGGGTGGTACGGCGGGTACTCTTGCCTGCACACACAGTGTCGCCATGTTTGCCGCGCAGCAATTAGTGCAGTCATTGACACACATACCGGCGTAGCTGCTGAGCCGTTACAAACTTTTACAATGCATTTCTTCTGCTCGCAATCACAGTAAACATTGTCAAACATTTATTACTCTAATAGTATTGGCACAGGTGCATGATTTTTCAAATATTTTATGAAAGCACATGCTTTGCACATTTAATATCCATTGCTATTTTCATGTTAGATTTTTTGTAGGTCATATAAAAACTGCAGTGAATAATGTTTTAAAAGTTTAGTCATATTCAATCATGTTTGGGGTTATGTTGCTAGCTGAGGCCAGTTTTAGGTAAACATTAAAATCGAAAATATGTGATGAAAAAATCAGTGGTTGAGAGAGCTAGATGTCGAAGGTTGTGTGTTCAAATCCTATTTGTGGCGAAATTTTTTTATCACATATTTTCGATTTTAATATTAAACCGAGCATTGTAATGCTATTAATATAATTAACTCAGGTAAACAGTTTATTATTAATATATCCAGAAATTAAGCAAAATAGAAGTATACATACATACTATCACATATTTTCCCTTGCTGGGTAGACAGGGCCCAGGACTTTAGGACCTTGCCACATGGGTTGCTAGCAATGGATGGCCTACTAATATGATTCCTCATATTTGAACCAATTCCCTCGATCAGCTTTTGACATCTGCATTAGGGACTTTGCGAAACAATCACTAAAAATAAATGGTACTTAAATTTGACATCATTATATTGCACATGCAGTTATCTCTATAATTATAATACTTTGTTTAAAAAAAACAGCAAATATTGCAAGGAAAACAAAGATTAAAGAAAAGAAGTATTTCTTTGCACTGTAACTGTGACAACAATCATCCAGGTCTGTAAACATCATCAGTCATCCTCTGCAACATGTTGCATCCTGCCCCACAAGGGAAAATAATGTGATACTATGTAATGACTAAAGTTGTTATTTGAAGTGTGAAGTGGAACCTGTAATGGCGGACTGAGATAAATGTAGGTATCAAGTAAATTTTATGTCAGAATAAAAAAGGATTGAAGGAGTACCTCCTATAGTTATGGTCATGTATTGTCAATAGTGCACAATAACTCAACTAACAATCAATGAGTGATTGTTAGTGCAGGTCATTGGTGGAGCTAATAACATGACAGGCAACAGTCTGCGTGACTGTGGCACATGTTGATTGTGATCAGCAGTAACTGTTCCAGCACTGGCATTGGCACACAACTGTCACAACTGTCACAATGCATTGCACAACAACTGTAATCACGCAGATGACTTATCATATCACATACTAGACTCAGTCCAGCTATGACTCATGTCAGTATAAATTATAGTTAAAATATATGTTAAATATTGATGTCATCACTATATAAAATCCTGGCTAACTTTATCAGAAATATATATAATACCTAAATAATAAGCCAAGAACTCAAGAACCATGTATGAAACTATTTAAGTTATAGAATTTATAAAGAATAAAAATTAGTTCATTATCTGAATAACACAACCAAATAACACTACCAATAAAAAGGGCACATAATTGGTGTACACAGCCAGTCTGCTGCCTACACGGCTGGCCATAGAAAACAGGATCTGACATATGTAAATGCATCCTTGCAAGCAACCGCATCTCATTAGATAACAGATACGTTGTTTGTTTACATCCTACATCAAGAGCATTACTTCATAGCTTTTACAAGACATTTTATTATAAATGTGAAATTATCTTCATTCACTTTATATGATAAACAATGATTAAAAATATATTGATGTAGTTAAGCACTAAAAATATGTATAAGCAATATCTACATCTCTGAACTATTAATTTAATAGATATATAAACAATACCTATGTTGATTCCACTTATAAACAAGTTGATGTCACCATTGCAGAATTGAAGAAGCAGCTCATTATGCAGATGTGTTGATATGACACAATGTAAAATTTTAGACAACTTCTCGCAAGCACAGCACACCTACTTTACTAATGATGCGCTATCTCATGTGGCTGTATCTGTAGGTTCATCGAGACTTTATGCTAGTGATCTCAGCACCATAGACAAAGTCATGATCAACCACTGGCCCAAGAAGCTTAAAGACGTGGCGCAGTCCACCACCGGCAGAGTGTTCGGAGAGCGGAGACTGCAGGGTAACTTACGTTTGGCGGCCTGTACGACATCCTTGACTTCCTTAATGAGCCTCTTGATCTGCTGCGAAGTGCGCTCTAGCTCCTTCTCGTGGCGCTGTAGGTTCTCGCGGAAGGCGGGGCTGTCCGCCAGGCACTCAGTGAACTCCAGCGGCTGCAGGCCCACGCCCATCCTCACCCACTGGCAGCTGGATCACGGTCGCGACACACACTTTCACTGCGCGCCCGCCCTCGAGGGCATGGCTACGCGGGACATTCGCGTTGCACAAGGACGGAATAGAATATTTGTCGGGGACGTATTCCAACCGACGATACGCTAAATTACTTATAAAATGGAATAAAAAGGCTAAATATTTTCGTTTCAGTCAAATTGATATGCAACCACTGCGTAGCTGTCAGTCAACTACTGGTGTTGCCATGGTCAAAATATAGGAAGATACCACTATTATAGCGCGTCGCATGCTCAGAACAACAATATGTTAAGCGGCGATTACATTACCCAATTTATCGGGCCGATCCGTCGGGACACTAACTGCCGATATTTAGGGCCTTGCGTTTACACTTGCACTAGATCGCCTCCCTAACTCAGTTGGCAGCCGCACGTGTAGCTGTAAGGATGGCTCCTGCCTGTGACTTCTAAGTACCAAAAATTGGAAAATTCTAAATCTTATAAATTTAGTGACATCATTTTAGAAACATGAAACATTATTTAGAGAAAGTGTCAGTGCTAAACAACGATTAGCTGTAACGGTCAGATTTTTAGCGACGAATTCATATCATGACCTTAAATACAACATGCTGGGCTATCTATAGATGTCTAAAACACTATATGTATGTAATATAAGTAAAATATGTAGGTATGTAATGTAAGTAAAAGACAAATTGTCTTTAGACCCATATACGAAGCATAAAGGAGGGTTATGATTTTGACCGGTATGTATGTATGTTCATCTGTTGCTCATAACGTCTCTCACAAATAAATATCAGAATTTGACGATTGAGTTATCGTTAGTTGTCAGCTGATCATAGGCTCTGTAAAATCATGAAAAATTTAATGTGACGCCTTGTAGTGTAGGCACATTCCAAAAATATATAATAATATGTAAACAAAACGCCCGCTCGCATCAAGCGCCGCGCGGCTACTGAGCGTTAGGGAGCTCAGTAGCCGCGTCTGATGCTCCTAGGTAAGACCGCCGGGTTAGAGATGGGATAGCCATTTCTTCCCGAAAAGATCGATTTTCAAATCAATTCGAAATAAATCGAATCATATTCTGATGAATCGATTCACGTTTAATGCTAGTTTTTTTTAATCTACGCGCTATATAGGTGTTAAACTATTCTTTGTATTTCAAAGTTTTACTATTTTTTCATATAAACTATTATTTTTAAATTAAATAAAAATTGATGCTAATTATTGCTAATAGGATTTTTAATATCACTCAAAGCTAGTATATAACTAGTTACTAAGTTTCATTGTTTATAAAGTTTAATGAGAAACTAATGTATTTTTCAGCATGTCGGGTAAAAGTGATCTATGGAATCATTTCATAAAAAAGGACTTAGGAGGCACATGCAAATATTGTCACCTGGAAGTAAAAACTAAGGGAAACACAACAAACTTGCGTAATCATTTACTAAGACGACATCCAACAATTCACACTGTAAGTCTCAAAAAGAAGAGTGAGAGTGAAAGTGGTGGTGGTAGTAAATGTGATAATGCACAAAATGGTGAAGGAAATGAACAAGTTAGTGCTGTATTTCTTATACCAGATTCTTTATTTTCCAATATGTTGAGTTTGAAAACAATAAGACTCAAAGTTCAATAAATCAAAATAACTATGGTTTTTTTATTTTAGGTTGTTGATAACATGATTTTAGACATCGTGCCAGTTCCAGATTTGCAAAATGCTGATAATACGGATACTGAAAGCGTGGCTTCTTCTACTGCCTCTCTATCAGTCTTAAAACAGCAAACATTGACATCTTGCTTTACAAATATAAAATCATTTGGAGGTAAGACATGATACAAATCTTTTTTCAATCAATTTTCATGAAAATCAGATGCATACAGAATCGAAAATTGTAACTTTTATTAATTTTCAGATAATGGTGTTAAGCGTGGTCAAATAACAAATGCAATAATCTTCATGATAGCAAAGGATGGTTTACCTCTCAATACTGTGGAAAAAATAGGATTTCAATATTTAATGAAAGTAGTAGCACCGCTTTATAAAGTTCCAGCCAGAAAAACAATTACTCATATGATTGACGATAAATATGACATTCTTTCGACACAACTGAAATTAAAAATACAAGAAGTAGAAGCATTATCTTTAACTGCAGATGTTTGGACTGACTCGCATAATAGTCAAAGCTACTTAGGCTTAACTGGTCATTGTATATATGAAAATAAATTAATGAGCATAATTTTTGGTGTAACTGCTCTAACAGAACCCCACAATGCTGACTACTTAGCACAAGTAATTATTAATATGACAGAAAAATGGGGCGTCACAACTAACAAAGTAATAGCGTTTATCACAGACAATGGCGCAAATATCGTTAAAGCTGTCACAAATGTTTATGGCAAAAATAAACACATGCCATGCTTTGCCCACACATTAAACCTAGTAGCATCAAAACCATTTGATACTAAAGATGGACTGGAAGAAGCTAAAAATTTACTAACAGCTGTTAAAGATATAACAACGTATTTTAAGCATAATACAAATGCTGCTGACTCATTAAAGAAAGCTCAGGATCACCGAACAAAGCCTTTGGGGCTTATTCAGTCTGTGTGTACGAGATGGAATTCTGTTTTTTATCAATTCGAACGATTTGTTGATTTATCCGAAATAATTGCGCCTATATTACTCAAGTATCCTAAAGCGCCAGCAATGCTAACTGCACAGCAGTTAGAATTCATAAAAGATCTTATAAATATATTAAGACCATTAGAAGTAATAACAAAAGAAATTTCGGGAGAAGATTATGTTACAGCCAGTAAAATCATACCAATAGTATCTTGCCTGACTGAAACATATAATAAAATGAAAACTTCAACTGATATTGGTGCTAAAACTAGAACTTTAATTGTGGACGGCTTAAAGAAAAGATTTGGAAGTGTCGAGCAAGTTCATTTGTTGGCTGCGGCGACCATTTTAGATCCAAGATTGAAAAAAATTCATTTTGCTGACCAAGTAGCTTGTTCACGAGCAATAAATAGAATCAACACTTCAATTTTAGATAATACTCGGCAACAATTTCCACAAAATAATATTGAGGAAGTCGACGCAATAGAAGGGACAGATAATGATATGAAAAAAGGAATTTGGGATTTTCATAAGTTGCTTGTAAAAAAGCAACTTACTATGTACAATGCACTTGCACAGGAAAGTCAAGGCTTAAATGAAGAATTCAAACATTATTTATCGCAAGCAGTTGCGCACTTGAAGTATGACCCTATACTTTACTGGCAAGAACAAAAAAACTCTATTTATCACCACGTTCACTCAATAGCCATGATGTATATGAGTATTGTGGGATCATGCACGTAGGGACCAAGGCTGGATTGAGTTTCTTTCGGCGTATTCTTCTCACCAGTGGTCGTTCCGAAACGCTAGTAGTATTTCAATTTTGCATATATAAAAAAATATATAAGAAATAAAAATATGACGTTCAAAAAGAGATACATGTATCCAATTTTGAATAAAAAATCTTTGACTTTGACTTTGACTTTATGCCCTAACTAGGGAGTTAGTGCGATCGGGTAGCCACGATTGCCCTAAATCGGGACACTAACTCACTAACTGCGATTAGACTTCCCGATTAAGGGTCCCTAACTGAGATCGGGCCCGATAAATTGGGTAATGTAATCGCGGCTTTAGTTGTTCTAAGGTCGCAACTCGCAAGCGAAGCCAGCCCGGGGTACTATTTTTAAAAGTGTGACATTCGTCTTCGAGCGATTGTTGTATGGAAAAATCAATCGCTTACGATCGGTATCATTTCAAACATAGCACTCCTGATTAAAATTCACAATGGATATATAAGCAGTCATAGCCGGGATTTTTCGAATATCAAAAGAAATATCGTTGCGTGTCTCTAAATTATAAACCTACCAGTTGATGCAGTTTTTTTTTACAGTGACAACGTATTTATAATAAGCAATGAGTCAAAAATCTTAATAAGCAGAAATAATTGTATCTGTCTGTAGTATGTTGTCAATTGACAACTTACTACAAACCGGAAGTGATGGTTTTTATTTATGCAATCGAAAGTACCTTAAATGTAAATACTTCCAGAAGTTTTTCAATTATTTTTATCCAAAATTTAATTTTTTATGACTTTTTGTAAAAGTCCCAAATGTAGGATTTATAAAGCAATATTCCCATGCTTTACCACATCACAATATCAATCTGTCAAATAATGATGACGTTGACAGCCCAGTCTTATGAGTTGCCAGGTTGGGGAATATTTTTCCGGAAATTAGTACAGCGTACAAGGACCGTCTTTTTTTAATACTGCCCTATAATAAATTCACTTGGTGTGTTTACTTAACGGGCTGGTGGTTGCCCGCCTAATGAATAAATTACGCTAATTGCTTCTGAATGAAGTTTGAGGGCCTAATAGTATATGCGACCAATAATAGCAAAAAATATACCTGTCTCATTATGTATAGACAAAGAATATATATAGAAAGCAAACCAGATGGAAGGGAAATAAAAACTTATATACGAATTTAACCCTTTTTTTATTTTATCAAACTGTATATTTTCAACTTCAAATCAATTTTCCATTAAAATCTTCTTGCTGTGGCAAGATGATGGTTGTTAGTTTCACATTCATATAAGTCGAGCATATGTATACATTGAATTCCAATATTGCTGTAATCTATTTGGCACTGCATTTTTGACGTTATATGATAACGGCTTATCATGTAACGTCAAAAATGCCTGGTTAGCGACATTTCAGAAAACTCTCAATATGGCAAATAGTAGATGTAGGTATCTCTATAATAGTAGAATAAAAAATTATTTTACAACAATAGAAGCTAAGTAGTATCACAAAAAAAAACAGTCCATGTACACTTCCAAATTTCGGGGAAAATATTCCCCAACCTGGCAACTCATAAGACTTGGCAGTCAACGTCATCACTTTTTGATAGATTGACAATGACATAGTCATGTGATGAAGCATGGGAGTATTGCTTATAAATCCTACATTGAATTTTGGATAAAAAAAATCTGGTAGTATTAACAAACTTTCGATTGCGTAAATAAAAACGATCACTTCCGGTTTGTGGTATGTTGTCAATTGGAGTAATTTATTCATTCGGCGGGCAACCACCAGCCCGCTAACGCTAAGTAAATCTCACTTCAACAAACACACCAAGTGAAGTTGATTATAGTGCAGTATATATAAAAAGTCATCACTATTTGATAGATTGACAATGTTATGTGAATAAGCATTGAAATATTGCTATAAAAAGCCCACATTAGGCTAAATTTAAAAAGGATGAAACAAAATCTGGAAGTATGCACATACTAGGTACTTTCGATTGCATAAATAAAAAGTAGCACTTACGGTTGATCGCAAGTTTTCAATTAGCTTTGCCCTTCTCTTCTCTTCTTCACAATACGATTTTATACCGGCGTTTTATTTTACATAAGTACAAAATGTCACTAATTAAAAGGGCATATTAAGTTTAGCATATGGGGTCGCCCTATTTAGGGGACGCTCGCTCTTGATAACATATCCTCTGGGGTCCAAGTTTATGGTTATGTCAAGCCCCTAGGCGTCGGGCTGGCTCACCCGTTGATCATAAACTAGGATCAAAAAGTCAAAACGTTTATTCAGAAAATAGGCCTTTGCAGGCACGTCAAATCACATTGTAAAGTATCTAATTTAGTCATATTATTAATGAATGTGCAAAAGCTACAGACTACTAGCGTTTCGGAACCGACCACTGCAGAGAACAAACGCCCAAAGAAACTCTTTTCAACCGTATTGGTCGCCTACTCCCCTGAAGGGCTTTTAAATTTTAACATTTATCATCTATTTTTTTTTTCATTTAAAATTTATAGCAAACCACGGTACTACTATACCGGCAATACTTATATTCCACCCAGAACCTCTCGCGGTCGTATGCCTGCTCGTTATTTAGATTAGAATAGATGATTTTGCCTCTTGATTTTGAACCCTCCTTTTGCTTCGCCGAAGTTGGGTAAAAAAAAAGGCAAAAAACGAAAATGTAAATTTAACCTTTCATAGAAATTTGTCCAGCTGATCGGCGACTTTGTATGGAAAATCTAATTTTCTTCTTCGTTTTTTGCCTTTTTGTTCTTGCAGCTCTGTGTTCCATTAGGGATTCTGATTCCCAGATTTCAATATACCTAGGGGGTTCAAAATCACGCTGTATACATTATTATTTTTGAAACATAATATGTTAGCGATCGAGTGTGCAATGTTTATATTTTACATTATACACAGTAGTCTCAAAGAGGCCGAGCAGATCTGTCCCCTCTAGTAGCACCCGTTCACGAGTTGACGCATGAATCAGCCATCGTTGAACTCAACCATATTAGAGGGAACTCAACTGGTGGCGGCGTCGTGTCGTGTGTCGGATACACACGACACGACGCCGCCACCAGTTTGAACATTTAAGTGAGCATGACTTACTCGAGCTCGAAAACTTTGTCAAAATATATATATAATAACTGCCCGCCACGTGTCGATCGCAAACATATACGTTTTAAAAATAGGTATGTGGCTTAGCTTAAATATTATAAATAGGTAGGCAATATCATCCATTTTTTTAGAGAGATCCTGTATCTCACACGAGGTCTAGACTCCACGCTTTATCATCCATTAAATAATCATTAATATTACAATATTATTTGTAAGCTCTTAGAATTTTAAGAAGGGCAAAGCTTTTATATTTTCTAGATTATAATGGTTTTGGGAGTCAAATAAAACAGAATTGAATAATAATGTTAAAAGATGTATTTATATAGCGCTTCATACGTAACGCGCACGAGTACAAGAAGTGAACGCCACCCACCAGACGGCTACACCGACCGGTGCTCACAATTCAATCCCACCTCTGCATTGCAAGTATTGCGACAAAGATCTTTTATTTACATAAGGTCCATTTAAAATAAGCGCAAATATCTTCAGGGCTGGCCCTCATACCAGTAAGTAGGTCAAAGAAATGATTCAGAAGCAAATTATAAGAAATCGACACGCTAGTTTTTTCAGACATAGTTACACTTATTCTTTATGAAAATCGATAAATAAATATATAGAGGGACATATCCCAAAAATTTTGCTAGCGCCACAGTAGGTTATAAACTTGTGTCATAGGATACTAACTCAACGATACTATATTTTATATTAGACAAATCAGCCGTTTTGATTGTCTTGTCAGTGAATACATCTTATACCTTTAAACGAGCAATTCTTGTATATTTTTTTATATAAATTTATTTCTATGATCTCGGAAACGGCATTACCGATTTCGCTGAAATTTGGTATTTGGGGGTTTCGGGGGTCAACAATCGATCTAGATTAGTTATGTTTGGGAAAACGCGTTTTCGAGTTTTCATGCGTTTTTCTTTCCACGCAGAATATGGTCGCTAATTTCGTCCTGCCGGCCAGTGTCCGTTTGGTCCAGCGGGTTAAGACGCGGATATCAAGAAACGAGAGTTACGGGTTCGAATCCCGCTCGGCGTCTTACTTTTTTTTATATGTTTAAATTTATATATATATATATTTTAATTTTTATTATTCATAGACAAATTAAAAAAAAATTAGTGTTTGAGTTATCAATATATATTTATCATTAGGATCACTGAAATCAAACACCTGATCTACACAGAAATCGATTGTTTATAATAATAATTGTCAGTTCACATTTTACTTTTTAAGTTTATGTAGATTATCACCTAAACACCGCCATATTACAATAAATATTCATAACCGAGCAGAGTGAGGTCCGTCGCCCAGGTTCTAGAAGGTAATTGTAAAAAGTCTGCGCCTAAATAGTGTTTTATGTGCACCGGGTGCTTTTGCGTTTGTTTGTCTAAATATTAAAATCAGGATATCTGTAAAACCAGCGCGACAATGTTTTTAAATTAGCTTCTAAAGCATTTTTACGCTTATGGGTGCCAGCCTCTAGTATATATAGCTGGCAGCAAAAAACACCACTGACTGGACTAAACAAAAATGAACAAGGTTGCTGAAGCTATTATGCGTAGTTTTTGTCATTACAAAAAAATATTTGTTTGATGTTCACAGCTCAACTTTTTAGGGTTCCGTAGTAAACAAGGAACTGTCTGTCTGTCCACGGTTTAGTTGCGAGACTATTAATACTAGGAACCTGTAATTTGGCATGGGTATTAAGTATTTATTAATCTTGCGACGATCGAAAATTTAAGGTAAAAAAATGATGTTCCCTCCTGTATACTTAAATATAAACATTGGATAGGTCTTTCAAAAATGTTGCCGGTGCCTGAACACCATTTTTTGGTTCAGGGATCCATTAGTTAGTAGAAAGTTTTTGTCGGAGTCACCATCCCCTGCAAACTAAATGGTCGTTTATGGATACGTCAAAAATTCAGGACAGTAGCATATGCGTATAACGAGTAGGGTTCATAATGTGAGATGCAACTACGGAACCCTATCCGGCGCGTGGCTTGTCACGCCCTTAGTGTGTGTACATTAGTGTCAAAGGGGAGCTGCGGCCGCCGCCCGTCACGAGGCCGGACCCCCCGCCGCCCCCGCGCCCCCCACCTCCTCTTCCGACTCCTCCTCCGACTCGTCGTCGTCTTCCTCAGAGTCTCCGTCAGACTCGGAGTACGAGGACTCGTCTTCGTCGCCTCCACCATACGAGCCTGAAACATCAAATATTACTCCTATTACTAATGATGGATGTCCAACTCAAACATTAGGTAATGTATTGTGTGCATCAATGCAGTAGGATGTAGGTAGGATTTATTACGATGTATGTACTTGAGTACATACATCGTAATAAATCCTACCTAAAAAACTCGTCCAATAGTTATAGTATGCAAATGCAAACCTTAAAATCCATCCAGCGATTATCTTTTCTTTTTGTCAAAGGTTTAGTACATTTTTGATTTGTGTGACTATGCCAGACTCGGGTCTTTTAGTATAAAACTCTTTGCGTCATTGAGGTATACTGATTTTGCCGAATGTGAAAATGGCCTGATCAACATTACGTTCAGCCATCTATACTCTATAGCAGAGGTTCCCAGACGTTTCTTTTTCACAGACCATTTAAAAAAGACTGGTTTCGGTGTACATTTCTACCAAACAGAAAGTCATAAAATGTGAAGTTTAGATGCAAACATGGAAATCAGCGTCGCGTTCCAACGAGTGGTAAACATAAAAATGTGTATTTTCCTTGTGTTCTATTTATTAATAGATGATATGATAACACACTCAATAGATTCTTTTTTACATTTATAACGTAAGTTCAACAATGTAAATCAAGAAAAAATACTTGTCATCTTTATAATAGGTTGATTCACTTGACAACAAATGATCAATATTCGACTTTGTTTTTTGGATTCCAAAATGACATCCAGATGAGTTTGGCGGGTTCCAAAACCTCTAGATTCAAAATTTCAGTAAAATCCGAAAAGGTTGAAAAAAAAAATAATAACAGCAAATCTTTCCGTACTGTGATGTTCAATCTGCACTTTTTTTAATATTATGGCAAATGCCAAATTCTTTTTTGACAAGAAATGATGAAGGAAATACTAATTTTTCGAATGTTTCGTGGTCTGAACTTACAACATGTGAATCCCCAATTTTTATTCCTGCCAGCGTGGTCCCCCCCGAGACTTCCGTGAACCCCAGAGGTTTCATCTAGATCACTTTGGGCACCACTGCTATATAGGAACCCCGGCTAAGAACGTGTCCCGTAGGACAATATAGTGAACATATCCTAGTAAGACCTTTTTATTATTTGTTTTCAGCGAGACGTGTCTTCCTCCCTATCACTACGATTACACTCACGGTCATCAAGACCTCACCTTCCGCGTGAAAGCGCAGAGACAAGAAGTTCCCAAGAGACGCTAGGACAGTCGAACCGAGGCCTCGGACTAAGTGAGTTTTTATTTTGTCGAGTATGAATGTAGTAAGGCCGCGTTTAATGTGTAGGGACGAACCTGCGGACGCGTAGTCGCAGTCGTGGGTGGGCGCGCCCTGGCGGCCGTAGCGGTGCGAGCGCGTGGACATGCTGAGGTCGGCCGTGAGCTGCGTGGGGTACTGGCAGCGCGGGCACGGCGGCGCGCCGCGGGCCGCAGCACGCGCCGCGCCGCGCCGCCGCACGTGCTCCGCGCAGAAGCACGTCTTGCAGCGCAGGCACGAGTACTGCCCCAGCCGGTTGCACGACTGGCCTGCCGGACAGAGGAGTGGAATGAGGTCAATGCATTAACCAAAGAGAAAATTAACACGAGTGAAAAATGCTTACACTTGTAATTCTCCGACTCCAGCACCTGGCAGGAGGCTTGGTGCTCAAACTGGTCGTCCTCGCACAGGAAGCCGCTGCAGAAACAGCAGCGGAACACGCGCCCTCCATGCTCCCATACACCTGGAAAGTATCCCAACTCTACCATCAAGATTGACAAACAAACAAAAACAAATTTCATTTCACATATTATACTATTTATATTATACTGGCTGTTGCCCGCGACTTCGTCCGCGGCAATTTCTGTTATTATGAATAATTCGTTTTTTTTTTAGTATAGATAATTAATTTTCCCCCGTTTTCAAAACATTTTTTATTGATGCTTCGCTCCTATTGGTGCGTGCGTGATGTTTTATAGCCTAAAGCCTTCCTTAATAAATGGACTATCCAACACAAAAATAATTTTCCAATTTCAACCAGTAGTTCCCGAGATTAGCGCGGTCAAACAAACAAACTATTCAGCTTTATAATATTAACTAGCTTTCGCCCGCGGCTCCGCCAACGTCAATGTCGATCCCTCGGGTATAGTACTTTTTCCCGGGATAAAAGGTAGCCTATGTCCTTCTCCGTACTCCAAAGGACTTGTGTGCAAAATTTCATGATGATCGGTTCAGTAGCTACGGCGTGAAAACTAACAAACAAACAAACTCACTTTCGCATTTATAATATTAGTTAGGATTAGGATAAAAAATAAATAAATAATAAAAGTAAAGAATAGATATAAATAATAAATATATTATGTGTGTGTGTGTGTGTATTGAGTATCATAGAATAATATGTAAAGCCAGATAGCAGATGCGAGATCCTCACCTCGCTCACACTCCAGGCAGACAGCATCCTGCAACGGGCAGGAGCAGGCATGCGTAGTGAGGCATTTGCGCCCGTGGCACACCCAAGCCTCACAGAAGTCACAGATTGCACCCTGAAATACATGTTTTCTCTATGGGTTCAACTATTAACACTACATTTTTTAAAATGAGCTCTCGAAATTGGGTAACGTAGTATTAGTGTCCAGTGCACATTGTTGAGTCATGTCAATAATTTGAGGAAATCAGTGTGCCTTCGCTCAAATGGTCGAAGGTGTGCCCTGAATAATCCATAAAGCAGGTTAAAATTCTTTATATTACTTTTTTTATTTTGATTGTAATGTGTTTATTATGCTCAACATGCAGCTACAGTGATCGGCCTCTTTATCAATGTGATTTAATATATTCAAATTAATCACACAAATTTTTTTGTTGTTCTTTAAACAGTGCCACTCCAACTAGTGAAGGTTGGCAGTCAACTCCACATATTTCCGCTTGTCACCAGCGAGGCGAAAAATTTTATTGGGAAACAAAAGCAGGCTAAAAAAAACATATCACTTATATGACTACATCAATTAGAATGTCACTCCAGAACGAGAGGAGTGTGCTATCTAATTTTGCTTAATGCCTGCGAGATGTTGTTGTTGCTGCCTCGCAGTCTGTTTAGTAAATTATAGAAGCGCCTCGTTTGCGACTCAATGGCACTGAAGTCATCTGTAAAGGGTACATTCAGCAAACATCGCAGACGCACTGCACAAGCGAGCCATGTTGTTGCATCCTGAAGAATTGTTATACTGCACACGAAAGCACAACACACAAAGTGTGTTGGCGTGTAATTGACCAACAGGTTATCGTGTAGAAGTACTGGCAAATAGCTTTAAACCAAAATTATTTTGATATCAGCCGAACAGCGAGCAAACCTGCGGGCCAGATATTACCTCGTACAGCCAGCGCCCTGTGCTCCGCTCGATATCAGAATCATATTCGTGATCGTCTGTTACAATGTTTCCTAAATATCTTAATCAGCTCACTCTGGGAAATAAGTAAACTTTTAATCGTATTTTTTTTTTCAGCCAAAAATGTTTTTAAATTTTTCCATAAAAAGCAAATTGAATTTTAAAAAATAAATTCACTTTTCATCGTATGGGAATGGGATGGCTAAAAAACAATATTTTTTTCATAATTTTGTAAACCAACTTTTGGAACTTCAGTATCTATCTCTCCACCAAGTTTCGTGACAATCGGTGCAGTAGCGGCGGAGTACGACCCCGGACGGATAGACAGACGGACGGACATGACGAAACTAAAAGGGTTCCTTCTGGACTACGGAACCCTAAAAAATGTGGTATATATGGCGTTGCCAGAAGGGCCCAGAATAGGCCCTTCTGGCAACGTAGCTTTCGGCCAATAAGGCAAAAGATGAGAGTTGCTGCTCTCCAAAGGCTTTTGCCATTATTTCTCAGATTGGCCCTTCAGGCTATGCATGCACGTATACGCGGCCCATCAGGCAATATGAGAGTTTGCTGTCTCTTCAAGCCTTGCGCACACAGGCAACGCCCAAAGCCGAGGTCGGTCCCTCCAGGGGGCCCTTTGGTGATGTTGTTTATAAAGGTTGAGGGCACTCTGCCCTCGTCTCAAACGCCCGGTGAAGTAGTAAACGCTCACTTGGAGCTAGCTACATAGTCATTAAAAAAAAAGAACTACTGCGCCAGTGCTTCAGTTGACCGCGGCTTAAATACTATCCCGTTTCTTTGTATTGTTTCTTGACACGTCAATCAAGGGTTTAACAACCCTCCATACCGTTTCTTTGGCGTCAGTCAACCAGGGGTCTACAAGAATCTTCGTGAGGCCGCCGCCGCCCGCCGACCTCAAGAGCCCACACGCAAAAAATCAAGATAACGAATTTAAGCCCGTGCTGTTCAGTCTGGTCGCCCATGTTCAACTATTCTAGGTATTTGGGCGGACTGAAGCACTCCTGGGTATTATAATATTATACCCAGCTGTGCTTCAGTGCTTGTACGGTGCAGCCGTACAATTCCGCTGGCTCAAAATTTTGCGCTATGTGCGTCATTTTTATTGCAACAATTGTCAGTACACGTTTTGGCTAGCATACAGCTACGCGTACTCCCGATCGCCGCAATAGTGATCAAATTATCATTTCTATCATTTATCATTAGTATTTCCAATAGTATAAGTTTAGTGTAGTAGTTATCAGTATCCATAATCAGTGTAAATTAGTGCGAAAAACAATATATACATTTTTATATTGAACTTGTCAGACTTTAATTTTTGGCTAGCTCCGTGGCGCAGCGGTCAACACGCCAGCCTGCGACACGAGAGTGCCCGGGTTCGATCCCCGGCCAGGTCAAGATGGAAAATGATCTTTTTCAGATTGGCCTGGGTCTTGGATGTGTATCTATATATGTATTTGTTATAACATATAGTATCGTTGAGTTAATATCCCATA
The DNA here is from genome assembly GCA_947532085.1 of Elegia similella. Taxonomy (NCBI): domain Eukaryota; kingdom Metazoa; phylum Arthropoda; class Insecta; order Lepidoptera; family Pyralidae; genus Elegia; species Elegia similella. The sequence continues at coordinate 23,267,800 of OX383944.1, read as the reverse complement.
ACACAAGTCTCGAACTTACTTTGGGGCTAGCTATCTGTGTGATTTGTCCGTATATATTTATTTATTAAATTTATCACGTCAATCAATGAAGCATTCATATGTACGGGTGATCAGGGGCCCTTACAGTCCTATCATTATCATTTCATGTAGGTGACACGGTCCAATCGACCATGCACAATTGCACACCCTATGTAGTATGGTATGTCAACATTTGTCTATAGTACTATTAGTACTTAGAATGAATGTACTGTTCAAAACAATGCCTTACCAGGTTTTGATTAGTATAGGGCTCCCTATATTTTGTGTTCCAAAAGGGGTTGGAGACCCTCCAGAATATTCCCATATATGAAACTGTAAGTTGCCAAAGTTATTCTTGGTCAAGTTAGTTAGAAAAACTAAGTAGTTAGATACATACCACCATGCCCAGTCCAGTGGTGAAGACACCCGCATGTCGCACCACACAGTCCCCGGTCTTTGCCATGCACTTAACCTTGCCACAATGGGCGCACGTCGGCAGCCTCTGTAGTGCTTGGCAGAAGTAGCAGAAAGCACGGTTCTTTTGCTTCCTTTAAAAAATTTTAAAATAATTTTAAACAACTGTCAAAAGTGCAGTGGGAGTCACTGCCGAAAATCTGGCTTTATGGGAATTCGCCCATGTTGAATTTGGTTAATTTTGGCGCCATCTTGCTGTCAATTAAATTTTGTAGTTACATGGATTTAATGATAATTATTAAATTCAATTAATTTACTGTCAATTTTGGAAGATCAACAAAATAAAACTGTCTTATACATAACAATAAACAAAAACTTATAAAAATACAATCAATATTAACCTGATTATAGCGAATCTTAAATTACAATGACCTGTAATCGTAAGTACCTACCTATTTTATTCAATGAAGATCATCATGTTATCCACATTGATTTCCTTTAATTGAGAAGAATACTAAGCAGTATTCCTATTTATAAATTTTATGTGCACATTAAATAATTAGGACCTAAGAGTTTCTCATCAAGGAATGTGGTACATATACCTAGTACTCGTAGCTGCTTTTAGTAGTTTGTTGCCGCTTCTTCTGCACTCCGCCTTGGAAGCGGCGTAAATTTAGCTCTAAGTTATTGACGTCAACAATAATAATGTTGTAAATAACAATGTGTTATTTAAGTTAACGTTCACCAAATTATATTTAAAATATCTTACGATGAATAAAATATTTGATTATTGTCTATTGAGTCAACGAAAAAAAGTCAATATGTAAGATTCCATGAGTAATCTCATGGAATCTTACATAGGTATTTAATTTACGTTGTTGTGTTACGTCGGTACTTAATTTATTCTTTACAATACGTTATAGTAGACCTATTAGTAGAATTAAATTTCGTTGTGTTAGTTACCTATTTGATTTATTAAATAATTTTGTTTCAATTCAGATGTAAAAAGAACCTGCAAATAGGGCATGGATACCGGTATACCGAAATACCGGTAAAAAAAAATTTGATACCGGTATTTGAGGATGAAATACCGGTAATTAGGTATTTTGAAAATTTTTATTTATTTCTTCAAGGTTGTTTAAAGTCTATGAAGAACGTTCGATTTCTATGGTTCATAGTGTTGTTCATACTGCTGATGAGTTTTTAAACAAATTTAACTACTCAAGACACTGCATGAGACCATTGGCACAAATAGCCTCCTTAATTACATCAAGCCAGCACTTCTTGGGTTTCTCGCTTCTGCCGGGACTCGGTGGAGGCGGCATGGCCAGACAATTGTTTTCTATGTAATTTCCTGGTTTTCGCAAGATATGACCGTACCAGCGTAGGCGGCCCTGCAGGAGCGTTGTCCCGTTCGCGAAACTCTACACATCCAGCGCTGCATATCCATTTGTGACACGCAGATCCCTCTTTTGAGCCACTCACGTAGCCTGTGCTTCACTTCCATATAAAAGGACAAGTTTAAAATGTCCTGTCCTTTCAGTTTAACCGACATGTTTGGGTCACAAATGACACAAGTCACCACGCGCCACTTTGTCCGCGCTGCCGTTATGCAAGCTTTGATATCTGTGGACGCGTAAAGGTCAGATCACAGGTATTTAAACTGGTCAGTACGCTCGACCACGTTTCCGCCTATGCGTTCAAGTACGGAATCTGTAATGTTGTAATCCATGTACTCAGTCTTCGCCACATTTATTTTCAAGCCGCCGTTCTCAAGCGACTCCTTCCACATATTCATGCGTCGCACACGACTTCCCCTTTCCGCATCTGCCAGTGCAATATCGTCAGTATACATGCATTAGCAGCCACAGAGATAATTCATGTGTATTTCTGATGACTTTTGACACTTCTTCTAATATGGCAAGGATTAAGTAGGAGCTGGGAACCAAGCCTTAGTGGACTCAACTGTGACGGTTCACCAACAACTACCCTAACTCTGGAATCGGAGTGACGGTACAAGTCGCAGATATTGTCAATACTTCAATGCCCACCAGATCATCCCTCGTACATACAGAAACAGGAAGTGGAGAGGTGTGTTCTTCCGTCTGTATTTCTCCATGAAAACCCTTAGGGCATAGTTTTTTCTTATCATTAGAGAGTAAAACTAATTTTAATATATATTTGATTGTGATATTTGTGCCAAGGAAACAATTTAAATAATTTTTTGATTAAACCTAACGCGAGATAATAACATTATTTATATGTGAATTACGGGTTACTCACGTACGAAGTCAGCTACAGGCCGACATGTTTCAACCTCATCCGGAGGTCTTCCTCAGGGCGAATGTGAACCGAGACGCGCGCACGGGACTCGAGAGCGAGTGCGAATCGGGACGACTCCGTGCGCGCGTCTCGGTTCACATTCGCCCTGAGGAAGACCTCTGGATGAGGTTGAAACATGTCGGCCTGTAGCTGACTTCGTACGTGAGTAACCCGTAATTCACATATAAATAATTTAAATAATTCTTGGATCAAATAACGTATTTTCTTTAGTATTCTTGATTACCTTCAAGGAGTTGATAAATAGTTTCAGTGTTTCTACCACATAGCCTAAAAAACAACTTTAATCACTCTCCGGAAACAAGACTTACCAATCGCTATTGGAATAATTTAAACACAAAAAAAATACTGAAATTTCAGTATACCGGTTTTTGAAATTTTAATACCGGTATCAATACCAGTATGAAAATCATTTAGGTATTCCATGCCCTACCTACAAAATATGATATATCTCAACTCTAATGAAGCAATGAGTATAAAAATCAAAATTCGATCAAGTCAAAGTAGCCAATAAAGTAAAAAGGCAGCAACTGACAAGCAGTAATTATTCCCTTTCTGAGTGAGCCTATCTTGGGATGAATGCAAAAATTCTATGAAGTTTGTCGAATCATAATGAGTTGCAATGTAACTGGTGAATCTACCTACCTGTGTAAATAAAAATAAGTACTTGATATAGCTATCTAGTTTTTTTTCATATCATTGGGTAATAATACCTAGTATGTACCAACAGGGAAAGCTATGCCAGCTGCTACATGCAAGGTATACCACCTTTACCTCTATGGACATCCAAAAATATGGCTAACGTTTTGCTCCAAATAGGTAAAATATTAAAAAAAATTGTATATCAAATCACCTTAATGGAACTCTAGGCGATGTCTATGGTGTTTGTTGCCTAGAGAAAACCTAAGGCAGTCAGTCATCTGATACTAGTAATAGTATCTTCTTCGTAGTTTGTGATGGCAGTTCTTGGCGGGAATTTCTGCAGGCTGCATGGCTTTTGTTTTATATTGTTTTGCAAATTGTTTCTAGTGGACTTTATAATGTGAAATTGGTGTAATTTAGTGTTATAAATACCCATGTTTGTGAACAAGTGTGGAATAACTAAAATAAAGTGTCATGGTGATTGTAGTGAGATTTACTTAGCGGGCTGGCGTTTGCTCGCCTCGTTGCGTCGTTAATGATCAAGCCAGTGGATTCGTGGGAATTGTCGCCATCCATGTCGGCTCCGTCGAAATCAGCGAAATTAATTACACCGTCATTTCGTTGCTACACAAGCAAGAATTATTAAAGAGGCAATAAGGATAAAAAGGTCAAACCAATTTTATAGAAGCCACAGATTGCTACTACAAGAAAGTTTAGCCTGAGTAATTTAGGAATGATTGTGATGTGAAGTCGGAGATGGGATGCAAGACTGTGATATAAAATAGGGCAGTGATTGAGGAGTTGCACACTAACTTCTGGCATTTATCGCACTCCATGGGCACGTTGCACGGGTGCTGCGCCAAGTCCACGTTCTCACGCGCATTGCGGATTTCCTTTTGCCGCTGCCGCTGCTTCTCAGCTTTCTTTCGTTGACCAGTCTTCTTTTTCGGCATTTTTCTTCACCGAGTCGCCGGTTGAAACAGAGTGACGGCGAAGCGAAATCAGCTGGTGACGTATCACCTATCGTATCACACTCCTTCTTTTATCGTTACAAATGGTGCAATACAGCTACAGGAGAGAAAGGTTTACAGGTTATTATTACATATTTTATACAATACCGTTCAAATCAAAATTATTTTAGTCAAATTTCTTGGCAAAAATAACCACAAAAACTGTTTCACGTCAAAAATGTGACAATCACAGAACAATATTATAAGCGGCGATGCGATTACATTACCCAATTTATCGGGCCGATCCGTCGGGAACTGCCGATATTTAAGCGCTTATTACACTATCCAATTTTTAGGAAACCTAATTAAGCGCCTATTACACTATCCAATTTTTAGGAAATCTAATTAGGAACGGTTAGGAACCTAAATTGGAAGCTAGTGATCACACTACACTAAATTGGTTCCTAAATCGGGACAACGCACAGTCCATCGACCGATTGCGCTGGGGTTGCACGTCGCTATCAATGGCGCCGTATTTATCAAAGCAACAGAAAATAGGGTTTGCTTTAGCCGTAGCAGTGGGAACAATCGATATAAAAAGAAGGAAAAAGAGAAATGCTGGGTTAAAGAATATTTATCATTAAGAAAAAAATTGAGCCTGAAGATTTGTTGACAGACATGATTTTTTATAGATAACGGTACGGAACCCTTCGTGCGCGAGTCCGACTCGCACTTGGCCGGAATCCTTATCCTTATCCTTACTAATATTATAAATGCGAAAGTGAGTTTGTTTGTTTGTTTGTTTGTTACGCTTTCACGCCGTAACTAGGTACTGAACCGATCATCATGAATTTTTGCATACAAGTTCTCTGGAGTACGGAGAAGGACATTGGCTACCTTTTATCCCGGGAAAAAGTACTATTCCCGAAGGATCGACATTGACGCGGGCGGAGCCGCGGGCGAAAGCTAGTTTATTATAATATATATAATATAATAACTCATTTATTTCAGGCAATAGTATTGTACTTACAATTATGTACAATACCAGAGGCCCATATTATAAATACCTTACAGACTAACATACATAAAGTTCATAAAATAAATACCTTATAACTAACATAAATAATATATATCCTATCCTATATCACACGTAGTGCCGGCGACGTGTGACGCGCGGTGACGTCAGGCAGCCGACCTCGGAACCTCCGAAACAAGACTCCCTGCGGCCAAAAGTCCTCCTTCATGAAGGTTGGCAGATGATGCGTCGGCACTCTCACCACATAAGAATTGAAATTCGCTTTGTGGCGAGACTGCAAACGTTCAACCCTCAAGGTGAAGGTGGACTTCTTTCGGACGTAGTCCACGACCTCCTCTACCGTCGTGGACCAGTGCAGTCGGGACACGTACAGCTGCGTCGATGGTACGGCAGGACGCAGCGAAGAATCCTGTCCGGTCGGCGCGGTTCCGCAGTGGTTGCGGCTCGCGGGCTTCCTCTTCTTCCTTTCCACCTTAATGAAGCCCTCTTCGTCGCGCTGGTTCCTCTCGGGACCCGGTGGTGGCAACGACTTGGTGGGAGCTGGCTTACGCCGTCTCCCTGTTTTCCCCTGTGCCGAAGGCCGCTTCGTGGTATCGGCGAGGGTGGTGGCGGGCGCAGGCGCAGCGGCATAGGCACGTGGCGGCGGCGCACTCGGGCTCGACGTCACCGGGGCGGGTGCGGGGGAGCGGGCGGCGGGCTGTGTAGCGCGCACAACAACAGGCGGCGACGGCAAACTGCTGATGGAGACATTTTGCGCGCCACCTCGTCGCCACTTTTCAAAGTTAATAATTCGGTACGTAACTCACCGATGGTGGATTCAGAGACCCCTAACCTAAACTGTACTTCGGCCAGGCTTGCTTTCAGGGCGGTGATGTCCTTTAGCAACCTGGTGACGTCGACGTGGTCAAATGTGACGGGAGGCAGCTTGTCCAGCCGCTTCGCCACGAATGTGGGCACGTCGTCCGGGTCAGTCACCTTCAGCAGGTTGATGACATCCTGCAGACTCCTCTCACCCCTTTCATCCCTTCTGCGGGACGGCATTCGATCAGCCATGCCGAGACTCCTGTACAGCAGCTCCTTGCCACTGCAAATCTCCTCTTCCTTGAAGTTAGACTTGCAGATCTGCAAGATGCTGATCTCGTCCATGGTGTCGATGGCGTGTTGGATGAACGCCAACAGTTCGTTCGCTATGAGTGTTTCGGAACTCATAGCGATATCAGGCAGCGGCTGAGCCGCGCAATTTGCGAATTGACTCTAACAGCGATTACATATTCCAATTTGCTAAAAATTGGATAGTGTAATAAGCGCTTTAGAGTAGATTGGATCCGATTTAGTCGAGATCTGAGGTCCCGACCGCTCTGTTTCCTAAATTGTCTCCGATTTAGGACAGTGTAATCGCAACGCTACGATTTAGGACGACTATTTGCCGGTCCGCGCTTAGTCTTGGGCTTAATCGGACATTTCCGGATTCGCACCTAAATAGTACAGTCCGAATAATGTACTAGTACAGGTTATTAGTGCTATTAGTACCTATTCGTACCGCGCTTCGCAGCAATGTCCGCACGAACATGAAAACGAAACGTAATAAACGGTTGTGCATGGAACACACAATTCAAATTAAAAGTCAAAATGTATTTACAGCGTTTTAAGCGCTGATCAACATTTTCTACTTCGTACGCACGACGCTTTAAAGCCCGTTAGCGTTGCTTAGATTCATCTCTCATCTCCGGCATGGATATCTCTAGCATTAACAGCGATCTAAGCGCTAATCACCATTGTCTACATGTGTACGCACGACGATTTCAAGCGCGTTAGCGATATTTAGTTTCATCTCCAACATTGACATTTCTAGGAATCTAGCAATAAAACGCGCTAAATAAGATCGACTATGATTATATATATACGGACAATATATAATATATTATATAACTAATAATTGAACGTATGCCGCTTTAAAGCAGATTTGTTTAGCTGAAAGTGTTCAACAAACCATAGCGCAAAGGATAGCGTATCGCTGTCTCGCAGACTTTCGGTTTGACAGAATGAGAACAAACGAAACACGAAAGTACGAAAGGTACGATTAGTCCGAAATGTCAGATTAAGAGCACGAGTATGGTAACGTTACTTTTAGTACAGTGCCGAGTATTAGTACCTATTAGTACATCGTACGTGTACTACTCAAGACTATCCGCGATTGGTCGAAGTGGACGTATGCAATGGCGACTGTCTCAAAAGCGGCGGCATTGCCCACCGAAAAAGAAGTGTTATTACAGATAATCGAAATGTATAGGGAAATGACCTATCTTTATAATAAAAAACCGGCCAAGAGCGAGTCAGACTCGCGCATGAAGGGTTCCGTACCGTTATCTGTAAAAAAATCGAAAAAAAATCATTTCTGTTGCATGGGAGCCCCCCTTTAATATTTATTTTATTCTATTTTTTTAGTATTTGTTGTTATAGCGGCAACAGAAATACATCTGTGAAATTTCAACTGTCTAACTATTACGGTTCATGAGATACAGCCTGGTGACAGACGGACAGACAGACAGATAGACAGACGGACAGCAGACCGATATTAATAGGGTCCCGTTTTAACCCTTTGGGTACGGAACCCTAAAAATGACAAAACCTTTTTTAATAAGCCATTGAATACCAGACATAACAAATCGTCAGGCTCAATTTTTTTTCTTAATGATAAATTTTCTTTAACCCAGCATTTTCTCTTTTTCCTTTTTCTTATATCTATTGTTCCCACTGCTACGGCTAAGGCAAGCCCTACTTATTTTCTGTTGCTTTGATAAATACGGCGCCATACATACTCTTTCAAATCTGTAATTGATAACGACGTGCAACCCCAGCGCAATCGGTCGATGGACTGTGCGTTGTCCCGATTTAGAAAACAATTTAGTGTAGTGTGATCACTAGCTTCCAATTTAGGTTCCTAACCGTTCCTAATTAGATTTTCTAAAATTTGGATAGTGTAATAGGCGCTTAAGCGCTTAAGAGTTAGACCGTTCAGTCTGCGCTCGCGTCCACAGGGAGCAGACGTGCGCGTGCGCCACGTATATTTAATTCATATTAAGTGTGTCTTGTCTTGTTTGTCTTGTTTGCGTTACCTTTACAATAATGGCGCGCAGTAAGGAAAAATAGTTTTTCATATGAAACGATTATGAAGAAATTTAATTGGACCAAATTGAAAGCATAGGTACTCTTTAAAAAAAAGAACAAATAACAGTTTTTAAAATTGGTTTAAAAATGACGGAGTTCTGAGGTGACAAAAATTAAAATAAATACAACCAAATTGATATTAACCTCTCCTTTTTTTGGTCGGTAGAAAATTATTATTAAGCATGACTGCATGCTAGAGTTGTACCATGAGATGCTATGTTTATGACAAAAATAATCATCAAGATTATTTGAATAAAGAATTACAAAAGAAACATGTTTTTTTGCTACGGCAAATTTTTTGGTCTTAGAAATTGCAGGTGCCATTACAACCGCCAACGTCGACGTCTTGCGTGCGAATGAGCAAGCCGCGTTTTTCAGTCTAGTGTAATAGCGAGCGGTCTAATTAGACTCGAAGACAGACTGAATACCGTGTGCTAAATAACGCGTAGTCTACTAGGCGCTTTAGTGACAACAAATATTATCTTATCTCTTTGGACCAGATGACCAGATATTTACAAAAATATCGAAGTACCTCAGAAATATTTTTTTTTAAATAGGTTTTTTTTTATTAATTCAGTCATCCATCGCTGAGAGTCATCGTCATTGCAGTAAATGTTACAAATTGTATTTTTTTTATCCAAAGATTACCCTAAAAGAATAAGTCAAGCGCATAACAGAAAATCATTTTACTTAAACCTACTTACTTACCTAACTTACGTACCTATTTAGTTGGATTGATAGATTGGTTGGATGCACGGAATAATGTTGGATGATTCGAATCGAAACTCTTTGTTGAGGTGAAAACTTATTTAGGGGCGTTGTGCACTTATTGGGATGGATAAAAAATGTTAAGCTCGCATCAGGATGGGACACGTGACCTGATTGAAAATTCATTAGACGAACACGTGATCTGAGACACCCGCAAAGGCGAGTTTTCACTTCTGCCGGCACTCCCGGAGTGCTATTTTTGAAATGATGCCATTCGTAAACGAGCGATTTTCCCATACAACAATTGCTCGAAGACGAGTGTCACACTTTCAAAAATAGTACCCCCGGAGTGCTACCCGTTTTTTTGTTATTCTTCCACGGCGACGGGGCGGCTGCTTCATGTCATCATGCAGCATGACATTTGTATTGACTAAATCCGGGTAGTTCCCTAAACATAACGCACGCTAGGACACGGATTTGAAAGTGTATGTCGCTAGGACGATCGCTACGGTGTTGTCATACCTTTTTAACCATACTAATATTGTAAATGCGAAAGTAACTCTGTCTGTATGTCTTCTTTACACGCTTCAACCATTGAACCAATTTGGATGAAATTTGGTATGGAGGTAGTTTAAAGCCCGGGGAAGGACATAGGGTACCTTTAATTCCGGGAAATTCCACTGTTCCCGAGGGATCGACACTAACGCGGGTGGAGCCGCAGGCAAAAGGTAAACCTGACTTATTATAAAGCGCAGCCGAAACTACTGTGCCTAGAAAATTGAAATTTAGTATAGGGGTTCTTTTTATGATGTAAGAAAGGATTTTTAGAAATCCTACCCCTAAGGGGGTGAAAGGGGGGGGGATGAAGTTTTTATGGACTTTTCTCATTTCTGGACTTAGAAGTATGAAAGTAATCAGTTCTCGATTAAAATTAAAAAAGATCTGTGCAGGCGAAAATGACCAAATTCCTCCTTAAAGGGGTAAAATAGAGGAGTATAGTTTGTATGGAAATTTTCTCATTTCTGGACTTGGAAGTATGAAAATAAGTATATATATTTAAGTTCTAGATATCAATTAACCGGCCAAGTGTGAGTCGGACTCGCGCACTAAGAGTTCCGCATCATTATATATAGAAACAGCAAAAAAAACTCCATACATTTTGTTCGGCCGACTGTAACTATATAAGTTAGTATAGGGAAAACAAAATGCTATTGGTGTTTTTTGTGATCTTTCCAAAGCACTTGATTGCGTAGACTGCAATAACCTTCTCTCGAAGCTGGAGCATTACGGAATAAGAGAGAAATCTCGTGATTTAATTCAATCTTATTTAAGTGGGTGAACTCAAAAACAAACCGATTCTTTTGACGTGGTTAATAGTACTTTAGCTCAGGTGTTGGATTGGTTCACAGGGAACAATCTATTGCTAAACGCTAAGAAAACGAAATGTATAAAATTTTGCTTACCAAATTTAAAAAAAAAATCCTACACGAATAATAATGGATAATGAACCACTAGATTAAACAACTAAAACAAAATTTCTTGGAATAACCCTTGATGCTGGGCTTTAATGGGGTGCCCATATTACTACGTATGACGTTCAAAAAGAGATACATGTATCCAATTTTGAATAAAAATCTTTGACTTGACTTGACTTGACTTGACTTGACTTGACTTGACTTGACTTGACTTGACTTGACTTGACTTGACTTGACTACGTTAGCGGGTAAAATTAGTTCTGCAGCTTATGCTGTTAGGAGAATTAGAGAACTGACCGATGTTGATACTGCGCGTTTGGTATTTATCAGTTACTTTCATAGTGTTATGTTTTACTCGATTTTACTACGGTGTAACGCTGCAGAAGTAAACACCATACTTCTCCTGCAGAAACGCGCTATCAGATTTTATGTTTGTGCGCCATAATCTTGATCTGTATAAGAAAAATAGTGATATTCATGATCGAAACACGAGAAATAAAAATAAATCATCTACACCAGTTTTGCTATTGCAGGAAACTATGGATTAATTTCTGGGTCTAGGAGTACGCTTCTATAATAAAATTCCTGCAGAAATATTATGTCTGCCTATACTTAAGTTTAAAGCGACTGTAAAAAACCAGTTAGTAAAAAAGGCTTATTACTGCATTGCCGATTATATAATTGAAAAAAATGCTTGACAATTAATATAAATCTATTTAATAATATAATACATGTAAACAATATAATCGGAGCCCTTCAGGCACATAGGAATGCCTGAAGGGTGCCTGCCAAAACGGTAAGCGCAAACACTGCGCACGGACCTCACTACGTAGCGAGGGTGGAGAACCTCCTTAAGGGCCATTCTCCGAACGGTGGTATACTGGACGTGACGGAGACGACAGTACGGATGGGAGTCTCGCGGATCCTCCCGGGGTGCACAACGCCAGAGGGGCGCTGGCCAAAGCCGGTCTGCTCCATCTTAGAGCACGGGCCCCGCATAGATGCGGGGGTGGGGAATGCGCCGCGAGTACATTCCTCCGGTTGCAGGTCGTCCTAGGCTACGTCTGCGTGATCCCGCCTCGGCGGGGGTGTGGGACGCACCGAGGGTGCACCCTCCAAACGGGTGGCGGAGCGCCTGAGGGGCGCCCGCAAAACCTCTGCCGCGGGGCACGGGAGAGCGAGACGTGCAGAAGGCACGTCCTCCAGCGGGTAGCGGGGAAGCCTGAGGGGCAACCGCTATCGGAGCGCGCGGACCCCCCCCCCCCCCCACGGCGGCGTGGGGGAGAGGTGAGACGGCGGGGGACCTGCTGGAGGCATGTCGATTCGCACGAGGTCCTATCGCGACGGATGCTTTGTAGCAATATTGAACCGTTTACCTACATGCATAGATTGAGCATAGTGTTGTGGAAGCGTGGACAACAAGATCTTCGATGGTCTACTTCGTGTAAACTGATGTAAATACAGTGGTAAATTATCACTATGGTTGAGTCATATTGTAAATAATCTACGAGCAGTCAATTAAGAAGAAAATGTTCATATTTTAAGTTCTGCAGGAGTAGTACTTACTCATCATCATTTATACATTTGGTGCCCGAGCACTCTTTTCTTATTTGTCGAGTAATTGCAAACCCATCGCGATCAAGTCCCGCAGACATAGCGACGAGGATAATTATTTTATCAAGAAAGAAATAGAGGAACTTCTTGCTGAGAGCGTAATAGAGGAAAGCAGATCACCTTGGAGGGCTCAAGTACTTGTTACTAAAAGTGAAACCCACAGAAAAAGGTTAGTTATTGACTACTCACAAACAATTAATAGATACACTGAATTAGATGCATATCCTTTCCCTAATATCGAGGAATTAGTATCTAAAGTTGCTAAAAATAGCTTTTTCAGCACTCTGGATCTAAAAAGTGCTTATCATAAAATCCTATTCAACCTAAAGACAAAATATACCCTGCTTTTGAAACCCTTGGGAACCTTTATCAGTTCAGACGTATTCCTTTTGGAGTAACCAACGGGAACGGCTTTTCTTTCCAGAGAGGTACAAGAATTTTTACATTCTCGTGGTATTGCCACTAGCCGAACTACTGCATACAATTCGCAGGGTAATGGACAAGTAGAAAAACTGAATTCAACCTTGTGGAAGACTATACTTCTTGCACTTAAAACAAAAAAGCTTGAAATCGAGCACTGGGAGCAAGTGTTACCCCAAACTCTACATTCTATTCGTTCTTTATTATGTACGGCTACAAACTGCACACCACACGAACGAATGTTCATTCATCCCCGAAGATCGTGTGATGGAATTTCTGTCCCGATCCCAACATGGCTGACAAACTCGGGACGAGTACATATGAAGAAATTCAATCGCCTTAGCAAATACCAACCGTTAGTAGAGGAAGTTGAACTACTACATAGCAATCCCGACTTTTCTTTCGTCAGGTTAATAGATGGGCGAGAAGTCTCGGTCTCGAACAGGCATCTGGCCCCTTTGGGAACAGATGGAGAAGATCTGAGAATCGATGAAAGTTCGCAGATTGGAAATATAGCTGAAAATGAATTACCTGAAGAAACAAATCATGACGACAATAGTCAAAATTTGGTTACATCGCCTAATGTGGAAGCTGAAGAAGTCCGTGGTATTTCACATGAGATGACAGATCCACGAAACGAACCGAGTCTCCATTCCAATTCTCCTGTGTTGTTACGGAGGTCCAGCCGCCTACGCAAATCACCTAAATATTTAGAAGATTACATAGTTCAGAAAACTAGCGCGGGAGAATGATGTAGACCTCCTTTCATGAATTTTGAAATAATGTGTTTTTTAATTATGACGCTTGTCATGTCAATCTTTATTATTGCTGTCAGTTTTCTTTTAGTTGATTAAACCTTTAAATTCTAAAGGTTTACTTATTTCACATGTCATCCGAGGGGTATGAACCAGAGGGGTGCGCGGTACCCCGCAACGCGGGAGGCTCTGACGCCACCCCACTAAAAAGCGCGGGGGGAGGTGTTGGAGGTACCCAAACTTTGCTCGTGGTCGACCAAACGGAAGGGGAAGGTCGAAAGGCGAGGGGCGAAGGGTAATATTCACCATGGGAGGGGGCGGGGGACGCCATCCGGATTTTGCCCGGAATGACGTTTGGGAAGTGAGGTGAGGGGAAAGGGAAGCCCAAGATGATCACAGCTGTGGCCAAAAGCCCGCAGGGCGGGGACTGCCGAGAGCAGAATGGGCCTTGCTAATTTTTTTTTTTTTTTTGAAGTGACTATGTAGCTAGCTCCAAGTGAGCTTTCGCTACTTCACCGGGCGTTTGAGGCGAGGGCAGAGTGCCCTCAACCTTTATAGGCAACATCACCAAAGGGCCCCCAGGAGGGACGGACCTCGGCTTTGGGCGTTGCCTGTGTGCGCAAGGCTTGGAGAGACAGCAAACTCTCATATTGCCTGATGGGCCGCGTATGCGTGCATGCAAGCCTGAAGGGCCAATCTGAGAATCAATGGCAAAAGCCTTTGGAGAGCAGCAACTCTCATCTTTTGCCTTATGGGCCGAAAGCTACGTTGCCAGAAGGGCCTATCCTGGGTGCAAGTCACCCGGGACCGCCGGGCGGTCACCAGTAATCGGAGCTAATCCTACTCTACGCACTCTGTTCCGGTGTCGAGTGCGACGGGGTCGGATAGTGGGATTCCTCCGGCTATTCGGAGCCGGAGAGGGGTCGGGGCGGGCTTGTGCGATGTCAATAGGATCATCGGGATCGTCAAGTACGTTCCTAGGACGTCTACGACGTAAGGTCGTATCGTGTTGGTTGGGGGAGTAGTTAGCGGCTTGCACCACTAACGGATTGGGGTGGCGTGCAGCATTCTCAAAGAAACGCTTGGAGGCGTTTTTGAGAAAGCCGCGGATGGACGGGAGATCTAAGTCACGGTGTAAGTCTGTCATGCGCAAGTACCGGTGATTGCCAGTGGCACGTCGAACGAACCGATTCTGCAAACGTTGCAGCCGTAGGATGTGGGAGGGCGCGATATGGGAAAAGACTACGCCGGCGTAGGTCATGATAGGGCGGACGCAAAGCTTATAGAGTGTCAACTTATTTCTAAGTGACATCTTAGCATTGCCTATCATGGGGTTGAGGCGGCCTAATAGGAAGGCGGCATGGTTGCGAACTTTGGTGATGTGGGGACCGAAGGTCATTGCTCTATCGAGTACGACTCCAAGGTATTTAGCCTTGGGTGCCCACTGAATGGGCTTTCCGTACAGCGATACTGACCCTAACGGGGGAAGTTCTGCCCCGGACATGGTGATTTTCTGACGTGTCACAGCGCGGCTATCCTTTGAGAAAAACACAGCTGTGCTTTTCTCCGGATTAACCTCGATGCGCCACCTCTTGAACCACATGCCGAGAGCGTCCACGGCGGACTGTAAACGGTTAACGATAACCGATTTTATGTGATGGGACGTGTAGAGTGCTGTGTCGTCGGCGAACAGTGCCACTTCTACATTTGGGGTCTTGGGGATATCGCTTGTGTACAGCGAGTATAGGAGGGGCGAGAGAACGGCGCCTTGCGGGACGCCGGCTCGAATGGGACGGGGGCTCGAGAGACATCCCTCTACTCTGTACCGAAAAGACCGATTCGACAAAAAGTCTCGTATGATGTGCACGAGACTGTCCGGCAGGCCCAAGTTGTCCAACTTGGTGATCAAGCCAGAATGCCAGACTTTGTCGAAGGCTTTCGCTACATCGAAGAAGAGTGCTCCCGTGGGGCGACCCCAGTTCCTTAGTTTGAGGATATGCTCCGTGAGGCGGTGCAATTGGTGATGACACGCGTGTTTGGCCCGGAAACCAAACTGCTCGTCAGGGATAAGACTTTTGGACTCTACATAGTCCTTAAGTCTTTTGAGCAAGATCCGTTCGTAGATCTTGCCTGGGCCTTGCTAAGCGCGCGTCGTTGCTTTTATAGACTCCTAACTGGTTTGATCCAGTTCTTGGCCTACGTGACCGAACGGGCGTGCGCCGGTTAATCGCTGTGTGTGTGCGTTTACATTACTTGCCTACGAGTATCTCTGTAGTGCGGTGTTTGTGACGGTATCTTCGAAGAATGCTACCTCACACGTTCAAGAAGAGATACATGTATCCAATTTTGAATAAAAATCTTTCACTTTGACTTTATAGTTTTAATAATTGAAAGTACATATATGAGGTATAGACCACATTTTTTTTCAGAATTATTTTCGTAATATTTAAAAAGTTACGACTTAGTAAGATTTACTTTATGGTTACGACGGTGGGGGACACCTCAAATTTTAACTTTGTATTAGATTATCTCAAGACTGAGAGGTTTGATCGACATAGTTTCAAAGCAGTTTTTTTAAAAGACGTTTTCAACGATACCCCACAGGGTTAGTCCAATTTAATTTTTTTAATTCACTTTTCGTTGTAGGGGGGGGGGGGGGGGGCTGAAACTTTTCAGCCCCCGCTTTTTTTTCTTTCATAATTTTAAAAACCCTCTTTTGGAACTTCAATATCTATCTCTCCACCTATTTTCGAGACAATCGGAGCAGTAGCGGCGGAGTACGAGCCCGGACGGACAGACAGACGGACGGACGGACATGACGAAACTATAAGGGTTCCTTGTGGACTACGGAACCCTTTATTTTATTAAACTGTATATTTTCAACTTCGATCAATTTTCCATTAAAATCTTCTTGCTCTGGCATTTGATGGTTGTTAGTTTCACATTCACGTAACATTGAACTTAAATGTTGCTGTAATCTATTTTGCACTGAGATTTGGCACTACATTTTTGACGTGATATTTCATTTCGAGTTGGTGTCACGGTCAATCGACCATGCACGCACACCCTGGTATCAGAGTTCTTCGGAACTGTCTCTCGGCCCTGACATACTACAGACTGGAAGTGATGGTTTTTATTTACACATTCGAAAGTACCTTAAATGTAAATACTTCCAGATTTTTTCAATTTTTTTTATCCAAAATTCAATTTTTATGAATATTTGAAAAAAAAGTCCAAATGTAGGATTTATAAGCAATATTCCCATGCTTCATCACATTGGCAATGTCAATGTCAATGTCAATCTGTCAAAAAGTGATGACGTTGACTGCCAAGTCTTATGAGTTGCAAGGTTGGGGAATATTTTCCCTGAAATTTGGAAGTGTACATTGACTGTTTTTTTTTGTGATACTGCTTAGTTTCTATTGTTGTAAAATTTATTGTACTATTGAATACCTACTTCTACTATTTGCCATACTGAGGGTTTTCTGAAATGTCGCTAACCAGGCGGCAGCACTGAGAGGTTCAGTTCAGACAACTGTCAAAAGTATACATACGACACATAACGGCCTCCAGCTCTAGCTGCAGCGGCAGTAGCACCAGCAGCTGCTGCTGCTGTTCATTTCTGTGCATGCTGCGGGTGTTCATTGATTTATAAGACGATATCATATCACGTATGTGATATGATGTACGTATGTGACGTATGTGAATCATATCACTCTATCAGTGGTTAAGGCGTTTGCCTATAGACCCGGACCCGGGAGTGGTGGGTTCGATTTCAACGGGAAACATACTTTGTATAGTTGTTTCCAGTTTGGTTAGGACATTGCAGGCTTGAATCACCTGATTGTCTGATAATAAAGATGATTGCGTGCTTCGAAAGGCACGTTAAGCCGTTGGTCCTGACTGCCAGCTGGTAGTCGTTAAAGGAACCACGTCAGGGCCGAGAGACAGTTCCGAAGAACTCTGATACCAGGGTGTGCGTGCATGGTCGATTGACCGTGACGCCAACTCGAAATGAGATATCACGTAAAAAATGTAGTGCCAAATAGATTACAGCAACATTGAAGTTCAATGTTACTTAAGTGAATGTGAAACTAACAACCATCAAATGCCAGAGCAAGAAGATGTTAATGGAAAATTGATCGAAGTTGAAAATATACAGTTTAATAAAATAAAAGCAGCATAAATTCGAATAAAAGTTTTTATTTCCCTTCCATCTGGTTTGCTTTCTCTATATATTCTTTGACTATAATACATTAACATATAGGTATATTTTTTTGCTATTATTAGTAGCATAAACTACTAGGCCTTCAAACTTCGTTCAGAAGCAATTGGCGTAATTTATTCATTCGGCGGGCAACCACCAGCCCGCTAAGTAAATCTCACTTCAACAAACACACCAAGTGAATTTATTATAGTGCAGTATCAAAAATGACGGTCCTTGTACGCTGTACGAATTTCGGGAAATATATTCCCCAACCTGGCAACTCATAAGACTTGGCTGTCAACGTCATCATTATTTGACAGATTGACAATGACATTGACATTGTCATGTGGTTAAGCATGGGAATATTGCTTTATAAATCCTACATTTGGGATTTTTTTCAAAAATTCATAAAAAATTTAATTATGGATGAAAAAAATTGAAAAAATTCTGGAAGTATTTACATTTAATGTACTTTCTAAACTTAAAATCCATCACTTCTGGTCTGTAGTATGTTGTCAATTAGTTGATTTACAAGATTTAGTAAAAGCGCGGGAAAACTTTATACTTGATAGTAGCCAAATAACTTACGCGTGAAAGCCGTAAAGAAGAAAACAAAACTTTACTGTCAATGTCAAATGTTGTACATGTCAGAAAGACGTTAGTTGTGTTGTTGTTATTTGTTTGATGATGAGAATCCATTTACGAATGACAAAGTTATTAGAATCAATATCTGTTATTCTGCGTACACTTTCTTATCAAACGACATTCAACGATGAAATTAAGATAACAAGAAAAACAAAACAAATGCTTTTATATACGCGAGTGGTAGTAACCCGAGGGGCGGGGTATGTTGTTTGTTTGTTTCAACTGTTGACTCCACGCCGCGCAACTGAGCTGACTCAGTAGCTCGGCGAAATGCGCAGTTAGTAGTGCCAGTCTGTAAACAGCTCGCCGCGGAGCTCGTCGGCGTCTCGCAGCAACATGGTGTCTCCGGCGAATCTGGTTAGTAACAACTTTTTACACTTTCTAATGTGATATGCCTCTGCTTAGAGTTCTATATTTAGAGCCGTTACGATGCCTCATGTACACTTCTATAAAGGAGGATGTTAGGTGGAAATAGCTCATTATTTATACGCACTGTTATCTTACTTATAGGCTCTTAAGCTGCATGCAACATAAATAGCTTGTGATAATGGTGGTTGCAGTGCAAAGAGAATCAATGAAGGGCTTCTTAAGACATATGTTCTTGAGTGTTTGTTGCATATTGAATAAAAAACAACTTCAACAATATAATTCTTTATGTATGAACTTAAAAGGATCATCATAGCAGCAAAATATTGTGATGTAAATAATGGGTGTAACAGAAAGTCAACATTGTAAATAAAAAAAAATATGTTGTTACTTATCATTTAAAATTCACATTCTATTTAAAAATTTGTAATAACAATATTTAGGGATAAATTAAAAATGTCATTCAATATTGTATTTGCTGTGATTTGAAGTGTTGGTACATAGTTTTTAATTTTTATTTTTTTGTTGTGCCCCCCTTATTTATTTTTGCCCTGGTTGCAAGACCCAGCTGGTAGTTTCATCATTCTTTTATGGTATTTGCAGAATCATCTCAGAAACATCTCTTTGTTCATTCGACCTTGCTGAAACAATATTACTTTAACCTGTCAATCGCAGAAACGCAGACACAATGGAGTTTTAATTGTTATGAGGCCGGATCTGGCCTCTCGGTGGCTGAGGGATATGCCAGTATTTTCAATTCAAATTCAAAAATTGGTTTTAAGTATTACATTTAGCAATAAACCCTTCCCAATATCGGGGCCCAGGGTGGCATCAAGCCTAAACCTGGCACTGCAGGGAACCCCTGTGTAAATCTTCTTCTATATATTTTGTTGTATTTGTCAGTGTTAAATAAGCAGGCACTCAAATATTTTCAAAAGCAATTATTTTCAAAATTACTCTTAAGCCTTTTGGCCGCATCTAGTTTTGCTTTTGGTATGTTTGATCCATTTGCCGGAAGATTGCTGCACTAATATTTTCCTACTTAGATTAAAATAAAATAAAAATGTTTATTTTGAGACTATTTAGTCCATTTCTTTTGTTAGTAAACTTATATGTAGGTGTGTTAGTACATATATTCTGCTAGTGACATTGTTGACGGCATTAAATGGCCAACAAACGGACAGTCCCCGCTGTCAGCTATTGCCTTCAGAACACTGTGAGAGCTGCCCAGCATTCGGCGCTTTTTTATGCAGGATCGCATCATAGCCATCCACTCCCGCTTGAGCAAACATAGTTGAGGCGCTACAAAACCATGGCAGCTTTAACAGTGTCCTGAAAGCATTGTTATATTGGACCCGCAAGGTTCTGTACGATTTCTTTGTGTAGTTCACCCACAGACTACTCAAGTAAAGCGACGTGCAGTACTCTTTGAATAATGTTATTTTTACTGCAGTCGAACATCGCGTGAATCTGCGTGCCAACATATTGGCTCTATTCGACAGCGCACTGTATTCTCTCTCCATGTCAACATCATCTTTTAGGTCTTCGGTTACAAAGTGCCCAGAGTATTTAAATTGTTTCAATCTCTTTAGGGACTTATCATAAAGTTTTATAGGAGGTACTACTTTGGGACACTTGTTACGGCCTTAAAAACCAAACTTGTTATAGACCTTAAAAAATTTTGGTAGTAAGTAATTTGCTCATCCATCATTCTGAAGTCAGGCTGGCAGCTTATTCATTTTTTTAAATAATTTTAGTTTTATAAAAGCACATTGCTTTAAATTTTACACACATTCCCCACATTGCTAGAACATTATTTTCATGTATATTGAATCACTGTTTTTTGAGGTACACTCGTCATCCTGATGTCACGATTTTTGAAAAGCATCAGTCGGGTTGAATGGTAGAGGTGGTTCCACAGCTATGCCGCCCATAGGCAATTAAATATTTGGTGCCTTCCATCATTTGTTTACATGCAGCAACAGGGGGAGGGGGAACAATGTTATTTGGTCGGCCCAAGTATTGCCGCCACTGTGTCAACCTTTTTGCCTTGACGTGCGGCGGCGACGGTGTGCGTCGGCACTCCTTCACCCCTCCTAACATCGCGCACCTAGCCACGTGCTTAGTTTGCCTTAGAGAAAATCCACCACTGAGTAGGACTACTGGGCCATGCGGGCTGTTCGCTTCTTTTTCTGAAGCTGATCTGGGATTAAACAATAATATTTCAGGAAAAAATGTAGTCGTCCAAAGCTCAGCAAGTTATAAACTTTGTTGATTGTTCTCTACAAAACAGTTTCTCTGAAATATGTCTGGTGTACACTGGTTAAACTATTAACATGAAATAATTCGTTCAAAATGCCCCATGTCTGTTTCAGTAGCTTTCGTCGTAGCATTCCCTTGCAGGCATGAGAAACATACTTCTGAAAAAGTATTATTTATATGTAGTTTATATATTTCTCTGTGCCCCAAACAATGTGTATGCACAATTTCATGATGATAAGTTTAGTTAGCTGCTATATGTGTGAAAGTGACACAAACATATAGTGGCATCACAAGTAGTAAAATGTTGATGATTTGTGAACTTTGAAGAATGACAGAGGACAATGATTGTTTGTGTGTGTGCAGCTGAAGCGAGTGGGCGTGGGCGGGCGGCTGGTGCCGTTCTTCAAGTGCGTGTGCGTGTACTTCGCGGCGGGCGGCGGCGGCGGCGGCGGCGCGCCGTCGCCGCTGGCCGTGGCGGCCAAGTGCGCGCCCGTGCTGTGTCTGCTGCTGCTGCTCGCGCTGCAGCGGCCCCAAGAGCGGTCAGCCTCCGACTCTACTCTTTTATTACGTTTATTTAACACTTTATTGAACCTTACAAAAATGTTATCTGTTAAGTCTGTTTACGGACGATAATATCACGTCTTTTTCCCTTGCGGGGTAGACAGAGTCTAGGTCTATAAGACTATGGCCACATTTAGCATGTTGGAGGGCATGTACTTGGAAGACGGGAACAAAATAGTGATGGGTTGTTAGCCGCATCGCTTATTGACATGACTCTACAGAATTTCGCCAAAAAAAAACAAAAGATAATCATTTGTAATAAAAACTAAACACTTTCGGATTCACATTATTATTGCTACGACGATAATTATTACGGACGATAATTTTACGTGATAACGGAAGAGAAAGAGATGCGTCCCAAGCCGAACGCTTAGGCCGACCGTGTCTCTCTATATCGCTCTCTCGCTCGCACGTGATGAGACAATATTTGGCGCGTGCAGGCGACGTTATCGCATGAAAGTACAGCAGAGTGACGGTCGGCGGCAGGTACCGGCGGCTGGTGAGCGGCGGGCTGGCGCTGTCGGCGCTGGGCGACGCGCTGCTGGAGTGGCCGCAGCTGTTCGTGGCGGGCATGGCGGCCTTCGCGGCCGCGCACGCGCTGTACGCGGCGGCCTTCGGGCTGGGCGCGGACGCGCGCGCCGCGGCCGCCGCGCTGTACGCCGCCGCGGCCGCCTACCTGGCGCTGCTGCGGCCGCCGGGCGCGCTGGCGCTGCTGGTGCCGCTGTACGCGGCGCTGGTGGCGGCCGCGGCTTGGCGCGCCGTGGCGCGGCTGTGGCGCGCGCCCAGCCGCCGCGCCGCCGCCGCCGCCGCCGGCGCGATGCTCTTCCTGCTCTCGGACGCGCTGCTCGGCTACAGCCTGTTCGGGGGGCCGCTGCCGCACAAACAGGTACTTTAACATATTCATATTATGTATGCATGGTCACCCTACACAATCTTCTGTCTTACAAATATAATTTAGTTGATATTTATTTAAATATAACCTTTAGAAATATAGAAATGGTGTCAAACTTTAGTGATACCGTTTTCACAATTTCTGACGTAACTTCAGTTTATATATAATTTCAGGTTAAGTAAATAAACACTCTAAATATTATGTTTTACGTCAAGGCTTTGTTTAGGTAACAAATTAACTCTGTTTACTTTGAGACAATTTACTTTGCGTTCTTCCGCCACCAGTTAGTTCATGCAAACTATTGCTGGCCAGCGCCCACCCACTACTGTTAGTCCCTTCATACCCGCCACCAATAGTTGATGCATGCAACCCTGGTCGATACTGCTGCATCCGTTGAGGCTGCAGCAATGTCGGCCGTCGTGCTCGCGACACGTGTTTCGCCTCTACACGAGGCATCTTCAGGCAGTGAACCCTAGATGTTGATCCTTCGAATGACAAGCAACGAATGACAAAAATTACTTTTTTTTTTTTTTTTGAAAGGACTATGTAGCTAGCTCCAAGTGAGCTTTCGCTACTTCACCGGGCGTTTGAGGCGAGGGCAGAGTGCCCTCAACCTTTATAGGCAACATCACCAAAGGGCCCCCAGGAGGGACGGACCTCGGCTTTGGGCGTTGCCTGTGTGCGCAAGGCTTGGAGAGACCGCAAACTCTCATATTGCCTGATGGGCCGCGTATGCGTGCATGCAAGCCTGAAGGGCCAATCTGAGAAGACAAAAATTACGCCGTATTGCCGCTTTTTATACTATCTGGGAGGGGGGAGGGGATTGATCGTTATTTTGGTTTTGTATTGAAAATATATTTAATAATGGGGAATTATTCAAATCTAATTGTTTATTTATCAAAGTAATATTTGACCTTTTATGTTTATTTATTTCTAATTGCTCCCATATACTCATTTTTAATCCCTTCTCCGCTGTATGTAATATTTTGTATGTGTGATTATTTAATAATGTGTGATTATTTTCCAATAGATGTTCTGCAAAATGTGATCGATCGGGGTGATTATTTTTAAACGCGTTGATATGTTCTTTATAACGAATTTTAAAATTACGTCCTGTTTGTCCAATATAAACTTGTTGACAATCATCGCAAGTTAATTTATATATACCGGATTTTTTATCTGATTGAATTTTGTCTTTAGTATTACAAAGTGATTTTAATGTTTTGTTTGTTTTGAGAGCAATATGAATATTGTTTTTTCTAAATATCTTAGCTATTTTATCTGTAATTTTACCGTAATAAGATAAACTCGCTGCATATCTTTGCGTTTTATCTTGTGGGACCGCATATAAAAGGTCTTTAATGGTGTTCTGTTTCCTTTTCAATATTATTTTATCAACGATTTTCTTACTATATCCATTCGATATAGCAATTTGATAAATAATTTGCAGTTCTTTTTTGTAATTTTTCTCATTTAAAGGAACGGTCATAAGTCTATGTATCATCGATCGATATGCAGCGAGTTTATGTTGCCATGGGTGGTTAGATGACGCGGGGATCGTTGTATCGGTGTGTGTTGGTTTACGATATATTGAAAATTCATGTTTTGTTTTGTTTCTCGCAATCGTTAAATCCAGAAAGTTTATACTATTATTTTGTTCTATTTCTGTGGTGAATTTTATTTTAGGATGAATTTTATTTAAATTAGAAACAAATAAATCTAATTGGCGATTTGTACCTGTCCAACAAATAAGTATGTCGTCGACATATCTATAGTAATAAAATATATTATTAGATTTTCTTATAATATGTTGTTGTTCGTAATTATTCATAAATAAATCTGCCATAAGTGGACTTAAAGGGGAACCCATAGCTAACCCATTATTTTGGGTATAATATTTATTATCAAATTGGAAATAGTTTTGTGTCATACATAGTCTTGTCAGTCGTATGATGTCTTCCGTCTCTCCGGGGTGTATTCTTTTCATTTCTAGTTCAAATTTTAAAATATTTAAACAATCTTCATATGGTACGTTGGTAAATAAACTTTCTACATCTAACGAAACTAATTTTGAATTTATCGGAATTTTAAGGTTTTTGATATTATCTATTAATTGCAGACTATTTTTTAGACTATTTTTAGGGTCAAAATTTATCTTTTCCCGAATATAATAATTGAGGAACTTGGCCAGCTCATATGTTGGGGCTCCAATGTAGGAAACTACTGGTCTCACTGGTACATTATCTTTATGTGTTTTTGGTTGTCCATACAACATTGGAGCATGAGTGTTCATCGGTATTATTTTTGATTTTAAATATGAATTATCTGGGAAGATAAATTTCGAGCTATTAACTGTTAATTTAAGCTGAGCTAAATATTTGTTTGTTGGATCGTGACTTATGTTTTGGAATTCTTCTTTCTCTAAAATATCGTTTACTTTTGAAATATACTGATTGCGATCTATAATTACGATTGTATTACCTTTATCGGCTTTTGTAAGTACAATATTGTTGGTATCAAGTTTTTGTTGGACAGACACAAATGTTTTATTTTCTTTTATTGACAAATTTGAAATGTAATTATATTTAGAATCAGCCGAATTAATGTTTTGAGCAATTACATGTTTAAAAAAGTTGTCTTTTTTATTTCTAATTATTGCAACTTCCGCGTCAACTGCTAATGTTTCTAAAGATTTTTGGGATAATTTTGGTGTTATACTATACTTAAGTCCCTTCTCTAATAAAGAGTTTTCTTCTTGGGTAAAATGAGTATTTGAGAGGTTTTTAACTCTGGGATAAAATGTATTTGAATTTAAAGTTGTATTATTATTATCACTATTTTTAATTGACCTTTGCTCTGAAATAAGGCGCGATAGTTTATTGTTTTGTGTCAAGTATTTAGAGTGAATAGAATTAGAGGCGAGTTCTCTAGCCTTTTGATCTATCAAATAGAATTCTATGGGATGTAAATGGTGAGCCAATTCAGTATGTAGTATTTTAAGATGTGACTTTAAATTATCTCTAACTGTAAACCAACGACGTGACTCTTCATTAAGCCAGGTTGTCTGGGCTTTCTGGATTGCTTTATGAGCTGCTAGGGAGTCTGAATTGGTTTTTATTGAAATATATTTTGGAATAACCTCATTTTGTTTACATTGTTGGTTAAACCAAAGGTTTTGAACAGCAATACGATGTAATTTTGTCTGTTTGACGTAAAACTTCACCTGATCAGCTATACATGCTGTTCTAAGATAGTTAATAGACTCAGGTGTTACTTTGCGGAAGTCAAAGCTACATTTACTTTGAGACAATTTACTTTGCGTGCTTCCGCCACCAGTTAGTTCATGCAAACTATTGCTGGCCAGCGCCCAGCCACTACTGTTAGTCCCTTCATACCCGCCATCAATAGTTGATGCATGCAACCCTGGTCGATACTGCTGCATCCGTTGAGGCTGCAGCAATGTCGGCCGTCGTGCTCGCGACACGTGTTTCGCCCGACATTGCTGCAGCCTCAACGGATGCAGCAGTATCGACCAGGGTTGCATGCATCAACTATTGATGGCGGGTATGAAGGGACTAACAGTAGTGGCTGGGCGCTGGCCAGCAATAGTTTGCATGAACTAACTGGTGGCGGAAGCACGCAAAGTAAATTGTCTCAAAGTAAATGTAGCTTTGACTTCCGCAAAGTAACACCTGAGTCTATTAACTATCTTAGAACAGCATGTATAGCTGATCAGGTGAAGTTTTACGTCAAACAGACAAAATTACATCGTATTGCTGTTCAAAACCTTTGGTTTAACCAACAATGTAAACAAAATGAGGTTATTCCAAAATATATTTCAATAAAAACCAATTCAGACTCCCTAGCAGCTCATAAAGCAATCCAGAAAGCCCAGACAACCTGGCTTAATGAAGAGTCACGTCGTTGGTTTACAGTTAGAGATAATTTAAAGTCACATCTTAAAATACTACATACTGAATTGGCTCACCATTTACATCCCATAGAATTCTATTTGATAGATCAAAAGGCTAGAGAACTCGCCTCTAATTCTATTCACTCTAAATACTTGACACAAAACAATAAACTATCGCGCCTTATTTCAGAGCAAAGGTCAATTAAAAATAGTGATAATAATAATACAACTTTAAATTCAAATACATTTTATCCCAGAGTTAAAAACCTCTCAAATACTCATTTTACCCAAGAAGAAAACTCTTTATTAGAGAAGGGACTTAAGTATAGTATAACACCAAAATTATCCCAAAAATCTTTAGAAACATTAGCAGTTGACGCGGAAGTTGCAATAATTAGAAATAAAAAAGACAACTTTTTTAAACATGTAATTGCTCAAAACATTAATTCGGCTGATTCTAAATATAATTACATTTCAAATTTGTCAATAAAAGAAAATAAAACATTTGTGTCTGTCCAACAAAAACTTGATACCAACAATATTGTACTTACAAAAGCCGATAAAGGTAATACAATCGTAATTATAGATCGCAATCAGTATATTTCAAAAGTAAACGATATTTTAGAGAAAGAAGAATTCCAAAACATAAGTCACGATCCAACAAACAAATATTTAGCTCAGCTTAAATTAACAGTTAATAGCTCGAAATTTATCTTCCCAGATAATTCATATTTAAAATCAAAAATAATACCGATGAACACTCATGCTCCAATGTTGTATGGACAACCAAAAACACATAAAGATAATGTACCAGTGAGACCAGTAGTTTCCTACATTGGAGCCCCAACATATGAGCTGGCCAAGTTCCTCAATTATTATATTCGGGAAAAGATAAATTTTGACCCTAAAAATAGTCTAAAAAATAGTCTGCAATTAATAGATAATATCAAAAACCTTAAAATTCCGATAAATTCAAAATTAGTTTCGTTAGATGTAGAAAGTTTATTTACCAACGTACCATATGAAGATTGTTTAAATATTTTAAAATTTGAACTAGAAATGAAAAGAATACACCCCGGAGAGACGGAAGACATCATACGACTGACAAGACTATGTATGACACAAAACTATTTCCAATTTGATAATAAATATTATACCCAAAATAATGGGTTAGCTATGGGTTCCCCTTTAAGTCCACTTATGGCAGATTTATTTATGAATAATTACGAACAACAACATATTATAAGAAAATCTAATAATATATTTTATTACTATAGATATGTCGACGACATACTTATTTGTTGGACAGGTACAAATCGCCAATTAGATTTATTTGTTTCTAATTTAAATAAAATTCATCCTAAAATAAAATTCACCACAGAAATAGAACAAAATAATAGTATAAACTTTCTGGATTTAACGATTGCGAGAAACAAAACAAAACATGAATTTTCAATATATCGTAAACCAACACACACCGATACAACGATCCCCGCGTCATCTAACCACCCATGGCAACATAAACTCGCTGCATATCGATCGATGATACATAGACTTATGACCGTTCCTTTAAATGAGAAAAATTACAAAAAAGAACTGCAAATTATTTATCAAATTGCTATATCGAATGGATATAGTAAGAAAATCGTTGATAAAATAATATTGAAAAGGAAACAGAACACCATTAAAGACCTTTTATATGCGGTCCCACAAGATAAAACGCAAAGATATGCAGCGAGTTTATCTTATTACGGTAAAATTACAGATAAAATAGCTAAGATATTTAGAAAAAACAATATTCATATTGCTCTCAAAACAAACAAAACATTAAAATCACTTTGTAATACTAAAGACAAAATTCAATCAGATAAAAAATCCGGTATATATAAATTAACTTGCGATGATTGTCAACAAGTTTATATTGGACAAACAGGACGTAATTTTAAAATTCGTTATAAAGAACATATCAACGCGTTTAAAAATAATCACCCCGATCGATCACATTTTGCAGAACATCTATTGGAAAATAATCACACATTATTAAATAATCACACATACAAAATATTACATACAGCGGAGAAGGGATTAAAAATGAGTATATGGGAGCAATTAGAAATAAATAAACATAAAAGGTCAAATATTACTTTGATAAATAAACAAATAGATTTGAATAATTCCCCATTATTAAATATATTTTCAATACAAAACCAAAATAACGATCAATCCCCTCCCCCCTCCCAGATAGTATAAAAAGCGGCAATACGGCGTAATTTTTGTCTTCTCAGATTGGCCCTTCAGGCTTGCATGCACGCATACGCGGCCCATCAGGCAATATGAGAGTTTGCGGTCTCTCCAAGCCTTGCGCACACAGGCAACGCCCAAAGCCGAGGTCCGTCCCTCCTGGGGGCCCTTTGGTGATGTTGCCTATAAAGGTTGAGGGCACTCTGCCCTCGCCTCAAACGCCCGGTGAAGTAGCGAAAGCTCACTCCACTTGGAGCTAGCTACATAGTCCTTTCAAAAAAAAAAAAAAAAAAGTAATTTTTGTCATTCGTTGCTTGTCATTCGAAGGATCAACATCTAGGGTTCACTGCCTGAAGATGCCTCGTGTAGAGGCGAAACACGTGTCGCAAGCACGACGGCCGACATTGCTGCAGCCTCAACGGATGCAGCAGTATCGACCAGGGTTGCATGCATCAACTATTGGTGGCGGGTATGAAGGGACTAACAGTAGTGGGTGGGCGCTGGCCAGCAATAGTTTGCATGAACTAACTGGTGGCGGAAGCACGCAAAGTAAATTGTTTCAAAGTAAATGTAGCTTTGACTTCCGCAAAGTAACACCTGAGTCTATTAACTAAATTAACTCTGAATTATAATCGTCAAACAGAGTAAGAAAATCAAGAATTTAGGTATTTATCCAAAGTTAGAAAATTTCGCAAAGCTCTTTTTTCACTCGTAAGAGGATTGAGTGTTCCAAATAAACCTTTGTAAACCCAAATAAATCGTTATAAATAATTGAGTACTTAATTGTAAAAAGTTATTCCGAATTCATTACAATATTTCCATACAAAAATATTAAGCATACATGTTACGAATTAGTGAATACATGTAATATATTTTGAGATATTGATTTTTCATTTTGGCAAATTGAGTGTTCTTGTTTTCAAATTTTTTTCTACACCATGAAGTTTGCACATTTGTTTTCCTAAATATATCCTTGATTTTGTAAGCATATAATGATCTTTATTTATATGTGAATTACGGATTACTCACGTACTAAGTCGGCTACAGGCCGACATGATTCAACCTCATCCGGAGGTCTTCCTCGGGTCGAATGTGAACCGAGACGCGCGGGCGTGGGTAACCCTTAATTCACATATAAGTAATGTTATTATTTCGCGTTAGTTTTAATAAATAGTACATTACTGCAGAGGCCGGGAAGTAAGGGATTGCCGGACGAGTAGAGTTTTCAAGGCCGAGCGTCAGCGAGGCCTTGGCAATAAATACGAGTCCGGCAAGCCGATTCCCGGCAAAGGCATGTATTGTGCTTTTCTCAATAAATGCGAGGAAATAATGAAAGACGTACTACTGGGAATAAATGAGTATAATATAAAAAAACGATAATAGTATGATGTAGGTACGTTATTATTTTCATTTTTGTTTTACGGCATTTGGCGTTCTACGCAACGTTTTATCAAAGAAATGATGGTGTATGTAATTCATTTCGTTGATTCGACAGAGCTCCTGGCGACAATTCCCACGAATCCTCTGGTTTGATCATAGACGACGCAGTAACGCGAGCGACCACCAGCCCGCTATGTAAATCTCTAAATTGCACCACAGCCGCACCATGTCATTTTATTTCAGTTATTCCACACATTGTTCATAAACATAGGCATTTATAACACCAAATTACACCGATTTTACATTATAAAGTCCACTAGAAGCAATCTGCAAAACAATCCAAAACAACAATCTTGCAGTTCGCCGAAACTCCAATAGTACCCACATTCCCGCGTTATTTTCTTTTTTAATTTTCAATTGTCATTTGGTGCTAAGGAAACATGGCCCATACAGCCCAGTCATATTTTACCCAAAAAATGTAATACGGTAAAAATCTGCTTTCCCGCGCCTCTCTTTTTATTATCGGCATATTTTTGTGTGAATTTATACCAACATTTTAATAAAATAATTTTGATAATCATATATTTATATGCTCGATGAGTGCATTTTTTTATAATGTGGTAGCCATTGTCAGTATGACAAGTTGCATAGTACGAATTACATAGATTAATTAAAAAGTTTTGAGCAGCGGCCAGGAATGAATTTTCATACTTACTTTCCTGGCCTAGGCCGGTAAAGTAATGTATGGGCCAAGAATTACAAACTTTGTGTCTTCTTTTTACTACAATAATGCCTACATTTTCGAGCATGTTTTTGTGAAAAATAAATTATAATGAACTATTAAAAAGCACACGCACATGGAACAGGGTAGATAGACATATCTGCCCTTGACAGCTGCCTACACTCGCAAAATCTACAGATCGTTCGTGATCATGATCCATGTGACTGAACCGAAACATCGTAAACTCGCAAAATTAACTACAGTGATCACGCTAAATATCATTAAAAAAAATGTTTTAGCAAAAACAAAAAAGAAGTGTGGTACACTCTACTTTCTAGTAATTTTTAAAAAAGGAATCTTTAACTTATACCGTCTTATTATAAAACGAGGACTAACTTTAGTACCTGGTTTAAACCATTATCCGACCAAAATAAGTCGACACTTGTCACTTTGACGTTTGGTCAATTATCATTGTCCATTTGTTTTGGTTGAATAATGGTTTAAACCAGGTACTAAAGTTAGTTCTCGTTTTATAATAAGACGGTATAAGTTGTAACATAGTAAATGGTGGTTGAAGATGGCGTATGTCCGTACCCGCAGGTGCTGGTGATGTCGACGTACTACCTCGGACAGCTGGGCATCGCGCTGAGCGCGCTGGAGCCCGAGGCGGCGCTAGAGCCCGAGGCGGTGCCGGCGCCCGAGGCTGCGCTGGAGCCCGAGGCGGCGCGCTGAGCACTGCCCGAGGCTCGCGCGCCGGCCTCGCTCGCTACCTGTATCACGGGACTATGACACAAGGATAGCAGCCAAAACAACCCAGCCAGCCAAAACGCTAACTAGCTGTAATTTAAAGTCGTCGGATTGCCCTGACGTCAATCCAATAGGTACTCGGCACTACTAGACTCGCCACAATGGCTTAGTAAAGGAGCATTACTCGCCGCTGTGACAATACAGTCGGATCTGAGAATTAACCATATTATTATGGAAAATCATTTTGTAACCTAATTGGCGAGCGAGGCCGACGCGCCCTCGGGTGCTCGTGAGGACGGAGACTAGTTCGCGTTAAACTAAATCAGCCTTAATCTTCCTGTAGAGTAAGACGTGCCGACCGGGCCGCGCGTCTGCACGGTCTGCATGCGCACTGCGAGATACGCGAAATGTCCACTTTCGTGATAGAAGAGATCGGAACGAGCGTAGTATTTTAGAGAATAGGATTATCACTAGTGGATGACCCCTACTCGACGTACCGGTGGATATTATAACCTTTGGGATTTATTACATGATTTTTATACTCCGATACTATACTCCGCTCGTTCCTATAACCGACCTCCAGCCGCCAACCGTGTGCGTATTACAAATTTATTCAACAAAATGGTGCCTGACGATGACGGCATGTACTAACATGACGGATGCCTATCATTTCGCATATCCGATATTGTGTCTTGCGGGTCGTATAGGTATATAAGCAAATATGTTATTTGTACAAGTATTTAGACGCCAGGCACCGGCGCTGCACCATGTTCAAGAGTCGAACGGCTCGCTCTGTGATAAATCAGCTACCGTGTCTTCTCATTAGGCTACTTGGGTGTTATATTATATTCATGGCGCATTGTGTATGAATGGTTGCGCGACGTGCCGAAGAGCGCCGAGCGGGCGGCGTCTCTCGTGTTGTGTTAACTGAAACTTTAACATTTCGAATATTATGTGTTGTGTGATATCTTCTGAACTACGAAATTTTGATGGGATGAGGAGCGTCGTACAGCTGCTCGCCCGATTGACAGGTGTCTAGTGTATTCATTGTAAGTGAAACTCCCGCCTGGCTGTAGTTAGGGCAACGTAAACAGTCTGCTAGAGACGACGTAGTGATGTAGTGTGGCCGCGCGGCTCCCTCGCTCGCCAACAGCCATGAGGGCAACGACTCGTCAAACGCCCTTGGATGTTCTCGTCGTCCCGGACGTTCAAACGTTTCGCAGTCAGTAATGCCGGCCGCCTTAACCTTGACTTGCGCTGTTTGTAGGTATACTGGTGCGACGTCAGAGCCGCAGCCGACAACCCACACTTTCAGGCGGCACGCACGCGACTAAACATTAAATGCTTCATGCGGAATGAACGCAAACACTCCAATGTAGCAAAAATAAATCCAGCCAAGTGCGAATCCCACACACTAAGGGTTTCGTATTAATTTTAACTACAAAAAACATTACATGGACACTATTTCATAGTCAGGAATGTGTCTGATGATCTGAGCGAAGGTCTCAGTACCGAGTGTTGAGGTCGGAGGCTGCGGCCGAGTCGACGAGCCTTCTATCGTTAGGACACCATGTGTTGAGCTGCCGGGCGGGAGGCACTAGTTCTGTTAGTAGCTACATAAGCTGATGACATCGATGTCGCTCGACCAACATCATTCAGGAAATGGTGGAGCCGCTGCCGTCTGAGTGCAGCGTCATGTAGCTTAGGGGCGATTCAAGTATTACGTAAGCAGAATATCCTCCCTCTTGTTAGCAAAAGTAACAAAAGCTCCCCCACAAAAATGATTACTTTGCGAAATGTCGTTATCTTTATCACCATGTAAACCCGTACCCCAATCAATATTATGCCAAGAATAGACCCTAACGCCCTCCCCTTATTCGCTTAAATGATATTTGACCGACCCCAATATGTATTAAACGAGTGGTTGCGCCTCCGACGGATGCCCGGGTGGCGGCAGCGGCGCGCCGGTCCCGGCAGGCTGCTCGGCGGGACTTGCTCTCCAGAGCGTATCTATTTTTGTACTTCCCTCTTTACTAAGTGCATTTTACTGCAACCGACGAGCATGATGAACCAGTATGTTACGCATGTTAAGCAACCCACGGTGTGGTCACTGTTTGGATTGGTGACCACGAATGCATACGCATCTCACAAAATCTAACGCCAGAGTTGTTAACTAGGCAGAGTCAAAGCGAAGCGATGTTAACCTCTGCAGTGCACCTAGGGGTCACACAACTGTCCCCCCTTAGCGGAAAGATTATAATACAACAAGACATTATAATAGGCCGCCGCGTCGGCGATTCCAGCGAGCATTGCGCGGCGCTTAGCACTCAACAGGAGCATCGCGTGGAGCTCGCACACGGGAGAAGGCACCTTTAATCCACTTATTTCTGTTTAATGTGCGCGACAGTTGAACAAAATAAATCTATAATCCATCTAATATAAATTATTATTTGCTTATATATTTTTTATCTAAAAAAATTATGCGTCTACGCCCGTACTTTGCGCTTCCAAACCTCAGAGGAAAACGACTATTTGTAGGTAATAAGACCATAAGTTTGCCATATTAACATTGGTTCGCTTCCACTCTGCACTGGTATGAATTGACCCTTACACACACGAAAAACAACAACACCATAGTAAAGAACTTAATTTTACTCATTTTATCTTTTACATTAATATCTTCATCGTAGTACCTATCCCTTAGTGAAATGTACTTTCTGCGTCCATTGAGCCGTCGGGCGAATCTCTACCAAATCGTAGTCTTCGATAGTTATAGAGTTGAATTTTTACCAAAGCTATGTCAGACATATCTATAGGCGTTACCCCGTCGTACCCCGACAGACACACGACACGGCACGTAGTGTAGTGCACGTAGCGTCGACATTTTAGAAGTGGTCGTAGGACTATGTTTTACGTGAAATATTTTAATAATGTTATTTACAAGCTATTGTATTGTAGCAATATATGTGTATATTCTGGGGGAATAAATTATTATGGTAATCACTACTCGTTTTATTCCAAATAAAAAATACAACCGATTATTTACAAAAATATTTATTAAAATATTCTGAGATAAACTTAATCAATTACAATAACAATCCGCAGCGTCCAAACAGCGGAGCGGTCTCGCAGGCGGGCAGCCTGCGGCCTGCGGCGCGATACCCGCTCTAATGACTCGGTAGCATTCGGGTTCCAGCAGCCGCGGCCCTGGCAGTGTTTGTATGTGACGCGCACCGATGCGCGCGACTGAGCAGCGCCGCCGAGCCGCTTCGGAAGCAGCACGGCAGCGCCGCTCGGTCATTACGGTAGTTAAAATGGCATCACTTCCTAATGAAAATGACGAGTTTTAGTTGAATTAATTGCTAAAACCCGCCACTTTACGATTCTCGACTTAAAACGTATGAAGACAAAATTATTAAAAAATAAATATTTCGTCACCCTTTCCTTCGTCCTCTATAAATCGCTTAGGAGTTCTCGTTTCGGTCTATAAGTTATCAGACATAGTTAAGATACACAAAACACGACTTAACACACACTGACTCCTTGAACACTGCACGTGGCAGTGGCAGTCGCGGCTCGGGCTAGTCGTGGCAGCGCCGCACTGCGGCGGCAGTCAGTCGCGGCAGTCTGTCGCGGCTGCCGAGATCCAAATGCTACCACTATGCGTGTTACGTGAATTTGTGTTTAGGCGGTTGATGTTAGTGAGCAAGCGTCGGATCACCCCACTAGCTGCCACGCGGGTGGCAGATAGTTTTGTCCACTTTTTACAAGCATCGCGCACGAAGACTTCTAGGTTGAATCGATTTAACATTATGAGAGATACCTTAGACCTAATAGAACCACTTTGGAAAGTATCAGCTCTCAGGATAGACGATAATTAGAAAAAAAATCGATAGTCTCAAATACTCGAGCGCGTCCGATAAGATATTGGGGGGTTGATTTTAGTGTTTTTAGACTAAACAAACCAATTTAACTAATCTGACGATAAGTCCTTGAAGACGCAAGGTTAATAGGGTCGCGAACTTGTATAAAAGTTCTCGAGCGCGATCGATTTATTTTTATTTTAAAGAATATAATCTAAAACTTACAAAAAATAAGGTGTGCGTTACCCCAGCAAAAAAGTACTGAATTTCAAAACGTGATATTACTAGATTATCAGTGCGTAACGTCATGTAAATGTGTGTGAAAGTTTGAAATTTGTGCGTCCATGTATTTTTGAGATATTAATTAAAATCAGATTCTGCCAGGATGACATTTCAAACGTTAAACCAGCAAAAAATTTTCTCGGTTCCGAATAAAAGTTGATCCAATAATTAGTAGTTGATGTTTAGTAAATGTAGTTGTATAAATAGAATTAGTGCGTCTCCAGACTTTGGCGATATTAAATTTTTTGCTGGGGTAACATTTGGCCGATTGCGAGATCTCATAATCGGCACGGAGTAGGAATTAGATTTTTTTTACACACGTTGTTGTGAATTTGTAGGTCATATTTGTAAAAACAGGATTTCTAAAAATGTTACCATTCAGGGATAAAAAAATGAAAATATGAAATC
Organism: Elegia similella; assembly: GCA_947532085.1. Lineage (NCBI taxonomy): Eukaryota > Metazoa > Arthropoda > Insecta > Lepidoptera > Pyralidae > Elegia > Elegia similella. Next base: position 23,231,772 of record OX383944.1, on the reverse strand, counting down.
AGGTATTTTGACTCCAGTACTTTTGGGACCTAGAGACTAACTGTTGACGTTAATGTGTACCTTATAATCGCCTACAATACCTAGGTAAGTATCAATATGATATATAAAGTATTAAATAAGTTATGAGAAAAAGTACTATAATTCGGTCGCCAGGAATTTCGACAGCCGATTTGATCAGTTTTTCTTTTAGTTCGGAAGTTGATAGTTATCGCACTATTTGTAAGGCTAATTTAACTATAGGTTCGCAAAAAATCAGCTCAATACACGCAGTAGTTTATGAAATATCATTAAATATCCAACCGTAGGTGAAATACCATCATAAGCCGACCATTTTCGAGAGTGTAGCAAAAAGCGATGCAGTATATATACTATCAACTACTAATTATTGGATCAACTTTCATTCGGAACCGAGAAATTTTTTTGCTGGCGTAACGTTTGGAATGTCATCCTGGCAGAATCTGATTTTAATTAATATCTCAAAAATACATGGACGCACAAATTTCAAACTTTCACACACATTTACATGACGTTACTGATAATCTAGTAATATCACGTTTTGAAATTCAGTACTTTTTTGCTGGGGTAACGCACACAAAAATGAGTACAAATTTGCCGGAAGTGCGGAGGAGCCATTTCGTCTTCCGAAAATCGCGTTGCGGCATATATGTCGCGAACGATACATTTTCGAAAAAAAATCACATATATTTTACACAAAAAAGATCTTTTTGTATTTTTGTCGAAAGTCAAAACTCTGTACTTATCTGTAACTAATATTATAAAGCTGAAAAGTTTGTTTGTTTGAATAATCTCAGGAACTACTGGTTCAAATTGGAAAAATCTTTTTGTGTTGGAAAGTCCATTTTTTGAGGAAGGCTTTAGGCTATAAAACATCGCGCTGCGACCAATAGCTTCGCTCCTATTGGTCGCAGCGTGATGTTTTATAGCCTAAAGCCCATGAATAAAAAAGTTTTGAACACGGGGGAAAATTATTCATCTATACTAAGAAAGTACCTAATTAATCATAATAACAGAAATTGCCGCGGACGAAGTCGCGGGCAACAGCTAGTAGCATTATAAAAATTCAAACTTCCTTTTTTAGTCTTCTATAATCTCGCAACAGTTATTTAACAGAAATAATTGTTACGGATGTTGTAGTCAATCAGCAAGAACTAAAATAAGGAGCCACAGTATGAAAGTTTCAGTGATGAAGAAGATTAGGAATTGTATTGAGCAAAAAGGTAAAGTTAATAATTTCCATTTATAAATAACTAGCTTTCGCCCGGGGCTCCGCCCGCGTCCATGTCGATCTCTCGGGAATAGTACTATTTCCCGGGATAAAAGGTAGCCTATGTCCTTCTCCGTACTCCAGAGAAAATGTATGCAAAATTTCATGATGATCGGTCCAGTAGTTACGGCGTGAAAGCGTAACAAACAAACAAACTCACTTTCGCATTTATAATATTAGTTAGGATGTTTTTTTACTACATTTATATGTACTTCATCTGTATTTATGTTGGTTGTATCTATTTTTTTAGTTTTATCAGAAAAGAATATTTTGTCGTTAGATAAACCCACCAACATTTTTGTCAAATTAGGCAAATATGCTATCAGGACATCGAGATAAACCCCGCTTATGAATCTGACGCGTTCGAGTATTTGAAAATATCTTTTATCTTGCATTTTCAAAAATTTGTCGAAGTAATCGTCACGTTGAAATCGTCTTTTATTTAAAGGGAACTTCCTTGGGGCCTACTTAACACCCCTTCTGAAAACTGACGCGCTCAACCAATTTTTATTTTATGATTCTTTAAACTCGTACGCCTACCCCATGCAAACCGGCAGATTATATTTGTTATCAGAGGCACTCGGGCCATACGTGGTATGAATGAATATCTGTTGCACTCGAGATGCCCAAGTGGTTTTAACCATACTAGTACTACATACTTTTCTTTCCTAAATTACGATTTTAATAGGTGTCGAGAAGGCCGGCATTTAGCGACCGCACCTCCCTAACTATGAAACATCTGTTTGTGACCCTGTATGCATCATAAAGACCACTTTGCTGTGAAGACGTCACATCGAAGTTCTGTACAAAGCGGCTGCAGCAACGGATGACGTGTATGGCGTTGGGCGCGCTACTCGCGGCGCAGGTTGTCGAGCCGCGACTGCAGCTCGGCGTCGGCGTCGCTGAGCGCGCCCCCCGCCCCCGCGCCCCCCGCCGCGCCGCCCCCCGCCCCCGACGCACCCGCCACCGGCACGCCCGCGGCCGCTTTTGCTGCGAACACAAACCGACAGGTTGTTACGCGAACTGCTGCAACAGCGAGCCTAATTACAGTCTTTTGATTGACTTGAGATTGACAGCCCCGTGGCGCAGTGGTTAACACGCCAGCCTGCGATACGAGGGTGCCCAGGTTCGATCCCCGGTCAGGTCAAGAATCTTTTTCAGACTGGCCTGAGTCTTGAATGTTTATCTATTTATGTATTTGTTATATAATATAGTATCGTTGAGTTAGTATCCTATAACTCGAGTCTCGAACTTACTTTGGGGCTAACTCGATCTGTGTGTTTTGTCCGTATAAATTTATTTATTATTTTACTAGCTTTCGCCCGCGGCTCCGCCCGCGTCAATGTCGATCCCTCGGGATTAGTACTTTTTCCCAGGATAAAAGGTAGCCTATCTCCTTCTCCGTACTCCAGAGAACTTGTATGCAAAATTTCATGATGATCGGTTCAGTAGTTACGGTGTGAAAGCGTAACAAACAAACAAACAAACTCACTTTCGCATTTATAATATTAGTAAGGAATATATTAGTCTACTCAAAACTTCCAATATGTAAACAAATCGATTTCTAATGCAGTGTTAGTGTGTGTTATATCAACGGCTTCCTATCCATAAGCATAAACAATTAAGCCATAATATAACATGGCACACTGTTTTTGGCATAATGATTTTTAAGCATAAAGTTGTTACGCATTACAGTTTACGAATAATAATTTGTAGCATAATCATGTTTAGGCATAATATTATAAAGTATCGATGTATTTAAACATATGTATATTACAAACAAAGTATACGCCGCATAATAAACACCTGTTACAAACATTAATTACACAATTTTACTCGTTTCTGATGGCGCTCAATTTTCGGTAGGCAATCAAACCAAATACCCAACCTAACCTACTTTTCTGGTAGTAAGTCGTTTCTGACACTGTCGCAATTCTAACCCAAACTAATTTACTTTTCTGGTAGCAAGTCGTTTCTGACGCTGTCGCAATTCTAACCCAAACTAACTTACTTTTCTGGTAGCAAGTCGTTTCTGACGAAGTCGCAGTTCTAACTCATCCTAACCTACTTTTCTGGAAGCAAATTGTTTCTGACGCGGTGGCAGTTCAAACCCAATCTAACCTACTTTTCTCGTAGCAAGTTGTTTCTGACGGAGTCGCGGTTCTAACCCAATCTAACCTACTTTTCAGAAAGCAAGTCGTTCTTGACAAGGTCCCAGCCTATCCTATGACGAGGTCGCAGTTCTAACGTAACATACTTTTATAGTAGCGATTTCTAACCTATTCTAACGTATTTTAAAAACCGGCCAAGTGTGAGTCGGCCTCGCACACGCAGGGTTCCGTAACATTATCTATAAAAACGGCAAAAATAATATCTGTTGTATGGGAGCCATTAAATATTAATGTCCCCCTTAAATATTAATTTTATTTTAATTATTTGTTTTTAGGGTCTGCCCCGTTTGTATCGAGTATCGAGAAGATGGCGCGATGACTTGGATGCATATATAGTGGCTGGCAAATTATTGCCCGCGATAGGGATGACTGGAAACAAAAAAGGGATGCCTTTGCCCAGCAGTGGGACGCGCAAATAGGCTAATGTAGTGAATAATAAAAGTCAATATTCTGTGAATATTTCAAGCGTCTACCTGTTGCCATTATGAATATCAAGCAAAAGCGAGCGAAAAAATATCGTTTGTTGTATGGGAGCCGCCTTTAAATAATAGTTTATTTGAATTAAATTATTTTTAAAGTAAATATTTCAAGCGTTAACCTGTTGCCATTATCAATAACGGGCAAAATAAACAAAAAAAATCACGTTTGTTGTATTCGGGAGCCCCTTTAAATATTTATTTTATTCTGCTTTTTAGTATTTGTTGTTATAGCGGCAACAGAAATACATCATACGAACACGAACAGCGTAGCCATATTAATAGGATCGTTTGTTTTATTTGGAAGACCAACAACAAATGGGTAAAAAAAACTTATTTACAGGGTACGAATAAGTATAACAGGTTCTTCACTTTTTGAAGAAATCAAAGATGATGATTATGATCTCTTGACTAAATGAATATAAACAACACTAAAAACATTTATTAAACACAACTAAGTTAACTAAAAATAAAAATGATATAGCCCCATTACGCACTTGGAATCCAGAATTATATATAGTCACATCACTGTTCATCTCATCATTTGTAAAATAGAAGTGGGTAATAACTCGCCTTAACCTTGGAATGCTTGTTTAAAATATATCAATATCCGGCTTAGATGCAATTTGGTTATACGAATTGCCTGTTCTGTACAAATAAGTATTTTGTCTAGAATTCGTATTTATTACTGGTGTAAATATAAGCAGATTGTTGCAAATTTTTCTAGTAGGCGCTCTGAGATATATTTTGGCCAGCAGGTTAGGGCAATCCAGCAGAACATTTATTATTTTTGAAAATAAAACTATAGATCCGCTGCACCTTTTCTCTTATGAAGGTGTGCAAGTTGATGCTTCGCACACGTTTATGTACTCATACTTAGCCGAGTTAAATGCATTCGAAAACATATTTTTTTTATCTTAACTGCCTCTATTCTAGAAATATAGGTGTCGTATGTAGGATTCCAAATATGACAGGCATACACCAGATGACTCCTTACATAAGTCGGCCAAGCAGATACCTGACCCCCTGACTTTTAAAACGTAAATTCACACTTTGCTGTGAAGCGCCACCTACCGTGATTTTTGGCAAGTAGACAGACAACTGCTAGTATAAACTTGTTTCTGATAACCTGCTCAGTTGCAAATTTTGTATTTCTAATAAGCTCAGCTAATAATTCAAGTAATCATCAATGGTAAGAACAAGAAAGAATCAAAAACAATCCTACGTAAAGTTCGATTCGAACCATGGACCTACGACTTGAGAAGCTAGCGCTCATCTCAATACGCCAACCGACGATATGACGTCTCGGGCGAAATTGGCTATCTATTTCTACTGCTATGACATCATTGTCACCAACTGCAACGCATTGCTTTAACAAATAAATTGAGGGTAATCTATCAGATTTATTTATACCTGATACCAACTAATCAAAAATATTGTTCACTGGCGTCACAATTCCAATCAAGATACTGCGATTACTGTGTAGTGATCCAAAACCCCACCAGTTATTAGGCATCCCGTTTCATCTCATATAGCAGATTTTGTGAAACCTAATAGGGTATTGTGAAGACAACCACAGTATTTAAAGTATCTATATCTAGAGAGTTAGGTATCGCGGTAAGTAGAAATTATAAGTATTTAATATACTTACTTAATTGTCACACTAATTTTTTGTTCCGTAAAACATAGGGTTTGTGATAAATGTCTAAGATAAATATATCTCTTACAGAGAAACACCGTCCGTTTGTGGATTCGGAGATTTAAGAAGACTCGATCAACTGCAATTGAAACAGTGAGGAAACATTTAACAAGAACGAGATCGTATTTTATTCTGATGAAAAAAGTTTTAAGTCTGATGATGATGGCAGAAAAATATTGCGGAGAAGACATGGCCAGCGTATAGCCATCAAAATAATTTGCCTTTGAGAACAGTGGCAGGATAACATTAGGTAAAAATATTCATTAAATAGTTAAGTAAAATAATAATAATATTTAATAACTCGTGTATTACGCAGTGTAGATTATTAGGTAACTGATCGTATTATTGTTTTGCAGGTTATTGGGGACAGATGTCTTCAATGGGCCCAGGGGAGCTGGTAGAATTCGGCGGCCGGATGAATAAAGAAAAATACTTGGAAATTTTATGAGATGTGGTGATTCCAACAGTGTGCAGTGTAGAATATATTTTATTTAAAACAATTGTTCTGTGATCTAACTGTTATTGAGTGACCAATTAAAATCCCAGATTGTAGGTTCAAATAGTGCTTAACTGAGACACGAGTAAAGTTTGAACTTAAATCAATTTAGACAAAGAGGTTATACTAAATTAATAAATATGCGCATAAGTGATATGTGATCTGATCTAACATGGTAAGTGAAATGACAAATAGACTTGAACAAAAGCTTCAAAATGGGGGTCACCCTCTCCCATATTAAAATTCATTTAATGCCATAGGTTTACATATTCATTCTTATACTATTATCGAAGCAAAGTTATTCACATAGCACTATTTGACCCTACACATTTAAAAAAATATAATACTATGATTAAAAAAAAGTTGAGGGATGTAAATTGTTACTTATTAAGTAACATGTTGGTTCTCTCTACAGAAGATTAATCATAGTTTGAATTAAGTAGGCAGGTATTTATTTCACTGTTAAATTTTTTTGATGTAATAAAGTAATTAAAAATTTAAAATGCTTTTTATTAACAGTAATTAGCTCGGTAACATTATGTTAAAACAACCAAAATTACACCAACATCACAATACGAAGTTGGTGATATTTGTAAGAAATAAAAAGCTTTGGAGGATTTGAACCTGTTTCCTCATAAACACACTAACTATTAAACCGTAGTGCCTACCACTTGCGCCACATCTAACTATTGAAGTATCTTTGAAATAAGCGTATCGTATGCTAGGGCTTGTTTTATTTATCAAAAATCGAATAGATGGCATTAGTCATCAAGGGTATCAGATTTCTGCTTATTAACCTTATTTGTTCATTCACAATTCAATAGATGGCACTAGTAGCACTAGGCAAAGGATATTACACTTGTATATTTTTATCTTTGGGTTTAAACCACGGATGGTTCTTTAGTTTGCGAAAAATGGCGCTGTTGTAGGGGGTCAGATATCTCCTTGGCTGACTGTACAATATGGAATTTTAAGAGTTTTAGCTTGTTCGAAACTTTTGGAGTTACGCATCACAAAACATAAATATTTATAAGCCTTCAACAACCTTTTACATATTATTGATGGAGTACAGCTAGGTCACGAATACAGGATTTCCCATTTATATCTTTTCCTTTTAAAATATATTTTGATGCAATTGGACATGTTTTCGCGTGTATTTGATGAGTTATTAGCATTTAATATACGGCGCACTTTACTGATAGCATTTAAATCTATTTATTAAGTGTACAATAATTTGCTAGACGGTCTAAATCTTGTTGTAACTTTTCAACATCATCAGAGGATGATATAGATCGAAACACTTTCATATGGTCTGCGTAACAAACAAGATATAAATCTTAATCATATTTAAAAACAACTAAATTTTGTTTCTGTTATTCCTAAAAATATTATGCCTAATTACTATTAGTCTAATAGTTATTATGTCTATGGAGATTATGCGAATCACCATTATGCCAAAACAAATTAGTCTAAAGGATATTATGCCAGAATATTCATGCTAAAACAGGTATGCCTAGGCACATTTGGACACAACAAATTAGGCAAAAAAAGGGGGGCACAATAACATGGAAGTCGATTTTAACTTTAATTTTCATTCAGCAAAAGAGATGTCAGCGAACTCACTGGATATGGAGAGCGAGCCCGTGGCCTGCGGCAGCCCCGACAGCTGGTCGTTGAGCTGCAGCCCCAGCTCGTCCAGGATCTGCGACACCACCGCGTCGCTGCGGACACCACTCGCTACAGACACCACTCGCTACAGACACAGGCGCCACACTCGCGCCAACATGCGTCGGATGCGGACCGACTACAATTCTTTTTATCATCATATCATATTCAAGAAGTCCACTGCTGGACATAGACCTCCCCCAAGGATTTCCAATACGACCGGTTTCTTTGTTTATCAACTACCTACTCGGTTTTGTCCGAGAGTCGGCTCACGTGAATGTAGATAGCCCAGGAATAAACCCTTTCCCGCGCCTCAAAATCTCCATACCGAATGTCATCTAAATTAGTTCAGTGGTGGAAGCATTGAATTAGAAAAACTATGGAAGCAGCACATTGCGCTCAAAAACTGACACCACGCAAAGTAGATCAAAGCGGGCGGGGCTTAAAAAGTATATCTTTTCGCAACGCAAAAAGATATACTTTTTAAGCGCGTCGATAAAAGCATTTAACGACTTGTTTTTTGTGAACATCGGCGAAATCTTAACGAATTGAGAGAAAAATGACTTCTTGTGTAGTAAAGTGGTGCAGGAAACGCAAGGAAAGACGGAAAAGTGACATTGAAGTAAATTTCATAGCAAGCGAGGCGAGCTGCAGTCGCGAGCGGTGCCTACTGGCTACCTACCTCCGCTATGTTGACACCATAGCGTTCATTAGATAATATCTTGATACCGCCCCGTGACCTTGACGCGGCCAATCGCAAGCTAGCTTCATCTATCAGTGCGAAAGTTTTTCGTTGTGATTTGAGTTGAGTTTGTTTGTGTAAATGGGACTGATATTGAATCGTTAGTTATATGAGAGTTACACTTCCATAGTTTTTCTAATTCAATGGGTTGAAGCTTAAAAAAAGAATGAGTATTTCAACTATCCAACTATCACGATTCAGGAGATACAACCTGGTGACAAACCGATAGATGGACAGTGGAGCCATTTTATAATAGGGTCCCGTTTTTACCCTTTGGGTACGGAACCCTAAAAATGAAATCGAATAATTTCTGTGAAATAAAAAAAAACATACATACTATCACGCGTCTTTATCCCTTGCGGGGTGGTCAGTGCCCAGTTCTTTAAGACTTAAAAGCCACGTTCGTTTAGCATTTTGGTAGCCATTGGGAGGAAACGGAAAAAATCATCTTTAAAAATATCATGTACATGATGGTCCACACATATCAAGTTTCTGGATTTCGAGACGTTCAAACCAAATATTCTTATCATTGAGGAAATCTTCACCAGTCCTATGATGAATGATTTAATTTTCTATCAGGTGTGTCAGGGACCGATTTTGTAAATCTTGTGTATCCCTTCATGGGAAACTGTATAAGCTATACAGTTCCCCATGAACGGACGGACGAGAAGGGCACATCTCAGGTGAGGATGTAGTTGGGAACACGCATAATGACATGGTATCAATTTATCACACAGTCAATCCCGGCCGAAGGGCTGACCCCCAGACCAGAGTTTGGAAGCATCTCGGGTGAGGATGCAGCCGGCACACGCTCATATGACATGATATCAATTTATGCCAGTCTCAGAGCACACAGCACGCACGGTTGTTAACAGATGTCATTTAGACGCGCCGACTTTCTTATGCGTACACACACGCGTAAGAAAGATTTGAGTATTCCTTGTTGTATCTTAATTCCTTATGCCTTGGCGTGATTAAACCAATCATGCGCAATATGATGAGGTTAGGTTTTTACAGTCGGTTTTCAGTCAGTGCCGAGAGGGACGCCGCTATACGTGCGATACGATCGAAGATATTTCTATTTGTATCTCACGTAATCACGTCACGTCCGTATATAGGCGCTATAACAGTTACCTTTCTTCCTCGTCGGCGTCGCCCTCCATGGCCTCGTCGATGGAATCGTTCATCATCTCCTCCTTCATGTCCATGATTTCCGATTGCTTCTCGAACTCCTGCAAATAACACAAAACACATTCAGTAATTTAGTGATAATGCGGTCTTCTGTTTTACATCAAAAACATATTTTATTTAGGTATGAAAATATTGTCTATTCATTAAATAAATATATACACGGACAAATCACACAGATTGAGCTAGCCCCAAAGTAAGTTCGAAACTTGTGTTATGGGATACTAACTCATTATACTATATTTTGTAACAAATACATATATAGATAAACATCCAAGACCCAGGCCAATCCAAAAAAGATTTTTTTATTAATTATTGAAGTAGTCATTTGTCTCCCATCTCACCTGATGGTAAGTGACGGTGAAGACGAGGATGTTACATGCCTATTCAAGAGATACCCATTTATTCTGATAGTTTGTGCACTACACGTAATTTTACCATCCGAAATTTTACTTTTGCCCATTCTGGACCGTTTTTTCTGATCCGAGGGGGCAGCAATGTAGTTCAGTATTATTTATTGCAAGCTTTTATTCAACTTGTATGTTACAACTATGTTTGTTCAGTTGGAATCTTGCAACCCAATTTTGTAGCAGATATATTTCACCGATTGAGCTGAAATTTTGTATACTCGTTTAGTTTGGATGACAATGCATGGTAAGGTAAGCTGTGTGATGTCATTCTAAATCCAACATGGCGGAACACTCAAGATGACGGACTAGCTATTTTTGATGCACTTGACAATATGGATACCTATCAAATTAAAGGGTTCGCTGAAAATAACTCGAAACATAAAGTGACGTCGAACATAAAAGCTTGTTTTTAAAAAGGTTTTTACTTTTAACTTATGATCAGATATTAATTATTCTCTTTCATTTCATTCAAACAGGCGTGATCGAGTTCACAATCATGTGCGAGTAGAGAGTAGTGCGCGCTAGATCGGAACGTAAAAAATCGGACTTCCGGACAGTAAAATTCCGTGTAGTGCATAAACGCACTTAGTTCAGATGTCCCTAAATGTATTTATAATGTACAACACATTAGTATTAATTGAATAAAGAATTTATTATTATTGTATATTATTTTCGTAGATATTATAGAAGCTTGTGTAAGCTTCAATCAAGAATTCTGTATACTTGATTAGGCCGTGTGATTTCCGGCAGAGTAGAATAGAACCACTCCAAATCTTCCCATGGAGGTCGTAAGAGGCGAACAAAGCTCATAAACATCAATGAGACCTCTCCAACCCATCTGACCAGCGAGGAGAGAGTAGGCCAAATCCTCTGTCTACTCTGGCCAAGTATGGCTCCGGTAGTACAGAGAGGGTCATGCTCCTACAGTGGAGACTAAAAAGACCTGATGATGATGATAATGATGATGATATATTTGATTGAAGTATGTAAGTTTGAATACTATTAATGAATAGACATTTAGTATCAGGAGCAGATGTAAGTTTGAATGCCACATATGAATATTTATAATGGCCATATGCCATTATAAATATTCATATGTTGGCACATTTGAATGGCTGGTTGTAAACAAAGTACTCATTAGCTATAGTGTGACACTAATTAATTTTCAGGTATATGCTCAAAAAATGAGCATTGCTGAGACCGACCTGCAGGATCTTCTGTATCTGTGGCATGTTGAGCTGACGGTTCATGGTGGCCATGGCGCGCGTGACGCCGCGCATGGCCTGCGCCATGGTGCTTTGTGACTTAAGCGTCTGGATCTTCAGGGAGACTGCCTGGATGTTGGCTTTCATAAGCATGAACTTGCGCACGTAGCGCCGCGTGCGCACCAGGTCTTTGGCCATTATCTTCACTGCATCCTACAATATTAACGTAAACTATGAAAAGTGATAAAGATAAAGATAGCTTTATTTACGAATATGTGTGTTGTTAGGTGGTACATTTAATTAACATAAATATCTAATATAAATCAACATATTCTACCGAGTATAATCTCAGCGTGTAAATTTTTTTTTAAACAAAGAAAATCATCCTATCTACTTATTTAAATAATTATTTCAAAATATACTAAAAAACGTGAGGTCCAACTTTCCCAACAGGCAGCAAAATGTGTTCCCTTCACCACAATGACTAAGTTACATTAAATGATACAGCTCAGAAATTACAATAAAAAATAACCAAAGTGGTATAGTTTGGAATACATATAACACACATTTATGACTAGAGCAATGCTTCACACATTCATGAGTGCTCCTGACTCTAACAGGAGTGTCAATTACATCCAAAATTTGTATTCCAAACATTAGTTTCATTCATACCAATATCAATATAGTTACCATTTGGCCTTCCTTGGCAAGCTTTTTGATGTCTGCAATGACCTTCTTCTCCTGCTGCTCCATCTTCATGCGCTCGCGGTCCAGGTCGCGCATGGCCTTGTTCAGCGCTCGCTGGTTCTTACGCAGCATCTCATCTGGAGTCATCCGGTGACCGAACAGCCACTCCATCATGGATGGCCTGAAATATTTTTTTTTTTTTTTTTTTTTTTTTTATTTATTTGGATATCAAACAATGACACAATACATAATTATACTTAGATATGTCAAATCTAGAATCTTAATAACTAATACACTTAATTGTGTCACCAACTACGATACCACAGATTAATAAAAAAATTATAATTATACAGGTTTCCTATGAATAAGTGGAATGTCTATATGTACGGTACGCCTCAAAAATGACGTCACAATCACTCATACCAATTGTATGAGAAATTACGACACCATCCCAGCAGCCTGACCGTACCTATATAGGTATAAAGTGTAAGACAGTCAATAGTATATTTAAAAATATTTTTAGTGATGTAAAAGAAAATACAAAAATAAAAATTAACTTCACTATGTAGCCAAATGTTCGAGCAATAGTTTTTTAAATAATCCAGGGCGTGTCGCTATAATATCTATATCATTAAAGTTATCATTATAAGATTTAGCTAAAAAGTGAAAGGGTGACCTTTTACCTGCATTTGTTCGACAACAGTTAATAGCAAAAAGATTGTGTTTGTTACGGATGCGAGATCTAGTAGGAACTTTATAACTGATCTTATTAGTAAGTGGGATGCAATCATACCTCCCGTGACAAATATCATACAGTAACATAGCTCCTAAATATAAGCGTCTCTGCTTGAGATTCACATATTTATACTTAGCAAGTAGTTCATCATACGAAGATTGAGCACGATAACACCTGTAATACATACAACGTAGAAATTTTTTTTGCACTGATTCTAGTGCATCTGCGTATTTGGCATATATTGGATTCCAAATAGACACAGCATATTCAAGCTGCGAGCGAACTAAAGCATTGTATAGAAGAAGGTATGTGGATGGCCGTGTAAAGTCAGTGCAGGAGCGCATAACAAAACCATACATTCTAAGGGCCTTGCTAATAATATTATCAACGTGTGTGTGTAAATGAAGCTTATCATCTAATGTAACTCCTAGATCCCTTATTGTACTAACTTTATCAATATTAACGTTATTTATTTTGTAGTTGAATGTAAAAACTTTTTTCTTCTTTGTAAATGTTATAGATTTGCATTTATTAGTATTCAATGTTAGTTTATTTCTAATGCAGTATTCTGAAAATCGGTCTAAATCTTTTTGAAACTTAATTTGGTCGTTGATATCATTAATTCTGTGATAAATTTTCAAGTCATCGGCATAAAGCAAGAAATTACAAAATTCAAAGCACTCGTTAATGTCATTTATAAAGACAACAAATAACAAAGGACCTAAGATCGAGCCTTGAGGCACCCCTGAACTGATTAAAACTTGTTCAGATTCATATCCTTTCAACACAACCTTCTGTGTGCGATTTGTGATATATGATTTGAACCACCGCCACAAATTGCCCCTTATTCCATTGAAAGCCAGTTTCTCCAATAATATTTTATGGTCTACTCTGTCAAAGGCCTTTTTAAAGTCTGTATAAACTGTGTCTGTCTGTGCGTTACCGTCTATATTTTCAAATAAATACGATGTATATAATAATAAATTAGTGATTGTGGAGCGTTTTCTAACGAAACCGTGTTGTTGTTCTAATAATAATTTATGAATAAATGGATACATTCTATTATGAATCAGTCTTTCAAAGACCTTTGACAAAGCAGACAATATTGATATTGGTCGGTAATTTTCAATATTTGACTTATTTCCGTCCTTAAACACGGGTACAATCCGTGCTGCTTTTAGCGATGTTGGAAAGACGCCCTCACTCAGACACGAATTAAAAATATAAAGTACAGGGTGAGATATATTTTTAGCAGTAAGTTTTAAAAATAACGGAGGAATATTATCTACTCCAGACCCTTTAGACGTATCTAAATTACTTAATTCCGTTAGTACTTCGTCATATGTAAATTGTATATCACATAACATAACGTCTGATAGGGGATTGCTATCCGGCATGTCATGGATATCTAATTCTTCAGGAATACTAGTTGGTTGAAAGACCGACTTAAAATAACTAGAAAACAGAGAACATACTTCCTGAGGATTATTTGCCATTTCATTTTTATAAGTCATTGTATTAGATATATCTATTTTATTTTTTTTATTGTTAATAAAAGTCCAGAAATATTTGATATTTTTGTGTATATTACCTTCAACTGATAATAAATACTCTTTATACATTCTATGGCTTATTTCCTTAAAACGTTTCCTATACATAGAAAATATTTCGTAGTCTGACTTATTTGCATACTTTTTCCATTTGATCCAATAATTATTTTTATTTTTAAAAATATGAATCAATGCTGGGGAAAACCATACAGGATATTTTGAAGATTTAGTAATTTTTTTAGGAACATATTTATTAATAATTTTATATATTTGCTCATAAAATATTTCCAACATATTTTCTGCCGTTTGATTCGAGAAAAGTTCTAACCAATTAACCTTTGCAATTTCTTCATTAATCAAAGAAAAGTCGGCCCTATTAAAATTAAATTGTGTACTCGATTGTTTCCTAATGTAAAATGAATTGTTATTGTTTGAAATGGGAATTAAGACATAAAAGGGTGGGTGATCTCCATGAGCTGGCACAAGAGATAGTGGTACTTGCATATTTTCACATCCATCTACATTGGTAATAAATAAGTCTAACACACGACTTTTGTCATTTTTTAATCTATTTATCTGGTGAAAACTATTTGTGTGAGTAAAGTCAATCATCGTCCTAGCATTTTCAGGGTACTTGCATTTAATTTGGGGTAATATTATCGGTCCCTCTTGATTCCACTCAATGTTAGGTATATTATAATCGCCAACTATAATAAACCTACTCATACCGGAGCGTTGCTGCATTAAACAATTTAATGAGTTAAGATGTGTATGATATACATTTGGATGGGAACTAGGTGGAATGTACGTAGCACATAAAAAATAATTGCAATCGAGTAATCGCAACTCAACGAGAACATAGTCCACTAGCGGTGATGGCGGGGCGGCGCCAGCGCTCGTGTCAGTAGGCATCACCAGTCGCGTCACAGCGATGTCGGTACGTACCGCGACTAAAACACCGCCACCGTCATCTCGCCCGCATGCCAATCTGTCTCTGTCGCATCGAAAAACACAATATCTGGAATCTATAAATTCGTTGTCATTTATATGCATTTGAAGCCAAGTTTCTGTTAGAACAATGACGTCGTAATTGTGAGAAAGGATGTTCATATACAAAGTATTCAATTTAGTCCTTAGACCACTGCAGTTATATTTTATAATGCTAATCAGCTACTGAGTGATCTGAGCCTGTATATGCAACAGTAAGTAGGCATTGCTTATAAGCTTATAAGATGTCAACTACATATGAATTTAAGAAAATTTAAAGCACTGCTCAATAAATTAATTGATATATTTCCACAAACAATTTGCTGATTTTCATCTACATGAAAACCCTGTGTAAATTTATAAATTGCTGCTGGCTGTCCCATTAGGTAGGTAGATTCTAATTATTTCAGGGCACAGGCAGCAAGTTGGACTACATTATAAAGAATGATGTCATGGGTTGACATTCCTTCATTAATTTTGATTCATCATCCCTATAACTGCCTACAAAACTGTCGCAAAATAACCAAGTGAGTTTGATTACCGACTGACCTTGCCGATTTACCTTTAAATTGAATTCCAAAACAGTAACAATCAAGTTCGTCTTGTTTTTATCAACCTCTGCAGCTTGATAATTCACACTTATCTCAAGTCTGTAGTTAGTGAATGTATTTATCCTTCCTAACTTTTAAGTTATTAAATCTTTGTTTAAAAAGTATTTGAGTCTTGAATAATAACTATTTATATAGATATTTGTCTAAAAAATCTCTTGTTTACATTTCACAAAGCAGAAACAGACCACAGGTTATAGAAAGTTTATCATCCTTGCATCATCGGATTGACAGTCCATGTCAAATACTTTCTTCTCTATTCTTTTTTTTTTATTTTTTTGTTTGTTTATGGCTTTCACGCGGTACATATTTAGCCAGTATCAAATATAAATGAGATTTCCCGCGCTTTTTCTAAGTCTTGTTATCAATGAAACGATGGTGTAGTTCATTTCATTGATTCTACGGAGCCCCTGGCGACAATTCCCACGAATCCACTGGCTTGACCACAGACGCAATGAGGCAAGGCGTTCTACCAGCTCGCTAAGTAAATCTTACTACAAAAAAAAAATCAAAAATTCAAAACGTTTATTCAGAAAATAGGCCTTTGCAGGCACGTCAAATCTGTTGAAATAAATCATAGATATATCTTAGACTTTCAAAATGAAAATGAGTAGTACGTCATTATACGGCTTCACTGTGCTTTAGAAAGAGAGATAAGACTGCTGACAGCAGGCCCATTTTTAATGACATTTGACATTACCTGGGCACAACAAGGCCCGCTGAATTTGAAAAGGAAATTATTTTACCTAAAATATAAATAATCTTTTAACTTACACAATAAAATTAGGTAAATACCAACATGGTGTCTTGTGCGGTTGTCGAGTGCACTACAACCCGTAGGAATAATCCTAGCAAATATACATTTCATCAGTAAGTATACATTTTTGTCACCGGTATAATTTCGGTAAAAAACTCGAACAGTTTTGATTTCTACTAGGATAGTATTGTTAAGTATGCTTCATAATTGATAGGAAAATGAAAACATTTAAACATAAACGAGAATTCGCGAAAATATTATGTAAAGAAAGTTCGCACACGTTTACACTAGTGCTTGAAGTTATTCATATTTTATCGACATCGATAATAGTTTCGATTGCACTCACTGAAATATTGTTACTTGATATTTTACCCGACTGCGTCCGGAGCAGGTTTATTGTAGCTTTCACGTACTTATATGTATGGTATGCTATTTCACTCTTCCATACTGTTCAGACAGAAAAGAATAAAACGTAGAATGAACCGACTGCTTCTCTTCCAAAAAATCTTGTAAAAGCCGATCTAGGAAATGGGCAAAAATCTGATAAATTATACTAGTAGGAGATGCAGCTAGCAACCCATCAATATTTTGATACCGTGCTGAACGTGGCTTTTGGGTTAGACCTGTCTACCTCGCGAGGGAATAAAAATGTAATAGTACGGATGTATCTATACATTTTATGGTACGCTCCATAGCCCAAACTAACATAATTGTTTGTGTTTTATTTATTGCATTACAGTTTTTAATAAGAGCAGAGCTACTAGAGCATCATTAGCATACTTTGAGTACGATGACCAATTTGTTAAATATTGCATTGTTGTAAATTGCTATGAATAACAAGTGTCATGGTTGTATTATTTCTTTTAATTTTTAACTTGCCCATTGAAGTTATTCCAAAATTAACGTCATCATCATCATCATCACCTCAGCCATAAAAAGTCCTTTGCTGGACATAGGCCTTCTCCAAGGATTTCCAGTACTATAATTGGAAACGTCAACTCAGGTCGTCAGACCACCTGGTCTGTGGGTGTCCAACCCTGCGCTTGCTGGTACATGGTTGCCATTCGAGAACCTTTCTATTCCATAGGCTGTCCGTCCACTTCACGTAACGATATCTAACAAAAGTGTGCTCAAAAGTATTTTCAGCTAGATGCTTACGTCGCCGTATTTTTTTAGAATCTATTTGTAATGCATGTTACTTATTCTTGCAGACTCGCGGGTGAAACTATTCACATGGACATAAAAAAATCATACAGCGAATCTTTAATAAACATCATAGAGTTTTAAATTGATTTTGAAATAGCATTACAATGCTCGGTATATTATTAAAATTGAAAATATGTGATGAAAAAGAACTCGGCCACAGGTAGGATTCGAACCCACGTCCCTTAGGTTAACGCCCTAAGTGTGATACCATTACACCACCGTGACTACGAATCACCGCGTCGAATTCTCTCATCACATATTACCCCGTAGGGTATACGCATTTCAAGCATGCGTACTTCTTCATATATCATAGAGTTTATTCAGGTACGACTAACTAAACAAATTATGTTTAGAGTAGCCTGAGCCTGTATATCAGGTGTGAAATATGTTTGTATACTTATGGTTTATTTTTCGTAAAATATTTTGATATGCATAGTGAAAATGTACGTATTATATATCCTCGGTGGGGTCATTTAGTCTGTGCACATGACAAATTTTCTCTATAGGAGCAATACTAGTTAAAATACATTGCTAAATCTATTGATTGTCTGGTTAAATTATTATCTTTTCATCTATTATTATTATTATATATTATTAGCTGACCATTCAAAAATGGGCTGATTTGTTACCCGACTTCAAAAAAGGACGAATACTACGAATACATACGACTACGAATTCGGCCGTATGCCTTTTTTAATCGCATGACTGTTTGTGTCCTCATAACCGCATAAATCTTTTTTTATATAAAACGGTATGCTTTTAAGTTTTTTCCATTTAAATTTTATCAAAATAAGTTCTGTAGTTTGATTAAAGTCGGTTTTTTGTATGAAAAATATTTAAACTATTATTTATGTGTCAATAAAGAAATGAAAAAGGTATCTATGTTTTATTTGCTGTGTTTTAATGTAAATAAATTATTTATAGAAGTTCATTGCCTTTTACTGTTTGTGAAGTTTCTCTTTGGAAAATGTATATATCCCTGTAAAACTGTATAATTTTGCTTCTTTTCTCAATGGGAAGGTATAATGATTTGACTATCGATACATTGACATACACCAGGTACATTTTAGCCAAACACTACTGAATACATATGCAAAATCACTCCCACAACTGCATTTCAAAATCGGTCTCGTTTGACAGCATCCGTTTGGATCTCTATCCGTCAGGAGGTCAGGATTATATTATCTCTATGAAATAAATTTATATTCTATGCTTTACATTTGTTTGACACATGACGTTTGCTGTCATTTTGTTTCTGACATCGGGCCTTGTCTTTAGTCTATCGCCAGCCCGCCATAATGTTCTGACTGTGATTTTGTGTTGTCCTTATTTAAATATATTAATCGTGATCCATCTAGAAGTATGTGAACGTGAATATTGTATTTGCATCGCAAGTGATGAGGAATAAATATTCTTAACCAGAAAGTATTTTTCATTCGTCGAGTTCAATTCTTCTAACACCACGCCATGCGCAACTATCATTTGCTCATCAAAATCACATTTTAAAGGATCTAATTTAGTCATATTTATATTATTACTTAATGTGCAAAAGCTACAGACTACAGCCGCACTGTGACAGTTTATTTCAGTTATTCCACGCATTGTTCATAAACATGGGCATTTATAACAACAAATTTCACCGACTTCATATTATAAAGTCCATTATAAACAATTTACAAAACAATCCAAAACACAAGCCGTGCTCTCCGCCGAAATTCCCGCCAAGAACTCTGTACAAATCCCCCATTGGGAATAAAACGTCCAATGTATATGAAACACTACTTGTATTCATTGCTAGCCTAATTAAACAATGAAAGTCCGCTCTACATAGCTACGAATATAAAAACTTTGATAGCGCGTTCTATTTTTGGATAGGCGCCATCTATTTATGCATAACAATACTAACGTTTATACATAACCGCCCACTAAGAACGACTGTTCTTAAATAATACTTGAACAAAAACAAGTTTTTATTTAAAACAAGTTGTTGCTATATAACAAAAAAGACAGTAAACTTCTCTTAAATATGTGGACTGTAAATAACATAATATAAATCTTCAATAGCTATTTCTATTATAAAACTGTGTATGAAATACTAACTTTATTGCTCATTGGTTATACACAAATTTGAAAATAGACCGTTTATAATAACTGTTTTTCTGCCTTAGTGACACTTAAGTAATAATTTTGTCCAAGTCTGAATGTTTCTCTGTTACACGTCCTAATAACCATTTGCTAACAACGTCTATGCGCAGGTATCATTTGCGCCTATCAGTATCTCTGCATGAAACTTACTAGAAGCAGAAAGAGTACATATAACCTATGTACCTTTTGAGATTAAGCGTCGTTAAGTTTTTGCTCCTAGTCTGCAATACTTGAAATAAACACATTGTGTCAAAATCAATGATTGAAAACAGCCAAGGAATGATTCATTCTTGATAAGAAAAGAGTCGTGGGATGGTCAATATTGAATGCTTACTTTGTGCTTTGATATCAGCTTACTTCCGCCCACCAACTCGGAGTAATCAGAGTTCATCTAAGTAAAGATTCTACCAGGTATGTCTACTCTTTTTCTTTACTTCCTTTCCTTCGCTTATGTCATTTATTTCTTTGTAAAAATCTTACTTGACTTCTTTTATATCATTTTAGATACACATTTCAAAAATATGCACATGTTTGGTGCTCCTTCTTCTTCTATCGCTTCTTATATAAGGTAAGTTCGGTATTTCTTATTGTTTTCTAGGCCTAACCTGCAGTACGCTACCCTCAACAGTTTCTTTCATGAAGAATACCTGGACCTTATGGTAGTTTCTACCGATCTAAGAGCTGCTGCGTGTATCTTTTGACTTTATTCTTCCAGGTTACTGTGCATATGTTTTTTTTTTATCTAAAGAGATCCATTGGTTTACTTTATATTCTGATAGATATCAAACGGTGCTTCTCATCTAGACGCATAATCTGCCGCGTTAAAATTATGTTAATATTATATAATACAAGTACCCAATGAATTAAAAAAACGAAACTATATGTGTTATTCTGTTGGCGATATATGTCTTCTACTTACTGCTACGATACTTCAACCACTCATCAATCCGCTGCGTATGTAATTTCAGATCTTCTAATGTACCAAATAGTCTCAGATTATCTGCTTTAATTTTTCTTTTAGTTACAGGTATAAATCTAAACTCATTGCGTTTCCGGTTCCAGGTAAGTACTAAAATCTTGCTTTTCTCTTTAAACTTAATTTCAAACTTCTCTATAGCATCTCTCTTAATTCTTTGCTTCTTCTTCATTAATATCTTACTATTTATAACCCATTTATGCCGTTTAAATCCTCTTCTTGATAACTTGATCTTGCTTGTTTGTTCCTGTAATTTTAATCTTTCATCTTTTGAAAAGCATTGTGTATGTTCCCGAATGACTTTATAGTAAGGTATGTAATAATAGTTTCCTTTCTTCATATAACTTTCTTTTTTCGGAACACTCTCTATGTTGTTCAGCTTCTTGTACTCGATAATTGTCTTAACGTATTTTACCTTATTAGTTGTATTATTCTGTTGTTTGAGTTGTATATTAAATACCATCTTTGTTGCTAAGTTTTTTGTTTTTTCTTTAAGACGGGTATGCTTTTCATCTCTAAATGGGAGCCTTACAGTATATCTTCCTTCTTCATCACGGTTTGTATTTGTTTTGTAAATCTCCTCACTTCTTTTTTCTTCTTTGATCTTCTCGGTTGTAAGTTTCTTCTTGTCTGTCTCCCAACTGAACATCGGTAATTCATGTACTTGTATATGCATACTAACTATGTTTTCACTAGAAGTCTGTCCCGTTTGTCCGCTTAGTATCCATCCCAAGGTTGTGTTCTGCGCTATTAGAGACCCAATGGGATACTTGATAAGTCCTTCTTTAGTAAGTTCTTCTTTAGTAAATAGTTCAGATTTAAGAGCACTTGAGGATGGAATCATCTTACTTCCAGTTTACAAATAGCGTGCTAAATTACGAAAATAAAACAAAATATACAGAATTGTTGTGGCACAAAAAAGTTACAATCATGCAATATTTTCCTTGAGATTCAAGACAATATACAAAAATACCTCAAGTTATAAAGATTCTAAGATAGGAGGTGAATGTTACATATAATTTCTCTAACATGAGATTCGATAAACTTTATTATGCCAAAACAATATAGGTACTACTTTAGACCCTTATTTTCATCATCACATTGCGTTGCCTTATAATAAACACTTATTAACAGTAATAATATACTTAGATCTACCTACATGTTTTAAACATCAGTGCGGATAAGCCATCCAGTGATAAATTTAGAACCCAGACTTTACACCGTGGAAATTCGGAAAATGGCACAGTAACCTGCAACACCCTTAAACTAAATTGCACACAATATTACTAGTTAAATCAATTCTTACGTGAAATAAATGTCATTGTGAAATAATTCTCGAAGGTGTACAAATCCCTCATTGGGAATAAAACGACCAATGTGTGACTTCTTTATTCTTTGATCAGCTTTATAATATAACATAGCCTGTAGCGTTTTAGCTCACTGTTGACGACTATTTAAAGCTGTTTGAAGCACAGGAGTACCATTTTCAGATTTGAAAGAGGTAGTAGAACATTTTTGAAAGTGTGAGAGACACTCGTTTACGAGCGATTTTTGTATGGAAATATCGCTCGTTTACGAACGGCATCATTTCAAAAATAGCACTCCAGATTTGAAAGAAGACCGTAGACCTCAGAAGAATAATATACATAGAAGCCGCATAAAAATAGAAACTGAAAACAGATAGTTGACACTGTATTTTTCTTATGAGCTTTCGCTTATGACAGAATGAGACAAAAACTTCAGTCAGTTTCTATTATTTTCATGGTTGTCCCGACTTGAAATGTCAATGGACTCCATTGGACTCCAATTAAATCCGACTAAATTCAAAATAACTTATTACAGTTCAACGTCTGTAATATTAGCATCTTGCCGATTTGATCGGGTTATATATCGACAAAAACATTGCGGCGGAATTGTGATGTCTGCAAATTAAATATAGGATTGTGCTAAAATTCTCACGGAAAAAAGTATTAACCGGTGTTGGGTTGGTGCGTTATCAAATGACCATTATACTAAACAATGTCTTGTGCAATGGAGCGATGTAAATCCCATTTAGGACGAACAGAAATAAATTCTGTAAAAATTATTTTCTTCGGTAAGTTTTTCAGTTAAAAGTGCATAATTAAAACCCAAAATACCTCAAAATACAACAATAATATTGTCAATTATATAACGTATTGTATAAATGACAACTTTTATAAGTATTTTGCTTAAAATTATCGTTTTTTCCTTATTTCAAATTAGGTTAGTTTTTTTTGCTAGTGATGTGGTAAAATCACGTATCTACGAGTATATCGATATTTTTTATGACGGTCTTGCTATCAGGGATATTTTTGTTAGTGTTGAGCCATGCAATAGTAATGTAACAAATTGAACCATCATGGTAATTAAACAACCAGCAAAGTGTGAGTCGGACTCGCGCACGAAGGGTTCCGTACCATCCTTACATATAATATTATAAATGTGAAAGTGAGTTTGTTTGTTACGCTTCCACGCCGTAACTTCTGAACCGATCATCATGAAATTTTGCATCATCATCATCACCATTGCACGATCTCTGGAGTACGGAAAAGAACATAGACATAAATTACATCTCAGAATAAGGTACTGTTATCGGGGATAGACATTAACGCGAGCGGAGCCGTGGGCGTAAGCTACAAAAACGCCCGAAATTTTTGTTTGTAATATTTCAACTGTCTCACTATCACGGTTCATGAGATACAGCCTGGTGACAGACAGATGGATATCGGAGTCATATTAGTAGGGTCCTGTTTTTATCCTTTGGGTACGGAACCCTAAAAAGAATCGATTTTTACTAATATGAAGAAAATTATTGTTGAAATTTTATTGCAGCTCCCTGAAGTAAAAGGATAAAAAGGTGTGGATCCGAGGAACTTTCAAGCGACATATTGGACATAAAATGTCATACATACTCGAATTTGTTCAAAATATTTTACTGCCGTGCCGATACATTAATTTCGAATATAAAATTAAATGGAAGCGATTGAAACACGATGCTTTACCTACATTTATATTTGCCGAATTATAAATCAATGGTAATAAGAAAGTTTACGGAAACGGTTTTATTATTTATATTTAAAATTATGAAAAACATTTTATTTTGGACAGTAATGAAAGTGGGTAAAGTAATCTCTTGTTTTTCTTCACCTCTTGTTTTTCTATTACCAACACTGTTAATTTTTCACAAATAACACACTGGCACTTTTTTACCCTAGTGTAAAAGTTTTATAAAATAAAAAATATCACTTCGAATTATGTGTTTCTCTTTACCTACCTGATTATGTTTCCTTTACTGACTGTTCCTCAAAGCTAGCTGGGAAAAGCTTTAGATGGTTTTGGAATATGCTGAATGGCCCATTGATCAAGTGAAAAATATATCTGACCTTATATTACCTTTTGATACATGAGCGCCCCATTGCAATTTAGAGTCTATTGTGATTCCTAAGAAGGTGGTATCATTTACAAAGTCTATTTTACCTTCAACTAGTATGTCAACGTTGGACTGCCTCACATTGGGGACTGTAAATCGAATGCATTGGGTTTTTTGCGCATTCATAGGTAAGGTAGGTAAGTAGGCACTGTTTGAATTTCGAAATAATCGAAAATATGATTGACATCATATTAGGTATTCTGCCGTTCGACCAATACTGGGTAAGGCCTAATGACCAGCAGTAGACAGTAGACGCGCGGTGGGTAATGTATGGATTTTTTTTTTACCTATTTATCAGATGAAGCCAAGCGACGCCATGCGATTAGGAGTTATTTAGGTGTATTTTGACGTAACTTTTAAAGTAAAAGCCTCTTTAGCGGCTTTGTGCACTTTTTGGGATGGGTAAAATAGAAAACTCGCGTCAGGACACGTGAATTGATCGAAAATTCGTAAGAAGGACACGGACCTGAGTATGCCGCAAAGGCGAGTTTTCACTTCTGCCGGCACTCCTGGAGTGCAACTAGTTGTTTTTTTTTTATGAATCGTACTCATTTAACGAATCGATACAATCAGAGTAGAGTACATTTATGACTTTCTTAGGACGAAACATTTAGTCGATAAATATATTTCATCGATATAGTACAACCCTGATCACATCAGTACCCCAGGACAACCTGCACATTTACGCAAATGGCATTGTATATGCATCTCTTTCTGATGCTTTAACAATGCCATAAGTAAAAACAGTGTAGAATATTGTATTTTGTTGTTATTTTAACACGGTTTCTATGCTTTAGTTATTGTTCTGAGCCGTAGACATTCGTAGCCGTGGCTTTTGGTTTGTTTGACATCATCTGTCAGAGTCAGAATATAGTGAAAAAAAAGAAAATGCGCCAAAATATCGAAAACATTATATTTGTTTGTTGGTTATTTTTATTTATTTCCAAGAGTTTGTATAGAAATATTGTGTGTATTCTTTGGTAATTCAAAACTATGGCTGACGATGATGTGACTATAATGGAAGTGGATGAAGCAGAACCCAGACCATCCAACCCCAGTAAACCCACCACAAAAAGTACAGCTCATTTGCCTTGGATAGAGAAGTATCGACCGCAAGTTTTCTCTGACATCGTGGGCAATGAAGACACAGTGTCACGGCTGGCCGTGTTTGCGCGCAGTGGGAATGCGCCAAATATCATAATCGCTGGTCCTCCTGGTGTTGGCAAAACTACAACAATTCTATGCTTGGCGCGTGCTCTTCTCGGATCTGCGTTCAAAGACGCCGTGCTAGAGTTAAATGCGTCTAACGATCGAGGTATAGATGTGGTCCGAAACAAGATCAAGATGTTTGCTCAACAAAAGGTGACCCTACCAGCCGGCCGCCATAAAATCGTTATTCTGGACGAAGCCGACAGCATGACGGAGGGCGCGCAGCAGGCTTTGCGCCGCACCATGGAGCTGTACTCTAGCACCACCCGGTTTGCACTGGCTGCCAACAACAGTGAGAAAATCATTGAGCCCATTCAGTCCCGGTGTGCAGTGCTGAGGTACAGCAAACTCACTGATGCTCAAATACTGACTAAGGTTTTTAAATAGTTTTTTTTATGACTTGTGTTTTGGGTCATGTTCATAATCGAAGCCACTTGTGCTATATCCCTATATTATTTTCAGGTTTTAGAAGTATGTAAGAAAGAGAACCTGTCATACACAGAGGAGGGAGTGAGTGCTGTGGTGTTCACAGCTCAGGGAGACCTGCGCTCAGCACTGAACAACCTGCAGTCATCCGCACAGGGTTTCGGCCACATCAGCCCTGACAATGTGTTCAAGGTGTGTGATGAGCCCCATCCAATGCTGGTCAAGAACATGCTGGAATCCTGTCTCAAGCAGGACATACATGCTGCCTATAAGGTGGGTACGCAGGTAGCTCCTTTTTTGAATTGTGGCAATATTATATTGAACTGTTGGTATGGAATAAGAAAATTTATCTCACCATAATCTATGAACTTCCATATATTCTACTACTTAAATAAATTATAGAGGTTCTATACATTGGTAAATACCAATGCTTACGTTAACAAAAGGTGTGGCAGGCTGAAATCAGCCTGCCACACCTTTTGTAACGTAAGCCTTGGCCCACAGCCTCACCCCTCACTCCTCACTCATCTCATAGAGATGCTGCCCATTTAACTCTATTTCACTGCCAATAACAGTACACTAACAGCATACCAATATTTAAGTACTTCACTACTTCATCAGCTAAAGTATCTTCTCTCAGTTTTTTCCACAAAAGGTCTCGGACACAAGGTCCAAGGCTTGAGATCGATCCAAAAAGCCAGCAGCGACAGGTGTTTTTCTATGTCTGTACTTAATGCTGAATCGTGTGTGTGACTGCAAAAATTGCACTTTCCATAGACACATTTGGTCTGAAAATTTAGAAGAAGAATAATTTGTAATTCTGGCGGCATACTATTAGTTGTATATGAGATGTATTTTATAACAAAATGACATCAAAAGAAGATGAGTAGCTACAAAGGCAGAAAGAGCATATCAGCGAGATTTCTTTCTTCCAGCCAATCTTTAGGTGTTCTTGTGGACATAGACTTGAAAATGTTGGTGCAGTATATCAAAACAGAAATAAAATATAAATGGTATTATATAAACCATGAGCATTCAGGACATCAATAGCCTTATGATGGTGACTGATCCAAACGACATAGCGTCATCCATGGCTCAGGATCTCAAGGAAGTTGCAGTAGGCTGGGATCATGTGGATGATGTAACAATCAATTTTCGACGATTTGAACATGACGTCAAGGGGTAACAAAAGTGCATAGACAAAAATATCGAAAAAAATCACTAGTGTATTCTCTGAAGGAAATAATTGAAGAATAACTGGGAACATATAATCTGGAGGACATTCATATGTTGTAGCAAGGTTATAAACATAAGATAGGGATGTTGCGGATGCCGATTTTTTCACATCCACAGATTCAGTATGATAAAGAAATAATTAACACTTTTATTAATGATTTTTTTTTTATGTTTGTGATGTTAAAAATAGGAGCATTATACTCAATATTACAATATAATATGGCACGTGTCATTCGCAGGCCCCGCCCCTTTTTTTTTCTTGTCGCAATTCGTATGACATTCGCATCCGCATGAAAATCTGCATTGAGTTATTGCAGATGCAAATGCAGATGTCCATATCTATGCGGAAGCTCCGCATTTGCGGATGCGGATGCGAATATTCGCAACATCCCTGATAAGTATATCCACCATATATCCCACTTTGGTAATAGGAGGGATGTACAGTCAGCCAAGGAGATATCTGACCCCCTACAACAGCGCCATTTTTCGCAAACTAAAGAATCATCCGTGGTTTAAACCCAAAGATAAAAATATACAAGTGTAATATCCTTTGCGACTAGTGCCATCTATTGAATTGTGAATGAACAAATAAGGTTAATAAGCAGAAATCTGATACCCTTGATGACTAATGCCATCTATTCGATTTTTGATAAATAAAACGAGCCCTAGCATACGATACGCTTATTTCAAAAATACTTCAATAGTTAGATGTGGCGCAAGTGGTAGCCACTACGGTTTAATAGTTAGTGTGTTTATGAGGAAACAGGTTCAAATCCTCCAAAGCTTTTTATTTTTTACAAATATCACCAACTTCGTATTGTGATGTTGGTGTAATTTTGGTTGTTTTAACATAATGTTACCGAGCTAATTACTGTTAATAAAAAGCATTTTAAATTTTTAATTACTTTATTACATCAAAAAAATTTAACAGTGAAATAAATACCTGCCTACTTAATTCAAACTATGATTAATCTTCTGTAGAGAGAACCAACATGTTACTTAATAAGTAACAATTTACATCTCTCAACTTTTTTTTAATCATAGTATTATATTTTTTTAAATGTGTAGGGTCAAATAGTGCTATGTGAATAACTTTGCTTCGATAATAGTATAAGAATGAATATGTAAACCTATGGCATAAAATGAATTTTAATATGGGAGAGGGTGACCCCCATTTTGTAGCTTTTGTTCAAGTCTATTTGTCATTTCACTTACCATGTTAGATCAGATCACATATCACTTATGCGCATATTTATTAATTTAGTATAACCTCTTTGTCTAAATTGATTTAAGTTCAAACTTTACTTGTGTCTTGTGTCCCAGTTAAGCACTATTTGACCCTACAATCTGGGATTTTAATTGGTCACTCAATAACAGTTAGATCACAGAACAATGGTCTTAAATAAAATATATTCTACATTGCACAATGAATCACCACATCTCATAAAATTTCCAAGTATTTTTCTTTATTCATCCGGCCGCCGAATTCTACCAGCTTCCCTGGGCCCATTGAAGACATCTGTCCCCAATAACCTGCAAAACAATAATACGATCAGTTACCTAATAATCTACACTGCGTAATACACTAGGTATTTAATATTATTATTATTTTACTTAACTATTTAATGAATATTTTTACCTAATGTTATCCTGCCATTGTTCTCAAAGGCAAATTATTTTGATGGCTATACGCTGGCCATGTCTTCTCCGCAATATTTTTCTGCCATCATCATCAGACTTAAAACTTTTTTCATCAGAATAAAATACGATCTCGTTCTTGTTGAATGTTTCCTCACTGTTTCAATTGAAATATTATGTTACGCCAGTTGATCGAGTCTTCTTAAATCTCCGAATCCACAAACGGACGGTGTTTCTCTGTAAGAGATATATTTATCTTAGACATTTATCACAAACCCTATGTTTTACGGAACAAAAAATAGTGTGACAATTAAGTAAGTATATTAAATACTTATAATTTCTACTTACCGCGATACCTAACTCTCTAGATATAGATACTTTAAATACTGTGGTTGTCTTCACAATACAATATTAGCTTTCACAAAATCTGCTATATGAGATGAAACGGGATGCCTAATAACTGGTGGGGTTTTGGATCACTACACAGTAATCGCAGTATCTTGATTGGAATTGTGACGCGAGTGAACAATATTTTTGATTAGTTGGTATCAGGTATAAATAAATCTGATAGATTACCCTCAATTTATTTGTTAAAGCAATGCGTTGCAGTTGGTGACAATGATGTCATAGCATTAGAAATAGATAGCCAATTTCGCCCGAGACGTCATATCGACGGTTGGCGTATTGAGATGAGCGCTAGCTTCTCAAGTCGTAGGTCCATGGTTCGAATCGAACTTTACGTAGGATTGTTTTTGATTCTTTCTTGTTCTTACCATTGATGATTACTTGAATTATTAGCTGAGATTATTAGAAATACAAAGTTTGCAACTGAGCAGGTTATCAGAAACAAGTTTATACTAGCAGTTGTCTGTCTACTTGCCAAAAATCACGGTAGGTGGCGCTTCACAGCAAAGTGTGAATTTACGTTTTAAAAGTCAGGGGGTCAGGTATCTGCTTGGCCGACTGTACTTATACTGTGTCCGAATACAACATATCTTAATATGATGCATTTGAGTAAATCCCATATCCCCTCTTGGGTTCACTACTACTAGCTAATATATTTAATTCTATAGTGAATGCTGATTTGGAAATTATTTCACACGAGGTTAGAGCCTGAGGCCAAACCTTCTGAAGTATAAAAATGCGTAAAGCGTATGAAAGTGCAAAGTATTGTAATATAACATGTATGGCCATCGAGCGTGTCGCGTGCAGGTGATGGCCAACCTGTGCAAGCTGGGCTACGCGGCGGAGGACATCGTGAGCAACATGTTCCGCGTGGTGAAGACGCTGGAGGCGCCCGAGGACACGCGTCTGGCGTGGGTGCGCGCGCTGGCGATCACGCACCTGCGCGCGGCCGACGGGCTGGCCGCGCCGCTGCAGCTGGCCGCGCTGCTGGCGCGCCTGTGCCGCGCCGCTGGCGGGGACCCTGCCTGCTGATACCTCATATTCCGTCTGTGATCGATTGGAGTGTGCGTGATGGCGTTGCATTGAAGATTATCTTATTGAGACAGTGATTGTCACTGCATAGATTTCATTTAATGCCCTATTTTTGGTACCCCCCTTTACAGTGCGACTTTATATGTTATAATATTATTATGCATAACAGCATTTTACAGAAACGTCATTGCATAGAGAATAGTTTGGCATCTACTAATTTTTCATATATTCAAAACCTAATGTTAAAAATCAAAATAATTTTAGAGCATAAATTATATACATATTTATCTAAAAGTAGAATCATTATATCGCATAAAATTCGCAGTCAGAATCGCCTTTTGGTATTTAATTCATACCCGACTTAACTTTCTAGTTCAGCAGCTAGTTTCTGAGCGCGATTCGTTTTCTGGTGGAGTCGCAGTTCTAACCTAACCTACTATTCTGGTAGCAGCTCGCTTCTGATGGCAATTTGTTTTCTGGTGGATCACAGTTGTGTAACCCGAGCTCTGAAACGAGCTGCAACCAGAATATTAGTTTAGATAACTAATATTCTCGTTGCAGCTCGTTTCAGACGGCGCGGCGGCGATTCGTTTTCTGGTGGAGTCGCAGTTCTAACCCAACCTCACCTAATATTCTGGTAGCAGCACGTTTCTGACGATGATTCGTTTTCATTATAACCAAACCTATTATTTATTTTACTAACAAAATAAAAGTACACTAATTAAAACATTCTGCCATGTTTTAATTCTGCCAAATGAAATTCGGGGCATCAAGATTCTACCAGATATGGAACCCTCTATTTTTATTCAAGGGCTTTCTGGCTCCACGCGTTCGTTCAGTACACTTCCAAAGGACTTTGTTTTCCACAAGACAAATGACCAAAAGTGCATCTTTTAGTGGCAATAGACGACCGATTTCTCACTCATGACCCTCACACACGTCGGCTCACCTCAGACCCGCAAAATAGTTGGCTCGAGCTGTAATTGTGTATGTCTTATTTGTCTTCAATGCTCCGGCTCACGTTAACATTGGAAATGCCAAGACTTTTATTGTTTTAAGGGAAATAAAATAAACACATTTGTATAAAGATTTATTTGATTGTTGTCTATAAAATATCTTTAACAATGTTTACACTTAGTATAGGAGTGGGTATAAAAGTATAAGATAGCAGCAGAGTGGCGCCGCGGTGCGGGGCGCGGGGGGCGGTGTCTCACCGGCGGATCTCCAGCAGTTTGTTGTGCTCCTCCATGAGGCTCTGCGGCACAACAGAGACTAAACACACTGGCTATCTACTTCAACAATACACTGTTACTAAATATATATACATTTTACCCAGATTTTAGATTGCTAATCTAAAGGATCTCTTTTAGATTAGCCATGTTATCATATTTAAAGACCCTTGTGACGTCTTCATAGCACCAATGTTTTAATAAGAGACCGGCCGAAAGTTCGGTACCGACGCAGCAAAATGGAGCTTGTGCGACAGCTTCGGTTTCGGCACATAACATCAGGCGAGCCCGCAGAATCGGGTGGTGTCGTGTCGCGAGACGTGCTACAATAATTAGGTCAGTCGGGTACCAGGTCTATAGTCTTAGTATATACCTATATAATAAGAAGAACAATGAAAACTTTAGGCTTAAGCTGTTTGTTTTCCAAGTTAATAAAAATAAAATACTCGCAGTATCTGTGCAAGAAAGAGTTTGTCGAAATAATGCCACAAGAAATGGCGCATGGAAGATCTTCATTAAATGTGATTTGTCTCTATGTACATTACTTTCTTCGTAGCCGCTACTTAAATCTGAGTCGTCATAGAAGAAAGGCGGTTATTGTAATTATTATATGATGGTACGGAACCCTTGGTATGTTTGTTAATCCGACTGGCCACTTTAATTTTATTAACATATTTACCTTATCTGTATAAGTGTCAAACGTGGATTTTATTACAATATAATAAAAGTAATTGTTGTTATTCACAAATTTAAAGACGTTTGAGCGTTTCGGTTTAAGATCTGACCGAAAGATAGGTTTCGGCAGACTGTCCTGCTTCGGTCGGTCTCTAGTCAAGCTTATTATTCCGTAGAAATGTCTAGCTCATTTGTGTTAGAATATACTTATTCAACTACTTCGGCTAGCACTTAGGTAATCCATTGACGTAGCCATTTTTTTTTACTAAATGTTGGATTAGGCATTTGTCTCCCATCTCACCTGATGGTAAGTGACAATGAAGACGAGGATGTTACATGCCTATCCAAGAGATACCCATTTATTCTACTTTAATTTCATGTACCTAACACTACCCTGCAGAATTAAAAGATGTTATCATATTTTTTACATTTTTATAAGTTCCGCAGTAGTGATTCAGTCTTAATATTAAAATGTCCCGAGAATCAACAAGTCAATAAACTTTGATTCAAAAAAGACGATACAAAAAGTGCACGTTGGCGCAACTGATCTTAAAAAACGACACGTGTTTACAAACAGAGACATATACAAATGCCGGGGAATGGTGATGGAATGTGCGGTAGCCGGCGCGGCGCGGGCGCTAGTGGATGACGCGCTGCTCGTCCACCGGGGTGTCGCCGATCAGCTTCTGGTGCTCGTTGCTCAGCGCCTGTCGCCACACACACAACACTGACTACACGTAGCCATGCCGCTCACACCACTAGTGTGTCGGACATGTCCGCGTCTACACACAAACACAAGCGAGATGCTGCCACTTGAAACAGTGAATGGTCAACTCGAAGCCTGAAAGTAGCCGACCTGTGTTAGTGGAAAATGATGACATGTTAATACATGCGCCAAGCGGGACGGTGAACAAGCAGAAAGTAGGAAATGTCTTTAAACAACATACTTATTCAAAGATGCACTGTAATTATAATCAATCTATTATATCTCGTTCATCTAATGGAGTCGTAATGTGAAGGCCGTAATAATATTGTACATGCATACTATATGTAGATAAGGCCTCATACAAAGAAAACCTGCAGCTAGGAGACAGCGGAGGCCGTAGGAACTAGTCGAGATTCATCAGTCGGTACTGAGGGGAGCATACAACAGTTAGGTAACATCGAAGTGTTGGGTTACCTTGAAGTACTTGACAGTCTTGACACGCAGCTCGAGCGTGGCGTCCTCGTCGCAGATGAACAGCGCCTGCGCGTGCTGCTGGAACGCCGACACCGTCCACATGTGGTTCACGCCCTCCTCCACCGCCTTGGCCAGCGCCAGCGCCTTGTGCGCGCCCGTGATCAGGATCATTACCTGCGCACGAGACCCTGGCCGTTACTTCAAGTCAGTGTAACTGTGGTGCCGGAAAAACGTCACTTCAGCATAGTAAGCGCGACAATCGAATATCGCTATCTTGTTTTCCGTAATATAAAGAACTACGGGTGCTGATGTAAGATTAGCACCACAGAAGCTCGGACGGCAGTCGGACCAAAAATATTTCTCTGAAAAGACTAAAACTTGTCGACGTTTCTTATCTTTTAATAAATATTTTGAAGTAATAACGTTTTATAATTCGATGAACACCAGCTGCATGCACAAAAATTGTCACGTTGCGTTATTATTATCTATAAGGCATGTATCATTCTTCCACCATTATCACGTAAAATTATTGTCCGTAAACCGACTTTACAGGCAATCTAACTTTCAGTCACACAACCAGTCCATTTGTGCAGAAAGTAAGTATTAGGTATTGGTAAGACGTAGAAGCTCACCTCTTTGGCGTCCATTACGGTGCCCACTCCGACCGTTAACGCCTGCTTGGGCACTTTACTCAGGTCGTTTCCAAAGAAGCGCTTGTTGGCCTCGAGCGTGTCGTACGCCAAGGACTTGACCCGGGTGCGGGACACCAGCGAGGAGCCGGGCTCGTTGAAGGCGATGTGTCCGTCGGGCCCGATGCCCCCCACGAACAGCTGCACGCCGCCCGCGGCCGCGATGAGCCGCTCGAAGCGCGTGCACTCGGCCGCCAGGTCCGCCGCCGTGCCGTCCAACACGTGCGCGTTGGCCGGCTCTATGTCCACGTGCTTGAAGAACTCGTTCCACATGTAGTAGTGGTAGGACTCGGGATGGTCACGGGGCAGACCTGGAAGGTCGGTAGTCAAGTCTGTTTACCCGAACAAAATAGCAGTTTTCATGATTTTGTTCAATCAACCTATACTTACCTATAATAATATCGTCTAAATCAAGTTTATTTAGAAAATAGGCCCTTGCAGGCCCTTTTTCACGTCAAATCACATTTTAAAAGATCTAATTTAGTAATATTTGTATTATTAATTAATGTGTAGAATTTAATCCTTTATCTAAATCGCCTTTTTCCAATTAAATATTCAAAAGTCACATCAAAAATACTGACTTGCACACTAAATAAATGTACCTAATCCCATAACCAAAAATTTTTGCAAACAAAAATATTCAAATCTCACCCAAAAAATACTGACTTGCCCACTAAATAAATTTAATCCTATAACAATATTTTTTTTTAAACTAAATGTCGCAGTTCTATCTAACTTAACCCAACCTACTTTTCCGACAGCTGCGCGTTTCTGATGGCGATTCGTTTTCTGGTGGGGTTGCAGTTCTACTTCAACCTCACATACTTTTCTGGTAGCAACTCGATTCTGATAGCGATTCGTTTTCTGGTGGGGTTTGCGGCAGCAGCTTGTTTCTAATGATTCGTTTAATGACTAGAGGTACATTTGTGGGATGTAATTTGTTAATGGATTAGAAATATTATTGTAATGCATATTTACTTATTAACATACAAACCAATTTTAGAAATTCAGTTGTAACATTAGATAAATTAGTTTGAAAGTCAGTATTTTTGTTAGACCATAAGTATTTTAGAAATTAAAAATGGTATTTACATTTAATGTACTTTCGATTGCATAAATAAAAACCGGCCAAGTGCGAGTCAGACTCGCGCGCTGAGGGTTCCGTACCGTTATCTATGAAAACGGCAAAAATATCGTCTGTTGTATGGGAGCCCCCTTAAATATTTATTTTATTCTATTTTTTAGTATTTGTTGTTATAGCGGCAACAGAACTACATCATCTGTGAAATTTTCAACTGTCTAACTATCACGGTTCATGAAATACAGCCTGGTGACAGACGGACAGCGGAGCGAAATTAATAGGGTCCCGTTTTTACCCTTTGGTACGGAACCCTAAAAACCATCACTTCCGTTTTGTAGTAAGTTGACAATTTTTACTCGGGACAATAACTGGCTAATACCTATCCTTTTTCCCTGACCAAACAGTATGGAAAAACTTACCGACATACTCATCCATGTTGAAAGTGGTGACGTATTTGAAGGAGATGCGGCCCTCCTTGTAGAATTGAATGAGGCGGCGGTACATGCCGAGCGGCGTGCCGCCCGTTGGCAGCCCCAGTACGAAGTGGCGCCCGGGGCCCGGCGCGAACTGCGTCACGCGCTGCAGCACGAACCGCGCCGCCCAGTCCGCCACCTTCTCCGCGTCCTCCAGGATTATCATGCGCATCTTGACCAACTAACTTTGGAAAAAAATAAGAACAAAGCTCAAAGTTCAAAGTACTTTATTTGCATAAATGTGGTTACAAATGAATAATAGGTATATGAGTTTCACATATATATTTAAGACGCTCGTTGAGCTAGATCTTCGATCATTAATAGAGCTAGATGTACTTCGGTTTGTTTTTGTTTTCAAGCTTTATTGGCAGCTCCGTGGCTCAGTGGTTAACACGCCAGCCTGCGACAGGCTGCCCGGGATCGATCCCCGGCCAGGTCAAGATGGAAAATTATCTCTTTCAGATTGGCCTGGGTCTTGGATGTTTATCTATATATGTATTTGTTATAAAATATATATCGTTGAGTTAGTATCCCATAACACTAGTCTCGAACTTACCTTGGGGCTAGCTCAATCTGTGTCATTATGTGCGTATATATTTATTTATTTATTAATAGCATAAAATAATAAGTGCGTAGTACCTGCGAGCAGCAAGTGGAGGATCCATTCTCTGCTTACCCCCATGGGAAACAGGCGTAATCAGTATGTAAAAATAGGGGTTCTTTGCGGGAATTTCAGTGGAATGCACGGTTTTTGTTTTGAATTGTTTTGCAATTTGTAGTGGACTTTATACCTAATGTGAAATCGGTGTACTTATAAATGCCCATGTATGAACAATGTGTGGGATAGTTAAGTAGTGTCACGGTGCGCATGTCCTGTAGTGAGATTTACTTAGCGGGCTGGTGATTGCATGCCTTGCTGCGTCGTCTATGATCTTCTTCTTCTTTTCGAGTCGTACCTAATGTATTTTTACTAGTTATAGTAATTTTGCCTAATATGTCTCAAAAGGTGGGTCATTGATTAAACATCGCCGCAATCGCATGTGTTTTTGCTGGAAAAACCCCACCTAACCCAGTTTTCTCGGCAACTCCCTACACCAGCCCGGAGTCGGTTCAGCGACTTTTCAGACTGCCTAGAGGAGATTGCTACCCGGTGGAAGTTTTTCGGCTAGCGTTATTGAGGATGATGATTGTGGGTACAGACTTTCCCACTGATTTAATCTGGCCTTCGGTGCTAACTAGGCTTCAAGTTCAGAGTGCCTGAGAAACCTGTTACAGCTCTTTATTCGCGATGGTAGCGGATTATGACCGTGAATGCATATCTGAAATTTACTACGGCACAGGCAACATTACGCCTTACACTTGGGGGAGCAATAGATACCAGATAGAGAGTACTAATGCAATGGTGTAGGCTTTAGGGTACCCGCCGTCATTATCCGGCACGAGGAATTAAGGGCAACATCAACCTCTGGCGTGTGCGGAACACGCCCAAACTGGACATGCGTATTCGCCGATGTTCACACTATTGGATTCGTGGGATTTGTCGCTAGGGTCTCCGTCGACTCAACGAAATGACTTATTACACCATCATTTCGTTGGAAAATATGAAGGGCTAAAAGGCGTAGAGAGCCAAATGCCGTAAAATATGAAGGGCTAAAAGGCGTAGAGAGCCAAATGCCGTAAAACAAATAGAAAAAAGAAAAACAAGGGCTGCACTCCGGGAGCGCCGGCAGAAATGAAATCTCGCCTTTGCGGCGGTCTCTGGTCACGTGTCCGTCTAACGAATTATCGATCAGGTCACGTGTCCTGTTCCTGACGCGAGTATAATATTTTTTACCCATCCCAAAAAGTGCACAACGCCGCTAAAGAAGTTTTCACTTCAAAATTATGTAAAACTAATTTAAAAAAAAGCCACACCAATACAAACAACTATTTTGCGGAAGGCTCGTTTTGGTCTACCTTTGCGTCTGTGTGCACGTTTCTTCTTAACAGGATATTGTGTGCACTTACTTAACTACTTCACAACAGGACGACGCACGGACTGTATTCCACTGTCGACTGTTTGTACCATTGTTTTTTATGCAGTCTCGAAAAAGGTGTAGGTTGGATATTTATTTTTCGTGAACGTTTTTTTATCATGCATTATGAAACAGCCATAGAAGGAGCCTGCAATCGAAGTAGTTCAGATGAATATTTTTTCAGTATTAGGGTATTTACTGGCTTTGGTTCTTCTTTAAGTACTTTCATTATTCTCATGAACTCTGTTTATTGCGTTTGCAGTAAATAATCATATAATTTGAAATCCCAAAAATGAAAACCCTTTTAAACTCTTCCATTGGGCACTATCCAAACAATAAACATAGACGTATAAAAACCTATTTTTATACGTCCATGACAATAAACATAACCTCTCACGCGCGGATAACAAACAATAACAAAGTCGAAATCAACATTCATCCATGGTCGAAACAAGCGTGCGAAATCCATCCACGGGTCCCGCGCCGGCTTCCGCCTGTTTCGGCTCTCACGATTTGAACAGAGTAATTAAAAAACAGTGTTCAATTTAATTGTGCACTGTTTTGTAAAACCTCTTTAAACGTTTGCTTGATCGCAAAAGCGTGCTCAGTTGACGCGAGCTGATTACGGGTTGGTTGGATTGGGCAGTAATACAAATGAATGCGTGCGGGTTTGTGTCGCCAGTTGAACACGAAAAGGGAAAAAGGTGCCAACCATAGAGATAAGATAATCCTGAGAGTGCCAACATCGATTATTTAGAGGATATATCCAGGCGTCTGCCATGATAAGTTCATGGCAGACGCCATTTAATTTACGATTGTAGTAAGTATACCTTCCTACCTTCATAGTTAATTAATGTTTCATACTATTATAAATTAATAAGCAACTTTTATAGTTTACTATACTTACTGGTAACTGGTCACTGGTACCATAAGTACATAATACATACCAGAGTAGTTTTCGATTCTTGTTATCAAATACGACCCAAGGCCGAATGTAAACCAATACGAGCCTTTGTTTATAGAAGAGCGCTATCAGATCTCTTTAGTGCCGTGTGGTTTCCGGCAGAGTAGAATAGGACCACTCCTAGTCTTCCCATGGAGGTCGTAAGAGGCGACTTAGGTAATACAAGCTAAACAAAGCTCATGAACATCAATGAGACCTCTCCAATCCGTCTGCCCAGCGAGGAGAGTGTCGGTCATCCTCTGTCTGTTCTGGCCAAGTATGGCTCCGGTAGACAGAGGTCATGCTCCTGCAGTGGAGCCTAAAGAAACCCTAATTCTGACAATATATCTTTCCGAATATCATGCGGCGTTAGTTATGTTTTAGCTGTTTTAGTTTTTATGTGACTTAGAGCTGAAGCTGTATACATCGGACAGATGTGGCTTTCAGATCAAATTAATGGTCAGAAAATAGATTAGCTTAAACACAATGGGCACATATAGACCCATTTATTGATGCGTTAATCAGCAACATATTTCTCTGATCAGACCATATTGTACTCTTGGGTGATTTCAATACCAATATGCTTAAAACCTTGAATCAGACACTATTAAACTTAATGACTTACTTAACTACTTAGATCATCAGCAAATGGTTAAAGATACTACGCATTTTACTAAAAATTCTGCCATTTTATAGATGTGGTGTGTGTGGACGAATTGTAAAGTTCGTGAGGTCTCTGTCACGAATATTACTGGATCACTGGGGCACCCAACAATAAACGTTACCTTTGCTGCGCGTAAACACACGATCCCTCCGAAATAAATCACTTGCAGTGCAGATAGTTAAAAAGAATAGATAAGGGTAAATTAGATTCGATCTTTCGAAGATTGACTGGGAATCGATTAAATTCATGATTGATATGCGTAACGAAGTTCATGATCACCATCATCTTTTTGGCCGTAAGTAGTCCACTGCTGGACACAGGCGTCTCCCAAGGATTCTTTGTTCTATGGGGTTTCTTTGGCTTCTTGTGCTTCCGATGCTGCTGCCCGTCGGAAGCATTTTAAGCTGGGAAAGGATAGGAATTTGTTGAATTTGAAAAGGGAATGGAGGTGATGGGATGCTACTCACTTAGATGAATGGGGGAAAGCAAGGAGCAGCTCGGAATCACGAGCGCGCATACCCGATGCCATACCTGCAAACACCGGGCAGGAAGTTGGAAATGGCACCCCCGACCTGTTCATGATCAATATCGTAAATCAAAGAAGGAAAGTGACAAAATATTATTAGGATCTCAAAGACGTCGATCACATATTTAATACGATTACCGACAATAGCAGCGTGTTCTGGAAAAATATAAAGGAGTATACTCACTGATCCTAGTAAAAGCGACAGATTTCTGACTGTTTTAATGACCCACTAGTCATTATCTACCTATTCATTTCAAGACCTTGGTCTCGAGCAAGTCCATCGCTCACAATTCGTCGTATCCATTCAAGTCATATCCTATGTAGATACAGTCAGCGAGGAAGTAGTAGCGAAACATCTTGTCAGTAAAATCAAATGCAACGGGGAGATGGTCATTACTGATATTATTACTAATAAATCAATCGTGACGGGTCAGTTCCCCGTCAGTAGAAGATGACGTTGGTTATCTCTTTACATAAAAACAATCAGCCGACCGAAAGTAAAGACCTGAGGCCAATAAGTACTTACCTATTCTATCTTTTTGTCTAAAAATAATTTACAAACAAGTTTCAAACTATGTAGAAGATTAAATTGGTACCTATACTACACTAGTCTTTCAATCGGGTTTTAGCAAAGTAATATTTCTCGCATTTGATAGCCTGAATTGCGGTACTAACTTTATCTAAGCTTTCATATTATGGATTTGATCCGGAGACTTATTCGACAGTTACATAAGCAATCGATCCCAGTCGGTAAAATTGATAATGGGGGACGGAATTAGCGCGAACGCACACCGGTTGCACCGGCCGTGGTTACTGGATGTCATCCAGTGACCGCGGCCGGTGCAACCTGTCGAAACGTCTGGAAAAAACACATTCAATTTCACTAGCAATGCCATTGAAAATAGACGTGCCTCGCTCGAGGTTCTATCCTGCGTTGTGTCATCATTCATCAAACACAGTAAATCAGTGTTACGCGAATGATGTTTGCCAGTTAGTCCTTCTAATATTAATAGGGCCATACAATACCTAAACATTGACCTAGACCGACATGTAAATATTACGTAAATAAAATGTTTAAACGTAAATAAAATACTGTTAAAACTAAATACCATGTTTATTAAAAAATATCTCTGAACGGACTAAGATTTGGAACTTGAAGCCGTAGTAACTTTTATTCAGCTCGAAAATACCTATCCAATGATGTAGGTACCATACATAGCTATTAACGGTGGGCCCAAGATTTGCATCACCCTTTGTCTGCTTATTGTGTATTTTTGATGGTACAATAAATTATTTATGTATCGAGTAGAAGATTTCACAGTTGTTTATAGGTATATTCTGCTTTAAACTTTCACGCTATAAATACATTATTAGATAATTTAATTGTCACCTGCATGGAAACCAGTGAGTGCCAAAATTATACCGCGTCGTTTAATTGCGGACAAAAAGTCGGACATTGTTGTAGTGTAGTGTATACCGGGGACCGGGGCTAACGCGAGAATATAAAATGTTTGTACCCACAAGTGCGCCTACCACTTTATTCTGTTTGACCTACCACCACCACAAGATGACACCGCAGTATTTCAGTCGACCACGATGGATGTAACTCCA
Source organism: Elegia similella (assembly GCA_947532085.1). Taxonomy (NCBI): domain Eukaryota; kingdom Metazoa; phylum Arthropoda; class Insecta; order Lepidoptera; family Pyralidae; genus Elegia; species Elegia similella. Next base: position 23,190,300 of record OX383944.1, on the reverse strand, counting down.
TAGACACGTCAGCGGAATATAATATAAAAAAGGTTCGTGCTAAGTCCCTAGTCATTTAATCATTACATACGAACGAAGTAATTTTAATTCATATATTCCGATAAACGAATGAACCGCAGCCCTTACACACTGACTCCGGACTCCGGACAGTTGTGGAATGGGTGGACTTGTGAGTATCGGGCATCTTGTTTGTAAGTGACAAGTTGTTTGTAAGCATCAGATTTTTGTGCTGGCCGAACACTTGTTTGTTTCTAAAGTTCCTCAAGATGTTTAAATTGAAATTTAGTTATGTATGTTCAAGATGCAGCCTGTATCGCGAGTCGTTATCGCTCCGGCCCACTTCCAAACAAAATACTGATAGCGGGTCAATACGCCCGCGTGTAATCGCACCTATTTGTTTGTATTGTCATTACCGCCGTGGTCAGTGTATCGACAATGTTATCAGTCGCTTGAGCAACGCTCTTATAAAACCACGCACGAATACCTAGTAACTATCAAATATGTGTCTACGCAAGTTGGCTTTCAAAAAAGAAAAGGAGTTCGACAGCCAAGCGAGCGAGCGCAATGATGTTAACCCATCCTTTTTGGAACATCAATATGGTTTTTTTTTTACTAGCTTTTGCTCGCGACTCCGCCCGCGCGTATATATCGATCCCTCTGCAACACTAGAATTTCCCGGAAAGAAAGGTGCCCTATGTCCTTCCCCGGGTTTCAAACTACCTCCATGCCAAATTTCATCCAAATTGGTTCAATGGTTGAAGCGTGAAAAGGTGACAGAGAGAATTACTTTCGCATTTATGTATTTTATTAAGGATTAATCAACTTACATGACGAGGTTTAGTATTAAAAATGTCCATTCCATCATTGTCTCGTCTGAACTGAACAAAACTTGTTACTGCCTTCATATTTCTATATAAGAAAAAACTGTCTGTAATATGTTCTAGCAGGTGGTTACATAAATATATTATTATACCTGAGAGAAGTTTTCAGGATCATAAAATATATTTTACTTAAATGTTCTGAACTGTTTACAATGCCCCTTATGATTTGAACAAGAAACATTTGTTTTCTGTTTGCCATTTTGTTCCTAATGACTATGATTTTCAGTTAAACAATTTTATTTTAAACTTGGAAGTGGACTACATTATTAAGTAACAATCTGCATGCATATTTCTTTTTGTTTTTCTGATTTTAATTATTGAAAAATGCTCCTGAATAGAACTCGTCCAATTCATGTTGTCAGTTTTGATCAAAAATGTCGTCATATTTTAATCTGTCTTTTTGTAAATTTTATAATGCGTAAATCTATTGTTGTCCGTTAATACATGCAAAATTTCACTTTAGTTGCATGTATAAAACCGGAAATGATACTAAAAACGACGCCAATTTCATAGGTACTTATAGACTAGTCAGGACTCAGGACCCAATATTATAATATGGATACCACACGACGGAAGTGTAATCTACTACGCACGTAGGAGCAGTAAAGCGCTTTAATTGGTTTCAGTGTCTAAAAACGTGAATAATATTGAGTTATGCCAAATCATATACTTGATTAAATAATACTTGGTAAAATTAATAATTTTGTTAAACAATAAAAGTTGCGAATAATTGTTTTAACCAATGTTTTTTTGCCAAATTACAATTGGGGAAAAAGGACTTCGGGAAACGTTTTTTGGCAATACATCAGTAAAGAACAAATGAAAGAATTTTATTAATGAACGATTACTTCTCAGGATAATTTTCCTTTTTTTACTTAGATAAATTATTCATTAGTCATGAAATAAATACCTGTCCGAATCCAAACACTTAGCCCAATATAAAACCAGTTTTTTGCAAAAAGCAGGTATTTTTATTAGTTTGTTCTGTATTATTATGCATACAAACAAACTTTAAAAACCTTCAATTATTTCTAAAAACAGTACAAGAGTACAGTGCAAAGCAAAATAATCACCTTGAGGAAGGCTTACCGCCTTTGAAGTTGTCATAATATGTTCATTGATATTGTCAACCGCAGGCACAGGTTAGGTATCGAATGTTTACGCGGGGCAATGGCCTAATTCAGAGGTCACTCACCTTTCACAGCCAGCCGCGCGATTCTCACGAACGGTTGCCACAGACTGAGTATTTATTTTATTCGACACTCGTCAATCTTCAGGAACTTTTGGCTAATTGTTTCGTAAAATATATCGGCGGGCGGTGCGTGTCTGCGAGACGCCGCACACTGTGATGTGCTATGCTAATGCGAGCGAGTGCAATGCGATCAGCTGTCACCATTGACAGTCCTCGATGTTGCCACACCAGTGTGCACACTTTACTCGGTAGGAATACTAATTGAATCGTCCTTTAAATGGCTGCGGAGTTTAGAACCTAGCGGGTCCGTGAGCTGCAGGCAGACCTGGCGACTTGCCGTCTTATCACGTCAAACTCACAATAGACCTTAGCGCCAGAGCCACCAATTCCTCCATTTTGAAAAATTTCTAAGAACTAAATCGTCAAAAAACATGCGTTATTTATTGAGCCTGCTCACAAAATGTCGGTGTCTGTCGGTTGCATTTTCAGCTGGAATGCTGCGGAGCCCCGCGTCCGTCGTTGTCTTAAAATACGCTCGTTATGAAAAATGTTAAGTATAACATAAAATAAATGTGTTTTTGTTTACCTATGGGAAAGACCTACAACACACCAACCAGAAAAAAATGGTTGTCTGTAAACTCGTACGTCGTTTACGGACTATAATTTTACGTGATAACGGTGAGAGTGCGATGCGTAGATACTACTACTACTGTGGCTGCTGCTGCTGCTGCTGCTCCCGAACGTTACATTTTTCGTGCATGCAGCCGGTGTATAACGATTTATAAGACGTTATCACGTAAAAATAATTTTAATGGTTGCTTCCACATGTCTGCACATTATAATAATTGCTGTTAAAACATTAACAGACATAAATATAAGAAATTAAGTGGATTAAGAACGACACACTTCCAATAAATGATATTTATTTCTAATATAATAATAATATGTGTGGAGATTATCTAAACAGTAGGTACGCTTAACAATAGCTAATGTAACTGACGACCAACATCAACAATATTCTACTTAAGAGATTTTATTGTAATACGAACCACCATAGAATATAATCAAATTTAAATCAATATTTTAAGAGCGACTCGCCGGAGATCCGAGTAAACAATCGCAACAGAAAAAACATATATTTAAGAGTAATGATCAAATGAAAGAATCCAGAATGCTCATTTGTAGAATAATGAACCAATTTTCGTATACATAAATAGAAATGCGACTTTGATTTCAGTTATCAGAGAGCTAATAAACCACTGATGTCCACGGCACGAGCGGCGACGCCTGAGGTGACATAAGTACGAAATACATATATTGGTCATTTGCTACATATAACATAGTACATATTTGTCGTTATATTAGAGTGTGTTACCCCAGCTGACTAAGTGCTCCTTTTAAGAATTGATAAATGCAAATAATAGATCATTACTTCGTGTAAATGTCCCCGAAAGTAAATAATTTGACACCCCGCCGTTTCAGAGATAATGAGGAAAATAAAATTCGGCTGGCGTAACGTTACCCCAGCCGACTTTTTTTGATCGATTCGTATATAAGAAATAATAATTAAAAACTAAACCTAGATATTTTTTTCCGATTACCCGACCAAGTTCAGATGTGTATCTAAAAGCGGCCGCACGATACACAATGTATACCTTCTAAAATCTGCACAATAATAATAAGTGGTTGGGTACATTCAAGTAGAAAAATTGTTAGGATTAATTCTAATATTATAAAGACTCGTATTAAATAAATGAAACCTTAGGGTGGGTGACTTACAGATTTTCTCTTTCAGCAATACTATTACTTAGATGGCAATGTCTACATACTAAGAATGTTAATAAAATAATTTTACGCTTTTTTTGTTTGAATGATTTTAAGGCAGTCCTCTTAAATAGAGGTCTGCCGTCTGCACAATAGTTCAATCCCACTGTCACCGGCGTTGGTACTCAAAAACCAACGCAAACAAGGTTATATTTTATAATGTAAGACTATCAAGAGATAAATTAAAAAAAAATCTTGTTATTTACTTTTGCTGCTCTCGCGTAGAAAGTGTCAGTTACAATTTGGGAGTGAAATGTGTATCCATCAACTAGGAAAACGCGTCGTTATTAGCTAAATAAACGAACTAGAAGTCGTTACCTATTTTTTTTTTTTTTCTATATTATGTACTGCTCGTTTTATTCTACATTGCTCTATGCGAAGATGTAGGGGACAGCTTACAAAGATTTGCTCGAAATTAAAAGTAGTCGGTACCACAGCACAGAGTATCAATACTTTTTTTGTGTTCTTCCTAGAAAATTAATAAAAATATATATTTGTTATTATGCGCGAGCAAAACTAGGGACTTTCGCTGTCCCGCTCGCGCACATTAGCCGATGAAATTGCAGTTCCGAGCAAGTGCAGTTGTATTTTTTTCTAATTCTATCTAACAGCAAGTATTACATACTCGTATTTCCAATATTACCTATGTCTTTGGTCTTGCAATAATAGACTTGGTCAATCCCGTTAGGAATCAATACATGATAAATTATAAGTATGGAGGAAATAAGTAATTCCATTTTTTACTAAAAAAAATTCCACTCGCCTGTACCATCCAATTTAGAATACAATGCCGTCGAATATGGAAGTATATCTAGTAGTATGCCGCAGCCGCTTTCAGATGCACATCGGAACTTGGTCGGGTAACCGGAAAAAATTATCTAGGTATAGTTTTTAATTATTATTTCTTATATACGAAAGTATATCAAGCTGAAAAATTGTATGTTTTTGGATAAAGTGTCTAATTATTGTTTAAATATAGAATCAGCCAAGTGAAAGGAAACTATTATTTTCCTTGTTTAATTGAGGGCCCAGAATCTGGCTTTCTGGTACCAGTAATATCATTATAACTTGCCAATGCTTTGGATTAGGCTGATAAAAGTTTTGATGTTTTGTGTGTCTCTATACGAGGCATCTATTAGTACTAGTTTGAATAACTAGAACCGAAAATATGGTTTTCAGAAAAATATTTATTACTCGCAAACCATATTATTAATATTTAAGATATCTAGGTGTCAAATTGAGACAAAATCCGTTCTATACGTATAAAAAAAAACATGATGCTGCGTCTTACGGTTTCAGAGATACAGAGATTGACCAAACGTTACCGCAGCATAAAATAAAATAAATCGAATTCCTTAAAGGTGTCAAATTAAATTTTATCGGGGACATTTGAGAGCAAATTCAATCTATCTTTGTGCATACTTTTTATCCAGATATTTACACGAAGTAATGATCTAATTATTTGCATTTATCAATTCTTAAAAGGAGTACTTAGTCGGCTGGGGTAACGCACTCGTTATATTACAAAACAAGCTCAGAGAGATGCCTCGCTGTCGAAGAGAGACTAGCCTTCCCCATGGCGTCAACTTGTCTAAACATCGCCTTGAAATATAATGTGTTAAGTTGTACCTTCCTAAAACTTGCCCATAAAATGACCTGTTAAGTTTCCCATTCGATGTATCCAGTATTGTGTATCCATACATTAAGTACGTAGTAAGATTAAAATACATCATCTCGACATTAGTACTTTCTGTCCCTTATAGGGATATATATGAGGGGCGCCGCCACTTGCACCAATCATAACACAGGAAACAAACATCAATTAAAATACCTACTTTAACTTAAATAAAATAAAAATACTTTGTGCGTAATCCGCTTCATCTAACTTTATCAATAGGGGTAGAATGCAAGATATACAATAAAATAATTAGTTAATTGTGAGTGCTGGCAGGACAACCGAGAATGCAAGATATACAATAAAATAAATAGTTAATTGACAACTTGCGGTCGACCGGAAGTGATAGGTTTTATTTATGCAATCTAAAGTACTTTATATGTAACTAGCTGTTGCCCGCGGCTCCGCCCGCGTTAATGTCGTTCCCTTGGGAACAGTAGAAATGATAAAAATTCCATACAAACCTCTGCCCCTTTGCTTTTTCCCCGTAAGGGGGAATTTAATATATTTCACCTGCATAGATCTTTAGCCCTTAAGGAGGGGATTTTGCCCATTTCACCTACACAGATATTTTTTTATTGTAATAGAGAACTTCTTATTGTCATATTTCTAAGTAAATAAAAAAAATCCATACAAACTTTACCCCACCTATTCAAGGGGAAATTTCGACCATTTTAACTACACAGATCTTTTTAATTTCAACGTAAACATATATACTTATTTTTATACTTCTATGTCCAGAAATGAGAAAATTTCCATACAATCCTTCCCCCCCCCCATTTATCCCTTAAGGGGGAAATTTTGTACATTTCACCTACACAGATCTTTTTTAATTGTAACCTAGAACGTATATACTTATTTTCATACCTCTAAGTCTAGAAATGGAAAAATTCCATACAAACTTTACCCCCTATTTACCCCTTCAAGGGAGAATGTTGTCTGGTTCACCTAAACAGATCTTTTTTACTTTTAATTGAGAACTTGCGTACCTACTTTCAAACTTCTAAGTCCAGAAATGAGAAAATTCCATAAAACTTCAACCCCTTTGATTTTCTAAAAATCCTTTCTTAGTGCTCATTTACATCATAAAAAGAATCCCTGTGCCAAATTTCAAGTTTTTGCGCACAGTAGTTTCGGCTGTGCGTTGATATATAACTCAGGTTTGCCTTTGGCCCGCAGCTCCACCCGCATAAGTGTCGATTTCTCAGGAACAGTAGAATTATTAGTTGAACCCGGAATACATTAGTTCATGACTTTCAATGAAACACCTTAATATTGAATTTCAATTGAATAACTTCAAAAACGGAAAGTTTCATACTAACTTTGCATCCCCGTTATATCCCCTTAAGGATGATTTTTGAGAATAATATTTTACTCGTGTTTCATGCCTAAAAGGCATGAAACACGAGACAAGAACCTTCATGCTGAATTTCATTCGACTAACTTCAAAAATGGCAAAGTTTCATGTTTACTTTGCACCCCTATTTTACCCCCTTAAGGGATGATTTTTGAATAAAATATTTTACTCGTGTTTCATACCTTTCAGTTAAGAACCTTCATGCTGAATTTCATCCGAATAACTTCAAAAACAACAAAGTTTCATACTAACTTTGCAACCCGTTTTTCCCCCTAAGGAGATGAATTTCCAAAAATCCTTTCTTAGTGCTTCCCTACGTTATAAAAGGAACCCCTGTGCAAAATTTCAAGTTCCTAACCCTTATAGTTTAGGCCCTGCGTTGATATGTCAGTCAGTCAGTCAGCTTCTTCTTTTTTTTTAGTATGGATTACTATGGATAGTATGGATAGGTATAATGCTGTCGTATAATGATGATGAATTGACTTTGGATTTTAATTTTTTATGTCACTTATTATTTTATTTTATTTTTGCTACATGTTTGCAGGCAAACTCATGCCTTGAGTTCATTCAAATGACGATAACTTTTTTTTTAATGAACCGATTTTGATGAAACAAACTTTAAATGTTAAACTGAGTTAAAACAAAGCAATTGGTGAAAGTTTGAAGTAAATCGGTTCAGTATTTTCGGAGATAATCGTGATCATACATACAGACAGACAGACAGACAGACAGACAGACAAGAAATTCGAAAAAAATTTTTTTGCTTTCTATTATTCTTTTTAAGTGTCCCTCTATCCATTTCAGTCAAAAATTCTAAATGTACAGACAAAATATTTTTACTGTTTTATTATATGTATAGATAAGGTACTTTCGATAGCATAAATATAAACTTATCACTTCCGGTTGTCAATTGTAAGTGCTGGTAAGACAACATAAATAGATAATTGTGAGGGCTGCGTAAATCGCAAATGACGACTTGAGACTTCAAATCGGCCATAGCAGATACCACGTTGCAGTATTTATCAGTAAAACAGAAATCATGTGAAAAATGTACGTAAAGGTTTTGTAGTAATAATGAGGCACTGTTTTCAGTAATCATGCATTGTCTGTCTGCAAGGACTACTTTGAAGTCTCTGGTTATCTTTTGCGAAAAATGAAACAGAGGTAAACACCAGCCGACAGATACTGTTTTATCACAGAAGACAAGCAAACCTCCAACTAACATGTGACACCTCAACACGGAACAAGTGAAACAACTATGACTGGTCGGCACGTCGAGCGCTCACACGCGTTTTTATTGGAAAAGGCTGCGTGCGCGCATGCTGGGGTACTATTTTTCAACTGTAATTTCTCCGAAACGTATGTCTTGTATGTTCTAAAATAGTACCCCTAGCGTCGTGTCAACTAGACAATACTGACTGTACATTGGCTACTATCATCGGACCAATAGCTTAGATTCTTCCTACCGGTAACTGAAGCATTGTATACATTACTGTATTCTCGTTACTAGCCACTGGCCGGTTCCGCACCGCACGACCGATCGAACATTACATGCACAACTGCACGCACGACGTGTGTACACGTGACAGTTGATACACTTTCCTATTACTTATGTCGTATGTTAAGTTAAATAACTTAAACGGCGAAATCCTCCAGGACCTCATCAAGGCATATTACTTAAGACAGATTCGCTCTTACTGCACGCACGTTCCGACTAAATATCTGAGCAACTAGAGACACCACGAAACCCTACAATCTTCAGTCGGCTCACCGACAGTAACCAATGCGCGTCAGTCTTATACATCTACCTCTAATGTAATTACATTTTATGTAAAGTACTATAATTACTTTAATTAACTTAACATATGCCTCTGATTCCAGTCGAAGCCAGATGTAGGCCATTTCTTCGCGGGGATACATTCCCGCAGAACACGTTCACAACTCTACTGCTATAAGCAGGCATCCGGACGACCACTCTAGTATCGTATGTAATGATTACTTAGCTACCGTCTATCGTCGATTTTAACGATTAGATATATTCTGTAAGACATTATTTAAATCGAGATAGGACATGCCACACCCTACCTCTATAGAATGTTATATTTCACTTATGTCAGTATTATTAATTAACCGCCGCCGGCTACCAGTAGTGCGAGTAGTAGGGGTGGTGCGACAGCGGCGGCGCGGGTCAGTGGCGCGCGCGCTTGGCGGCCGGCGCGGCCACGCCGCCCGCGCCGCCCGCGCCGCCCGCGCCGCAGTACTCGGGCAGCCACTTCTGCAGCTGCGCGTCCAGGAACTCCTCCAGCCGCTTGGCGTCCTTGTAGATCGACGACTCCGGCTGCGAACACACGCATGCTCACCTCACGACCACGCCGCACATACCACTAGAGATGGATTCACTCGACCGCTGGCCGATTGCTTTTTTACATTGAACTTATTAATCCCGAGTTGCAGGAGGGGTGAATCCATAGGCCATCATCACGCGACACTCGTATATCCGTGTATGTATGCATTGTGTGCCTTCTTGTTAGCAAAGTGTAATAACATAGAGGTAGTTTTGCTGCGATCGATGTCGGCTATCGCGTGTGAATGTTCCGCTAGAAGCACTAATGTAGCGTGGGGTCTTCAAATAACATGTTAAAAAAACCCTGTCCGACCATTGAAGGGGTGATTCAGCCCGTCAATATGAACAACTTCTCCTCCTATGGGACCAATATTGGGAACTCATTTTTTTTAGATTCCCGTAAAAATTGACTGGGCTGACGACCACTTTTGTATGGAAATGTCGAAATTTAACCCACAGGAAAAGTTGTTCATATCGACGGACTGAAATACCCCTTCCAGGGTCGGACAGAGTTTTCTTAACATAAATTAAGAATAAAATAATCTTTCACGGCCCTACAAAGGACTCATTTATACATACTTACTGTATGCAAGGTATCCATCCCTCTTGACGTTAACCTACGTTTGAGAAGACTTCCCTCTTAGGCTGTCTCAGATATGCTAGTACTTCTTCTATTCGAGTCGTAATGTCTTTTTACTAGTTATAGTACTTTAGCCCAATATGTGGGCACGGCCATTAGCGTCCTCTAGATAAGAAATAGTAAGGTGGGCGGCACTCACGGGGTTGTACTGGTAGGCGTTGCGGAAGAGCAGGCGGCAGTCGGCCACGAACTGCGACACGTGCGTGTAGCGCACGCCGGCGCGCGGCTGCAGCTTCAGCCGGATCATGTCCAGGCACATCGGCTGCGAGATCTAAGGACCAGTCTGATGCTTAGCGCACAATGTATTGCCACTCATCTGATGGATGATGAATCTTAAACAAAGCGCCTGTAAGCATATCATTTTCTAAAAAAGAAATTACGGTGAGAAACTGTACTTTTCACCGCAGTTCCTTTCATATTCAGGAGACACATACGCGTACCTCGCGAGTCTTACAACAGCTATTCCGCCGTATTTAATAATTTCCAAAATAATTGTCGACAGTAATTTTCTGTAATTATTATCGAACCTGCTCGCTCACAAAATATCACGATAATCGGTTGAGAAATGCGACAAGGGAGAACAACCGGATAGCGGGACATACCAAGTAATGTTGTCCAAACTAAGGAAGAGACGTTTCGCCCTCGTTCGTTCAAAAATTGGCCTTATGGTAAATCCTGAGGTCACTACTTTCTTTCATGCTATGTGCACCGTTTTTAGAGTCGCTAGTGGCTTTCTCGTTGCTGCGAAACAACCCTTCACGGTTCATGCCTCGCCTTCTATACGTTGCGAACCCGTCAGTCCAAGTTAGGTCACTTTAACGCGCTATGGCATAACATAAAACCGCAGCAGACGTGCGAGAGCGCACTGACCTTGGAGTGGTAGTGCAGGTTGTCGCTGGGCACGGGCTCGCGGAACACCAGGCTGGGCTCGTACTGGCAGTACAGCTCCAGCGTGATGCGCTCTATGATCTTCAGCTGCCGCGGCGACAGCGCGTCGGCCGGCATCGTGCTGGGGTCCTCGGGCGGCAGCTCCGCGAAGTTCACGCACAGCAGGCACTGCCACGTCTCCGTCTCACTAAACACACAGTTATATTATTATTGTTTGACTCAGTGACAACTATTACAAAATATATATACTATTGATTCATGCGACTATTTTAATAGACCAAGTTGGGCACTTGTCGCAGCACATGAGCTCGCCGCCGTCCATGCACCCGGCGCACCAGTCCTCGTTGGGGTATGTAGACCATGTGCTGTACTCACTCGGGCAGCTTCTCGATGGTGGGGATGTGGCAGTACTGTTGGAACACCTTGGGGCACTTGTCGCAGCACATGAGCTCGCCGCCGTCCATGCACACGGCGCACCAGTCCTCGTTGGGGTATGTAGACCATGTGCTGTACTCACTCGGGCAGCTTCTCGATGGTGGGGATGTGGCAGTACTGGTGGAACACCTTGGGGCACTTGTCGCAGCACATGAGCTCGCCGCCGTCCATGCACACGGCGCACCAGTCCTCGTTGGGGTATGTAGACCATGTGCTGTACTCACTCGGGCAGCTTCTCGATGGTGGGGATGTGGCAGTACTGGTGGAACACCTTGGGGCACTTGTCGCAGCACATGAGCTCGCCGCCGTCCATGCACACGGCGCACCAGTCCTCGTTGGGGTATGTAGACCATGTGCTGTACTCACTCGGGCAGCTTCTCGATGGTGGGGATGTGGCAGTACTGGTGGAACACCTTGGGGCACTTGTCGCAGCACATGAGCTCGCCGCCGTCCATGCACACGGCGCACCAGTCCTCGTTGGGGTATGTAGACCATGTGCTGTACTCACTCGGGCAGCTTCTCGATGGTGGGGATGTGGCAGTACTGGTGGAACACCTTGGGGCACTTGTCGCAGCACATGAGCTCGCCGCCGTCCATGCACACGGCGCACCAGTCCTCGTTGGAGTATGTAGACCATGTGCTGTACTCACTCGGGCAGCTTCTCGATGGTGGGGATGTGGCAGTACTGGTGGAACACCTTGGGGCACTTGTCGCAGCACATGAGCTCGCCGCCGTCCATGCACACGGCGCACCAGTCCTCGTTGGGGTATGTAGACCATGTGCTGTACTCACTCGGGCAGCTTCTCGATGGTGGGGATGTGGCAGTACTGGTGGAACACCTTGGGGCACTTGTCGCAGCACATGAGCTCGCCGCCGTCCATGCACACGGCGCACCAGTCCTCGTTGGGGTATGTAGACCATGTGCTGTACTCACTCGGGCAGCTTCTCGATGGTGGGGATGTGGCAGTACTGGTGGAACACCTTGGGGCACTTGTCGCAGCACATGAGCTCGCCGCCGTCCATGCACACGGCGCACCAGTCCTCGTTGGGGTATGTAGACCATGTGCTGTACTCACTCGGGCAGCTTCTCGATGGTGGGGATGTGGCAGTACTGTTGGAACACCTTGGGGCACTTGTCGCAGCACATGAGCTCGCCGCCGTCCATGCACACGGCGCACCAGTCCTCGTTGGGGTATGTAGACCATGTGCTGTACTCACTCGGGCAGCTTCTCGATGGTGGGGATGTGGCAGTACTGGTGGAACACCTTGGGGCACTTGTCGCAGCACATGAGCTCGCCGCCGTCCATGCACACGGCGCACCAGTCCTCGTTGGGGTATGTAGACCATGTGCTGTACTCACTCGGGCAGCTTCTCGATGGTGGGGATGTGGCAGTACTGGTGGAACACCTTGGGGCACTTGTCGCAGCACATGAGCTCGCCGCCGTCCATGCACACGGCGCACCAGTCCTCGTTGGGGTATGTAGACCATGTGCTGTACTCACTCGGGCAGCTTCTCGATGGTGGGGATGTGGCAGTACTGGTGGAACACCTTGGGGCACTTGTCGCAGCACATGAGCTCGCCGCCGTTCATGCACACGGCGCACCAGTCCTCGTTGGGGTATGTAGACCATGTGCTGTACTCACTCGGGCAGCTTCTCGATGGTGGGGATGTGGCAGTACTGGTGGAACACCTTGGGGCACTTGTCGCAGCACATGAGCTCGCCGCCGTCCATGCACACGGCGCACCAGTCCTCGTTGGAGTATGTAGACCATGTGCTGTACTCACTCGGGCAGCTTCTCGATGGTGGGGATGTGGCAGTACTGGTGGAACACCTTGGGGCACTTGTCGCAGCACATGAGCTCGCCGCCGTCCATGCACACGGCGCACCAGTCCTCGTTGGGGTATGTAGACCATGTGCTGTACTCACTCGGGCAGCTTCTCGATGGTGGGGATGTGGCAGTACTGGTGGAACACCTTGGGGCACTTGTCGCAGCACATGAGCTCGCCGCCGTCCATGCACACGGCGCACCAGTCCTCGTTGGGGTATGTAGACCATGTGCTGTACTCACTCGGGCAGCTTCTCGATGGTGGGGATGTGGCAGTACTGGTGGAACACCTTGGGGCACTTGTCGCAGCACATGAGCTCGCCGCCGTCCATGCACACGGCGCACCAGTCCTCGTTGGGGTATGTAGACCATGTGCTGTACTCACTCGGGCAGCTTCTCGATGGTGGGGATGTGGCAGTACTGGTGGAACACCTTGGGGCACTTGTCGCAGCACATGAGCTCGCCGCCGTCCATGCACACGGCGCACCAGTCCTCGTTGGGGTATGTAGACCATGTGCTGTACTCACTCGGGCAGCTTCTCGATGGTGGGGATGTGGCAGTACTGGTGGAACACCTTGGGGCACTTGTCGCAGCACATGAGCTCGCCGCCGTCCATGCACACGGCGCACCAGTCCTCGTTGGGGTATGTAGACCATGTGCTGTACTCACTCGGGCAGCTTCTCGATGGTGGGGATGTGGCAGTACTGGTGGAACACCTTGGGGCACTTGTCGCAGCACATGAGCTCGCCGCCGTCCATGCACACGGCGCACCAGTCCTCGTTGGGGTATGTAGACCATGTGCTGTACTCACTCGGGCAGCTTCTCGATGGTGGGGATGTGGCAGTACTGGTGGAACACCTTGGGGCACTTGTCGCAGCACATGAGCTCGCCGCCGTCCATGCACACGGCGCACCAGTCCTCGTTGGGGTATGTAGACCATGTGCTGTACTCACTCGGGCAGCTTCTCGATGGTGGGGATGTGGCAGTACTGGTGGAACACCTTGGGGCACTTGTCGCAGCACATGAGCTCGCCGCCGTCCATGCACACGGCGCACCAGTCCTCGTTGGGGTATGTAGACCATGTGCTGTACTCACTCGGGCAGCTTCTCGATGGTGGGGATGTGGCAGTACTGGTGGAACACCTTGGGGCACTTGTCGCAGCACATGAGCTCGCCGCCGTCCATGCACACGGCGCACCAGTCCTCGTTGGGGTATGTAGACCATGTGCTGTACTCACTCGGGCAGCTTCTCGATGGGGGGGATGTGGCAGTACTGGTGGAACACCTTGGGGCACTTGTCGCAGCACATGAGCTCGCCGCCGTCCATGCACACGGCGCACCAGTCCTCGTTGGGGTATGTAGACCATGTGCTGTACTCACTCGGGCAGCTTCTCGATGGTGGGGATGTGGCAGTACTGGTGGAACACCTTGGGGCACTTGTCGCAGCACATGAGCTCGCCGCCGTCCATGCACACGGCGCACCAGTCCTCGTTGGGGTCGGCGGGCGCGGTGCGGCGGCGCGGCGAGTCCGTGGACGAGTGCACGGGCGGCGCGGGCGACGCAGACTCCGCCACCACCTGCACGCCGTTGGAGTCCAGCTTGGCGATCGTGGCCATTAGATCCTGGACTGACTCCGCGCATACCTTGTCTAACTCCATGGCGCCGCCCTACAACATTCAACATTGGTCAATTTCTTCTCTTTGAGCTAGTACAGCAGGTGTTTGACGTAGCTGCTTTCGTCTAGACTTACACGGATAGACAACAAACATGCTCAACTTATTATGTTGAAAAAAATATCCAACTGCGCTTTTTAATATAACTTTTAAAGAGTCACTACTGACGATTATCAAAGTTTAGAGGGGTTAGAAATACAACAGCTCTCGGCCGTCTCGCGCCGCTACCGCACAGATTCGTAGAATTGCAGTGTAGTTGGCAACACTTACATTGAGGCTGGGGCTGGGTGTCTTGGGGTTGGTGGAGGTAACGACGGAGGGCGTGGAAGGCTGCGCCCGCGAGGAGCCCGCTGCGGCGGGCGCGGCCCCGGGCTGCGAGTGCTGGCGGCCTAACGTGATCTTGAAGTCTGCGCCCGCGCCCCCGCTCGACCCGCTGCCGCTCAGTGCACTCTCTAGACCGCCTGTACACACCATCAGCAAATTATAATATCGAGGTCCAAAATCTGTTTTTTGTAACCAACTTACGGGAATAAATTTGTTGTATAATAAAATTAATTTACCGAGACATACCATTGGAAAATCCAGCGCTAACAGTGTTCATTTCTAAATTATTCCTGCTGATATTCCGAATTTCAGCGGATTGTGGGAAGCGAGTGTTCACAATGTCTAAGATTGACAAACAAAGAAAAATTTGTCCACCTTAAAAATTATATGAATACCAAGCAAAAATTTACGTTTTCTCATAAATTATCTAAAACTTATTGGCTACTATAATACTTATTAGTTAACGCAATAGGAAATATTGAGTGTCAACTTTATAAATTTTAATCTTTAAAATCTAACAAGCTGTTTCACAAGTACTTTATACTCTATACTGAACCCCAATGATTAAATACTCACTAAGTTACTAGTACAGCAAGTAAATAAATAACTAAAAGGATGTATTCCTACTTACAATACGAGATAGGATAAGGAAGTAGGAGTAGAAAGAAAGTAAGGACCGTTGGTGGGCGTGGAGTAGGTCACGGATGTGTTGGCTGAAGGCGGCGGAGGCTGCAGCCACACGCGCGGCCTCAGCAGCGTGGCCGGCCCGCAGCGCACGATGCGCACTTGCGAACGATACACAGGTAAGACGGCCGCGCTACTTACACTTTATTACACCAACAGATTGCAGCGGTGATGGCAGAGTACTCTGATCATTGCAATCTAATGTGGACCATCTGCGAAACGCGGGTACAAATCTCACTCATGGTCATTTCCGATAAGGAAATCATCGAGTGCAGGTTGTACACTAATTGACCGTTTCATTAGTGTGTGAACGTAACGTGCTTCGGAAGGCACGTTAAATTGTTCGGTCCCAACTGCGCATATCAAACTCTATACAATAATAAAGGCGACCGTTCTGATTGTAACTTCTACAAAGGCATATCATTGCTATCAGCACCTGAGAAAGTACTTGCTAGGATTCTTCTCAATCGCCCTTTTCCAGTATCGGAGGAATTACTTCCGGAGACTCAGTTCGGTTTTCGTCTAGAACGTGGTATATGTCACATATTTTTCGTGGAATAGCGCCATGACACGATTAGTAAATTTAAAGCAGGATTGTCCCTGTGCGTTTACGACATTGTGACAAAGATTCAAAGATTCAAAGATTCAAAGATTTATTCAGAAAATAGGCCTTTTCAGGCACTTTTTCACGTCAATTCACCTTTAAAATTAAATAATACTTATTATATTATATTCAAATTATTAATTCTTGTTTAAAAGCTACAAACTACTAGCGTTTCGGAACCGACCACTGCAGAGAAGAAGACGCCGAAAGAAACTCTTCAACAGTATTGGTCGCCTACTTGCCTGAAGGGCTTTGTATGATATTTAATATTTTTCTTTTCTTTTTTTTGATGTCATGTTATATACAATTTTAATTTACATATTTTTGTGGAACACGTTATGTTAGCGATCGAGCGTGCAACAACAACAGATATGATAAAAGTCTCAAAGAGGCCGAGCAGACCTGTCCCCCCTGGCAGCACCCGTTCACGAGTTGACGCATGGATCAGCCATCGCTGAGCTCAACCATATTAGAGGGAACTCGACGACCCGACACACAACGCCGCCACCAGTTTGAACATTTTAGTGAGCATGACTTACTCGATCTCAAGCACAAAACTCGAAAACTAATTGTCGACACTCGTTGACCGCAAACATATACATGTTTTACAATTGAGAGTTTATTTTAGACAATTATACAAAATAAAATAGCAGCAACAAAAAAAAGAAAACAATTATAAGTAAAATTAAAATAAAAGCGTTTAGAGAAGTCCTGCATATCACTCGAGGTCTCGACTCCAAGCATTCTTATCAACGAAATAATCATTAATGCCATAATAAGCTCTTTTCAATAATATATTTTTTGTAACGTCTTTAAACTTCGGAAATGGCAAAGCTGTAATATTGTCAGGAATTTTATTATACAAACGAATACTAAGCCCTAAGAATGTATTCATAGTTTTCTGTAGTCTAAAAGCTTCATTAACTAGTTTATTTTTGTTTCTAGTATTGTATGTATGAACATGACAATTCTTAACATATTTGTGAATATTTTGATGTACGTGCAGTATATTAGCAAGAATGTATTGTGACGCAACCGTTAAAATTCCAGTTTCCTTAAATAACTCTCGAAGAGAATCCCTAGCCCCTAGTTTATAAATTGATCGAATAGCACGCTTTTGCAGAACGAAAATGCTGTTGACGTTTGCACCATTTCCCCAAAGCAATATCCCGTAAGACATTATACTATGGAAATAGCTAAAGTAAACAAGACGTGCTGTTTCGACATCTGTCAGTTGTCTTATTCGCCAAACGGCGTATGCCGCGGAGCTTAGTCTACCAGCAAGAGCTGTAATATGTGGACCCCATTGTAACTTTGAGTCGAGAGTTATTCCTAGAAATTTTGTCGAGTCAACAAATTCTACCACTTCATCATTAACAACTATTTTTGTGGGCACATGCCTAACATTAGGGGTACAAAATTTGACACATTTAGTTTTTTTAGCATTGAGCAGGAGATTATTAGCTGTAAACCAATCTAATACCTGAGCGAGAGTGTCATTTACATCGTCAAAATTTGTCTTCTGTCTATCAACTTGAAAAACAAGTGATGTGTCATCAGCAAATAACACAGCTTTACAGGCACAGGCGTAGAATGGCAAATCATTAATATAAATGAGAAATAATAAGGGCCCCAAGATAGATCCCTGAGGAACTCCCATTTTGACAGACATCCCACTTGATTTAACTCCATTAAAACTAACTTTTTGTATTCTATTTACCAAGTATGATTTAATTAGCCTCAAAGATTCATTTTTCACCCCATAATAACTTAATTTATTTAATAGCGTTTCATGGTCTACACAGTCGAATGCTTTAGTAAGATCACAAAAAACTCCTATTGCATTTTGCGACTTTTCCCATGCCTCTAGGATATGCGTGAGCAAAGCAACTCCTGCATCTGTGGTGGAACGACCTTTAGTGAAACCATATTGTTCACTATGGAAAAGTTTATTTTTATTAAAGAAAGAAAGTAACTGTTTGAATATTAACTTTTCAAAAATTTTACTTAATACTGGTAGGATTGAAATTGGGCGATAATTATTAGGATCGTCTTTACTTCCCGCCTTATGCAGAGGTATAATCTTACTACATTTCATCAGATCGGGAAATGTTCCGGTATCTACACATTCATTAAATATTAACGCTAGATTTGGAGCTATATCGTCTATAATATTTTTTATTAAGGAAACAGAAATATCCCATAGATCCCCGGTTTTTTTAACGTTTAATTCATTAAAAGTGTCGATAATTGTTTGGGGAGTCACATTTTCAAAAATTAAAGTATTGTTACACTCTGGTACATGATCACGTAATATTTTTTCAGATCTTTGAGATGATGACTGAAGCGAGGCAGTTGTTTTAACAGGAATATCAGAAAAGAAATCTTCAAAACATTGAGCAACTTCAGTATTTGTCTCAAACTTCTGATCTTTGACTTGTAATTTTAATGACTCATTATTGCGTTTTTTAGTTTTTCCCGTTTCCTGATTAATAATGTTCCAAGTCGTTTTTATTTTGTCCCCGGAGCTGGCAATTTTTTTACATAAATATATAGACTTTGCGCAGGCACACACTTTTTTGAATATTTTAGAATAATTTCTAACGTAATTTAAAAAAACGGGATTTCTATTATATTCTTTCATAGCCAGCAGATCATATAACTTATTCCTACTTTTATAAATTCCTACAGTAGCCCATTCACAGAATTTTTTTTTGTTAGAAATAATACGTGTCTTAACTTTAAACGTTTTGTTAAATTCTATGTCTATAGTCTTAAATAATTTATCATATAATACATGTGGATTGTCACTTTCCTCACAAATAATTGGCATTTTACTTGATACGTTTGCTTTAAATTCATATATTTTAGATTCAGAGGAAGGTCTATATGTTATTTTTTCCGAGTCGGTTTGACTATCGAAATCTGAAAAAACCGCTAATAATCCGAAATGATCAGACGATATCTTTTTTATCACGGTTCTTTCAAGAGCTTCACAACTACAGAAAACATTATCCAGACAAGTGGCTGACGTTTCAGTAACTCTGGTTGGTTCAAGAAACAGATATTCGCAATCAAAGGATTTAAACAAATTAACAAATCCAATGCTCTCCTTATTACTTTTTAATAAATCTACATTAAAGTCACCACATATTATGATTTTTTTAGAACCTTGGCTAACTTTATTTAGTACATCCTCCATAATTGATTCTAGTAAATTATAGCATGAAGAAGGAGGACTGTAAACACATACTATTATAAACCTCTCAAGTTCAATACAGGACAACTCTACTTGCTGTTCCACCGTAAGGTCAACTACATCCTTTCGCTCTTTACATTTTAAGCCATTTCTAATTAAAATGACACTGCCTCCACGGATGGTGTCCTTCCGGGCGAACACGCTTGTCATACTATAATTGTTGAAATTTAATTGTACATTATGTTTTTCTTGAAACCAGTGCTCTGTTAAGCAGAGTACATCAATACACTGGGTATCTAAAAAGAGTTCTAATTCTAATAGTTTGCCGGCCAGGCCTTGCATATTTTGATGAAAAATGCTGAATCGTTTGACTCTGGCCGTTGTCTTATAGTTTAGTTTAAATTTGCTAAGCAACTAACACTAGTAATGTCAACATTAACATTATTTATTATGTCAATATTCTGCTTTGTACAAAGTACTGAGGCAGAGTCTTGTAAATTATAAGCTACTAATGTAGCAATTTGTCGTTTAGACTGGTATGGGAGGTACAAAGTATCTCCTGTCAACTTAAGTTTAAAAATAAACTTATTAATATCTAATAAAAAAATTACGTCATTATGACGGTACGTCAAATTGTACAAATGTACATTGAGGTCAAATATATGCTTATTTCTAGTATAGTCAGGTGTCTCCAAGTATGGAAAAGTACATATCATGTACTTACACTTAGTCTTATTATTCAGCTCAAGAAGCCTGTCAATACATAATTTAATGTCTTTTTTTCTTACAGAAAAACTATCACCACAAAGTATTAGAATTGTGGTATCTTCATCTAAGGAATCACAATTTATTTTATTAATTAAATTAATGAACGAAGCCCCTGGTGAACATGAGTTATATACTGTACAGCCACAGTTAAGAGTATTATACATAATACTGCTCAGACCTAGACCCACTTCATCCGAATAAATTAACAATTTTTTACATGAAAATTTCTTATTAAAACAATTGTCAATAGTGCTTATCTTTGTTTGCAAGCTACAATTACCACTTGTGCACTCTTTTATGTCAAGATTACAGTCAATTAAAGGTGAAGTGGTGATTTCAGTACTGTAAATGTCACACGGTGTCTGAGATGCAGAATCACATTGTTCACTCCTGCAGCTGGCCAAATCGATTAATGCCTCAGCTGCTAAAAACTGTTCTGTATTGTTTTTTATAGATAGCTTATATTTTGTTGTAAGTCTATCTAAAGATTCTTGGAGTGAGTGAATTTGAGTCTGCAATTCATACACCTCAGTGTCATATATACGGCTTGCTAAATAAAGATTTTCCTCACTTTGTTTTAGTTGATTAACTAAACACAATTTCTCTTTTCTTAATTGGATAAGACTTTTATTACATTTTTGCTTAATGAGCAATTTCTTAGTACGTTTAATGATTTTATTAATTTTTACATATTTTTTTATTTTATTATGGCTATTTAAGATAAAGAAAGTTGACTGCGGGGTACTTGCAGGTATTTCCACGGGCAGACCCGAGCCACATTCTACGAGTTCACTATATAAAGCCAGTGTATTATTACACATTTCATCCTCTTTAAGTTGTTCTAGTTCGAGTGCAGATCTATTTGCCTTGTGTAAGCTATGTTCCAACTCGTTAATGCGACTGAGGGCCTGTTCGTGTACCATACTGCACTGAACAGTCTGTTCTAATTTCTCTTTTAAACTTATGTTATCATGCAGTAATTCAGTTATTTGTACATGCTGCATATTACATTCAATTTTTAATTGTTTGTTTTTATCATTCATTTTTTCAATTTCCTCTTCTGTTTCCTCCCGTTCACTCAATAGTTGTGTGATTTCCTCGCGAGACACTTTGAGCTCTTTCAGCGCCTGCCTCAGCTTCATTTCTAGATCTTTTGCTGTGGCTCTGCGAGTCATCATTGTGAAACAGGGGTAACAGCAACTGGAAAATTATTACACAATGTTAATATATGGATATTAGATGTATTTCAGATATTGGGGTAATGTAATTGGTAATTATAAGTACTAACAAAAGAAAATAATTAAAACAATGTACAAAAGAAGACAGATAAGTATCCGTACCCAAAAAAATTAAGCTGTTTGACAACTGTTGGATATGTCAAGTCCAGAGTAACAACCAGATATCAATAATGTATAAACTATTTATAAACTAATGGTTACCATATATGTACTTGTGTGCAATTTAGTAACATATCATATATCATCATCCACTGCTGGTCATAGGTCTCTCCCTAAGTAATAATAATATATAAATGTTACCTTATTTTATTTTCAGTACACTAATTTTACAAGGGAGGTAGTTTTCACTTTCCAATTGGTACAAGACAAAGTAACTAAACTGAATGAATGTACACACTGTATTAGGATAATTACTACGCTCTGCCTAATAATAAAATCCCGTGGCTATGACTGTTGGTTTTGCACTGCGTGTGTAGCACTAAATATGTAAATTGATGAAAAAAAGATGAAATGTAACCAAATCAAGAAAGACAGTTTATGAAACTGTTGTTTTCTATGTGTGTATTTGTTGTTTGTTGATTCCTAGCTTGTAATAAAGGAATAAAAACAGTATACTCCCAGGTTTATGTGATGATGATCAGCAGTTTTCGAATACAAATTCGAATCCTTTGTTTGGATGACAGTTGTATAATCCAATGTCGTTCGGCAGATTTTCCACAATTAAATTCACTAAATATCACTTCGATTATATTTATTTCTTAGTTACTATCGATAATAAGATTTTTATTAAATTTATACAGTATTTATACGAAATAAACAGAAATTTTAATTAAATTGTAGGAACAGGTGATTTTGACATGTCACCGGGGCGCGTTCCGTTTCACGTCACCACGTCACACGTCACGTGACAGGTCACGGATCCTAAATTTATCAACACGACCCAGAAACAAAGCGCCAGTTGAAATTTTCGTTTTTTAAAATGAATCAACGCCTACCATAGGGATGCGACCGCGAAGCGCCTGAAGAAATTTGATTGCGATTTTCTTTACTTTGACGAGGTATCTAGTATGAATTCCATTACCAAATCAAAGCAGCGCGCTGAATGGTATATAATGCCTGCCAGAAGTTTTTACTGCAGTAAGCAAAAAGCGACCGAACACCGGGCTCGCGGGGTACTGTTTCACCATGGCAGCGCGCCCGCGTACTCAGCGCTCAAAATGAGGGACTTCCTGGACATCACAACAGGCAAGTCTTGGTCACAGCGGCGTATGGAAAACTTAGATTCAAAATACTTCGCAGTCAGGACTTCAGGCTATCTACGTATCTTCTTCATCCTTCCGAGATTCTGGCTTGTATTAGACCGTCTCAACGAGATTTTCTGATGTATAAGATAGTGTTTGGGCACTATAATATATGGATATGCACTTCATTAGTAAAGCTAGTGATTTGTAGCTTTTGCACGTCAATTAATAATATAAATATTACAAAATTAGTTTGTTTACACTGTGATTTGACGTGAAAAAGTGTCTGCAAGGGATTATTTTCTAAATAAACGTTTTGATTTTGAGCATAAATATCCATTTTCTTACATCCGGTTAGAAAGCGTATAGAAGATATGGAAGTTGAAAATGTTACAAAATATTAGGGATTGATTGTGTTAAAATTAAAATGCTTTATAAGCATGGTCGGCAGTATTCTTTTAAGAGTGCAACTGCCTAATAATATCAATTACACAGACTTATGAAATAACAAAAAAATGGTAACAATTTTTCATAAATGTGAAATAAGACATAAGACAATATTATCAATTGGAGCGTTGAATGAAGAAAAAAAGATGGCACGGTTACCGTTGGCGAGGTTCTGCTGCGGGATGTGCCACTTGGCGGGCTGGTGCGGCGCGAACATGTGCGGCGCGGGCGGCGCGGGCAGCGGCGCGGGCGCGGGCGACGGCGTGCGCGGCTGCGACCGCCGCGCGCCGCTCAGCATGCCCGGCGAGTACGCGCCCATCACTGCCGACCACACGTTCCATAACAATTATCCATCCAATGACTAGTATGTTATATATGATGTGGCAAAGAAAGCACACAAACTGGTTTCTAGCAAGTAGTGGTAGTGGCACAGTACTCACTCTGCTGGTAGGCGGCGTGCATGTTGTTGGCGTGCGGCATGCGCGGCGCGCGCGCGCTGTTGGCCGCCGCCGCCGCCTGCGCCTGCGCCTGCGCCGCCGCCACCACCTGCGCCTGCGCCTGCGCGCCCAGCAGCCCGCGCAGGTTCATCTCGCTCATGCCTGCCACCGACCACGGACCACATTAAACAACATCTACTTTGTTGTGGAAATATTACACACCTACATGTTATCCCGCCTCTTACCCGGGGGGCAGTGACCGTGGATCTCCACTTGCTACGATCCTTACAAACCTCTTTTGCTTCTTTCATGTATGCACGTCGGTTTCGGGTACTCCTTACTTCTAATTTTACAAGATCGTTTATAATTTGGTCACGATACGTTCGTCGAAGCCGGCCGTGACAGACTGCCCCACCTACATTTGCTATATATATTCCTTTCGTATCATAATTCTCTTTTCATCCATCCTTTCTACATGTCCAAACCATCTCACATCCTTTTTTAATTTTTTGCCACCATATATCGTGTTTCACTCCACACCGTTCCCTTATCGCATCATTTCTAAAACAATCTTCTTACTTCACATAGGTATACTTGTTAACGCTCGCATTTCAACAGCATTTATTCTGCATCCTTTTTCTGCTATACCCAACTTTCACTACCGAGTTGGCAGCAATACTATATCATGGCCAGCCAGACGTGCCTTTTCAGACACTTCTGCTGTTCATAAAGGAATGTAGTGACCCATCACTCGATTACCTGCAGCCACTTTCGTGCCTTCCATCTATGTTCCACTCTTTCTCCCTTTATAAAAATATTACATCTTGACTTTCGTTTTACTTACATTCATTTTTACGGTTATCTTCTTTATCGCATCATTCATATATCATAACTGTTACCATCTTCTATAAGTCTTGCTCTGACGACGCTAGTATTATTTGGTCGTCGGAATACGGAATATTAGGGTTAGTTATAAAAAAAATCACTTTGGCGTATGTCTGGCGTCCGCCGAAACTTGCGCGGTGGCACGGAGCGGGCTTCGGATCTCCGATAAGGTAATTTTCTTATGATTTTTATTCAGTTTGGGCCCCTACTAATTTTTGGCAAAATGGTTTCAAGCTCTACGACTGTCCTTTTTACCAAAATCGTACCATAACAAACAACAGTAAAAAATATTTAAGTTTAGAAAGACAATTTTAATTTATTCTTTGTTACAATTTCTAAGTGGCCAGTATTTCGGTAACAATAAAGTTTAGTTTTAAAGTTGTATCGAAGCAAAGACGTTCTCACCGTGCAAATGGTGGGGATGCGTGGTGGAGGTGACGTGGGGGTGTCTGAGCGGGGTGTGCGCGCGCGCGTGGCGCATCTGCAGCGGCGACAGGTAGCCCGCGCCACCGCCCGCGCCCCCGCCCGCGCCCCCGCCCCCGCCCGACAGCGCTGCGGACGCGCCGCCCGCCCCAGACATCGACTGCACATATTGCTGCCAGGGCACCCACACATTTTATTTTTATTTTATGATTTTCGAAAAAAATATAACTAACATTGAACAATAGCATCTTAAAAATAACATTAACAAAGCTGATCACAATTTTTTCCAAATAAAAATAATAGAATAGTTTACAGTATAACTGTAAACGCTGAACAAATAGTACAAAACTGCGACGGCCGGCAAAAGGCGTTGATGGACGAACATTAGAATTTGGACGAAGGCGAAGCCGAGGCACACGCGCGTAAGTCCATCGATGCCTGATTGCGGCCAAGGCTTGCTGTCTTCACAAGCTGCTGCTTTGCTAGAGACAAGCTTGTCAAAATGATGTTCCAATTTCTAAACATTTGAGAAAAGAACTTAACTACAACTTTTAACTGAAACATACAAAAGAGTTACCTAAATTATGTGCAACTTATCATAATGTAAAAAAAAATCACCACTTAATAATTTTTTTACATACTTTTCAGTAGTAGAGTCTATGTCAATCTTGAAAGAGTTTGAGGGTATGAATATATTAGAGGTATATGAATTTTTATTATTATAGCAAGAAACTGTCGGAACAGCCAAAGGGGCCCGCTTTCTCAGCTGTTGCCCGTTTCAGTCAGACTATTTGAAGTAAAAGTTCATCACAGTCAACTGAGCCCTTTGCAATTTTAATTAAATATACTAAATCGTCAATTTGTCGCCTCTCGTAAAGTGGTAGTTTGAGAAACTTTCGACATCGTAGCTCATAGTTATTGAAATATAAGTTAGAAGTTCACTGAATGTACCGCAGACACCTTGTTTGTATGCCTTTCATACGCGTAATTTATGTTTGGTAGTCCGGGTTCCAGACCTGAGACGCGTACGCGCCTAGGACAATAAAAACTATTATAATCCTTTATTGCCCGTAGCCGCCTAGACGCGTTCGTGTCTGGAACCCGAACAACAAAACAAAAATTACGCGTATGAAAAAAATGGGATTTATTATTGAATTTAAACTTGCAAGAATTTAAAGACATAAGAACTATTAAAATCCTTCATGTCTTATTTACTTAGTTTAAATTCCATAAGTTAGAAGTTACAGAAATGCATCCACAACATGCTTCGTCAAGAATTACAAAAGATTATCCACAACAAGCTCCGTCCAAAAATGTCAATCAAAAAGTCCACCCCGCATCGTACCCGACCCTAAAGTTCCCATAATGCTGGCTGCATTACCTCGTTGAATCGCAATGGAAATCCTTTGGACTAAATACGATGCGGAGCGACTGTCGTTGGTGTATTCGTTGATACGTCGCACCAACGTTATCCCAAAAACAAAGTAGGCACCGACCCCGATGCCAAGGGACTAATGTCAGACCACCCGGACGCTTTCCATCAGTACGACTTAAACCTGGTGGTTCTAAAACCGATGGAATGTTGGCACTAGTCATCGTTCTTCGAAAGGTGTCATCAAGTGCGTGCGTGATGCCTGGGATATCTACCAGCACATCTCAAGCAACTAACGCCATGATGCCCCTTCACATCTACAAGAGCTCCACAAATGCATTGATGCTGCTCACAAATATCGCATCCTATTCTAAGGGCAGCTTATCTAGATGGTAATGCATGCAACCAAAGAAACTGTTTAAATTCAATAATAAATCCCAATGCTTTCGAAGCCCTCTTTACAACTTCATAGATATGGTCATCGACAAGTTACATACATAATACCAACATCCTTCATGACGGTAGTCCTAGTAATTATAGATTTTTTAGACTATATTGAAAAGGATATTATTGAAAATGCAAAGGTTCCGGTTTGCGAGTGAATAAAACAACAAAGCTTATTAAAATACAGCACATTTCAACCACAAACTATGGCGCTTCGGCATACTATTCTGTTTTCATATATTCAATAATAAAAAAAATAAGCACACAAACATTACAACGTACAGAAAAAGGGGGCGTGTATGGTTGTAATAGCAGAGGCTCTTAATATCTAAGTAATGGTAAAATTAGAATGACGGGATATACATGTTTCACAGCAAATAAATCTGTTTTACTGCCAAGTCTCGCAAACAGACAATTAGCACCAATTATTACAGTTTGTCTAAAAAAAGAATGCTTTTTAAAACTAGGCTAATAACTAAATATAAAACATGCCAATATGATATTAATTACATTATTTGCCATTTGGTACAACAGGTTTTTTATAACAGTTACCTTAGTTATTTTACTGTCTACCAAGACATAACCATGTGTGTCGCGCGTATCTTAAATGTTTGTAATTTTTTTTATTTCCGCGTATCTTCTAAACGTCTTGATGGATTTCGTCACTCAAGGTATCTTGAGGGTCGTCTCAAAAACCCAAATAGCTATATTTGGATAGGCGTTTGTTTAAAAAAATTAACGGCAGTCGATGTTTTTATTTTATTTTATAGTCTAGACATGCAAAATTATATCTGTTTTGAATAAATAAAGGCGCTAAACATTCCTCATCAATGAGGATTATAAAATATTTGGTTATTAACAAGATTAACAACTAGTTCAGGTTCACATTGAAGAGTTTGTTCACTACTCAACTAACCTGGTACCGGGCCAATGTCTGAGACATGGAACAATGTGCACATAATATGACAATAACCACTGACATAGGATTAGCGCTTCACTGTTGTTCCGACATAGTATTTACATAATATTAAAACTAACGCGAGATAAATTCATTATTTAATTACGGTCGGATTCGCCGACTAGTTCGGTCTGTTACCAAGACCATCATCGAGGCGGGTGTTAGGGCTGGCGACACGACACTGTGCCCGATGATGGTCTTGGTAACAGACCGAACTAGTCGGCGAACCCGACAAGTAAAACGAAACCGTAATTTAATAGTATGTCTACTGATTGAGTTTCAAGCAGTAAACATAAGTTCTATTTATTGTAACATTCAAAATTTTATGGAAACTAATACAGTACATATTTTCATGTTATGAGCCCGGATTCGAAGAGCTAATATTGTGTGTGGAATACACATATACAAAGGCTCTATGTGGGTCCCCTCACCATGAGTGTCGTCCAACATTTTCTTGCATAAAGGAAGTACAAAGTACCTCTATGTCGGAATCGGAAGTATATAGAATTTTCTAGAGAACTTACCTACCTGTACCTGAGTCAAAGGCAGCCATACAAAGAGGTAATGCAGCGAGTGTAATGGGAACCTTTGCGCCGGGTACAATTCGAGGGACCGGAGGGGGCGATCGGCAATCATTTGACCGCGAGATTTCGTTAGGTTGACTTGAAGCGATTCGAATACGAGTAGAGAACGGTGATTTCATTTTCACGACTCCAACAACAAACCACCACGAGAGGTTAGCGTATTGGATATTCAACGTGTTAAAAGACTAGACAGGTAGTTGTGTTGGGATACCATCAAAAAATTTGGCATTTTTCTCCAAATCTCGAACTCTTACTTTAACGACCCCAGTGACATAGACCTGTGGTACTGCAAGTGTCTTCCGCAGGGTCCTAGGTTCGATCTCCGGTCAGTTCATGAAGGAATATCATCTTTTCAAATTGGCAATATCTTAATAGTGATCAATAGAACAATAATGTCTATGCAAAAAAGAGTTTGGTTAACCTCATAGAAGAGGTCGTATATATGAAGTTTCAAGTCGCATCAAGGTACACAAACAAGAAACGTGGTCATTGTCGTACGGAGGTACGGGATCGTCAGTGTGTGTATGTGGCTGACCTGGTGCATGGCGACGTGCTGCAGCGCCACGACGGCGGAGTGCGGCGGCGCGGGCGGCGCGGCGTGC
The DNA here is from genome assembly GCA_947532085.1 of Elegia similella. Taxonomy (NCBI): domain Eukaryota; kingdom Metazoa; phylum Arthropoda; class Insecta; order Lepidoptera; family Pyralidae; genus Elegia; species Elegia similella. The sequence goes on along the minus strand of OX383944.1, from coordinate 23,161,355 downwards.
GGCGCGGGCGGCGCGGGCGGCGCGGCCGGCGCGGCCGGCGCGGCCGGCGCGGGCTGGTAGGGGCCGCCCGAGCCCGCGCCCGCGCCGTCCACCTTGCCGTCCACCACGATGGCGCCGATGCTGGACAGCACTGCGGGCAAACGCGCACGTCAGAGAGGGCTCGTCGGGGGCGGGAGACGGGTGGTGGCGAGGGGCGGGAGCTCACCGCGCACGAGGTCGGGCAGCTTGTCGAGCTGCAGGCTGATGCGCACGGGGATCTCGGGGTTGGGGATGTCCGCGCGGCGCGCCTTGATGCGCTGCAGATGCGCGCACACGTGGCGCTTGGCGTGCAGCAGCGCCGTGTCGGAGCCGGCCTGCAGCGCGGCCGCCACGAACTCCACGCAGTGGTCCGTCACGGCCGCCAGCTGCTCCAGCGCCGCCTTCTTCTCGCTCAGCGTGCGCTGCTTGCCGTCGCACACCTCGTTCAGCCGCAGCACCAGCTGCTTGCCGCGCGTGTTGATCGCGTTCGTCAGCCTGCCGCACGTACACGATTCACCTCATCACATTTCTTACATTTACGCACGAAACATACAAATTACGTCCACGTTACACGACCAACTGTCCAACCAAGTCTACAGACTCGATTAGACAGTTTGTCGGACTTTTGCGTGCTGCAGCACACAAAAGTCTGTATAACGCGTCGTGTGCATATTTCATAGACTAAAATGTACAATGTACAGACACATCGACGTTTGAATAGAAGCTTTGCTTCGTTCGATGAGTGAAAGAGCCTTCTACCTACCTTCCCCCCACCTCCTTGAAAAGCCGGCCGGCAACGCTCCTGTCACACCCTGCTGTTGCAGTTGTCCATGGGCAATGGTGATCACTTATCATTAGGTGAGTTACTAGCTCGTTTGCCATCCTATGTCATCAAATAACTCGTACCACGTAAAATTATCGTCCGTAAACCGACTTAACAAACAACTAATTTTTTACGTGATAACGGTGGAAGAGACAGATGCGTCATAAGCCTAACGCTTAGGCCGATCGTACCTCTCTATCGCTTGTTCCGCGCCTCGCTTGCACGCGGAACCTGACTATTTGTCAGGCCTTCAGCCGGCGTTCATCGATTTATAAAACGTTATCACGTCAAAGAAAAACCCAAGCGAGAGAATGAGATTCTTTTGCTAAAATAATATCATCAGGTATCAAAAGGAATCGAGTATACGTAAGCTAGCGGGGTATAAGCGTGAACAAGTAATGGTAGCGGTAGTGTGGATGTGGACTGACTTGACGACGGTCTGCGTGATGTCGTGCACGAGCGCCTTCTTCTTGTCGGCGATGAGCTGCTGGCGGTCCTTGATGACCTTCATGGCCGAGCCCAGCAGCACGCGCTTGTAGCTCACCTCCGACAGCAGCCCCGCGATGCTGGCGCGCGCCTGCGACACACCTTCGACATTCAGGCTAATACGTACAACAATAAAAGACAGGCACGTAAACAGAACCAAAACGACAATTATATGGGACACTTGATGATAAGCTGACCTGCGCAGCTATCTCGGTGCTGAACTGGTACTTGTGGTCTCGGTGGTGCTGCAGCTGACAGTCGCGGCACGTCAGCCGGTCGCACGTCTCGCAGAACAGCGTCAGTTTCTCCTGCGCACAGAAACCACAAAAATATTATGAGTAATACCCATTTATTGTACTGCTTGGAATGGAAACTTGAACCAAGCGAAGGGCGAGGTCTTTCAAACAGGTCTCTCCTAAGCCGGCCGGCTCGATCGCATTCTGGTGTCTATTATACTTGCCTGTGGGTGCTCCCGACAGTACATGTCTGTGGCCGACTGGGATCCATTCTGAGCCAGCTGCAGCTCATTCACTGCTTCTTCTTTTGACTTGATGGTGTGGTCCTTTGTGATTTTCAGTCTGAAAAATTGACATTATTCATATTTTTAAATTTGCTTGTTGTGTGTGGCATTATGGTAATCTTCAAATTAATGAAGTTTAAAAGAGACGGCGGCGTCTACTTGACGCAGATGAATATGTCTAATCTGCTTGATTGTGCAAAAAAGATTAGAAATAACTATAACTATTCCTAATTGAAAGCAAGTGGCGCCATACAACAAATAATAATAAATCACGTCTCGTGCTGCAGAAAAAGAGGTGATTTTATTTGCTTTAGTACTTGTGACACGATTTTAATACTCGGGTTACAAAAAGACAACTTACAACTTGTCTCCAATCACTTCTGATATAGATGAGAACAATCCCACTTCTGACACAACATCCTAAGAAACTAACTTCTAATGACACAGTCGTCACAGACGAACTGGATGCATTCCACGCAGTAGATAGTGGTCGGCTCTATGTCTATCTCTTCTGATGACGATAGCGATCCCACTTCTGACATCGATCACAAGCAGCTTATATCTGGTGCGCCTGCACGAAGTTATCGTAGACAAACTTGGCGCAGTTGGCAAGCTCGGTGTCTGTCTCTTCTGATGTCGATAGCGAACACACTTTTGGCATCGATCACAAGCAGCTTACCTCTGATGCGCCTGCACGCAGTTTTCGCAGATAAACTCAGCGCAGTCCACACAGTAGCTGGTGGCCGGCTCCGTGTCTTCACAGCTGTTGCACTGTTGCTCGCCACTCGGCGCACCTTGTACAAATGCATCACATCATCATCATGGCTGGATTTCGGAAGAGCACTACTAAAGAGTGTGCACTCACGGCCTACCACAGTCATGCAGCGACTTGGATCCACTATAAAATTATTTTCTGGGGCAACTCAATAAGATGCCTAAGGGTAATTCCACACTTTAGGCAATGGGACACTTGCAGAATACTATTTCCTAAATTTCAAATATATATGAGTGACTATTTCCAGCGCATCAATGAAATGCCCAGTCGCGTGTCCATAGCTCCCGTCGTCTAAATTACTTCTCAGCAGCAGGCCCCTATGTATGGCAGTTAAAGTGTACAATCACCTACCAAAGTCCTTAAAAGCCATCCGAGCCAAAAAAAATGAAAATTGATTAAAAATTCTCCTTATTAGCAAAGAATATAAAATATTAAATAATGTTAAGAAGTAGATTTAGTAATAGGTATTTAAAATTTTCAATGTTTTTAAGTTTTATTTTTCGAAAACTTAGTTTAAACTAGCCAACGTTAGTCAATGTTGGCTACTTTCCTCGGTCAAAATAACAATAATAACAATAAAATTAGTTATTAATAAAGTAAAAATTGTTGGACACGTGTTTTTTATTTTGTCAATTAAACAACAAATGATAAAGATAAAGCGCCTCATAGTTCATGTGGAATGGGGCTTGCGATGTCACAGTTGTGTTTAAAAGTGTAGCAAACTGTGACGTCACACGGAATTGTAACATGCTATATCTTATCTTAAGTATGGCTCCAGTAGTACAGAGAGGGTCATGCTCCTGCAGTGGAGACTAAAAAGACCTGATGATGATGATAACTTAATCATCTTTTGACGAATTGAAAAAAAAAAGCGTAGCCAATATTTTATTTATTAGCTAACTGACGGACCAATTCTTTCTACTATTTTTTTAGGAAACTAACCTATTTCTTTTTTACAGATACCAATGGGTAAAAAGTTAATCTATATTTTATTATATGTAGGATTCTAAGATGTACATTTTTGTTAACAAATTATGAATATGTAATAAAGAGCCACTAGGCTAAATCATCGATGGCGGGTATGGCGGAATAAATCTTGATAGGCTCGACGTAAGCCTACTGCGGGAGAATCTACTATATCAAATTACAAAACAGTTCCAGCTCCCTAAACTTTCTGACCTGCAAAATCCGGTGCTGATCATGCAGTGCTTAAATGTGTAGAGAAGGTTTTTTAACAAAATTATGATAAGTAGGTAATATTCAGTTCATACCATTGTTAGGGCTCTGCTGCTCGGAGGCCACCTTCTCGATGACGAACCGCTGGTCGATCATGTTGGCGACCTGGCACGGCAGACGGCATGCGGGGCATGTGATCGTTACCCGCTCTGCACCTACAAAAAACGTACCCATTATGTCTTTTTTTTTTTTTTTTTTTATGTATATCCGACGGCAAACGAGCAGACGAGCCACCTGATGGAAAGTGGTCACCGTCGCCCATGGACATCTGCAACACCAGAGGAGCTGCTGATGCGTTGCCGACTCTTAAGATACCTGTAAACACGCCTTTTGAAGGACCTCAAGTCATAGCACACAGGGAAAACCTCGGGATGGGAGTCCATTCCACAATCCTGCTGTACGAGGAAAAAAACCACGTGACGCTCTGACATTTTTGGAGACCCAAGTGTCAAGGATGTGGGGATGGACTTTACTCCTGTGGCGAGCGGTGCGGTGGTAGAAAGGTGACGGTGGCACCAATTCAAAAAGTTCTTCAGAACACTCCCCATAGTATAGACGGTAAAATACACACAGAGAGCCAACGTCTCTCCGTAGACCGAGGGTGTCTAAATCGTCTGTGAGTGTGGGATCGTCGATAATACGAATTGCCCGGCGTTGGATGGAATCAAGAGGAAGGAGTTGGTATTGAGGTGCACCAGACCAGATATGAGAGCAGTACTCCATGTGGGGCCGGACTTGAGCTTTATATAATAAAAGTCTATGACCCGGAGTGAAGTACTGCCTCGCTCTATTGAGCACCCCAAGTTTTTTAGAAGCCATTTTGGCTTTACCTTCCAGATGACTCCGGAATTGGACCTCCTTCGTAATATCGACGCCAAGGATCCCAATACTCTTAGAAATGGTAAGAGAGGTGTCCCGAAACTTCGGTGCTATGTTAAATGGGGTCTTCTTAGCGGAAAACACGCAGACTTGTGTCTTAGTAGGGTTGAATTGAACTAGGTTTAGTTTACCCCATTCAGAGACCTGCTCCAGAGAGGTCTCAATGTCAGACACAAGTCTCTTTCTGTTCTCCTCCACCTGTGTTTGAGGGATATTTGCACGACCTGCATAATATGCATCAGCCGTACTGTCGTCTGCATAGCAATGGATGCTACTAGTGTTAAGCATGTCGTTGATGTGCAGAAGAAACATCGTAGGTGATAAAACAGATCCTTGGGGGACGCCAGCATTGATGGGCATGATATCGGAGCATAATCCGTCTACAACGACCTGAATGCTTCGCCCGGATAAGAAACTAGCGATCCACAAGCATAGTCCCTCAGGAAGCCCGAAAGATGGTAACTTCGCGAGAAGAGCCTTATGCCAGACCCGGTCAAAAGCCTTTGTGACATCTAGACTAAATGCCAGTGCTTCTCCCTCGTTATCTGTCCAACGACATCCTGACAACATAGCTCTGTGTCTGCCTGTTTCTCTCCACTACAATCGATGATTGTGGTGCGAATTCCTATACATATAGCGATTGACAATCTTTCCGAAAACAAACTTCTAATCAAAGTGTGTCGTCGATTCTGTGGAAGTCTACGTGCCACCGGTCTATAAAGAGTGTAACAATTAACATTCAATTGGGGCATAAAATATGAAAAAGCAAATTTCATCAGGATACAATTTTTTAAAGCTGTTTATGAGAAACCATTTACAAATAGGCGTGTTTACAGGTATCTTATGAGACGGCAAAGCATCAACACTTCCTGTGTGTGGCAGACGTCCATTGGCGATGGTAACCACTTTCAATCAGGTGGCTTGTTTGATCCTTTGCTACATAAAAATAAAATACTATACATAAAAATACCCGGACATTAGCTTTTTGTTGTTTTGTAAAATATTTTGTATGTGTAGAAATAATTCAAGTAGGCGAAATTTATTCTGTAAATGGAGAGTGAGAATTCACATAGGCCAACTTTCATCGGTAAGATATTAAAATTGAAATATTTATTTAAGATGGTTGATCCTTCACAATCTTTGACAATTGTGATGAAACCTTGTGATGGGCATAAATGTAAATAGTTTGGAAGGTCTGTGTAAAATCTCACCGAGGAAGTCTCTGTTGGAGGGCTGGCGCTCGTCCAGCTTGGCCTGCAGGCAGGGCTCACAGGCGGAGTGCAGGCACTCCATGAGCTTGGGCGTGCCGTCGGCCTGCGCCAGCGGCGTCTGGCACAGCACGCAGCGCGCAGCGGACGGCGGCGCGCGCGGCGCGGACGGCGACGCCAGCGAGTCCGCGCCCGCCTCCGGCTCGGCGCCCGCGCCCGCACCGCCCGAAGGCCCCGCCTGACGATACAAACACTCTTTGCACCACTGCCCAATACTGTATCGTTTTTCAATTTTTTTTTTCGAGGCTTCTGTACACTTGGTGTGACTATGCCAGCCTCATGGGGGACCTCTAATATAAAATTTATCTTAGATTAATTATAAACCTCCATAAGAGGTATACTGATTGTGCTGAATGTGACAATGGACTGCTCAACGCTATGTTTAGCATTCCATTCTCCATAGGCTCCCCATTCAAGTCTTTCTCATTTGTTAAATTGATTTGTTAAGATAATTTTGACCCCCTTATGAAAGAATAAGTAAGAACACGTCAACCCCCTCCCTCTCGTAAGTTAGTATCCAAACAATGTGAATACATAATTGGTATGTTTTAATTTTTGTTTAGAAAAACAACTAATGAATATTTATTTCCAGAAAGATGTTTTTTTCTGATGATAATCAACTTTAATTAAGTTTTCCTTTCTATTTACATTAGATTTTGATCAGTCCAGGGTCTTAAAACCCACTCAGAAAGTAGATGTGCCACTGGGACATCACATATGTTAATAGTTTTAATTAGCATAACAATAAGTCTACTTAAGGCTTTATCTTACTATAACTTCTAAATGCCTGAATAATTTTCATTATATGGGATATATTGTTGGAATTAATTCATCATCCTGACTATTATGGCAGGCAGTTGTTTTTTGTTTTAATTGCCCAAACAAAGACTGTATTTTGTATGGGACTTTCTTTAACCCAATAATTAATCAAATTGGGTATAAAACCATATAGAGAAATCTTTTATATGGTTTCATAGCCAATGTGTAAAACCAGCACCCTATTGCTATGCATCTGCTAGCCATATTTATCCGTTTGTCTATCACAGGGATGTATCTTTTGAATCCTTGTAGGTAGAGACTTAAAATTTTTACACAATGTGCATATTTACTATTGCCATAACAAAAAATAATAAAAATAAAATATCAAGGGGAGGCCTACACAAAGAAGTTTTATGGCCATAATGAAAAATGTTGAAATACTAGTTGTATGTAAACAATTTGTGTGCTTCCTTCTTCCAGCTTGCACGTGGCTGGTTTTATTTTGGATTTTGAAGTGATACTTCATAAACCCAACTAGTGAATATTGCCACAAGGGTTGTTTTTTCTTTACATCTACTGTCAATGCCTTTTAACACAGTTAAATAACCTTTTTTTTGTAGTAATAAGTGTCAAATCGGGCCTAATCAACCTCAAGCATTTCAACCCTTTGACAGCGAACGTCGGATGTAGCTGACATACATTTCCTTTGAAAATGCTTGTCAGATTTATCCGACATTTGCGGTCAAAGGGTCAAAAGTGTATGAGTGAGACAGCAAATTATACCCAGCCAAAAGGAGGGTTTAGTGTTTTGTGCCTACTTCATATATCCAAGACTATGTGCATTCCAATAGTTAATGTATTGTTAGGTTTGTCTCAAAACTTACCTTAAAAGGGAAGTCAGTCGGGATTTTAAATTTTTGCTACTTGTTTTTAATAAAACTATTGAAGTTGCTTCCATAGTATGTTGGCTTTGTTATATTGTAACCCCACAACGGTCATAAGCTCCACTGACCTCAGCCTAATGTTAGTCTACCATTCATAAAAATAAGCCAATACTTACCTACAGCATGGAAAATTATGTGAGACTTACAATGCCGTCCAGACGCAACATAAAGTGAAATAAGGAAAGGGAGAAAATTATCAACTGATTTAAAAAAAAAATTGGTACCCAATTCAACTTTTTTTAGTACCTACATTTGTTTACTACCTTATTACTATCATGTATGTATCGATCAAAAAAAATCTCTTTTATTTGAAAGGAATACTTCAGAATTGGGCTCATAAAAATTTCATCGAGATTGATTCAATAATGTTGAATTTGGTTTTTTAATCTGAAAGATTATTTCATCACACAGATGATTACATCAGTATTTTATTAATTTTACTAACAAGTATTTTTTAGTTATTTATATCATTAGAGGAGTAGGTCTAAACTATCTTCCTGTAAGATAAATGAACTTACACATTTTTAAACTTTCACACTTTAAACATACTTATGAATATAAATGAGACTCTCTTGTTGAAACCACTATGGATGTAACTCCACTGATACATTAATGGTGTTACAGAGAGGGTCACGCTCCTGCACTGGAGACTAAAAACACTTGATGATGATGATATGCTGCGTAATACGAAACCAAGCATAACCCAGTCCTATTTAAGAAAAACAATGAAACTGGAAAACAACTAGGATTTCCAAGCTTTTATTAGTTTTACTTGACTGTAAACAGACTTGCCAATGTCAGACTGAGATGAAATTTAGTTTACTTAAATTGGAGGACCGTATTATTGAAGTTAACACCTACATGCTAGATAGATTGCTTGTTGCTAAACTTTTGCAGTACTTATTCCTTTAGATCATTAAAAACTAAACTAATTAGGATAGCCTTGATTGATGTAGTTTATCAAGCAGCAGTTAGAGAAGGCTGTGGATCTTATTAATCTCTTCTCAATAATACCATGACCCAAAATACAGAAGAATACACTGCAAGGTTTTAAATTAGTGGAAATTCAATGCAACAAAAATGAAGTTAGTCTTGTACTATATTAGAAAAATGACTGAGTACATGAAAACAAAATACTCATAGGTATTTTTCCATATTTGAGATCAATTTACCATGAAAATGGTCAGAATTCTATATTATTTGTAAACAGTTCATTGGTTAATGTTTCAACAGGATATTATGAGATGCCACAACAGCCAATATAATACTGGCCCTCTGCACTCCTCCACTCAAACTGCCAAGGAGAAAACTCAGAGGTAATATCATTGTTTATTTATTTCAATACAACAATCAATATATTTTTACAATATAATATGCTAAAAGGGTGAATGTTTACCCTCAGTTCAATGTTACAGGTAATCAATGATTGGGAAAGTGGAGAAATTAGGTCTTAAACTCTCTTCCTCGTTATTTATCAACTTTCTCCAATCAGTGTTTACATGGCAGCTAATCCACTTACATTGCTAGCCGGGGGCGCAACGCCCGCCGTGTCCACCCCGATCTCGTCGGAGACCTCCTCCTTGATGTTGACGCCGAGCAGAGGCAGCCCGAGGTCCATCAGGGCCCGCTCGAGTTCCTCCCCGCTCGGCTGGTAATTTACGTTTTCCATTCACAACACTTTTAGTCACTTTCTTAATAATACACTATTCTCTTCCTGAGCATTTTAGAAATATGCCCTACTACACTTTCACTCGAAAGGCTGCAGACTCGGGCACGTAGACATGGCTAATTGAGCACATAACGAGATCGAGATGCCGCAACTTCTCTGTCTTTTGAAGGACACGACTTGATTCCCCACTTCATAAGCATCTAAGGTCACATTTATTACTTATCTATATTCCATTGTTTTAATATTTATTTATAAAATGTTTCCCCATTACATTATTTACTTTCAATAAAAATATTTTTTAAAAATTAACATGCGTCCGAGGACGACCATCACAGCGCCATAGACAAATCTCACTTTTTTCCTTGTATAGATTTCTAATAAAATTAAAAAAAAAATGTGTTGAGTTCTTTAGTTTGTCTATGAACTGGTGAAGGATTTTATTTATTTACTTCTCATGCCAATTTAATGATTGATAGGTAAGTAGGTAAAAACCCGATCACACTTTACTAAATTGATATTTTTATTGATAACTTGTGATCAGCTGGAAGTGCTACTTTTTATTTATGCAATCGAACACCTTATATGTAATGTAAATAGTTTCGGTTTTTCTTTATCCTGTTTTAATTTATTTATTATTTTTGAACAAAAATTTAAATGTAGGATGTATTAATTAATATTCCCATGCTTAATCTCGTGACATTGTCAATGACATTATCAATCTGTCAAATAATGGATGATGACGTTGATAGCCAAGTCTTATGAATTCACATAAGAGTTAGGGTTCCGTACACAAAGGGTTATAACGGGACACTATTTATATCGCTCCGCTGTCCGTCTGTCTTTCAGTCCGTCTGTCACCAGGGCATGGAATACCGAAATGATTTTCATACCGGTATTGAAATTTAAAAAAACCGGTATACCGTAATATCGGTATTTTTTTAAATACTGCTATTTACTGTTTAAACTATTCCAATAGTGATTGGTAAGTTTTGTCTCCGAAGAGCGATTAAAGTAGTTTTCTAGGCTATGTGGTAGAAAAACTGAAACTATTTATCAACTCCTTAGAAACCACAAAATGAATAAAGGTAATCAAGAATACTAAAGAAAATACTAAAGAAAATACGTTATTTGGTCCAAGAATTATTAAATTTTTTTCCTTGGCACAAATATCACAATCAAATATATATTAAAATTAGTTTTACTCTCTAATGAGAAAACATTTTGGGGTCGTCATGGAGAAATACAGACGGAAGAACACGCTATCTCACTTCCTGTTTCTGTATGGGGCGAGCTCAGAACAATAACTTGAGGGGGCGAGCGAGGGATGATCTGCCGGCCGATTTGCTAACTCAGTGACCAACGTTTTGATAGTGACTTCAAAAATACATTGCGGGTTTCCTATGATTGACTATTTTTATTAAAGATATATAAAACGCAATGTACTTTGACAACAAATGACTATTAAAACATTATATTATCTCTATGATTAAAACGTTGTACACTGAGTTAGCAAATAGGCTGGTTGGTGGGCATTGAAGTATTGACATTATCTGCGACATGTACAGTGACTCCGATTCTTTTTTAAATAGTATTACAATGCTCGGTATATTATTAAAATTGAAAATATGTAAAGAAAAAGAAGTCGGCCACACAATTTATGTAAGTAAAAAACTTTCTTCAATTTAATCAAATTTCTATTCATCAGATATGAATGAAGTCGAATACCACACTACTAAATAGTGGGTAGTATTGAAGAAGTAAGCATGCTTGAAATGTATATAACCACTAACCACAAACTACGGGGTAATATGTAATGAGAGAATTCGACGCGGTTATTCGAAGTCACGGTGGTGTAATGGTATCACACTTAGGGCGTAAAGGGACGTGGGTTCGAATCCTACCTGTGGCCGACTTATTTCTTATCACATATTTTAAATTTTAATATTTACACTTAATTTAAATTGACCTTATACCTACGTGTATATAAATCTCATGTCACGATCACGATTTATGTTCGGGATAAACTCTGAACGGAACCGATTTTGATCAAACTTTATAACTATCTGTAATTGGGGCCAACTTAAAAGAAAGGTAAGTAGGATAGTTCTATGTTCACCGGGACAGCTAGTAAATAAATAAATTGTTGTGACATAAATAAAATAAATAAATGTATAACAAACAAAGGATTTTAATGTAAATAAAAACTATTAAATAAACGCGCAAAGTAAAAGGGGAGCTTAATGAATTTTAAAAAGAATAATTTCTTAAATTTAAACATCCGGACAGAGTAACTATTGTATGAGTCCATCATACGATGAAGAGGGGCTCTCAGTCCATAAAACATGGCGTAGGTACGTATTTTACGTTTTATCAAGAATTGACAACATACTACAAACCGGAAGTGATAGTATTTATTTATGCAATCGAAAGTACCTTAAATTCAAATACTTCTAGAATTTTTTCAAATTTTTAGTCCAAAATTCAATTTTTTGAAACCCAAATGTAGGATTCATAAAGCAATATAATAAAACAGTAAAAATATTTTGTCTGTACGTTTAGAATTTTTGACTGAAATGGATAGAGGGACACTTAGAGAGAATAATAGAAAGCAAAAATTTTGTTTTCGAATTTCTTGTCTGTCTGTCTGTCTGTCTGTATGTATGATCACGATTATCTCCGAAAATACTGAAACCGTTTTACTTCAAACTTTCACCAATTGCTTTGTTTTATCTCAGCAAAACATTTAAAGTATGTTTCATCAAAATCGGTTCATTAAAAAAAAAGTTATCGTCATTTGAATGAACTCAAGGCATGAGTTTGCCTGCAAACATATAGCAAAAAAAATAGTAAGTGACATAAGAAAATTAAAATCCAAAGTCAATTCATCATCATTATACGACAGCATTATACCTATCCACACTATCCACACTAATCCATACTAAAAACAAGGAGAAGCTGACTGACTGACATATCAACGCAGGGCCTAAACTATAAGGGTTAGGAACTTGAAATTTTGCACAGGGGTTCCTTGTTTATCGTAGGGGAGCACTAAGAAAGGATTTTTGGAAATTCATCTCCTAAGGGGTTAAAACGGGTTGCAAAGTTAGTATGAAACTTTGTCGTTTTTGAAGTTATTCGAAACAAATTCAGCATGAAGGTTCGTTACTGAAAGGTATGAAACACGAGTAAAATATTTCACTCAAAAATCATCCCTTAAGGGGGTAAAATAGGGGTGCAAAGTAAGCATGTAACTTTGCCATTTTTGAAGTTAGTCGAATGAAATTCAGCATGAAGGTTCTTTACTGAAAGGTATGAAACATGAGTAAAATATTTTACTCAAAAATCATCCCTTAAGGGGGTAAAATAGGGGTGCAAAGTAAGCATGAAACTTTGCCATTTTTGAAGTTAGTCGAATGAAATTCAGCATGAAGGTTCTTTACTGAAAGGCATGAAACACGAGTAAAATACTTTTCTCATCATCCCTTAAGGGGGTATAACGGGGATGCAAAGTTAGTATGAAACTTTCCGTTTTGGAAGTTATTCAATTGAAATTAGTTATTTAAGGTGTTTCATTGAAAGTCATGAACTAATGTATTCCGGGTAATTCTACTGTTCCTGAGAAAAAAAGGAGCTACGGACCAAAGGCAATCCTGACTTATATATCAACGCACAGCCGAAACTACTGTGCCCAGAAACTTGAAATTTGGCACAGGGATTCTTTTTATGATGTAAATGAGCACTAAGAAAGCATTTTTAGAAAATCAAAGGGGGTGAAGTTTTATGGAATTTTCTCATTTCTGGACTTTCAGTTTGAAAGTAGGTACACAAGTTCTCAATTAAAATTAAAAAAGATCTGTTTAGGTTAACCAGACAACATTCTTTCTTTTTTCTGGACATTTTCTAATTAAAAAGATGTGTGTAGGTAAAACTGACGAAATTTTCGCCTTAAGGGATAAAATAGGGGAGTAAAGTTAGTATGGATTTTTCACTCCGAGATTTTTCTTTTATTAGCCTGTTTCAGTGTCCCACTGCTGGGCAAAGGCCTCCCCTTTTTGTTTCCAATCATCCCTATCGCGGGCAATAAGCATCTAAGTCATCTCTCCATCTCCTTCTAGGTCTGCCACGTTTACGGCGGCCATCCGGTTTCCACAAGGCGGCCACCTTGGCTCACCTTTCTTCTTGCATGCGGCAGACGTGTCCCGCCCAGTCCTACTTAAGCTGTGCTGATTTTACACCTACATCCTTTATTAGAAAGAAACTCCCCCCTTAAGGTATAAAGATGGGGGGGGGGGGATTTTATGGAAATTTTCTCATTTCTGGACATAGAAGTTTAAAAATAAGTATATATGTTTACATTACAATTAAAAAGACCTGTGTAGTTAAAATGGACGAAATTTCCGCTTGAAGGGGTAAAATAGGTGGGGTAAAGTTTGTATGGATTTTTTTATTTAATTAGAAATATGACAATAAGAAGTTCTCCATATCAATAAAAAAAATATCTGTCTAGGTAAAATGGGCAAAATTACCTTCTTAAGGGCTAAAGATCTATGCAGGTGAAATGTATTAAATTCCCCCTTTAAGGGGAAAAAGCAGAGGGGGAGGGGTTTGTATGGAATTTTTATCATTTCTACTGTTCCCAAGGGAACGACATTCACGCGGGCGAAGCCGCGGGCAACAGCTAGTAAAGCAACCACATGACAATGTCAATGTCAAATCTGTCAAATGATGATGACGTTGACATCCAAGTCAATTAACGTACAGCGTACAAGGACCGTCTTTTTTTATGATACTGCACTATAATAAATTCACTTGGTGTGTTTGTGAACGTGAGATTTACTTAGCGGGCTGGTGGCTGCCCGCCAAATGAATAAATTACGCGAATTGCTTCTGAACGAAGTTTGAGGGCCTATAGTTTATGCTACCAATAATAGCAAAAAATATACCTATATGTTAATGTATCATAGTCAAAGAATATAATTATATAGAAAGCAAACCAGATGGAAAGGAAATTACATTTTTTATTCGAATTTATGCTGCTTTTATTTTATTAAACTGTATATATTCAACTTCGATCAATTTTCCATTAAAATCTTCATGCTCTGGCATTTGATGGTTGTTAGTTTCACATTCACATAAGTAACATTGAACTTAAATGTTGCTGTAATCTATTTGGCACTGCATTTTTGACGTGATATTTCATTTCGAGTTGGTGTCACGGTCAATCGACCATGCACACCCTGGTGTCAGAGTTCTTCGGAACCGCCTCTCGGCCTCTGACGTGGTTCCTTTAACGACTACCAGATGGAAGCCAGCACCAACGGCTTAAAGTGCATTCCAAAGCACGGAATCATCTTTATTATTAAACAATCAGGTGATTCAAGCCTGCAATGTCCTAACCAAACTGGAAACAACTATACAAAGTATGCTTCCCGTGGGAATCGAACCCACCACTCCCGGGTCCGGGTCTATAGGCAAACGCCTTAACCACTGATAGAGTGATATGATTCACATACGTACATCATATCACATAGGTTATATGATACCGTCTTATAAATCAATGAACACCCGCAGCATGCACAGAAATGAACAGCACCAGCAGCTGCTGGTGCTGCTGCCGCTGCAGCTGGAGCTGGAGGTCGTTGGGTCGTATGTATACTTTTGACAATTGTCTGAACTGAACCTCTCAGTGCTGCCGCCTGGTTAGCGACATTTCAGAAAACCCTCAATATGGCAAATAGTAGAGGTAGGTATTCAATAGTAAAATAAATTTTACAACAATAGAAGCTAAGCAGTATCACAAAAAAATAAAAACAGTCCACGTACACTGCCAAATTTCGGGAAAATATTCCCCAAGCTGGCTACTCATAAGACTTGGTAGTTAACGTCATCACTTTTTGATAGATTGACAATGACATTGACATTGTCAATGTGATGAAGCATGGAAATATTGCTTATAAATTCTACATTTGGATTTTTTTTCAAAAATACATAAAAAATTGAATTTTATATAAAAAAAATTGAAAATTCTGGAAGTGTTTACATTTAAGGTACTTTCGATTGCGTAAATAAAAACAATCACTTCCGGTGTGTAGTATGTTGTCAATTTACTGAAGGATGATGATGAATATAAACTATCGCTTTAATCACTTTGTACACTGTCGAAACTGGTGTTCAAATTCTGTGGGAGCAATTTAACATTTCTTGTATGCTATAATGTCTGAGTTTGCTCTCCTCCGTGGTACAATGGTTAAGGCGTTTGTCTGCAGGGGGTTGTGGGTTCGATTCCTACAGGAAGCATACTTAAGTTGTTTCCAGTTTGGTTAGGACATTGCGGCTCGAATCACCTGATAGTCTGATAATTAAGATGATTTCGTGCTTCGGAAGGCACGTTAAGCCGTTAGTCCCGGCTGCCATCTGGTAGTCGTTAAAGAAACCACGTCAGAGGCCAAGAGGCGGTTCCGAAGAACTCTGACACCAGGGTGTCCATATTCAATTGACCGTGTCACTTACTTGTAATGATGATGAGTATAGTAACTATTCCCGTGGATAATGGTGCGAATGATGACACCACTGGAGTGGAGTTTACAAGTGACAGATGACAATTGTGTGACAACACGTCGAAAATGGCTGACTCGGGGCCGAGTAAAAGCGATATTGAAGCGGTTTTTCAAAGATTAAGATCGATTCCAGCCAATAAAGTGCGTTATTCTTTCGGAGCTAAGAGTGTTTGTGGTGTCTTAAGTGATTATTTTACACCCCATTGTCCTACAGGTATGTTTTGACTGCAACGCGAAGAATCCTACGTGGTCGTCGGTGACGTACGGTGTATTCATCTGCCTGGACTGTTCTGCGGTCCACCGGAGCCTGGGCGTGCATCTCACGTTTGTGCGGTCCACGCAGCTCGACACCAACTGGACATGGAAGCAGCTGAGGAACATGCAACTAGGCGGGAATGTGAACGCGGTACGTGTATGGAATCTTAGTGGAGTCTGGGTTCGTGGCACAGGTTTTGTCATGTTTGGGTGTTGTTACAGACGCAGTTCTTCCGCACGCACGGGCTGGTGACGGATGACGCGCGCCAGAAGTACAGCTCGCGCGTGGCACAGCTGTACAGAGACAAACTGAGTACCATGTCTGAGCAGGCTATGAAGACCTATGGTACCAAGGTATATTTCATTTTTAATCCCAAGCTGTCAATGACATATATGTATAGACCATTTGAGTGGGCTTTACAATAGTTTAGCAGGAATTTAGATATTCTGCATATTGGAATCAATAGAACTCACTTTCTTCTTTCTTCATTACAACACCATTTTTTAAGTACGCAGTAACATCATTTAAATTTTATAAGCATTTTAATTTTTATACTTTGGCTATACAAAATTAAAATTTTTGTTGAATAATGGTCTGTTATTTCATTTAATTTAAAACATAACCAGGGGGTGTGGGGCAACCCCCAACCAACGGGGCTTGGGGGCGAAGCCATAGCCACCACAAAAAACCGCTTGACTGCAGAAGGTAGGTTAGGTTTGTTAAGTTTCCTTGTGACCAAAACAGAGAGAGTGGCCCCACCCCAACTCAAGGCGAAACCCCCAAATACTAACGTAAATAATGTTATTTAAGTCCTATTTTGTTTGAAAATATAAATAATGGCTCTGCATTTTCAAAATTAATTTGTGAAGAAGAGCAAAGTGAGTTCTAATAGATCCAACAGAAATTACAAATTTGTGCTAAGCCATTGTAAGGCTCACCCAACCATTTGTTTGTAATTATGCCCTGTATGTGTCATTATATCTCCAAAATTAATGTATCTCTTTCAATTTAGTGTTCTTTTAACTAAAATGTCAAGAGTAAAATGATTTAACTGTTAGGAACTTTACTATGCGCAGGGACACATTCCATACCAAACAAAGTCCACCTATTAGAGAAAATGTTTAGATTATTTT
This sequence comes from Elegia similella, assembly GCA_947532085.1. Classification (NCBI taxonomy): domain Eukaryota; kingdom Metazoa; phylum Arthropoda; class Insecta; order Lepidoptera; family Pyralidae; genus Elegia; species Elegia similella. The sequence goes on along the minus strand of OX383944.1, from coordinate 23,144,032 downwards.
TGCTTTTCTTAAATACTTTAGAATAAATGTGGTCAGTCACTAAGCATAACTGTTGCAGCTGCATCTGGATCCAGCTCCTGCTGAACCCAAGGAGACCAAGGAACCAGAGGTAGACTGGTTTGCAGAGCACGGCGACTCATCTGACACTAACACTAACGAGCTTGCAGGCACCACACAGGTAACACCTCACTCACACACTCGCTGTGCTACATGCCAAAAAATATTATGAAAATTACTTAAATTGTAAGGTTGCAAATACCTATTCTATATTTGTGGAATAATCCTAACATGCAAAATTGAACAGCTAAATTTATATATATTATTTATATCACTTTCAGTATTGGCAACAAAATATTTAATTTAATTTGAAGTAAAAGTTCAAAAACATGTATTCCTGAGCCTTATAGTTAATATCAAAAGAAAGACTAATGTTCCTTGTGACTATCGATAATTCAAAATTATAAACATTGTTAGTTGTACAAAGCAGATTGTTTTGGCTATCTTGTTTAACAAACTGACAATCAGTGCTGGGGGAAGCCCTGCAGTGAAACAAACATTCATTTGTTCATATTATTGTTGAAACACTCCATACAAACAAGAGCCTGCTTTCTTTACATTTGTGTGCTTTGTTCAAATTCTCTTTATTGTACAAATTAGTTTTTTTCTTTTCTCATAAAATGCTCATAAAATTGTTGCTTTCTTGTTTTTATTCCTATGAAATGTGTGACCTTGTCTGTTTGTGTGAATCACTGGTTACTTCTTGATAACATTATACTTCTTGATAACATTAAAAAATAACAGATACATTTTACAGTTTGTAACATGTTCAAGACATTCATTATTTTAAATTAAATGTATATAGTGTTTGGGTTTAATTGTAGAAACTATTAGAATGGGTAGAACAAATATTTTGATTGGTTTTATGTTGCAGTCATAATGTATATAAGATTTTCAGAGCTGACTCACTTGTGTGGGTAAGCCACATCAATAATCAATATATCCTCAGATTCATGATATTTTAATTAAATTATAGAATGTAGAGTGAAACATAACATTACTGTGAAGTTAGATAGTCCATGCCAGTACTGTCACACTATGGTATTTTATTATGTTTACATCTTTTGTAGAAACCTTGGCGTATGTGTATATATCTATACTATAATATTATAAAGCTAAAGAGTTTGTTTGTTTGAACGCGCTAATCTCAGGAACTACTGGTTCAAATTAGAAAATTCTTTTTGTGTTGGATAGCCCATTTATTGAAGAAGGCTTTGGGCTATAAAACATCACGCTGCGACCAATAGGAGCGAAGCATCAATAAAGAATGTTTTGAAAACAGGGGGAAAATTATTCATCTTTACTAAGAAAAAACGAATTAATCATAATACCAGAAATTGCCGCGGGCAACAGCTAGTAATGTATATGAAGTGTAGAGACATCAAATCTGTATGTACAAATTGAAAGTTATCAAGTAACAGTATTTAGTGTGTTAGAGTTGTGTTAATGTGCGGCATAGATTGTAGTAGTGGCGTGGGCGTTTGCAGAGCGTGTCTTGCGCGCCGCTGAGCTCGGACGCGCGGCTGTGGGGCTCGGGCGGCGACGCGGGCGACGCGCCGCGGACCGCCGCGCGCAAGCCGCTCGCCAAGCGCCCTGGGGTGAGGCCTTTTATATTTCACACAAAACAACTGTGGTGCCCAAAAAACACTACATTTTTATTGTATTCTGCCAACAGAAACCAATTACTTGAAGAACTTGTAAGTTTTTCAGTTCTCCTTGGGATAGTTATAATGACTGTATGCGTGTGAAGCGTAAATTAATCATTCAAAATCATCAATATCTTACTCATTATATTGAAAACTACAGTAATATTATAAAGAGGAAAGATTTGTTTGTTTGCATTGATTAGGCTCTGAAACTACTGGACTGATTTGAAAGATTCTTACACCATTTGAATCCTTCATAATCCTTTTTCTTACAAATCGATGAACGCCGCCTGCACACACCAAAGTGTCACGTTCCTTGTGTAAGCGAGAGCGCGGCACAAGCGACAGAGAGAGGCACGATTGGCCTATGCGTTCGTCTTGTGACGCATCTATCCATCTTCTACCGTTTCATGTATAAATCGTTGATGATGATAGGTTATTTAAATATCCATATGTACCAGGCGGGCCGCTAGTACGTTAATAAATATAGTTGTTGTGATGATGTGTGTGAATGAACGGAACGCTTGCAGCTGGGCGCTCGCAAGGGCGGGCTGGGAGCCACGAAGGTGGCCGCCAACTTCGACGACATCGAGCGCGAGGCCATCATGGCCGAGAAACTCAAGATGGAGGTGAGTCTCACTGTGCCAGTTTGTCCACATGTAAACGCGATTATGACAAAGTTAAAGAAATGCTTTGTTTGTAGTGCTTATCGCGCATACTTGTGTACTGTACTTACATTATTTGTGGAAAATATATAGACAGAGCAAAGGTTTTAAGTTTAAAAAGTTATGTGCATTAATAAATACTTATAATGTATTTTGTCGAAACTTTGTCAGGTACGCAGTAAACTTCCATAACATTTCATATGGTATTTTTACAGTTGTTAACGCTATTGGCAATTTGCGAGTGAAGGATAATTAAGGAAATTTTGTATTAAAGTGTGGATGTGTCGTGATTGAATATTGATAGTATAATGATGTAATGTGGGAAGGCGCGCGCCAGCGAGGGCGCGTCGCTGGCGGCCGTGGAGCAGGAGGTGTCGTCGCTGCGGCTGGCCTACGCGCCCGCGAGCGACGAGCGGCTCGGCATCGCCGCCGCGCAGACGCACCGCCACGCCTCGTGAGTGTACACACACACACACCTCATCATCACTACACACACATACCGCCTTATAATAAAACGACGACTAACTTTAGTACCTGGTTTAAACCATTATCCGACCAAAATAAGTTTACACATATCACTTTGACGTTTGGTCAACTGTCATTGTCAATTTGTTTTGGACGGATAATGGTTTAAGTCAGGTACTAAAGTTATTCCTCGCTTGATAATAAGACTGGAAAAGTCCACTGCTGAACAAGGGCCTCTCAAGGATTCCTCGTCCCATGGGAGGATATTAACATACTTACCACGCTTGGCAGGCAGGTTAACGAGTGCAATGTTTTGGCTTCTTGTGCTTCCGGCGCTGCTGCCCATCACAAGAATTTATTAAAAATGCTTGCGATGGGCAAAATAGGAATTTGTTGTATTTCGAAAGGGATTGAAAGGTATTGGAGTACATCTCACTCTGATGAATTGAGTAAAAGCGCGTACCTGATGCCATCCCTGCAATCACAGGACAGGACAGGAGTCGAGGACGACACTACACACTGCGAATACTTTGACATGTTCATTATGTTGTGCCGGCGCCGCCATGAAAGGGCATTGTGTTGCAGCGGCGTGTCTCACAGCGCGGCGGCGGACATGACGGCCATCGAGCAGGAGGGCGCGGCGCCGCGGGGGGCGCAGCTCGCCGACATCGACGACTTCAACGCCGTCTTCACCATGATCAGGTCTCCAGAGATACTCTCCTCGGTCAAGTATTTTCACAAGCAGTGCATTCGAGCGCTAGCACTTAGGGGGCGATCAATAAGATTTTAATGTGTTCCACACAAACTGACTCAATAGGCTTGTTTCCTAAAAAATTGCATTTTAAATAATTAGTCCGTCTTATATATTATCGAAAAATTTAGATACGTATTTTTCCTATTAGAAAAAAAAATGATAATGATATACCCCGTTAAACTTCCACGTGACGTCACTGGCCGGTACACATTTAGCCGGCCTGTTGCGTCATGAAGTCCTGAATTTTGATGCGCTTTATCTTCATCATCTTTTGTTTGATTGAGAAAGTCTATAAGACGGAATAATTATTTTAAATGGTATTTTTTTTTGGAAACAGGCTTCCTTAGCTTGACTTTGAGCGATCTGACGCTTGCCACTATAAAAAGGGTCATCGATACAAGTTACATTTTGCTCCCCACTACTATAACATTCATTGTGATTAAAACGGACCAGGATGTAAATTTTACTTATATTCATAATAGTATATAATATATTTAACCTTACGCGAGATAAATTCATTATAAAAACACGGTTTCAATTTCACGGTTCGGTACGTTACGAAGACCGTCATCAGGGCGAGTGTTAGGTGTGGCGACAATGCCGATACCAAAACTAGCTGGCGATTCCAACTGAATAAACGTGAGTGAAACCGTGTTTTTATAATAAACATGAACAAATTGTGTGCCTGTGGCAGGAGCGAGCCGTACAGCCGCGGGCGCGAGTCTCCGGAGGCGGGCCGCCGGCTGTCCGCCTCGTGGGAGGACATCGCGCCCGAGCCGGCGCGGCCCGTGCACTCCATGTTCAGCGCCGGCGCCGGTCAGTGCCACGTTGCATGCTCCTTACATAACTAAACGCGTGTGTACACTGTACACTGTACACTGTACACTGTACACTGTACACTGTACACTGCAACAGACTTATATTTTTAATGATGCCTATAACCTCCTATTGAGGTACCTTCCATTGTCCGTTCGTTCGTCTGTCACAAGGCCTATGCCTTGTGACAGTTCACAAAATCTATATTTTGTGAACTGTATTAGATAGAAACTTGAAATTTTGAGTTTACAAGAAACGGCAGGCTCGCTCCGGCTGGCACATCAACAGCAGAGCTCCGCCAGCGTTACAGCGGCCTTTTTTTTTTTTTTTTTTTTTAACGTGTGGAAAGACTCGTGTCTCGTCTATCCGGCCACGGGAAGCCGGACAGGTATGTGGGACTCGAACCCACTAAAACCACACGGTGTCATTACCCAATCCGCATAATGCCGGGGCCGTGTGCTTCCTAATGCTCCACAGCCCCAGCGCGGCGGCCGCTTATTCGCAGCCCCATCCAACTCCGGTACCCTCTCCAATGAGAGGGATAGGAGCGGCCCTCAGCCAGCCAATCTGGCCCTAAAGGGTAGACGTCCTGACACCAGCGACGTCTCAATTCGGAGAGCTGTCTGTCGAGCGAGACGGAATCCCGTTTCCGCCGCTCAACCAGCCCTCAATTTGGCCTCTGTTAACCATAGGTAACAGAGGCCCACCAATAGTCGACCGCAGAGGACAGGGAGAGCGGCGCACCTTATCACCGACACTCCTCTTCCCCTGCGGCCGCACCGATGCCATGTCAAGCGCCACAGCCGCGCCTGGTCGCGGAGGACAGGGAGAACGGCGCACCTATTAGCGTTACAGCGGCCTACGCCAACTATATATCTTTTCATGTGTAGATGACATGGTCAAATGAGCATGCACACCCTGGTGTCAGAGTTCTTCGGAACCGCCTCTCGACCGTTTCTTTGGCCGTTTAAATGAGCTAAACAAAATAATTTAAGGACAGAATTTATATAAGGACAGAAACGCTCATAAACACGTTTTTTTATAGACCCTTCATTTTTAATGTTTGGTATGATATATCTATTGTTACATGGCGTGCTTAGGTAGAGTAAGGGTTCAGAATTTGGAGTAAAACGCCAAATTCTTTGAGGGATTTAATTCAGTACAGAATCCCAATGCTGACACCTGACTGATCTTCCAACACGTCGTCCAACATGATCTAATACACATACAATCCTGGACCCGGTTCATTGCTGTTGTTGTACAAATTATTACTGCTATCACTCCCACTCGTAATCATTTGTATCGCTCGAAATTAACTTTAGAAAACTCATGGTCGACTCAATGTCGAACTTTCCGTCCATTCAAACGGTCTCATTGGTCTCTAGAAAGTTCCGTATAGCTGGCAGCCAGAAAATTCCAGAATATTCGTGGCCATGTGTGAATGGGATAGAATATATGTGTCATCAGGATGGAAGATGCGTGAGCGAGACAGACAATGATCGAGAATTTTCAGATTATTTAAGTGTCTACTAATTATGGTTCCAAACATACAGCTCCGTGACAGACGGACGGATAAACATCGGAGGCTCAGTAATAAGGTCCCGTTTTCACATTTGGTCCCGATTGCGGCAAGTTAGATTGTGATGTGTGGTGCAGGCGGGGCTTCGGCGCAGTCCCCGGCGGCGCCGCGGCCGCGCGGGCGGCGCCCCGACGCCGACGACGACTCCGCCGTGCGCAAGTTCGGCGCCGCCAAGGCCATCAGCTCGCAGCAGTTCTTCGGGGACGAGGACCACCAGCAAGCGAGGGACGCCAACCTCTCGCGGTTCCAGGTAACATCTTTTGCCGTTCTCTCGATGTGGAAGTATCAGATCTCACACATTCCCTTTCATTTCCCTGAGCCTCACTCGAGTGATATTTATGACTCACCATCTGTACGGCACAATGAATCAAAAGAAGTTGACGAGTATGTAATGCGGTCGCAGGGCAGCACTAGCATATCGTCGGCGGACTACTTCGGCGACAGCGCGCGCCCGCGGCCGCAGCCCTTCTCCGTGTCCGCGCCCGACCTGGACGAGGTGAGTCACTCTGCGTGCGTCGTGTGACCCGCCGACTGCCGCGGGCGGACACTCACAACTGTCACTGTCTGTAGGTGCGCGAGTCGGTGCGCGCGGGCGTGACGCGCGTGGCCGGGCGCCTGTCGTCGCTGGCCAACGGCGTGGTCAGCTCCATACAGGAGCGCTACGGCTACTGATGCTGCTAGCTTGCTGGTGACGCTGCGGCCAGTGGTGACGCTGCGGCCACTGGTGACGCTGCGGCCACTGGTGACGCTGCGGCCACTGGTGACGCTGCGGCCACTGGTGACGCTGCGGCCACTGGTGACGCTGCGGCCACTGGTGACGCTGCGGCCACTGGTGACGCTGCGGCCACTGGTGACGCTGCGGCCACTGGTGACGCTGCGGCCACTGGTGACACTGCGGCCACTGGTGACGCTGCGGCCACTGGTGACGCTACGGCCACTGGTGACGCTGCGGCCACTGGTGACGCTGCGGCCACTGGTGACGCTGCGGCCACTGGTGACGCTGCGGCCACTGGTGACGCTGCGGCCACTGGTGACGCTGCGGCCACTGGTGACGCTGCGGCCACTGGTGACGCTGCGGCCACTGGTGACGCTGCGGCCACTGGTGACGCTGCGGCCACTGGTGACACTGCGGCCACTGGTGACGCTGCGGCCACTGGTGACGCTGCGGCCACTGGTGACGCTGCGGCCACTGGTGACGCTGCGGCCACTGGTGACGCTGCGGCCACTGGTGACGCTGCGGCCACTGGTGACGCTGCGGCCGCTGGAGACGCGCTGCGGCTGCTGACGGCGCGCCCGCCACTACTGGATGTACGCACTCTCCTTGCATGCCAGTGAGCGGAACGAGTGAAGTGCATTTACTTTCCACTAATAAATCCTAAGAGTAAATAATACCACCACCAGAAATAAATACACTACGCTCATTCCGGTCACTGTTTAGCATATCTTTTTATAAATAACTCTCCCTACAGGACAAAATATCAATGAAACAAACAGCGAAATTACTACAGACACAAATTATCATCTTATCTCTAATTCACTATCGTCAAGAATAATCAAATGAAATCATTTAAACTAACATGCTGTTGTTATCAAAATGTAATAATCATATTGCCGTCTTAATCTTAATTGAGTCTCTAAAGTGGCCCTTGTATTTGTTCTATTGTATATCAACAAAACGTGTACATTCAGAAGCATGGCAGGGCTGGACAGTGCAGGGGTGATATTAGCGCAAATTGTACGGCTCCGTCTATAACAAGTATTGACATCAAACTAACCTATTTATAACGGGAAATACAGTGTTGTTTGTGAAATATGTGTACATTTATCATAAAAGGGTGTCCGATTTATCCAGATATTCCTTGTTGCACTGAAATTTGAATATATTTGTTATGAGCACTGAATTTACTAAAAAAAATAGTAAATTTAATGCTCATTTCGTTTCTTAAAAAGGATTCTCACTATCGCGGCGCGACAGAGCGCGTCTTACTTGCAACAAAGGAAATTGAACCTTATGTATGGGAGATAAATTTCACATTTGAATAACGTGGTGGTAGCTGGTGATATCTGTCGTCTGCTCATTTGGATTGTTTGTTAATTCCATTTCAATATGAAATTTAACTGCTGAGTATAAATACACATTTTATTTGTTGACGCCCCGCCGCGCCGCGCCGTCGGCAGTGGAATCCGCTCTTACTCAAAACTTGAATCACTAACTGCACGGACTTCATACATGACTATACAATGTGAATACAGTAACACACGACTCCAAGGAGCATGTAAATATGTTGTATTATAACGAATGTTATCATAGTCTCATTCACGTGCAATGTAGCTTGTTGCCCGAGCGGAACGACGAATATGATTCGCTGTGTTAGGCCCGACCGGAAGATAACCAGCCTACTAAACCTCAATAGTGCAGATACAATACAGGTACTATTCCAGACGCACATATAATATTGTGTAATGATAGGTTTCTTATTGGTCTGGTCGGGTGTCTCTAAAGTGCGGTCGCTAAGCGGTATTTTCTTTTTATAGCATCGAACTTTATTTTTTCCAAGCTGTCTTTTCCGACTTAAATAAAGAGTGAGAACCACAAACAAAGCTTTTGAGGACTTCCCCGCCTTATTTTAATTTCACCAGCTTAGCTACCGATCTTTAGAGCGTGTAGAATAGTTTCTTATTTAGTTATGTAAAATTCGGCTGTAGATAGTTGTGCGACGTGTACCGCTATTTGTAAGATATGTGCACTGCGGTCTGCCTCGAGGTCTCCGACAGGTTGTCAGCGCAAGTGTCGTAGCGTTAGGAATTGGAACCTCGGAGAGCCTCCACACTTTACAAACACTGCCGCTGCCGCAGTTTTCTAATGTGCAATACTAGAACATGCGCACAACAACGGCGACACATCGAATTGTGCTCGTAGTATGTGGGGGCTCTCTAAGTGTTAACGATACAATTGTCTTCGCATTCCTATAAATTTATTTTTATTATAATCAGGGCATTTGTTTTCAGATTTTATTTTGTGTAACATAGCTCGATAAGTTTCATACAAATTATTGGATGTTGATGTTTTGTGAGTCAGCGCGACTACAACAGCGATCATATCGTCGTGCTGGATACTATAGAGATTATAAGACGTCATAACTGGGCGTTTGACCGCCGCGTTAGCGCAGTCACGATGTCATCGCTCGTGTAGTCTGTTCCTAAAAGGATTCGTTTTTACTTTCCATGCCACGATTGCTTGAAGTCTTAATTGGATTTGGAAAGTAAGAAATGTCCCGAGAGAGAGCTAAATAAATATAGGTAGGTATATGTTATAGTTCTGTTGTATGTAAGCGGGCCGTCGCGGCCGTTATTTATAGTTATTTTAATGTATACTTTGTTCATGTTACGTCAGCAAATTCAACAGATTAATACGATGTCGCCCGCGGAACAATCCGTGGAACAAGTTTGTATAATATGAAGAATTTTTAGATCATAATTATCAATATAAATATACAAATTATATTTGCAATATTCTGTTTCATTTCTTCGTACGATACTGCCTCGCGTCGCGGTGTGGGCCGCCCGCGTTACTACGAGCCTGCCGGGACTCGTCACGTCGGTGGAGGGTCGTCATTTCATCAAGAGTCGATTGGTCAGAAAAGTAAGGTTAAAAGAAATTAAAGAATAAAGAAACAAAGGATAAATAAATAATGTATATGTATGTATATAGTAATGGGTCAGGCGTCCCGCACGGCCACGATGGCGACGTTCTCGGGCGTGACGTGGTCGGGCACGAGCCGCACGAGGCGCGTGCTGAACCCGCGCGCCGCCAGCGCGCGCGCGCGCGCCCAGTCCAGCAGCGCCTTGGCGCGGCGCCCACTCTCCGCGCGCGACCGCTTCTCCACCTCCTCTCCTGTGAACTCACCACATTCCAAATCAACCATAGTCACTCGTTAACTGGTGGACATTTTCTAGGACAGAATTCGCCGGGTCGGCCCAAAGCAAATTTAACACCTGCAGCAGCAGCAGCACATCTGGCAGCACCAGAAATGATAACATCTTAGGGTGCTGCTGACATGCTAGAGATAAATGATAGATGTTGCTGGAAGTAAAAGTAAATGTATTCAGAATAACTTAATCGATGCTAGCATGAATATACAAACGTAATGCGCGGCGATAACGTGACGACGAGTCGTGATCGTGAACTGATTGATTTTACTTAGTTACACAAAATACGTAATACACGAAAATGCTGATAGTGCCATGTGCGGTTATACCGTACAATAATACTTTTTAGCCAGCCCCAGCCAAAGACAAAGTCAAAAGTCAAAGATTTTTATTCAAAATTGGATACATGTATCTCTTTTTGAACGTCATATATATTATATAAGAAATAAAAATTTCTTATATATTTTTTAATATATGCAAAATTGAAATACTACTGTGAAGGCTCGGCCGTCCCGACGCTCAAGCCGAGTTCCACATATAAAGATGGTAGGGAGAGCACAATACGAACACACAGAACACAGCTAATAACTTTATTATAATCTTTGCTTTTACAACTTCAATAAATAATTATCAGAGACTTATGTTCCAGGATATGGTAGTAGACTCAATGAGTGATAGACTGAAAGATGTTAACCGATTGAAAGGTGGTAGCAGACTGAAGAATGATCGAAGAATGAGTGATGAGAGAGAGAGAATGTAATCTAAAAATGGAATGAAATTTGAATTAAAAATGAAATTTGAATTAAAATAAGGAATGAAAAATGGACAGGATGTGAGAAATGAGGTTGGATGAGATGCAGCATGCAGGTGGCATGCTGCAACGTTACACTACTAGCGTTTCGGAACGACCACTGGTGAGAAGAATACGCCGAAAGAAACTCAATCCAGACTTGGTCCCTACGTGCCTGAAGGGCTCTGAATACATTGTTAACATTAAACACAATTTTTCATACTATAGATTAATTTTAACATTTAATAATTGTTAATATTAAATAAATTTATATAAATTTCCACGTATTTTTATCAGTTATATAATCATCAATGCAGTAATAAGCCCTTTTTTATTAACTGGTTTTTTACAATCGTTTTGAACTTAAGTAAAGGCAGACCTAATATTTCTGCAGGAATTTTATTATAGAAGCGTACTCCTAGACCCAAAAATGAATTCATAGTTTTCTGCAATCGCAATACTGGTGTAGCTAATTTATTTTTATTTCTCGTGTTTCGGTCATGGATATCACTATTTTTCTTATATAAATCAAGATTATAGCGCACAAACATAATATTCGCAAATATGTACTGAGAAGGTAAAGTTAAAATATTTATATCTTTAAACAATTCTCTGAGAGATTCTCTAGCACCAAGTTTATATATAGATCTAATAGCGCGTTTCTGCAGGACAAATATGGTGTTTACTTCTGCAGCGTTACCCCATAGTAAAATCGCATAAGACATAACACTATGAAAGTAACTAAAATATACCAAACGCGCAGTATCAACATCAGTCAGTTGTCTAATTCTCCTAAAAGCATAAGCTGCAGAACTAAGTTTACCCGCTAACGTAGTAATATGGGCACCCCATTGAAGCCCGGCATCAAGAGTTATTCCAAGAAATGTTGTTTTATCAGTTAAATCTAGTGGTTCATTATCCATTACTATTTGTGTTGTAATTTTTGTAACATTTGGTAAGCAAAATTTGATACATTTCGTTTTCTTAGCGTTCAACAATAGATTGTTCGCTGTGAACCAATCCAACACTTGAACTAAAGTATTAACCACTTCAAAAGAATTAGTTTGTCTATCAATTTTGAAGACAAGAGAAGTGTCATCGGCAAATAGTACAGCCTTACATGTATTGACACAGTAAGGTAGGTCATTGATGTAAATGAGGAATAACAGAGGCCCTAGGATAGAGCCCTGGGGTACGCCCATCTTAACCGATGATCCGGAGGATTGTACCCTATCTAAACTAACTTTTTGAGTTCGGCCACTTAAATAAGATTCAAGTAAATCGCGAGATTTACCTTTTATTCCATAGTGCTCCAGCTTGGAGAGAAGGGTATCGTGGTCTACGCAATCAAAGGCTTTGGAAAGATCACAAAAAACACCAATAGCATTTTGTTTTCCCTCCCAAGCCTCATATATGTATTTCAACAGAGCTACACCCGCGTCTGTAGTTGACCGACCCTTTATAAATCCATACTGTTCACGATGGAAAAGGCTATTTATGTTAAAAAAAGCTAATAACTGATTAAAAATCATTTTTTCAAATATTTTACTGAGCGCTGGCAGAATAGAAATGGGACGGTAATTAGTGGGATCATTTTTATCGCCAGATTTGTACAAAGGAATGACTTTACTTAACTTCATCAAGTCAGGAAATGTCCCAGTATCTACACACTTATTAAATATAGAAGCTAAATATGGTGCAATTGCTTCAATGATGTTACTTATGACAGCTACAGAGATATCCCACAAATCTCCAGTTTTCTTATTATTAAAACTCTTAAATGTACCAATGATTATTTGAGGTGTTACATGTTGAAATATTAAATGATTGTTACATTCTGTTTTTGACTAGCTCCGTGGCGCAGCGGTCAACACGCCAGCCTGCGACACGGAGTGACCGGGTTCGATCCCCGGCCAGGTCAAGATGGAAAATGATCTTTTTCAAATTGGCCTGGGTCTTGGATGTGTATCTATATATGTATTTGTTATAAAATATAGTATCTTTGAGTTAGTATCCCATAACACAAGTCTCGAACTTACTTTGGGGCTAGTTCAATCTATATTCCCAAACAAGTACAGTCCCGGGACATTCAAAAGTAGAATAAATGGGTATCTCTTGGATAGGCATGTAACATCCTCGTCTTCATCGTCACTTACCATCAGGTGAGATGGGAGACAAATGCCTAATTCAAATTTTGTAAAAAAAAAAAAAAAAAAAAAATCTGTGTGATTTGTCCGTATATATTTATTTATTTATTATTTATTTATTCTGGTATACAGCTTGTTAATAGTTTTTTAGATTCCTCAGATGATGAACGTAAGGAGGCAGTAGTATTTACGGGAATGTTAGTAAAGAAATCTTCGAAATATTTTGCGACGTCTTCATTAGTACTGAGGATCTTATTATCTACTTTTAATTCTATTTTATTGTCACGATTTTTAGTTTTCCCGGTTTCCATGTTAATAATTTTCCAAGTGGTCTTTATATTATCATGAGAATCTAGAATAGCTTTTCTTGTATATAAAGATTTTGCGCACAGGCACGCCTTTTTAAAAACCTTAGAGTAAGTTCTAACATAATTAATAAATTCAGTATTTTTATTGTAAGCTTTCATAGCTAATAATTCGTATAACCTGTTTCTACTAACGTAAATACCAGTTGTAGCCCATTCACTAAATTGTGGGGGCAGCCAATGAGGCTGCCCCCACAAAGTGGTGCCTCGAACTCTAAATGGCTAGCGCATAAACTTGGCTAGCTCCGTGGCGCAGCGGTCAATACGCCAGCCTACGACACGAGAGTGCCCGGGTTCGATCCCCGGCCAGGACAAGATGGAAAATGATCTTTATCAGATTGGCCTGGGTCTTGGATGTGTATCTATATATGTATTTGTTATAAAATATAGTATAGTTGAGTTAGTATCCCATAACACAAGTCTCGAACTTACTTTGGGGCTAGCTCAATCTGTGTGATTTGTCTGTATATATTTATTTGTTTGTTGTTTGTTTATAAACGTGGTTAAATCTGGCACTGAACAGAATTTAGTATTGTTCTCACCTAGAGCTTCGGTACTCTGTTCTGCCAATCGCTTCCCCCTTGGGCGGCCGTCTCCACAAGTAGCCCAGGACACTATGCCTAGTATCACATTAAATTCTTCATCAGTTATGCCTAGTTCCTGAAATATAACAAGAAGTTTATTAGAAATCTTGCAATATCTAGTCATATTTTTTTTGTATTGCTGTGGAATGACCTAGCAAGAATAAACACATTAGTGAAACAAAAAACTGAAGCCTTTGTCTCCTACCCCTCCCTCCGTCTCACCTTCTAGACGTCAGGATTTTTAGTATGTTTTCTTCCTAAGCACCCTGATTAAGTTTCTGAAGAAATCGCTTAGGTTCATGCATTCTACAACTACTTTATTGATTGAACTTTTAGTCCAATACCATATTAGAGATAGGATAGAGATTAGGAAACACCTAGAAATTTAATGTTTACCTGAAGTTGCGGCCTGCCTAAGAAGACGTGTGGTTCGCATCTGTGGTGGCAACAAGTGGCCATCACCACGCCGCGCGTCTTACCAGCCACGCCCGGCGCCGTCACACAATGTAGTGCGTAGTCTGCGAAAAAACTTTAGTTGAAAGTCGAAAGAAAAGAATCGGTTTGTGTGACCTGTACGAGTGCAGCGGAAGCTGGAAGGGAACTTATCGTTAATCTTGACGCGCGAGGGTAAAATAAATCGCGTTTCGATTTTTCTATTTGTAAATTAACTTTCCGCTGGATGCAGGCCGCTTCCCACCTCGGAAATCTTCGCGGGAGGCCTATGTCCAGCGGTGGACTTCTTGCGGCTGAGATGATGACGAAATTGACTTTTGAGCTGCGAAATTTAAAAAAGTAGATATAAGTTACCTGTAGCGACGCCACAGAGATGCTTGGCGAGCCCCACCACCCGCTGCGCGTCGCGCACGAGCGGCGCGCGGTGCAGCGCCAGGTGCGCGAGGTCGGCGCGCAGGCGCGCCACGCCGTGCGCCAGCTTGTTGTCGCGCTTGTGGCGCAGCTTGTTGTCGCGCTTGTGGCGCAGCGCCGCGCGGTCCACCAGCAGCGCGCCGCTGCCCGCCGCGCGCGCACACCACGCCTGCCACAAGTAGTACGACACCAGCCCTGCGCCGCCACGACCACATGTCACATCGATCATCACGGAACCAGAATATCACCTATTGTTACCCTCCTGTTAGCAATAATAACAAAGTTCTTCCCTCCTCCCACCGACGTTAGAAAAAAAAGTTTATTTAATTTGTGAAATATGTCGTTGTCGTCACCATCCCGCCGGGCCGCTGTCCCCATGTCATCAAAAATAAGCCAAGCCTATAAGAGGGATCTATGAGGGATATAATTATATACCCCCCTTACGTTGCTTATGTAATATTTAAATGATCCCTTAACTGATGGCAGCACTGAATCATAGGGTCCAATGAGCCCTTGTCATTGGATAATATTTGACAACCCACAACAACTGACACATTGTTACCCAATCACAGCTTACTGGACTCGACACTTCAATGCTACTTTGCTGTATGGGGTCTCCTTAAATATTTATTTTTCATTGCATTATTTCTTTTTAAAGTGAATATAAATAATAAATAAATATTATTTGAAAAGTGAAATAAAAAGAAAAACAACAAAAATTCTAATTAATCTTTGAACCCATTGACGCGCGTATCGTGAAGCCAATTCATTTGAACATATGAGTTATGGTGAGGCCGACGATTCAGCTGATTTTAAGCTGAAACCGAAACTATTTTTTTTACCTTTCCCTGCCCCAAGTTCCACATAGCAGGTGTGGTCCTGCACCAGACCGCTGCTCTCCATAAGGTGCAGGAGGCTAGATGTCTGTCTCAGGTGGCGCCGTGAACTCTCAGTGCGCGCAGGATCATTGAATTCCTCCAGAAGTGTCCAGTGGATGGGCTGCTCTTCAAGGGTACCTATCTCCCCTTTTATGTGCTCTGCAAATCAATTACAATTTGTTGATATTTGCATGAGTGCAACACATTACAAGTATGTCAGTTTTGCTAGTAAAAAGAAAAATACATAAATTTGTTTCCAATGTACAGCTCAAAAGACATAAATGATTAAAGACAAAAAAATTTAATAAATGTCTGAACCAATGAATACCTAAAAAATAAATGATTAAAGTTGTGATACTTACTTTCATATAGACTGTTAACTTTAATCATTTATTTTTTAGGTATGTGATACTTACTTTCATATAGACTGTTAACTTTATCTATGACTTTCACCAGTGTCTCTCTGGGCACTGCACTCAGTGGAACCCGTGAGCAGGGTTCAGTGGCTGTGGGTATGTTCACATTGGGCACTATATACTCCGGTAAATCAGTTGGCCTTGCATTGCAGACTAAGAGGTGCTTGTCTAGCTTGCTGGCATAGCAGGTACTATGGAATAATAACAATATTTTTTTAAATACTATGTTGTCAAAGCATTACTGGGCTAATTATTCATTATTTTGAAACAAGATGAAGAAACACTTACTGTTTTGGGTCATTTGGACAGGGAATACGCGTGTCTACCTGTAATAAATAATTTATTTTTATATTGTACTATTAAATTAGACCCCTTCGTGACCCACCAGCTTTGCGCTGAGGATGATAAATACTCTGCATCCGAGAGTGTGTTAGCTTTGCCATATACTGAACAAAATTTAATCCCTTGAGCCATCAACATAAAAAGAAGAATAGTGAAAGGTATTCATTAATAACCTGTATCCCAAAACTTAAATTAAGAAAACGGGAATAAGTTTTTCCACTGAACTGTAAATTTACGTTCTCTGGGAACGCTTGTATATTTTTCTTATAATGATTATTGGATGATTAGTTCTCATACCACTCCATCATCAATTTGGGGCTCTGGCTCGTGTTCCCCGCAGTACTGTCGGCCGGGACGTACGGTCATGCGACAGAGTCGCTTTTTCCTCAATACGAAGAATTGGCATTGTGCTGGTAGTGTATCTTTTGAGTTATTAACATTATTCTCAAAATCTGTGATCATTTCGATTTGTTTACCTTTGATGTTAAAGGTTATGTTACTGTCATTTTACGTCATTGTCACGTAGACAGGCAGATGTCCTCTTTGACTCTGCTTGCATATGTATGACGTGTATGACTGAATGAATGATAAATTGTGTATAACCTCTCACATCAACCGATCGATTAAATATTATATGACAATACTTCAGTTTGCTGGCAACACAGAAGTTTTGAACGTCAACAAATTTTTAGGTTAGGCGTCGCATCATTTTGGTTTTATTTTGTTATTTTACGTATTATGTAGAATTAACGTGTAAAAATGAGTTCCCCGAGTCATGAAAACGAAGAGCCTTCCTCCACAAGCGCTGTGGCGGAAGCAGATACCGGCGGCATCAGTGATGACAAGAGCGCGTCGAAGCAACCTCGGCCGCCCTCCAAGCGGCGGCTTTCCAATACAGTCATCGAGATCTCAGACACCGACAGCGATGACTCGGATGTCTGTGCCGTGAACTCGTATCAGGCTTCGGCAGACGAGGTCAAGAGGATCCGCGGCGGTGAGACATCGTTATATGTTTCGCTTTGTGTTATGTTGTTATGGGTTGATAAGCGCGGGAAATTTCATTTACAGTCTTTTTATTAGCACTAGCTCTATAATTTACAATATCCTCCATATAGGTCACTCCTCGTGGCAATTAGCTAATTATTTCAATAAATTTATCAAAGTGTAGTAGTATAGTAATGGAGAAAATATTAAACAGATGATTATTCGTCGTCGTCGTCCTCGTCGGACTACAGTTCGGACTCGGAGTCGCCCTGGGAGGACGACTCAGTGCTGCTGGAGGAGGAGAAGTTCTCGGGCAAGCTGCTGCGGGCGCAGCTCAATCCCCGAGCTAACAGAATGGATGATCCAAAGCTAAACCCTAATATTAAGGTAAGAGCAACACATATAATCTTTTTTTTTTTTTTTAACTAACTTACATTGTCCCACTGCTGGGCAAAGGTCTCCCCTATTTCCTTCCACTTGTCTCTGTCCAATTCAATTTCAGACCATCTTATATTTATAATAAAATAATTCAGGCCTGAGAAAATTTACAGATTCTAATTGAAATAATTCATAATGACTTTTATTGTAGACCAAATTTTTACATTATTTATGCTTTATTCTAATATCATGATGAATAATATGGAGCACTTATATGACTTGTCTCCAATCCAGCACTAGGCACTGTCTGTGTGTGTGCATACTATGGGGTCGACAATAATTTGGTAACAATGGTATATTTTGATGATTAATTTCTTTAGTAATTAATGAACTACTTCTTCTTTTCAAGAAAATATGTTTTATAGAGGTTTGTGAAATATTTGTCTTCAAAACTGGTTTATTTGTTTTAGTCTGAAGAATTCATAGAAAGACTAGCATTAAATTGGAATGACTGCAAAGACTATAAGAGTGAGGAGGTGTCATTGACGTGTGAGCCGTTCCGTCTCTGCCGGCTTCACAATCTGCTAGCCAACCCTGAGATCATAAACAACATAGTAGACGACATGAACACGCTGGACTGGTCCCGCAAAAAGATGGACCTCTACGAGTTCCACCAGACAGCGGACCTGGCAAGCCTCACATGGCAGCGCAGCATCCGTGGCATCTACGAGCTTTTGAAGACTGAAGTTATGAGTTTAGTAAGTTTTGCTTCAGTAATTAATTCATTTTGGAAATTTTGATGAGGAACTGGTAGTCATTTCTTGGGAAAACTGATAAAATTTATTTTTTAATATATAATTATTATTGCATGAATTTGTAGTATGCCAAATGGCCACTATTCCCATTTTCAAATTTCAAATATTGTACTGAATTCAAGCATACCATCTAACTGATTAATCTTGTTATTATTTAATGTGGTTATTTTCAAAGTGTGGTTCACAGCAAATCCTCTATGGGTATTGCTAAAATATAAGGGTAAAATAAAAAAAAACTTGGTATTAGGAGGACCCCTGATCCTCCTAATACAAAGTTTTTTTTATTATATCTAGGTGGGTAAAAAATGATTATAATGCAGTATGTGTAGTTCCCTTACATTTATCATATGATAATACCAGCAGTGCCTGCAATTTTTCGTTTGCATACATTTTATGATATGTCTGTATGTGGGCTATGTCTTATCATGACAGGAGAAAAAAAATAAGTAGCCTATCCTGTCTCCTGTATGCCTAAATGTATATCTACCAAGTTTCATAAAATTCAGTTAAATTGTTTAAGAGTTATGGAAAAGTATGCATACATACATACAGAAATAAAATCTAAAAATCCTCAATTTAGTTTTAGTATAGAGCTTATAAACATTATAAACATGATATCTGTGAAAACAAAGTAACTTGCTCCATGACCAACCCTTACAGATTTATTATTAATATTGATTGGAATCCTGTATGAACATACTATTATATATATATATCACAATAATATCTTTCTAGTAATTAGTTTAGGGTTCCCTTAAATTTGACTTTAAAAGGTTTTGCTGCCAAAAAAGTTTAAGAAACTCTGATTTAATGTTTGATGAATCAATTCTTTTACTTCTAGTTAGACATTCAACTGTGTATTCTTGTCGTAATAATCTTTACTAATATTATAAAGAGGAAAGACTTGATTGTTTGTTTGCATCGAATAGGCTCTGAAACTACTGGACCGATTTGCAAAATTCTTTCTCTATTGGAATCTTACATTATCCATGATGGACGTATATATGGGCCGCTAGTATAGGATATTGTGAGTGTAGCGTAGTGTGAGTGTGACGCGGCTGCAGGTGTCGCGGGTGACGGGTCTGGAGCTGCGCGCGGTGTCGGCGTCGTGCTCGCTGTACGGGCCGGGCGACCACCTGCTGCCGCACGACGACCTGCTGGCGGACCGCCGCGTCGCCTTCATCCTGTACCTGGCGCCCTGGCGCCCGCAGCCCGGCCTCGCGCACAACGGCACGGCCGACAGCGGGGACGAGGTATATACATATACTTATGTGTCATCATCATCAGGAGCATGACCGAGAGGGTCATGTTCTACCGGAGCCATACTTGGCCAGAGCAGATAGAGGATTTAGCCTACACTCTCCTCGCTGGCCAGACGGGTTCGCAATGATGTTTATGAGCTTTGACTTGTATTTCCTAAGTCGCCTCTTACGATATCCATGGGACGACTTGGAGTGGTCCTATTTTACTCTGCCGGAAACCACACGGCCATAGTAATATGTAATAAGCGCCTATTAAACCATCCTGAGTATCGAATCCAATGGGAGGGACGCCGCTATACGTTAGACACGATGCGAGATATCTCCAATTGGATCGCACGTATAGCGGCGTTCCTCTCATCGGATACGATTCAGGATGGTATAATACCCCCATTTTTTAGTGGATAAGTTGAACCTCAAATATATTCCTGAATAAATCCTAACTAATATTATAAAACTGTTGTTTGTTTGTTACGCTTTCACGTAGTAACTACTGAACCGATCATCATGAAATTTTGCATACACAATATCTGAGGTATAGGGTACATTTTATCCCGGGAAAAACTACTGTTCTCGAGGATTCGACATTGACACGGGCGGAGCTGCGGGCTAAAGCTAGTTATCTTCATAAATAGATAGATTATAAGAGCTTTAGGTATTTAAGATATTGAATAAAGAAATAAGATATTGTGATCAAACCAGGGCTTGTTACCGGTACCAAATTCCCGTTATAAGTACCGGTAAGTACCGGTATTACTATTCTGTTAAAATTTTAACGGTAATATGGGGTACCGGTAATCTAGTATTTAACGGTAATAATATTGATAATAGTGAACGGTAATTTTACCGGTACCAAATTCACATTATAAGTACCGGTAAGTACCGGTACTTCTATTCTGTTAAATTTTAACGGTAATCATCTAGAAAAATAACGGTAATAACAGTGTTAAAAATTCCGTTAAATTTACCGGTACCTACGCATTGATGCCGTCCCCCGCATGGGACTCGCTCGACTGGAAAAGTTCCGTCCCATTGTCGGCCCCCGCCTCACGCGCGCCCACATACACAACACGACAACGACACACATTAACAAAATGATAATTCCCGATACTGTTTACCGGTATTTAGTACAGATACTTCTGTTATTACCGTTATTAAACTTATTGATACCAATTCAATTACCGGTACCATCGTTTTATTGAGGTACCGGTACCAATCCAATTATCGGTACCGTTGTATTATAGAGGTACCGGTACTTGATTTTTACCGTTACCAAATGTACCGGTACCAATCCAATTACCGGTACTGTCGTTTCATAGAGGTACCGGTAATGAAATTTACCGGTATTCCAATCCCTGTATCAAATACGCTTTGACTATGTGTGAGTTATGCGGCGCTTACTGCTCTGCCACGCTTCAATCTTGCACATTGAATATTTTTAACATATTCCAGTTCTCTTATACATAATATGACGCATCACTTTTCTTGATAAACTCTCCTGAAGCTGCTCTATGTGTATTCGGAAAGCTCAAACTGTCACCAACTTTAAACATCCTGTAGAGTCCTACTATCTGTTCACATTTTCTCAAATTTCCTTGCTGTAAAAAAATATATTTATTTATTTTATGTTTATACTTGTCTGTATTAAAATTTGTATTTATTCGTTTATATCTTAAAATTAATATGACCTCCCATGTGTTTGTTGACAGGAAGAAATTGCTAAACCGAAAATCCGTTTTTGAACCAACTTTGTAAATTTTTTGCTCTCTACAACAAATTTGTCTATTATTTGGTGCAATAAAGTGTATCGTATTCAATGTGGTAGTTATAACAACAAGTTTATTTTTGGAGAAAATCTCCATAAGGAGACGTGATTGTTTAATGCGAGTATGAGTGAGTGATGTTGGTGCGCAGGCGCAGGCGTGCGCGGGCTGGCGCGCGGAGCTGGGCGGCGCGCTGGAGCTGCTGTCGCGGGACGAGCGCGGCCAGCCGCGGGCCGTGGTGCGCCGCGTGTTCCCCAGCAACAACACGCTCGCCTTCTTCAAGGTCGGCCCCGACTCCTTCCACCAGGTCAGTGTCCAACCCTCTCTGTGCTACCGGACCCACACTTGGCCAGAGCAGACAGAGGATTCGGCCTACACTCTTCTCGCTGGTCAGACGGCTCGGAGAGGTCTCATTGATGTTTATGAGCTTTGCTAGCTTGTATTTCCTAAGTCGCCTATTACGACCTCCATGGGAAGACTAGGAGTGGTACTATTCTACTCTGCCGGACACCACACGGCCTTTTACACCACACCAACTACTAACTTCGTTGCCCTCACGTAGACCCTTGCTTTTTGCCGTGGTGACGGAAGGTCTCTCGATTCGTTCCGTTTGGTTGGTTGTCACGTTGGTGCGTGCAGGTGGGCGAGGTGCTGTCGCTGGAGCTGCCCCGGCTGTCCATCAACGGCTGGTTCCACGGGCCCGCGCCCCCCGACCCGCCGCCCCCCTCGCCGCCCCCGCCCGAGCCCGCGCCCCCGCTCAAGCCGCACAACCAAGTCGTAAGTCTATTTACATATTCTACAACTATATTACTTACTATTAATTAACTCCTCTTGTGTTATAGAACCTTTCTTGACGCAGTGATTGACACTAGCCTGCGACACGAGGGTTCTCGGGTTCGATCCCCGGCTAGGTCAAGATGGAAAACGATCGTTATACTGTATAGGTATCTATTATAAAATATATTATTTTTATTTTAAGTTCACAATTTACTGGGGCTAGCTCAATTAGTGTGATATGTCCCTATATATTTATCTATATAGGTCAAGATTTTCCACTACATCCAATGTCAGAATAACTAACAAATGAACTCATGCGAGAGTTTTCCTTGGTGAAATTAGCCTACGTGGTTCCGATACATAAATCCGGCGATAACTCGCAATGCTGCAATTTAGGCCCGTAAGCATGCAGTCTTGGCTTGCTAGAAAGCTTGGTTTATGAACCGCTGTACAATCATGTTTAATTTTTAATTCTTCAGCCGCACGGTTTCGTCAAGAACAAATCCCCAATCAGTAACCCAAAATACAAGAACTATTTGCTGCTTTTGCCCAATGTGAACAAATAGACTCCATATACTCTGATTTTAGCAAAGTATTCGATAAAGTCTAGCACTCAATTTTAGTTGAGAGATTATCCGGTTTCGGTGTTTGCTTAAGGGTTGTTCATGATATTTGCTTCGCTAGATTACATCCTAAATTTCCCAAAGAAACCAAATTTACAATAATCTATTTGTGTGCGTATGTTTCGGGGTACAGTCTAGTGTATGTTTGTAAATTTTTTCTTGTTATTTTCCTACTGTATTGATTGAACTTGGTCTGAGGTACCAATACAGATAAAATAAATTAAATATTACTGATATTAAATTCCGTTATATTTTTACTAAAGCTAACGTGAATAACAGTATTAATACGTATATGAAATACTTATTCACATACAAAGCCAGCTACAGACCGACATGTTTCGACCTCGTCCGGATGACGAGATCGAAACGCGTCGGTCGGGAGTCGGTGGTCGCTAACCCGCGGTGGCACTGTCGGCAGGTGGTGCTGAGCGAGTGGATCGAGAGCACGTACATGTCGCCGCGCAACCGCGCGCAGCTGCAGGCGCAGATGGAGCGCCACAGCGAGGCCAGCCTGCTGCGGGTGCTGGCCGAGACCAAGTACCGGGACCTGTGCGCCGCGCTCGCCGACCCCCGTGAGTGTTTGAGATACTTTTGTTTTGACAATTATGTCTCGATAATAATTGTAGAATGTGTACAAAGATAAAGTAACATATGATTTTGACTGACTTGGAAACTTGTGCGATTGTGATGTTCTGAACTTTTTGGCGAGCTCCGTGATCAAAAAAACTATTGTTGTTCTGAGGCTCCGTGGCGCAGTGGTTAACACGCCAGCCTGCGACACGAGGGCCCCGGGTTCGATCCCCGGTCAGGTCAAGATGGAAAATGATCTTTTTCAGATTGGCCTAGGTCTTGGATATATGTATTTGTTATAAAATATAGTATCGTGTAATTTGTAAAAAAAAAAAAGTTGAATCGATTGAAGTGTCGTGTTGGTTTCTTGTGATTTTTATACAAACTCATATTGGACGAAGTAAATTGGAAAAACTCATATTGGAAAAAGCAACGCTATTAAATTGTACAACCATTTTGTATACGCACAGTCTTGTTTTTAATCCGTGACGACTATCGACCGACCCAGTAAATAAAATAAACAATGTGTTTGTCGATTTGTCCCTATACAAATAGTACATTAGACTTGTTATAATGATTAAGCTGTTAAAAGTTAAATTTATTATCCAACTTCACAACTTAAGACAGAAGATAGATGATGTTGAATCGAAAGGAGAGTGTTCCGTATGAAATGTGAACGTGATCACAGAAGTAGCGTGGTGGTTTTGAATGTTTGTTGTGCCAGAGGTGGAGTGGGAGCGGGCGGGCCCGGCGCATCAGCGGCGCTACAGCCGCGTGACCGAGCGCTGGCTGCAGGCGCGCGCCGAGCACGCCGAGCACGCCGAACACCCCGAGCACGCCGAGCACCCCGTGCGCGCGCTGCACACGCTGTTCACGTCGGCCGCCTTCGTGCGCATGCTCAGTGATTGTACCGACCTGCAGCTGACTGGCATCGAGCGCCTGGAGATACAGCGCTGGCAGCCGGGGGACTTCACGGTGACTCTCTTATTATTGTTGGCGTCTTTATCATTATAATCATTTCAGCCGTTAGCAGTCCACTTCTGGACAAAGGCCTCTCCCATGAATTTTTCCTTCCATGGGAGGATATTGCCATACTCACCACGCTCGGCAAGCAGGTTGACGAGCGTAGTTTCTTTGTTTGTGCTTCCGACGCTGCTGCCCATCGGAAGCATTTTTAAGCTGGGAAAGGATAGGAATTTGTTGGATTTGAGAAGGAAATAAGGGTATTGGGATACTAGGTACTCACTCGGGTAAAATGAAAAGGCCGGGCGCGTGTACCCGATGTTATACTTGCTACCAGCAGAGAGGCATGTGAGGATGACACCTCCGGCCATGTCTGTATCGATCTACGGTTAATTTGAATCATCACTGTAAACGAATACTGTGGCTTAACAGTACCGCAAGTGCCTTTAATTCGAAGGTTATGATCAAAACCGATCTTTTCAGATTGGCCTGGGTCTCGGATGTTTATCTGTATAAGTACCTATTATAAATGTATTGAGTTAGTATCGCACGATACATATTATTTACTAGCTGACCCGGCCACGCGTTGCTGTGGCTAAAAAAATTGCGACTATAATTTGAGATTTAAACTATCCTATCTCTCAAGTTGGATCGAACTGCACATGGTGTGCGAATTTTATTATAATCGGTTAAGTGGTTTAGGAGTCCATTGAGGACAAACATTGTGACACGAGATTTATATATATTAAGATTTTACATTTATTGAATAAGTCTAGTCTAGTGTAGGCCAAGTCCTCTGGCTGCTCTGGCCAAGTATGGCCCTAGTAGTACAGAGAGGGTCGTGCTCCTGTAGTGGAGACTAAAAAGGACCTGATGATGATGATGATGATGAATAAGTCTTGTCATGAAGTAGCCGCCTCACGTAAGCTGAAAGTTCCGCTGCCGGCAAATTCATTTTTACTAGTAGCATGAATCGGCAAATAATATTTATTCATCATAAATAATAAAATAAATAATAAATAAATCATAAGATACTTTACATATTATTTGCCGGTTCGCTGGGGAAGTACCACACTCACAGAAAATCGACGTCTGAGTAGGCGTGCTTCGTTAGGTGACCAAGACTCCCATTATCTCCCCCTTCTCATGTCCACCCCAACTCCTTGAAAGGTCGGCAACGCTCCTGGCAAACCCTGGTGTAGCAGTCGTCCATGGGCAGCGGGATCACCGCTGCCCATGGACTGCACACTCACCATCAGGTGACTAGCTCGTTTGCCATTGCATCCTACATGGTGGAATTTTTATCGTTTTGGACATTTAAAGGGGTGACTTAGACCATCAAAAGGAACAACTGTTCCTATGGAAACAATGCTGGGAACTCAAAAACAAAGGCTCTTTTGTATGGAAATAACGAATTTTTTTTTGAGGTCCCAGCATCGGTCCCATAGAATAAGTTGTTCATATTGATGGTCTGGCCACCCTTTTAAGGGTCCAAAACGATCAAAATTGCACCATGTATAATCAAAAAGCTGTATGAGCCGCGCTGCACTGGATCGGCATGCCATCCGCGGCGCTAAGTGCGCGGTAGTGATACGCGGTTGTCCTCAGCTGCTGCCGGCGCGCGCGCAGTTCCAGCACGCGCGGCTGGAGCTGCTGCTGTACGCGGGGCTGCCGGCGCGCGCACTCTGCGGCGGACACACCTGCTACCTGGCACCCGAGGACGACGCCGCGCCGGTAACTACACCCAACTACACTATACTACACTACTTTATACTGCTGCTGTACGCGGGGCTGCCGGCGCGCGCACTCTGCGGCGGACACACCTGCTACCTGGCACCCGAGGACGACGCCGCGCCGGTAACTACACCCAACTACACTATACTACACTACTTTATACTGCTGCTGTACGCGGGGCTGCCGGCGCGCGCACTCTGCGGCGGACACACCTGCTACCTGGCACCCGAGGACGACGCCGCGCCGGTAACTACACCCAACTACACTATACTACACTACTTTATACTGCTGCTGTACGCGGGGCTGCCGGCGCGCGCACTCTGCGGCGGACACACCTGCTACCTGGCACCCGAGGACGACGCCGCGCCGGTAACTACACCCAACTACACTATACTACACTACTTTATACTGCTGCTGTACGCGGGGCTGCCGGCGCGCGCACTCTGCGGCGGACACACCTGCTACCTGGCACCCGAGGACGACGCCGCGCCGGTAACTACACCCAACTACACTATACTACACTACTTTATACTGCTGCTGTACGCGGGGCTGCCGGCGCGCGCACTCTGCGGCGGACACACCTGCTACCTGGCACCCGAGGACGACGCCGCGCCGGTAACTACACCCAACTACACTATACTACACTACTTTATACTGCTGCTGTACGCGGGGCTGCCGGCGCGCGCACTCTGCGGCGGACACACCTGCTACCTGGCACCCGAGGACGACGCCGCGCCGGTAACTACACCCAACTACACTATACTACACTACTTTATACTGCTGCTGTACGCGGGGCTGCCGGCGCGCGCACTCTGCGGCGGACACACCTGCTACCTGGCACCCGAGGACGACGCCGCGCCGGTAACTACACCCAACTACACTATACTACACTACTTTATACTGCTGCTGTACGCGGGGCTGCCGGCGCGCGCACTCTGCGGCGGACACACCTGCTACCTGGCACCCGAGGACGACGCCGCGCCGGTAACTACACCCAACTACACTATACTACACTACTTTATACTGCTGCTGTACGCGGGGCTGCCGGCGCGCGCACTCTGCGGCGGACACACCTGCTACCTGGCACCCGAGGACGACGCCGCGCCGGTAACTACACCCAACTACACTATACTACACTACTTTATACTGCTGCTGTACGCGGGGCTGCCGGCGCGCGCACTCTGCGGCGGACACACCTGCTACCTGGCACCCGAGGACGACGCCGCGCCGGTAACTACACCCAACTACACTATACTACACTACTTTATACTGCTGCTGTACGCGGGGCTGCCGGCGCGCACTCTGCGGCGGACACACCTGCTACCTGGCACCCGAGGACGACGCCGCGCCGGTAACTACACCCAACTACACTATACTACACTACTTTATACTGCTGCTGTACGCGGGGCTGCCGGCGCGCACTCTGCGGCGGACACACCTGCTACCTGGCACCCGAGGACGACGCCGCGCCGGTAACTACACCCAACTACACTACTTTATTTATTTTACTTCATCGCATCTATTACACAAACAAAGCGCAGTGGCCCGTCTTGACTTACTTGACTTAAGTTCCTATGGCCCCCAGGTGGGGCAGAGGGCTTCCACAGTATTTCGCCATTGTGATCTATCTTTGGCTACGCGTTTTACTTCGGGCCAGGTTAGCCCGATTGACTTCATCTCCGCCGCCACAGTGCGCCGCCAGGTCTGCTTGGGACGGCCCACCTTCCGCTTTCCCTGGGGGTTCCACTCCAGAGCCTGCCTCGGGATGTGTTTGGGCTCTCTTCTGAGCGTATGGCCTATCCATGTCCACTTGCGGCGCATGATCTGCTTGTCAACTGGCATTTCCCGGCACGCCTCCCACAGGCGTTCGTTGGAGATCTTTTCAGGCCAGAAAATGCCAAGTATTTGCCGCAAGCAGCGGTTGATGAAGACTTGAATTGTCTGCGTGGTCTCTTTGGTGTGTGTGTGGCCCGTCTACACGGTCCCAAATACGTTTTCTTACGTTGCAATTCTATCGTAACTGCATATTGTAAATTCGGGTGCCCAATAATAGAGGAGGATATTCTACTAAGTGTTTATTTATTTAATTTACTCGTTAGTTAATATGTCTTCAAAGAGCGAGCGACCTGTTTGTCGTCTCTTTTATACTTCGGTTCAGCACCCCCACGGAAATCCTGTGAACTATTACTTATGTTGACGACAAGATATTAGTTAATTCGAAACCTTTCCGCTAAGTGGCGCTCGAACTAGTTTACAATAAGCTTTGGAACTTTGCTGCTGAAAAGCAGAAAAAAATATGGAAATCCTTTATGTACTGCACTGTTTAGTTTTTTTTTAATCGCGGGACCATAAGTTTCACATATCACAAAAAAGGTTGACCAATCTGACGGCCAGATGGAGTTATACAATTAGCGTGTAACGTGACGTGTGTATTGCTTGGGCAAACAATACTGGCCATAAAGAAAAAACGGCGGGAATGTAAACAACTAGAAAAAAAAGGCGGGAATGTAAACAACTAATATTCACTCATTGTAATTTCTCTTCAGTTTTATTTCTCACTATCATCTCTATACTTTTCTTGTAGTATTTGAAAGAAATAGTATATTACTGCCGAGGCCGGGAAGTAAGGGATTGCCGGACGAGTAGAGTTTTCAAGGCCGAGCGTCAGCGAGGCCTTGGAATAAATACGAGTCCGGCAAGCCGATTCCCGGCAAAGGCATGTATTGTGCTTTTCTCAATAAATGCGAGGAAATAATGAAAGACGTACTACTGGGAATAAATGAGTATAATATAAAAAACGATAATAGTATGTACATTTTTATTTTCATATTTGTTTTACGGCATTTGGTGTTCTACGCCTTTTCCTTCTTATTTTTCAACGTTTTATCAAAGAAATGATGGTAAAATTCATTTCGTTGATTCGACGGAGCTCCTGGCGACAATTCCAACGAATCCTCTGGTTTGACCATAGACTACGCAGTAACGCGAGCGATCACCAGCCCGCTATGTAAATCTCTAAATTCGCGCCATGACACTTTAGTTAGTCCACACATTGTTCATAAACATAGCCATTTATAACACCAAATTACACCGATTTTACATTATAAAGTCCATTATAAGCAATCTGCAAAACAATCCAAAACAACAACCTTGCTTGCAGTAAAATAAATAATAGTACATTCCCGTTTATTTTCTTTTTTAATTTCAATTGTCATTTCGTGCTAAGGAAACATAGCCCATACAGCCCAGGCATATTTTACCCAAAAAATGTAAAACCGTAAAAATCTGCTTTCCCGCGTTTTTTCTTTTTATTATTGGTATATTTTTGTGTGATTTTACCAACATTTTATATATGCTCGATGAGGGCATTCTTTTATAATGTGGTAGCCATTGGCTGTATGACAAGTTACATAGTACAATTAAAAAGTTTTGAGCAGCGGCCAGGAATGAATTTTCATACTTACATTCCTGGCCTAGGCCGGTAAAGTATTGCATCAGACAAGAATTACAAACTTCGTGGCTTCATTTTACTACAATAATGCTTACATTTCCGAGCATGTATGAGAAAAGCAGATTTACGATGCAAATCATACTTTACGAATTCTCCAGTAATGGTATCAAAAGTTGCTTGCGTGCTTCTCATTTCTCACATACGACATACATTACTATAGACAATACACGTAAAACTAAATATTTGTTATTGTTTTGTAAATAATTATCAAATTCCCAAACCACTAGATTTGTTGACCAACTAGTGCATGAATTACACAAAAGCGCACGTGGCACTCCGTATTGAAATAATTATAATTAAAGCAGGAGACCTCATTTGAGATAAGACGATCTCTACCGACTTGCTGTTTCTATACTTTCAAAAAGTCTTATAACATTTTCTAAAAAAAAAATATAAATGCAACATAACGTTTTGAAACGAGTACAAAATTCACAACAGTTTCGTCAATATTATAGATGCATTTAAATCAGTAAAAAATACCACCCTTCCTAGATTGCCACATTTCCTCTTTGGATTGCTCTGGAGAGCCTTTGAACCATTTGCCATAACGTGTTTGACGTGGAGTTCCTTAGGCTTTGCTAGTGATGTGTGTGATGTGTGATGTGTGATGTGTGTGATGTGCGCAGACGGGCGAGGGCGCGCTGGTGACGGTGCCGGCGGTCGGCAACGCGCTGAGCCTGGTGTACTGCGACGCGGGCGCCGCCGCCTTCACCAAGTACCTGGCGCGACTCGCCGCGCCGCCCGGCCTCGCCTTCTACCTGCTCAGCGCCGCCTACCGCGAGTGACCGCTCAACTATAATGACGACCATCATTATACCCAATTATAAACAAAACCCTGTCCGATACCTAAAGGGGTGATTCAGCCCGTCGATACAACTCTTCCTATGGGACCAATACTTTTTGCCGTTCCCATACAAATTGACCGAACTTTTTTGTTTAGTAAAGTCCATTTTATTTTGAGTTCCCGGCTTTGATCCCATACGAATAGTTGTTCATATCGACGAGCCGAATCACCCCTGCACAGATCGGACTGGGTTTTCTTTACGTATTGTGTATACTCCTCGCGTTCCGATCATTGGTAATAAACTATAAACGAACTCGATGATAAAAGCGATTACATAATAGAATAAAACGAAAACTGTTGCAATTTGTAATATTCGGATCGCACTCGACATGCTAGAATTAGGTGTAAAGACTGCGGTGTGGCACCAGATACTAAAATATATTATTTATACACTATTTTTGCATCAAGATCGTTTGTCATAATAAACAATTGTATTTTGATATGCTGACTCAATCGCGACGATGTAATGGTGACGGACCTCACTGCCCTGTAGATGTACGGTAGTTGTCCGCAGCGTAGACTGCTAGCTCATCGGTGATATGACGTGAACATGTCCGTTGTGAAATTAAAGCCAAGTACGTTGCCACGTCATGCCGAACATACGAAGTCAAAATTCGGCGGCTCCACGCTTACAATAGCATCACGTTTCAAAAAGCTGCTTCTTCTCGAGTCAAAATGGCTATTCTTCACACTAGTGTTGACCAGAATCACAAAAGAGAATAATAACAATCCTTATAAATGTCTAGTTTAACTATGATGCACAGTTGATATGAAGTAGCACAGAACAGACACGAAGGAATAAGCCAAGCGTATGTTCAACTGCCGAAAGTTCGGCAACGAATGCCGTCGATGTGACACACGCTTGATGTACGATACGAATTAGTGTTGCCGCTAATAGTGGACTATCGATAGACTATCGATCATTTGAAAAAAACAATAGTATAAATAGTTATCGATTCCTCTAATAGAGTACTACTATTGCTAAACAACAGTAGTATCGATAGTATTGCTTTGCAATGTTACATAAACTCTCGATTTAATTGATAGTTTTCGAGAATCGATTGTTATATTTAGTTCAATAGTTACAATATGCATTTGTGTTCAGTTATCCAATTTTCTGGAACAAAACTATCGATAGTATTGCTGCTTACCTATAGTATTCCACTAATTTAGATATCGATGTGTTCGATACTATCGATATTATAGTATTTTTAGATTAATACAATTGATAGTAATATCGATTTTTCGGCAATACTAGTACGAATGTAGGCATCCACTCTCGTACATCAAGTGTTCGTAATTTTAAATTTTTTTGAGCATTTATTAAAGCGTCTAATCAATTTGTTTCACGTACAACTACATCGAGATGTAAATAAGAATGATTTTCGTATGAAGTGAATTTGCAAGTGTATTGCTCTGCCGTGTGCCGCCCTTGTAACTTAGAGTTTACACGGACTTAGAGCTAAGGACGACTGCCCCGTTAAAATAAATGTAATGAACCCATTATAGACTAGATTGATTATTGATTACTAGTTCTAAGCAGTATCCTTGTCACTTACTGTTCAATTAATTTAAACATAAAGGGGTCTAAGTTCGTGTGAATGAGGCACTAAGCAGAGAGGCTCGCCGAGCGCCGTTATGATTTTAACGATAATTTATTAAATAATAGCTATATTTTGTACATATTGTGATAGATTTAATAATTAAATGATAAGAAATTGATGTCTAGTGTTATTTACTGACCTGCCGATTTTATAAACGCCTTGAGAATAGAAGGCTCGGACTACGTGCGTCACAGTACGTCAGGAAGTGTTTCGTACGGGAGGAGCGGAATATCCAACATGTGTGGAACTCGGAAGTTTTTCAGACTGAAAAAACGGTCGCGTGTAGTCGACTACAAACTACTTTATAGACTACTAGCTTTCGCCCGCGGCTCCGCCCGCGTTAATGTCGATCCCTCGGTAATAGTATTTTTTCCCGAGATAAAAGGTAGCCTATGTCCTTTCTGTACTCCAGAGAACTTGTATGCAAAATTTCATGATGATCAGTACAGTAGTTACGGCGTGAAAGCGTAACAAACAAACAAACTCACTTTCGCATTTATAATATTAGTAAGGATACTATGGATGTGTGTGCTATAGATGATCAGAGAGACGTTTTAAGAGTTCAAAAACAACATCGAGTACTTCATGAACTTGTAGGTTTTGGGCGTTAAAGACTACGCTTGCATTCGGCAATAGGGAGAGCACTCATAAGGGTGGCGAAAAATCTTTTCTCCACCATAAGTGGCGTGGCGCTGGGCGCCACAATAATATCGTTTCGACATGGACAAAATCGTGGAGATTTTCGCAGTAAGGGCCCAGGCCCAATCCTGCAATAAGCGGTCGAGCGGGCGGCGTTAATCCCGCCCCAGCGCTGATCCCAATATATTAAACTTTGTAATGAAGAGGCGCATGATAGACTGGTTACAATGTTCTTCTGAAACGAGTACTTCAGAGATGAGTACATCATCATCAGGGTTTGTATTGTTTTTTCCTCTTTTCCTCCCTATATGGGCCTAGAATTGTCTTTTCTCTGTGCTATGGGTTTGTACCATGTCTGGTCTGTGGTTTTACTTTTTGAAGGCTGCCTTCATGGCTGGGTTTGTAATAATTTGTCTTTTTAACACAGATGGCGCTAGCGGTTTCATTGCAGAGTAAATTGCAGTAAGGAATAATAATATATCGATGATGTTACTAAGTTTGTTGTGCGCTAGTTATTATTAGAAAAAAAAAGCATAACTTTTAAATATATAGAGATGCGTCATGCATGTCATGTACTTAAATTGGCCAAAATACAATATTTTGCAATCATTATTTTTACGCGACAGGATTATATTAAATAAAAAACGCATCTTTCTTTATTTGTAGTCATATACTACCTGAGTATACTACCTACCTACAATGAATATTGACGTGTAGCATGAATGGAGTTACATACATGTAACTCCATCGTAACGTCAGCGGAAATAAATATTAATATACGAGGACCGTTTACGTTTGTAAAGCGACCGCGGGCACGGTCCCTACTCGCATGGGTGACCAACTGACCACAAGTGGTATAATCTGGTCGCCGTGCGAGGTCGCCGTGAACTCGGTAGGTAACTCTTCTTTGAGTCTACGCGCGCTGCCAATTGTCGCTTCCTAACAAGGTGGTGCTGAAGAATCCTGCGTTCGGATTGGCCGGTTGCTTGCGGCGCGCCGATATCGCGTTGGTTTTAACCAAAATTTGTTTGATGCCAAGAACTAGGGCTCCACGGTTTTTGGGGTTCTCGGCTTCAGTTTCAACTTATGCCTACACGCGTTCCTGAAAAAAGGGCAGACAGACGGATGGACGGACCACTACTCAGTGGTCCGTCCTGCTAATAGTTTTTTTTTGCCTTTTTCGCTTTTAAGGTACGGTATAGTACTATAAAGAAGAGAGTAATAGAGTTTTCAAACACAAGAAACACAAAGTTACACACTTAAGTACGAAGTGCTATTTATCTATCTATCCAACTAAGTGGATTAAACGCTCTGCCTGAGAGTTAAATCAATCGAGTTAGGTACCTATATGTTTAAATTGTACCATGACATTTTAAACTTTTTTTTACCCTTTATCACACCGCACCCGCAAACTCACTGCGGTATGTGGAACTTGTGCAATATATAATTTAGGAAGTTCCACAAGCTGAACTTACGTAACTAGGCACAGAGTAAATTGGTTTGCTTGTCGTCACGTCGCGTCTCCGGGGAACTAATCAGAGGCAGTCGCGGACGCATGCGGGGCTACGGGCTCCGCGGCAGATGTTACGATACATGTCTTGACCGGAAATGTCGCAAGGTGGCGCTTTCCTTTTTGTATCATCTAGCTGGACTATTTGATTGAACATTCATGGGAAAGATATGTATATGGTTTAAAAATATTTTTTTGAAACTCAGCAATTAACAGGAACTTTAAAATGGTAAGTACAACCCTTCACTGACTTGTACTTATGAACCATTTCTTGATTATGGTATCGCCGAAACTTTAAACAACTCGAAAACGAACCATTTGACGAGATGACCATTTTAGAGACACGACGAGTTGACAAAAAATTTTGGCTAGAACAATGGACCAATATGACCAATTAACCATTTTAGGAGCGATAAAAAAACGCTTGACCAGTTGACAAAATTTTCTCGCTAGACCAATCCCCTACATTTTTTCAGTAGATATTCTGTTATTTAAATATACATTTTCAAAAGTTATACCTATCTGCTAATTTGCTGTTCCATCCTTGAAAGAACATAATTGTATCCTCAGTTAGGTGTAGGTATTCACTAGATAAGGACTTGATAAAACTGTGGGCAGCAGCAAGCTGAGATAACAAGTAATAAGTTAAAGAGTAAGTGGACAGCTGGTTGGACAAAAAACATTTAATCCGTTAACAGTAAATATTATTATAATATCAAAAAGCTCAACGAAATGAACTGCGAATGAACACCAAGTTTTCAGTTGAATTTCTAACATTTCTGCCGTCTTTTAGGTCCAACGAGACATGCCATAGTTATCGCGTCGCCGGGATATTGTGTAGTGAGACGAGAACGCAAGTTTTATTTCTCCGTTGTCTGCCGCGCGCTGTATCGGGAACTTCCGATGCGTTCCGGCCTGTTGCTCCGACCCCGCCGCAGAGCAGGCAGATACCAGATACTAAGCTTCGAATAAAGTCAAACATACCTTCGTTGGCATTTCGTATAAAATTAAGCGCAATGCCTACTCTACATTACCATCTCGACTAGCTCCGTGGCGCAGCGGTCAATACGCCAGCCTGCGACACGGAGTGACCGGGTTCGATCCCCGGCCAGGTCAAGATGGAAAATGATCTTTTTCAGATTGGCCTGGGTCTTGGATGTGTATCTATATATGTATTTGTTATAAAATATAGTATCGTTGATTTAGTATCCCATAACACAAGTCTCGAACTTACTTTGGGGCTAGATCAATCTGTGTGATTTGTCCGTATATATTTATTTTATTTATTTATTTTTTCTATCTTTTGTAAACCGATTTAAAAAGCTCAGAGTAATCAATGTAAACATAGCTTAAAACGGCAATTTTTCAATTTTTGTTACGAACTTTACTTTTTTGGCATTACTGAACTTGTCATCTTCCTTACCTGCTGGCTATACGTACCTGTATACTGCCCCCGTTGTAGTAATTACAGTAAGTCAACTTACTGTAAGTATGTTTTTTTCGCTCTATCGTGATCAGCAGATCAAGGCCCACATATGTCTCTTTGACACTTTTTTATAGTCCCAATATTAACAAAGATACGACTAGAATAATCACAGTAAGTATCTGAAAACTTCAACCGACCACACAAATGAATGCAGCAAGTTTGCTTACTTTGTTGAAAAATAAAAAAATATAGCATAATGGTATAGATATTTAAAGTAACTTAGCTTACCATAAATTAAGTTATTGAAACGTAGTATTTTTGGTAACCTTGTTCAAAGTAAATACAACTACACTACTTATAACTTGTGATCAGTATTAAATAAATCACGTATTTGTAAACATAATTCAAGCATGTGAGTGAAAACACATCTTTACCGTAAGTATGGTAATAAAAACTTGGACGTTAAAGATTACATTTTAAACTTTTATCATAGTAAGTCTACTAATCTCGAATATATTTAATATCGAACGCATATGAAATTATGTTTTATTAATCTAGCTTACAGTAAAGCTCATACTTACTGTAAATATAGGTAATAGCGTTTTAGGCGACACGGGGTGGCGAACAATACTTAATTCATAAACAGAATTACACCACATCTCGGATCAAATACAAATCAGATGTTGAAATTAGTGCTAATAAAAGTAGTACTAAATATTCTGTAGATCTCCAAAAGGTAATAATGCTCCCCAGAGTGGAACAATTTAAAGCGGGGATTTCTTGCAGTAGAATTGTAGCTTTCAATGAGAGTTTTGTTCCACTCGGCAATACTTCCATAAACTATCCAATCGCAGTTTTGTGGAATTAAACCGTATCAGAAAGAAGCGCGCAGGACATCCTCTCAGCGTATAGAGCATTTTTTGTGTAAAATCGAGACACTAAATGTGTTGTTTTGTTGGGCTGATAACTCATCGGCCCAAAATAAGAACTGGAGTTTATTTTCTTTTTTGGTTTATATAATAAACAACAACTTCATTGCAACTGACACGATTGAGATGAAATTTTTTGAGCCTGGTCATATTTTTATGTCCGCTGACCAATTTCATCAACAAGTTGAGAAGAAATTAAAAAAACTAAAGTCCATGATTTTAATGACTTTGTAGCTCGGGTCAAAAGCGCTAATTTCAATAAAACAATCGTTACAGAAATTAACGTTACTGATTTCTACGAGTACAATGAATGTGTATCGCAACTTGTCACCACGAAGTTAGATACTAAAAAGAAATCACACATTCAAAGTGGAAAGAGGCAATTTTCACCTGCTGTTTAAAAATAACCTAAATGATGAAAATTTTAATACATTAGATTTTCACAACATGAAATCATTAAGAATAAAACTTTTCCGGAACCTAGACCTAAGACAACTTTAAGGGGCATTACAGAACAAAAGAAGAAAGAAATAGTAGACAAACTGGTTTCATTGATGCCAGAAAATAGACGAGCGTTTTGGCTTAACTTACCGACTTCCAATAATTATGATTAAAAATTGAAGCTTTCAAAAGACAACTTCTTTTCTCCCATATTACTAAATTTATTATAAAGGATAATCATAATAATAAGTGTTTTTAAGATTTTGCTAAACTCGTGATCTCTGATTATGATAAAATTAAAAAAAAAACTAAGAAATTCAATTGCACTAAGAGTATGTAAAGTAGTTTTTTGTACTGTAAAAATGTTACTAGAATGTAGGAGTGTGATACACCACCCTGAGACTGAGTCTATTTGATAAGTAAGACGACAAAGAACTGATTGTTAATTAATACAAAACGTTAAAATAAATATGCTTAGCATAAGATAAATTTATTGTAACTTTTACAATTGTTTTTGTTTTCAATAATGTCTTATTTATAAGTAAGTGATTATTAAATAAGGAGTGTTTTACAATATTATATTTTGTGTTTTCTATAACGAATTAGGTAGGTACTGTAGTCTATAATTTAATACTTTTCGTTGTTGTGAACAGACTTTCCATATATACCGTTATTCTAAGTTTATAGTCTATTTGATTAATTTTTTTTTTGTAAGCAGTTATAAAGGTTGAATAATTGTTTTAAGATGAATAATAATGTTACTGTAATTGGGTATTCTCAATAAATGATTGATAAATCAATCATTTATTATATACTTACTATAAATTACTTTATCACTGTTAATACCTCAAATTAATTTCCTAGTATTTTCAGGATCCATACAATTTAATAAAGGTTAAAGTAAACATAGTTACAGTAAGTAAATATTTGGTAGACATATTTACAGTGTGTTGCTTACTTACTGTAAATATGTATAAAAAAGTCTGGGTAGGTTGATAGTTTGTGATAGGTATAAATGCATCCTTAAAGTTTAAAAAAAAGGCATTGACTTTCAGTAAATAAAACACATAAAATATTAAAGTTCACGCGTTAACCTTTCATAATCCGTTTCAATATTAGAAATATCTGTTCGTAATACTGAGATACATCAATTTTCAACAATTGACACAAAAGTGCAATTTCCCACACTTCAACTTTTTCGACTTACTGTAATTACCACAACGGGGGCAGTATACGCGTAATAAGCTTTGATGGAAATGTTAAAAAAAAAAGAAAGCTTATAAAAGAGACGGAACGATTAATTTGATTCGGACGTTAGACTCTACTGTATAGTCTCCCGTGTGGCGATCAACTTCCTGCACTCCGATCCTGCAAATAATAAACAAGCGGCAAGTTTGAAGAGTGGCGGAAACTGTCGCCTCCATAATTCACTCAGGAATTTCTTGAGTTCGATGAAGTTGGCTAAAGCGAGTGTGCTCAAAGGTTTATATTACTTTATATTGCGCCCGACAGCGAATCAGCTGCGATGAGTATTTGCTCCGGCAAAAGTCTATTTAAGTGTGCCTTCTGGGGATTCGGTGATCCGAAAAGTTTTGTTAAGAAATTTGCTGAAAAAATACCGTAGTCGCTGAACTTTATTAGGGATAGAAAGGGTCACGGTAAGGAAAGAGTTGAAAGGATTATCTTCTACAATAACTTCTACATGTATACTTAGTTCACTGATAGTGAATGTACTGATGTTTATGAAATCATCGGAAGACTTCTTAGTGAACATGTGTCCCCGTCTCATCTTCCTACAGGAAAAATGTAGGTCTACATCGCATTGGCAAGCGAGTCACGGTGTCGGTGATCGCCACAAACAGATACGAAGCCAAAATATTAATTTTTGTGCGTCGCACCGGGTAGCTCAGTTTGGATTTAAGATAATTTTCCGCTTTTCGTGACACGAATATTGATAAAACAATTAATGGTTAAACTCAAACGCAAAAGTAACGTTTATTTACCTATTTCACAACAATTGTTGATGTCAATAATTTACATTCGAAATCAACTGCGTTCCAAGGGAATATTCTTCTTGACTGCGTTCGAAAGAGTCTATTATTCTATTCGTCTTATTACTTTTTCGTAGTTTCGTGCTATAATAAAATAAAATTCTTTTATTTCAGACCACAAATGTCCATAGGTATAGTTGTTAGTAACAGATAATCTTACACTATTTTAGTAGGTACTTATACTAAGGTGCTGGTTGACGCAGTGCTTTATAAAGCAACTGTTCAGCCTATCTACTATCATGCTTAGGATATATGCCTTTTTGTCTATAGTGTCAATAAGAGAGAAGCAGCTTAGCTTATGCTTAGGATAACTTTGTGGTCACGAACTTTACGATCAAAAATACAACATGTCAACTTGACCAGAATGCGGTCTTCGTGAAGTTCATGTAATGTTGGTCTCCAGCCAGAACCCGTTCCTGAAAATACCAATATATGATATGTCCTTTAAAAATCTTATTATTATTCTCTTTATTTATTTTGTTTCTTAGAATTAGGTGTTTATAAAACTTATATAAAAAGTAAAATATAAAAAAATATCATACGAAAAATACAACTTTTATAAAAACCTAATCCTAGAGGGCTGCCAGCAGCGGGGCAGGGCTCAAGCTACCGACAGTTTAGGCTACAGAGAGAGAAACCTCCTCACGATGCGCGCAGTGTCCAGGAGTACTGCCTTCTGTATCTGACCCTTGATCCAGCCATCTAGCGAGAGCCTCTTGAGGTGTTGATCGAGGCTCTTCGCTATAAGACCGTTCACTGAAACGACTATCGGGTGATCGTCGAATCCACATCCCACATAGCGGTCACCTCGTGGGCCAAGTCTAGGTACTTAGTAAGTTTGTCCTTCTCGGCCTATTATTATTATTAATATTATTTATTTATTATTATTATTATTACTAGCCCGTTAAGTCCCACTGCTGGGCAAAGGCCTCCTTCTGCTTTCTACTTTTCTCTGTTCCGAGCTTTGGTTGGCCAGACGTTACAGTACGCATCCAAGTCGTCCCGCCATCTCCGCGAGGTCTTCCAGGTCGCCGGTGGCCATTTGTTGTGTCCACGCTGACAGAAATCCAGCCCAAAGCTCTGATGGCATACGGCTGATATATTCGAACAAAAAGCGCGACACACTCTGTTCTCTTTTGTATTTAATTATTTTATTTATTTAGATATGAATAGCGAAACGTTTTGTATCTAAATAAATAAAATAGCTATTTTTGCAACATATATCTGATATTGATTTGGTACCTAATGCGATAGTGTAGCTATTTCAATCTATAGCAAATTACCATATAATATAATAGGTAGGTATATAATATCTGATGCGTCAAAATTTTGTGTGATTTCTATAATTAGTAAAAAGTACTACATCACTATATAAGGATAAGGACCATATTTTTAAATATGTATACCAAAATTTATTTATTTATTTTATGTTTGTGAATTATGTTTGTTATTATTATTAATTTGATTTGTTTGTTAAGTTTTTTTATATTGTTTTATTTACAGTTTTAAGCTTTTAACCCAAAATTAAGGATGATGACAATCGTTTCATTATAGAAGTAATAGAACTTAAAGAATTTAAATTATAATTTCATTTAGTTTTTGTATATGAAATTTCAATAGATTTATTGATTTAAATTTTATTATAGAACTATATTATTATACTTTGTCATCAAGGAAATAATTTATATTATAATAGGCGTTATAAATAAATAAATAAATAAATAAATTTATTTATTTATGAGAAAATGCTTTAATTTCATGTAAAAATTATTACTGTTATTTATAGACATGACATAGGTACTTGACGCATTTAAGTTCAGACGCATAGGGAATGATGCGGCTAGCAACGCATCACTTTCTATTATTTTGTTTTCCACTTACAAGTATCCATTAACACGTGAAACCTGTCCCCTAGGTACGTCTTATGACCCTTATATAATGTTGTGTATCATCAAGCTGGAAATTCCTAAAGTTAGCAGTAATAGTGTTTGAATTTAATTGCGAGGGGACTATCAAAGTTCCTTCATTTATTTAGTAATTAGTAGTGATATCGAGACTATATTGTTTATCAATATCGCTTTAATGCGGTTTGCGTGGGCGTCCCGGGAGCGTCCCGGGAGCGTCCCGGGCGCGCCCGGGGATTGCCAGGTAATACGCTCCGCGGTAATTTATATTATTGTGTTGTAATAAGGCCGCCGCCGTGCCGACAAGCTTCACTGTCAAATGCATCGGACACCTCGGCAAATATATCATAAGTTTAATATGTATACAGAGTGTCTCTTCGAGATAGGTCAGTGGGGATTTTTTATTTACTTACAGAAGAGAAATACTGAAAAGAAATCATGACATTGGTTTTTGTGAAAGTTAAACTGCATTTAAAGATGTCTGACAAGGTTTGTCGATTTAGAGGAAAAAATGTTTATAGGGTACTTATTTTATTACCAGGATTGAAAGTGTAGCAATAAATGTGTGACACCAGTGACGTGCAGTCCATATAGACTGTTAGACACTGTCTACCCTGCAGTCGCTAAATAAATACAATTTTTTTTCTAACAAAAAATTATATTCGGTGCGCCTGCAAAATTCTGCTAGCAAATACTTTATAGTCGATTTTGTTCAAGTACGTCGCAGCGGCCGCGGCCCGCGCGTGCCCGCGCTAAGCATCTATACGCGTGAGCCGCGTTAGACAAAATTTCAAAGGTCTAACTTTTCACGCACACATAGAAAATTATTATACACCGACAGGAAATCGTTTTTGTAGTAGTACAGTCAGCCAATGAGATATCTGACCCCCTACAACAGCGCCATTTTTCGCAAACTAAAGAAACATCCGTGGTTTAAACCCAAAGATAAAAATATACAAGTGTAATATCCTTTGCGACTAGTGCCATCTATTGAATTGTGAATGAACAAATAAGGTTAATAAGCAGAAATCTGATACCCTTGACGACTAATGCCATCTATTCGATTTTTGATAAATAAAACAAGCCCTAGCATACGATACGCTTATTTCAAAGATACTTCAATAGTTAGATGTGGCGCAAGTGGTAGGCACTATGGTTTAATAGTTAGTGTGATTATGAATGAACAGGTTCAAATCCTCCAAAGCTTTTTATTTTTTACAAATATCACCAACTTCGTATTGTGATGTTGGTGTAATTTTGGTTGTATAAACATAATGTTACCGAGCTAATTACTGTGAATAAAAAGCATTTTAAATTTTTAATTACTTTATTACATCAAAAAAATGTAACAGTGAAATAAATACCTGCCTACTTAATTCAAACTATGATTAATCTTCTGTAGAGAGAACCAACATGTTACTTAATAAGTAACAATTTACATCTCTCAACTTCTTTTTAATCATAGTATTATATTTTTTTAAATGTGTAGGGTCAAATAGTGCTATGTGAATAACTTTGCTTCGATAATAGTATAAGAATGAATATAAACCTATGGCATTAAATGAATTTTAATATGGGAGAGGGTGACCCCCATTTTGAAGCTTTTGTTCAAGTCTATTTGTCATTTCACTTACCATGTTAGATCAGATCACATATCACTTATGCGCATATTTATTAATTTAGTATAACCTTTTTGTCTAAATTGATTTAAATCAAACTTTACTCGTGTCTCGTGTCCCAGTTAAGCACTATTTGACCCTACAATCTGGGATTTTAATTGGTCACTCAATAACAGTTAGATCACAGAACAATTGTCTTAAATAAAATATATTCTACATTGCAAACTGTTGGAATCACCACATCTCATAAATTTTCCAAGTATTTTTCTTTATTCATCCGGCCGCCGAATTCTACCAGCTCCCCTGGGCCCATTGAAGACATCTGTATCTATTATTCTACACTGCGTAATACACTAGGCATTAAATATTATTATTATTTTACTTCACTATTTAATGAATATTTTTACCTAATGTTATCCTGCCACTGTTCTCAAAGGCAAATTATTTTGATGGCTATACGCTGGCCATGTCTTCTCCGCAATATTTTTCTGCCATCATCATCAGACTTAAAACTTTTTTCATCAGAATAAAATACGATCTCGTTCTTGTTGAATGTTTCCTCACTGTTTCAATTGAAATATTGT
Source organism: Elegia similella (assembly GCA_947532085.1). Taxonomy (NCBI): domain Eukaryota; kingdom Metazoa; phylum Arthropoda; class Insecta; order Lepidoptera; family Pyralidae; genus Elegia; species Elegia similella. Next base: position 23,100,806 of record OX383944.1, on the reverse strand, counting down.
AGTGTATATGTTACGCCAGTTGACTCCGAATCCACAAACGGACGGTGTTTCTCTGTAAGAGATATATTTATCTTAGACATTTATCACAAACCCTATGTTTTACGGAACAAAAAATAGTGTGACAATTAAGTAAGTATATTAAATACTTATAATTTCTACTCACCGCGATACCTAACTCTCTAGATATAGATACTTTAAATACTGTGGTTGTCTTCACAATACAATATTAGCTTTCACAAAATCTGCTATATAAGATGAAACGGGATGCCTAATAACTGGTGGGGTTTTGGATCACTACACAGTAATCGCAGTATCTTAATTGTGACGCGAGTGAACAATATTTTTGATTAGTTGGTATCAGGTATAAATAAATCTGATAGATTACCCTCAATTTATTTGTTAAAGCAATGCGTTGCAGTTGGTGACAATGATGTCATAGCAGTAGAAATAGATAGCCAATTTCGCCCGAGACGTCATATCGTCGGTTGGCGTATTGAGATGAGCGCTAGCTTCTCAAGTCGTGGGTCCATGGTTCAAATCGAACTTTACGTAGGATTGTTTTTGATTCTTTCTTGTTCTTACCATTGATGATTACTTGAATTATTAGCTGAGATTATTAGAAATACAAAATTTGCAACTGAGCAGGTTATAAGAAACAAGTTTATACCAGCAGTTGTCTGTCTACTTGCCAAAAATCACGGTAGGTGGCGCTTCACAGCAAAGTGTGAATTTACGTTTTAAAAGTCAGGGGGTCAGGTATCTGCTTGGCCGACTGTACAAGTAAACATCTTTCATAGGCACACACATGCAAAGCAACTTTGCGCTGTGTGTGTAAATAAAAGACACTGTCTACGAGATTTCTATTGGCTGCCGCGCGCGATGTAAATGTCATCTTCACTTGTCAATGTCATTAAGGATTCATACTTATGTCAATGTAATAAACAATGTCATTGATTTATGTGTTTACAAACAATCCAAGAGGAAAGTTTTATTTTAAAATTAAATGCTATAACAGTTAAATTTCATTTGTGACAAAAATATTTTCATGTGAAAATTGTGTCGCTTAAGCGCCAATTAGACCATCCAGAATTCAGGATCCGGAATTCAGTCAACGGATAGTCAACGGACAGTTTAATCGCCGATCCGTTGTCAGGACAGAATGGCTTCCGACGTCCTTATCGGAAGCATAACGGAAGCGTAAAGTGAAACCATCCGGAATTCAGGATCGCCGCATGAGAGGGACGCCGCTATACGTTAGAAACGAAACGATAATATCTCCAATCGCATCGCACGTATAGCGGCGTCCCTGTCACGCATTCAGGATGGCCAACGGATGGCTCTGTCAGGACGCGCAGTCTCCGTTCAGGACACGTTCTGGACGGTGTATAATCAGGAGCTCTGACAACTGAATTTCTTGTCCTTATCGGATGCTAAATTCCGGATCCTAGATTCAATATGGTATAATAGTCGCTTTAGTGTTTGCATGCCGAAACCGAAATATAAAGTGTTTTGTGAACACGCTTTAGTTATTTTAAAGTTTAATCTTAAACCGTATGATATGTGTACGTGGCTCGCAGGTTGTAATCATATCTCTAATTTTTCGCTTGTTTTCAATACTTTTGCGGTCGAAGATCGAAAGACGATAGTCTTTCGAACTTATGATAATAATATTAAACGAGTTGTAGATAACTAGCCGTATAGTAAGGTAAGGTATATAGGTTGTATATTTATAAGGTAAGTTTTATAATTATGTCTACCCTATGATAAATGTCTGTGCACGTCACTGTGTGACACTATGTATATAATATTTTACATACAAACTTTTTTACATACAAAGACGAGATTCGTAAACATTGAGAAATTTTAACTGATTATTTTATTCGTAATAATATTATATCGTTCACCCGTGAAGAATATTCGAACAGGGTTCTCGTGCAATGTGGGCAGGTTTGAGAATTACACAGAATATTTTAATCGATCATATTTTAGAATTTTTCTAAGTGACAGAATATGACATAAAGTACATAAGCGCCAATTGGGTCTTTGGACCATTGCTTGGTGAGTATTGACGCAGAGCATGTGAGTGATGAGGCACGCTAGGCCTGCAGTTCACTGACCCCTAGATAATCTGAGGTCCACCCAACCGCAACAGACTGATATGCAAACACACAGATAGACTGACGCATGTCACTTTTGATATATGTTTTGTGGGTAGAGGGTTAAATACCTAAAATACTACCTTATTTTTAAACATATAGCGCAAAAGGCTGGTTTAGAAGCAAAATGTGTAATATTTGTTGGCTGTTTTACCTTCCGCGCAGATCATTAAAGAGGAAATGACAACGGAAAGCTCAGGGCTCCTCAATAAGCGGCAAGCTAGCGTTCTTGATCCCTGTTTCAGTCCGACCCGTTCTGCAGTATTACCATCTAATTTACCGTGGTCTTTGGGACTGCAACCCTCGTCTGGGGTCATTTATTTTAATTTTAGATTTATTGCACACAAAGTCTTATGGGCGAATGTGGTAACAAAGTATACATTAATTCTACTGCATAGTCTCCCAACTTAGTAATATATCCTTTATACATTACTAATAATCACGTCTTATGCCTCGCGAGGTAGGTTAAAGAGAGCTCTATTTATTAGGGTCGTATCACCCATAGTTTTACGTTTAGCGTGTCAGTCTTCGATCAGCATATCAGTGGATTGATTAAAAAGAGCTGCATCGCTAATTGACATCTCTTCCTGACATTTTCGCCGGATTTTACGGTCTGCTATGAGAAGCAACTGGTACATTCTACGATTTTTTCTTTATTCCCTGAAAAAATAACACAAGTTAAGTTTTAGTTTATTGCTAAAGGGAAACAGACGTGACATATTTATACCCTTAAATTGTATCCCTCACAGGGCGTCCTTAAATGTGTAGTCGAGACTTAATGCCTATTGAGATGGGTTTGATGTCGCAGTCTAACATTTCGACAAAATATGAATTGCTAAATCCAATCTGGACAAAATAGTTTTTTTATGCATATTTGACAGTAAACGAGCAGACGAGCCGCCTGATTGAAATTGGTCACCGTCGCCCATGGACATCTGCAACAACAGAGGAGCTGCTGATGCGTTGCCGACTCTTAATATAATTTTATATAATAGTTAGACACTTTGGAATGGAAGTCACTTATGTCAACACTGCCGTGCTATCGTTTGCTGGGAGCTGGAACCTATCAAGGGAGATAGCCAAATTACCAAAATTATCATTAATTTTTATTATTATATCTTAAACTCGTACAAATAACAGAACATAAAACACCTTCGATTTTTGTGATGAAGACTTAAGATAAAGAGACTTAAAATAAAGACTTAAGAAGAATAGAACTTAGATAAATAAAAACATGTTATTGGACGACCTCTGTGGATCAGCGGGTTCGATTCCCGGTCAGGCGAAGATGCAAAACGATGTTTTTCAGATTAGCTTGGTTTTGGCTTGAATGTTATATATATGCATCTATTATAAAATATATAATGTCGTTGAGTTAGTATTCCACGACACAAGTTTACAATTTACTATGGAGCTATCTCAATCTGTGTGATTTGTACTTAATAATTTAGTATAAAAACAGTTTTACAGCCGTTGGTCCCGTCTGCCATCAGGTAGTCGTTAAAGGAACCACGTCAGAGGCCGAGAGGCGGTCCCGAAGAACTCTGACACCAGGGTTTGCATGGTCGATTGACCGTGTCACCTACGCGATATGATGATGAGCTGAGTTGACTACCTACCCAACTATATAAATAAATACATATTTTTTTTTTAATTTCGGAAAGGTACATATAAAAGCTTATCATGATTATGATAGACTTTTATAATGAGTAAGTAAATAAGTATTAAAGTAATTATGGTAAATGTTTGTCGGTGCCTGTGCTTGAGCGGCACAAGAGGGAGCTACGTGTCACGGAGATGAATTTGCTGCGCTGGATGTGTGGAGCTTCGTGGAAGGACCGAATTAGGAACTCCCGCATTCGCGGCAGCCTCCATGTGCGTATAGTAGACAAGCTGGTACGATCACGTTTTATGAAACCCTTAGATAGGAAGATTACATAGGGAACAAATGTCTGACCATGTCACCGCCGCCGGGCCCCGGCAGAAGCCCAAGAAGTGCTGGCTTGATGTCGTTTGGGAGGATCATCATTTCGTGTTGGTGACACGGTCAATCAGCACCCTGGTGTCAGAGTTCTTCAGAGCCGCCTCCCGGCGGCCGCTTACATGGTTCCTTTAACAATTATCAAATGACAGCCGGGACCAACGGCTAAACGTGTCTTCCGAAGCACGGTTTCATATTTATTATCAGACAATCAGGTGATTCAAGCCTGCAATGTCCTAACCAAACTGGAAACAACTAAACAAATTGTAAACTTGTGTAAGTATGCTTCCCGTGGGAATCGAACCCACGACACCCAGGTGTACAGGCAAACGCCTTAACCACTAGACCACGGGGCCAGTTTGGGAGGTTATGCGTGGCAATGGTCTCATAACCAAGGATGCCAAAGATCGTGCGAAGTGGACACGAAAAAGCCGGAAAGCGCACCCCGGGCTCTAAAGCAACCCAGCTGAGGATGCAACCGGGAACACGCTCCCATGAGAGAGAGTACATGTTTGTCAGATATACGATTGGACAGGAATCAATACACGTAGGTACATATATTCGCACATACATGAATTGCAAATCGCGCTATTTTAAAGAAATTCTATTTAGGATTTCTATTCATTTTTCATTTGAATTAAATTCGGTTCTTGGCACTCGGTGCCCCTATAATATATCTTAGTACCTCAGTAGTTGTGATGTGTTCCGCAAACAATTATCACAATAATCTTTTATCGAATTGTTGAAGAATAGTGCCAGCAAATTCGAATAGCACCTCTGAGCAAAGGTTTGATTTTCAAGTTCAAACAATTTTTAGCGAGTGTGGGGCACAATATTTCAGCCCCTGGTGACACTATCCGACGAATCGGCCCGTCGCCGATATCGGGATTAAGATGTGATTTAAACTTCTGTCGGCCATTAATTTATTTTATTGCCTGTGTTCAAACTCCGACGATAGAGCGATATGTTTGGATGAAGCATATATAGGAAGATTCCGATTATAATCAACTAGCTTGTTCCCTCGGTTCTCCTCTCGTGATACCATATATCTTTTTTTATGATATAGTACGGCAACCGAGCATGCGAGTTACCAGACGGTTAGTGATCACCGCTACCCATGGACAACTGCAACACCAGAGTGTGACAGGAGATGGATAGACCCCGGCTCTCTCAATCCCCCGGGAACCTAAAAAATATACAAAATCTCTTCCGCATTTATGATATTTGGGCATTTGCACGACTTTGTCTAGAACTTCGAAATAACTAACTGCATACATTACATCACGTCCTTTGCGTCCATTATTTTATATATTTGCCAAGTAAATATATATACATAATAAATGTGCCCCAGCCTCAGGACCCAGCTGCCCCGACAGACGTCGTCCTGTCGTAGCAACGAACTTATTATAGACCGGCGGCCGGTGGCAGGACTTCCTACCTCATAAGATACCTGAATGAGACTAGTATGTAGTGAAAGTAGGTGCTTTGGAGGTGGGGGCCAGGTAGGGTTGCCACCCCGTAACCTGGAAGAACCATAAAAAAAAAGGTGTCGAAAACGTCAATTTTGGGCAAAAATTATCTCATCAGATACTCGAACGGGAGTTTTACGTAGTGAAAGATATCGTTATGGAGAGGTGAACCAGCTAAGGTTGCCTGCGGCAACCCTGGAAGAAGTCCAAGTTCAGCCACCCTGAAGGGGCGATTTTTCATGGTATTTTATCTCATAAGATACCTCAATTAAACTAGTGCCCGATGTTAGTTCTGAGGGTCGACACTGCGAATAAAATAGGTTGCCTGCGGCAACCCTGGAAGAACCCATGTACAGGCACGTTTAAGACGTGGAATTTGAAAATTAAAGTACTAAAAAAAAACTCGGAACCATATCCAAAAGCACTGCAGGATTACGATCGTAATATTATTTATAATCGACTTAAAAAAAAATAGGTTTTCAATCCAATGTTCAATATATTCTCCAAAACTTTTAATTGCATTGTAATGAATATTAATTGATGTTTCATATTACATTTGATTTAGTGTAAGTTCCATCAAAATCGGTTTAGTAGTTTTCGAGATATAGGCTAATACGTATAACTGTGCCATTTTTTTTTTAATCTCATATAGAACATGAATGAAACTAGTGCCCGATGTTAGTTCTGAGGGTCCGAACTGCGAATAAAATAGGTTGCCTGCGGCAACTCTGGAAGAACCCATGTTCAGGCACATTTAAGACGTGGAATTTGAAAATTAAAGTAATAAAAAAATCTCGGAGCCATATCCAAAAGCACTGCAGGATTACGATCGTAATATTATTTTTAACCGACTTCAAAAAAATAGGTTTTCAATCCAATGTTAAATATATTCTCTAAAACTTTTAATTGCATTGTAACTAATATTAATTGATGTTTCATATTATATTTGATTTAGTGTAAGTTCCATCAAAATCAGTTCAGTAGTTCACGAGATATAGGCTAATACGTATAACTGTGCCATTTTTTAAATCTCATATAGTACATGAATGAAACTAGTGCCCGATGTTAGCACTGACGATCTTGTATATGAATAAAATAGGTTGCCAATTCGTAACCTGGAACAATCCAAGTTCGGGGATGAACTTGGATTGTTCCGGGTTACGGATTTATCCGTGGAATTTGAAAATTACTCATTTAAAAAAGAAGTTAGAACCATATTTTAAAAGCAAGGCCAGATTACGATTGCGATGGTTCCTAACCGACTTCAAAAAAGTGAGGTTTTCTTTTCGTTTTTAATTATTTAATTATTTATATATATTTTTTTAAATATTTTTCCCGGTTCGCCCGGGCCACACATCCTATGACTCGTCTACAGTAGTCCAACAGCGTTTCCTTTAGTTGGTTGTCTGCAAATGCTCTCAATGTATTTTCATGTGTCAACTCCATACCCAGTCCCAATCTTCTTGTTTTCGAATCAAAATGGTTATGTCTGCCTTCTTTTATACAGTTTTTAGCCGTGTGGTTTCCGATAGCCGTGTAGTTTCCGGCAGAGTAGAATAGGACCACTCCAAATCTTCCCATGGATGTCGTAAGAGGCGACTTAGGCAATACAAGATAAAAAACAAAACTCATAAACATCAATGAGACCTCTCCAACCCGTCTGGCCAGCGAGGAGAGTGTAGGCCAAATCCTCTGTCTGCTCTGGCCCAAGTATGGCTCCAGTAGTACAGAGAGAGTCATGCTCCTGCAGTGGAGACTAAAAAGACCTGTTGATGATGATGATACAGTTTTTGGCCAGTAGGTAGCCACAGCGACGCCTTTGTCGCTTGCTTTATTAAGGTCTTCGATTGAGCAGGTAGAGGGACAGTTGGGGCACATCATGAGGTGAGACATCGATTGCGAGTCCCAATTCGCAACCCAGTCCCAGGATCCCAAAGCGTGGACATTCAAGTATTATATGTTGAGTGTTCTCCTGGGACTGATCATCACAAATACAGAATAGAGACGGAGACCGGCCTGTTTTAAAGAGATATGCTCGGAATCCCCCATGGCCAGTGAACATTTGTGCTTCTAGGTTCGTGAAGCAAGTTCCTCGGAAAATCCGTTGAGCCTGTCTGACATGTATTACAAATAGCTTGAGGGATGCTCCGGTTGTTGTCTCTGTGTATCGAGTTTGCTATATGTCAAGTATGAAGCTTCTTATGAGGCGCTTCGCGTAGGAAAGAGGCACTGAATCCTAAAATGGAGCTCTTTTATCTGTAAGAGCACACTTTTTGGCCAATTCGTCAGTTCTTTTATTCCCCTCGATACCGATGTGGGCTTTTACCCAAAATAAATCAATTTGTTCATTTATATCTTTTAGCTCCCTGATCTTGCTTTGTATTTTGCGGACTATAGGGTGCAGAGAGCCACCGTCAGCCACCGCTTCCAGAACTGATCTTGAGTCACTGAGAATTGCAGCCTTGTCATAAGTTCTCTTTGTGGTTATTTCAAGGGATTTTAGTATGGCGGCCAGCTCTGCTTGAAAGACGGTGCAGTAGTCTGCTAATTTAAAAGATGTTTTTAATATTTCCTTCCAAGCTTCCAGAAGGATGCACCTGCTCCCACTCTGCCCTCAGTTTTTCTCCCATACATATAGATCCGAATACTCTCCGCATCCAACTTATTGAGATCACTATAATTACATATAAGTGAGAATGGGGTTCTTGTTCTATTATCTGGAGCTGGAGGTCAGCAAGACTCAGAGGTCTTTTAAGAGGGCGTCCTGGAAGACTGGGTATCGGTTTTCCTCTTTTCATTTCATAGAGCTCTTTAAGTTCTCTGGCTCTAAGATCTAAGGGAAGCGTTCCGGCCATTACAGACGTAGCATTTAATGAGACTGTTCGGTGTGACTTTGTGGTCATTATTGTGAATCGTCTCGTGAGGCGATCGAGAGTCGCTTTCATCCACCTATTCTGCACTGCATCACCTCACACACTTGTGGCATAGAGTACTGTAGGCTCTATTACCGCTGTGAATAGCATTTTTATAATTTGTGCTCTTGACACTCTCATTACCATTTTATGGAGGTTCACGGCTTCCTTGGCGACCTCTTTTATGTGGGCGTTAAAGTTTAGATTTCTATCTAGGGTCCCAGAATCTTAATCGATTCGCTCAATGCGATTGGCGCTCCCTCCAGATACTCCCTAAGGCTCGGAGAACTTTAGCTTGTGTATGACCAGCATTGCCTAAGTTTTGTGCGCCGCAAATCTCATCTTTACATTCCTTCCCCAAGCCGTAATAAGCTTAAGGGCGGCATTCGCTTTAGATTCAACCTGGTATTGGTCTTTTCCCGATGCTATGATTAAAATATCGTCAGAGATCGCTTCTACATGAGCCTCGATCTTCTCAGCTTCCCTCAGGAGCGGGTCAAGCTATACGTTCCAAAGTAGCGGGCCACATGTCGAACCTGGTTGTACCCCTTTGTGGTGTTCCTCTCAACTGTGGCTCCTGCGTCCTGGAGCACTATTTTCCTGTCTTTTAGGTTGCTTGCCATGAGCCGCATCAGCGCCGGATCTGTTCTCTTTTCTGCCAATCCCTTTATTACACCGGGCCACCAGGCATTATCGCATGCCCCTTCAATGTCCAGTGATATGACTAATGCCATCTGTTTCCCGTTTTGGGCTTCCTTCACGATTGTGAGTGCGAAGTAGTCCTTCTTACCGGGTTTGGGTATTGTTTTTATAACAGCTCTTTTCCCGGTTCTGGGAAAATATCCGAGGCGTAAGGATGCGTTATATAGGGCAAGTATAACCTCGGGACAAGCCATAAGTGCATGGGTGCAGATATTAGCTGTGAAGCCATCATGTCCCGGGGCCTCTCTTGGGCGCATTCCATTCAGCATTGTAAGAAGCTCGTACATACGAAACGGTTACATTGCATCGAGATGAGCGTTTCGGTATCCGGGCCCGTACAATGTTTTCGGCTTCTTCTCGTATCGCTGCGAGGCTTTTTGAGTCATTCTAAGCAATGACTCAAGAAGCCTCGCCTATGTGTCGGTTGGATAAAAGGTTTCAGCCAGCAGTTCTACGGACTTTTCTGGACACAAAAGTCCGCTTCCGTCTGGATTTCTCATTAGTCTGTCCTTCTCCACCAGTCCACACGCTTTCACAATCCTATAAGCCGTTCCCAGATGTTGTCTTTCTTTTAACAGCTTTCATCTCAGCCAGTAGCAGGTTCCACCACTTTATTAATTTACACTTCGTTTTAGGCTTAAGTTTGGGAATCGATGCTTCGCAAGCCCTTGTAACAATCTACGAGTATCTGGCCACCAGGTCATCAAGGCCTTCCCTATCTTTAATACGGCTGATTGAGATAAGATAAGATAAGATAAGATAATTTTATTTGCTTAAACATGTGTAGGTTACAAAAGTAGGTGTCAGATACAAGTTATATAGTTCAACATGTTTTACTATCAAGTGTGCAACATTTCAGTCAAAATTACTAGCTGATAAACAAAATGAAATAATGTCAAGTACTGATTAAAGTCAAATAAAATATTAGTAACAAATTAATTAAAATAAAATTTACAACAATATGTGGGTATTAAAGTGAATCATTAAGAAAATCGTCAATCCTATAGTAACATTTTTCAATTAGAAACGCTTTGAAATGTTTTTTGAATACATTCAATTTCAAGTCCCTAAGTTGCCTGGGTATCTTATTATAAATTCTTGGCGCCATGCATACTACGCTTTTGAGTAATAGTGTCGTTTTTGCTGGGTGCAGACATAGTCTATCACCGCCTCGTCTACTTCTTTGCACATTACTAGATAGGCATGGAAACAAATGTGGATTATTTTTTACAAATATGCCTATTTCAAGTATATATACGATGGAAGTGTTAGAACTTTATACTTAACATACATTGGTTTACAGCTGTCCTCGACCTTTAACCCGAACATTGCTCTTAAACAACGTTTTTGTAATTTAAAAATTATGTCTTTATTGGTAGAATTTCCCCAGAATATAGATTCTACTAATCCATAATAAGCTGTTAGTAAGGCGTTAGTATTTAATTCCTTCGATAGTCTAAATAAGGCATATGACAGTCTACTCAATTTCTTACTAAGCTCGTCAATGTGGTCCTTCCAGTTTAGTTTCGCGTCTATTATCAAACCTAAAAATCTTGCGGAGTCAATATCTTTTATTATATGACTACCATATTCTATCTTTAAGTTCATTTTATTTTTTACCCTTTGCGTAAAATGCATGATATTTGTTTTATTTAAATTTATTATTAGATTATTATTATTAAACCAATTAATTAATGATGTCAACGTTAATTTTATGTCAGAGTGATATGAATTTATGTCATTGCATTTTATTGTAACAGTACTATCATCAGCGAATAATGTCATTTGGTTGTTAGTTATTCTTGGAAGGTCATTGATGTAAATTATAAATAGAAGAGGACCAAGAACACTGCCTTGAGGTACGCCGTATTTTACAACTCTTTCATCAGACAGGTAAATAAGTTCTCTTTTTGTTTTGCTATCAAATTTAGATATTTCCGTTACCTGTCGACGATCTGATAAGTAAGACTTAATCAGATTTAGAATGTTACCTCTTATTCCGTAAGCTTCTAGTTTTTTAAGAAGTATGTCATGGACCACATAATCGAAGGCTTGCGTCATATCACAGTAGAGGGCGCATACAGGATTAGTATGGTCGACTTGACATATTACATTTTTTATAAAGTCAAATATCGCCATATTTATTGTCTTGTTTCGTCTGAAGCCTTTTTGCTCCTTGCATAAAATGTGCTTTTTCTCAAAATATAAACTTATTTCATTACATATATACTTCTCAAAAACTTTTGAGAATATAGAGTTAAGCGCAATAGGTCTAAAGTAATCCATTATTTCCCTGTCATTATTTTTGAATAACGGTTTAACTTTACAAATTTTTAGGGCTTTTGGGAACACTCCAGCCTCTATAATTAGATTTACGATGTAACTTAAATGTTGACAAATATTCATTTACGGATTTAATTATTTTTGTTGAAATTCCATCTATTCCTACACTACTAGTATTTTTAAGATTTCTTACAATTTTATAAATATCATGAGGTAAACTTGGGGCCATAAACATAGAATTTGTTTGACGTGTAATACTCGCTGTAACATTACTACCACATCCATTTATGGGCTTAATTTTGTCAATGAAATAATTGTTAAAAGCATTAGCTATGTCAAAAGGATTTGTAATATAGTCATCTTTTAACTTAATTCTAGTTATAGATTGTTTTGGTATATTTAATTTTGAACTGTTGATCATTTGCCATGTTGTCCTAGATTTATTTTTTGATGTCAATATTTTATAATTATTTTGACTTTGCTTGGTCAATTTTATAACTTTTTTAAATGTCCTACAATACGTTTGGTAGATTAGTTTATTCACTTTTGTCGGTCTCTGTCTGAACTTCCACAAAAGATTTCTTTTCTTTTTACTACATTTTTTGAGTCCATGAGAGATCCATTTTGGTTTACTGTTTACTTTAATTAAAATATCTTTATGAGGAAAGCACAATTCATAGAATAATTTAAATTCTTCAATAAAGATTTGATACGCCTTATTTGGATCTGTGGTACTATACATTTCAGAGAAACTCAATTTTTTTATGCAATTTTTAAACATTGTCATATTTTCTGGGTTACAATCACGAACAGTTTTAAACCAGTGTTTAATTTTTACTAATTTCTGTACTGGTAATTTTATAAGTTGAGCAGTATGATCTGAAAGGCCGAATTCTATCACCTCCGTTTTATATTTATCATTATAGTTATGTGCAAAATTATCTATACAAGTTCCACTGGCCATCCTTGTGACTTCTTTTATGCCTAATTTCAGATTATAATTTGATAATATGCATTCAAATTCTAGTTTTTCTTTACTCTCCTCTAGGTTGTCAATATTAAAATCACCGGCTATTATTACACTTTTATGTTGAAATTTTGAAACATATTTCAAAGCATTATCTAATTTGTTAAAAAATGAATTCAAATTTTTGTATTCAGGCTCTCTATACAAGCACAAAATAATAATGTTATAGTCAATTAATTCTATTCCGCAACACTCAAATGTACTAACTACGCAAAATTTCCGTATGTCTTCAATTTCTCTCCATCTCATTTCTTTATTTATAAGAATACACGATCCTCCTCTTTTGATGTCGCTTCTTCCAAAGTAAGTAGCTAGTGTGTGATTTGGTAGGTTAAGATAATGTTCATCTCCAGATTTTATGAAATGTTCAGTAATGCATAATACATCAACATTTATGTTCCTATCAGAAAGTTCTTCCAGATGAATCAGCAGAGTATCAGATTTATTCAATAATCCAGCAATGTTCTGGTGTAAAATATTTAAACATTTAGTCTCGAAAAAACAAAGAGTCAGTGTTAGTTATTTCTTCGTCTTGTGTATTATTATATCTGATGTCGTTTATAAGTTCACTAATTGTGTTAAATATAATACGCATTCCATAATCTTTAATGCGTCCGGAGAATTTGTCAAATGTATTATAATCATAGTCAATATTCTTGTTGGAATCTAATATATAGGCATGTTCATGTGTCATTATATCTAAATACAATAAGTTATTAAAATTTTCCACTCTCCAATTAAACATATTTTTTACGTCACTGTATTTATATGTAGGAAGGCAAATAATTAAATTTGTGTGTTTAATCGATGTCAGTGTCTCGCGTATATAGTAAATAATGTCAAAATAACTCTTTGTAGTTTTAAAATCTTCTTCTCCAATCATTATCATGCAGTAATCTTCCTTGTTATAGTCCACTAATTTTGTTTTTATGCCCTTCATTAATACATCAATGTTAGAATTAGGTTTAATATAGTGCAATATGTCGTACTTCTGTAAAGTCTCTTTTGCAATAGATGTTATGCAATTTTGTTTATTCGTGCTGAGTATGCATATTTTTGGTGCTAAATTTACAGAATTTGATTTTTTTCGTATATTATTTTGTTTTTGTTTGTTCTCTTGTGTGAGTTGTGGTCCCTCTGTTACGTTTAATATTTTTACTTGTGTATCTTGTGTTTTTGCTTTTTTCTTAGATTTTTGTTTCCGTGTATTTGGACTTTTTTGGTTAGATTCGGTCTGATTTTGCAACTCATTCGTGCGTTTTAATAATTCTTCATTAGTGCGTTTTAGGTTTTTATTTTCAAGACAAAGAGCGTATATTTCTTTATGGGCACAGTCTAACTCAGTTTCGACGATATGTAGTCGTTCTTTTAACTTTTTTAATTCGTCAATTTCGTCGTCGGATATGTTAGGCAAACTACTGTTAGAGTCATTTTCTTCAAGTGTTGCATTTGTAAATAATGTTTGTTCTGTTTGGCATTGTGAATCGGATGTAGTACGTGTGCGACGGAAAGTAATATTGTCAAGGAAGTTCATTTTGACTTAATAAAAATATTTTGTCTTGAAAAATAATTACGGTCGGACGAGATTCGAACCTACGTACTTTTGAACGATAAGGTAGGCCTTGACCACTGGTCCAAGCACTAGTTGAGCGATACTGGTGAAATTATTTATTGTATTCGCAATGACGAATCTTGACAGTCTTACGTGTACTTGATTTTTATAGATGCTTCCTTGCAAAATCAAAAGATGGCAGCACTATGCATTATTTTATCTTGTCTTTGCTGATCACAAACACAGTGCTGTTGCGTGGGTAGGTCAGTATTATTATTGTGTTGTATTGTGTGTCAGTGTCTATATGCAAAATTTAGCTGTTAATTTATGTATGACTCATAGGTATGTAATGTGAATTGTGATCACTAATGAAGTAAATGTAAGTTTTTATATTTGATTTCTTTATTTCAAGTTAAAGAAGTTAATGAGGTTTGTCACTCACTGTATCTTTGCCAATATCTTCTATGCTCCGAATTATTAGGTACCTTAACATAATCACCACTGTGTGTGTTTCATAACTTCGTCAATTGCTTTTTTATTTTGCCACAAACACTTTCACGACTTATGTATGTTTTTTTTTACACTTGAGTTATGAGCCAAATTGGAATAACGCAGCAAAACTATTTTAATCAATAAAACTTTACAGAGACTTTGTTTACATGGATATGAGTACTGGGTTATTTGATCTGCTAGGAGTTTTCCTCTAACATTCTTTTCAAATATAGTCCAGTTAGCTTTCGCTGTTTGGTATTTCCTTGTACTAGTATTTTGGGGGGATTGTTGTTGTATCATTTCATTCACATATGGATTGTTCCATGGTCATGGCTCTATGATAAGGCAAAGGTAGCAGATCTGCACCGAAAAATAACATTACGATCGTAATCCTGCAGTGCTTTTGGATATGGTTCCGAGATTTTTTTATTACTTTAATTTTCAAATTCCACGTATTAAATGTGCCTGAACATGGGTGCTTCCAAGGTTGTCGCAGGCAACTTATTTTATTCGCAGTTCGGACCCTCAGAAGTAATATCGGGCACTAGTTTCATTCATGTTCTAATGAGATTTTAAAAAATGGCACAGTTATACGTATTAGCCTATATCTCGAAAACTACTAAACCGATTTGATGGAACTTACACTAAATCAAATGTAATATAAAACATCAATTAATATTCATTACAATGCAATTAAAAGTTTTGGAGAATATATTGAACATTGGATTGAAAACCTATTTTTTTTTAAGTCGATTATAAATAATATTACGATCGTAATCCTGCAGTGCTTTTGGATATGGTTCCGAGTTTTTTTTTAGTACTTTAATTTTCAAATTCCACGTCTTAAACGTGCCTGTACATGGGTTCTTCCAGGGTTGCCGCAGGCAACCTATTTTATTCGCAGTGTCGACCCTCAGAACTAACATCGGGCACTAGTTTAATTGAGGTATCTTATGAGATAAAATACCATGAAAAATCGCCCCTTCAGGGTGGCTGAACTTGGACTTCTTCCAGGGTTGCCGCAGGCAACCTTAGCTGGTTCACCTCTCCATAAGGATATCTTTCACTACGTCAAACTCCCGTTCGAGTATCTGATGAGATAATTTTTGGCCAAAATTGACGTTTTCGACACCTTTTTTTTTATGGTTCTTCCAGGTTAGGGAGTGGCAACCCTACCTGGCCCCCACCGCCAAAGCACCTACTTTCACTACATACTAGTCTCATTCGGGTATCTTATGAGGTAGGAAGTCCTGCCACCGGCCCCCGGTCTATTATTTTGCCGTAGCTATCTAACACGTACGGTCAAATTGTCTGCTCGCGCTGCAAAAATAGATTAACATCATTTGCGGCGCGCGAACGCGAAATGTTTGAGGTTTAAGGAGCGTTAAGTTTTCAAAAATTTTCCAACACGAAGCAGCCGTTTTATTATACGTTTACTTTTTTCCACCAAAACCTGTTCTAAAGAATAAGAGAACTTGAAAAAGAGATGAATGAAATCTGTTTACTTATAAGTTTTGCTGTGACCAAGGGAAATAGGAATTCATTAATACATATTTATATTATATGCACAAGATAAGTACAAATATTTGTTTTTACTTAAGTAATTAATGTTGAAGTACACCCACTGCGGTATTAATAGGTTATCAAAACCCAAAAAAATGTGCCTGAGTTTGTCTTAGTTATTCTTGTTCATTGAACCAATTAGAATTCGTGAACGACTTTAACTGATCTATATTTGCCCCTAGAAATTACACCCTCTATAGATCTCTATATGAGACATTTAATTTGGAACGTGATGCCGGTCTCATGGCAACAGTGTCTTTTGCACGGCTCCTATTTTGTAAACCTAATAGACTTCCTCGTACTTTAAAATATTTGACGCTAAATAAATTTAAGCATAATATATTTTATTTGCATAATATATATATTTAAGCATAATATATAATTAAAGCATACTTTTGACGCCCAAATGTTATAACAATATTGATGAGTTTTGCAATGCCAATAACTTAGAAATTGACGTTATCTGATATTATTTTTAAATATATAATGTATGCCGCATGGTAATATTGATTATATTGTTTATTTTTAGCACTCAATCTTATCTTCCGACTCTTATGAATGTAATAATTATGCCAGTGACGTAGCGCTATCTAACTTTTACCAGCTAACCATGTACACATGTTTACAAAGAAATTAAAACATTGTGATTATTATGATTACGCCACTGACCTACATACACTTTTACTGCCTTTGAATTACAGGGAACTAAAATAATTATGTTTACGTCAGTGGACACTTACTAATTTCTTACATGTGAAACAAGATTTATAGAGTATTCGTATACATTCAAAAGCCTCAAAATTTGCTTACTTGCAAACTGAGAAACAATGCTAATTAATAGACCTCTGTACTAGGAGTGGAGAGCAAAACGAAGTTAATTATAGCGACAACGGCAGGAGGCATGAGATGAGATGCTAATGACGGCCAGGTGGCCGCGGTGGCCGCGCGACTCAGGAACTTGGGCTCATGTTGTGTTGACATCGCACTCATCGCGTGTCTTTGCAATAGCAATGAAAAATTGCAAAGAGGTACAAGCCCTGACAATATGTCCTTTGACTAGCTCCGTGGCGCAGCGGTCAACACGCCTGCCTGCGACACGGAGGGTTCGATCCCCGGCCAGGTCAAGATGGAAAATGATCTTTTTCCGATTGGCCTGGGTCTTGGATGTGTATCTATATATGTATTTGTTATAAAATATAGTATCGTTGAGTTAGTATCCCATAACACAAGTCTCGAACTTACTTTGGGGCTAGCTCAATCTGTGTGATTTGTCCGTATATATTTACTATATTTATTTATTACCTGTACCATTTTTAAAAATCTATTACCTAAAAATATTAGATGGCTGCAGGTTTGGTATGGTACGCGTGCCCGGCCTCCAGAGCGGCTACTTGCTTTTCTTCCATGGAAAGAAAAATTCTTGGGAGAGGCCTTTGTGTACTAGTGGACTTCTTTTTACGGCTATAATGATGATGATGATGATACTGTCAATTACCTAGCCATTTCAGCAGCTCTGTGCCAGCTCAGTGCTTTATCTTCTACAAACAAACAATACGGCGTTCAGAAAAATTAGATTTCATGTGTGCATATAAATATTGTGTTGTTGTGAATTTTGTCCAGGGCCTTTTATTAATTTTGTAATCGCGACACGTAATGGCACCGGTGACTTTGATTTCAGTTCAAACGGACCGCACGAATAAGAGGCTTTGTTAAAAATTATGCGAGCGGGGGGTGAAAGGCGTGCCGGGGTGTGGGGGTGCCTAATACCGACAAACAACGCCGCTGCTCATTAAGATCTGCTTGTCGGCTGGCGGTCGGTGGTACGAGTATTAGCTACTTTTGTGACGAACCGAAATGAAAGTTATTTGATGTTGCAAAAAAAGAAGAACAATTATGTAATGACCCAAGGGAGATACATGTAGTTTAATCTAAGTACTAGTATTTTATAGTGTACGTACGTGTACGAATAGTTCTTAGTGAGAATATTTTACACACCTACGTATTGCTATGACATTAATTTACATAATAATGAAAATAGCAAACCACGATCATATGCCCAACACGAAATGTGCTTGCGCACTTTTTGATGAGTGTAACTTGAAATGAATATATATTTTTAGATAGGTATTAACAGGTAGGTAGATCACGCTGGAGAGACGATGTAGACGCTTTTCTAAGAGACAGGTCGAGGAAAACATCAGGCAGGGACAAGTGGAAAGAGTTGCGTGAGACCTTTGCCGAGCACTGGGACTATCTACGTTACTAAAAATAACTGATAATGTTTCTGAAAAAAAATAACCGTCTTCAACCAAACTACTGAAACCATTTCGATGAAAAGTTATTTAACATTAAAAAAAAGTTCTTAAATGATGGAGTTTACAAACATACAAAAACCTCCTCATTGTTGGTGTCGGTTGAAAAAAGAATTAATAAAAGGAGTTGCAGAAATAGTGAGTAGTGGCCCGCTGGCCGGTAAATTGAGCCGGCCCGGTTTAAGCAGGTTATCCCGCCGAGCCTGTATTACGCGACTTTATTTTTTATTGCTTTCCTATGATTCGGAGATTTATTAGTTTCCGCCGATTACCCTCGGAGCCCTGGTATTTACCTTCAATTATTTGTAATGTGACCTTATTTTGCTTCGAGAAAGCCAAAATGTTGAAAGTCTAAAATATTTTGAGTATAGATAGATCTTTACTAAACTTCTTCGCATTAAACATAATTATTAGTGTCAACGGAGCTTAGCATGAACCTCTTATTAATTTCCACTGTCGTTTTTATGAAGTCACATCTGGTGGTCGCACCAGACGAGACCTACACGAACACGCCTAACAAACTAAATGCCTAATCCATCATTTAGTAAAATAAAAACACGATCGATGTAGTTTCCAAAGTTTAACAAAGTGTGGTAACGTGATAATATGCAGATATGCATCGTAAATAAGCATACCAAACGTCCTGTCAGCGATGGTATCTAGATAAGTCGCATCTTATAATAGTATTTAAGATAATACAATCATTAACATGAGAGAGTCGTAACCATGTAAGGAGTAGGAACATCAAGATGGAATAATATATATAATCAAGACGGCCCTCCTGGGTTTCCATCACCACTCCCTGACATCGCCACAACAAGGACATCACCATGGAGAGGGCCCAGATACCACATTATTGTATGGCGACCGTCCAGTCGAGCCACTCTGAAGAAGAAGTCCTGAAACCCGGATAATGAAGAGGAACTCTGCCTTGCTGCCGGACAATGGAACACGTCAGAGAAAATGGATGCTTTACTGGTCATTTGGTCATCGCGCTGCTGATTAAAAGGTGCTGCAATATTCAGCACTGATGTCAGTACAGATATTTTTTTAAAGTAATCCGAGTATTCTGGAACTTGAAGAGATCGGCCTAAAGCGAAAGTGAAGTGAATTTACACCAATGTTTATATACTAAATTTAAGCTGAATCAGAATAATACATAAACAACAATATACTCAGAAGAACTTGCGGGAAAAAGCTAGAAAACCAATGAACGCGTAAAACCAGCAAACTGTACAATGCTACGACTTTCAAAGCGTGGCGTAGACCTGCCTCGTAGCCTCGTAGCAGTGGAGCTACAACCCGCTACCAACGTGTAGCAGACTGCTACGCGTCTGTGAAACTTGTTGCTAGCGTTAACATAAGCTTAGTTGTAAGCATGACATAATAATATTTCATATAAAAATAAACAACTTCAGCCAAATTACTGAACCGTTTTTGATGAAATTTTAATGGGTCCAATTAGAACTTTGTACTGTTGTAAAAATGGTTCATAAATTACAGAGTTTGAGTTAAGTAATAAACATAAAAAATAACAATTAAATTGAGACCTCTTTTTTTAAGTAATAAAGATTTAGCATATTGCTAAACGTGGCCTATAGGTCTTCAAGACCTGGGCTCTACCCCGCCAGGGAAAAAGACGTGAGTATGTATTTATGACAGTATAACGATTTACTCTCACTTTAACCGACTAACACAAAGGGAATAAATAAATAATTATTTGATTACGAGTATTTTTAAATTGAGAGATACATATTGATAGCTCCGTGGCGCAGTGGTTAACACGCCAGCCTGTGACACGAGGGTGCCTGGGTTCGATCCCCGGTCAGATCAAGATGGAAAATGATCATTTCTATATTGGCCTGGGTCTTGGATGTTTATCTATGTATTTGTTACATAATTATAGTATAGTTGAGTGAGTATCCCAAAACACAAGCCTCGAACTTACTTTGGGGCTAGCTCAATCTGTGTGATTTGTCCGTATATATTTATTATGTATTTTATATTGCAGCTGTCCGTCCAGATATATAATATTTGTGTGCTATACATATCGGCCATGTGTCACTAGTGGGCTGGTGGCGGAAGCATAAGGTACTTTAGCTGAAATAGCATGTACCTTTTACTCACGCTAAGTTACGCCTGACTCAATATAATATTCCATACATATTTTATTTTTACATATGGTTTATTTGGGGGTGGTATGTGTTTGTTTGGTCCGGCGTTGCTCGGCGCGGGCATCAATCGGATTTTACGAGCGTCGTAACTCGTAATGGAGGATCGCTATAACTCATACATCCGTCCAGTAAAAGCCGTCGCCTCAATTAGCCGGCTGGCCGATGTTTGTTTGGCCATATATATGCTGAAACATAACTATTATTAAGTTATTTTTCCACGTTCTATGCATCCAGACAAATATTATTTATTAGCTTTTGCTCTTTAGACAAGAAGCTGTCAGATAGAACTAGACCGGGATATCCGACAACTGCCCGAAGGACCACTATAGGCCACATGTATGTCCTGGATTCCAGGTAACGGAAAAAGACCTGGCAAGTCCAAAAAGAGACGGTGGGAAAAAAACATCTTTACAAAAAAAAATGGCTACTACTTGCTGATTAGGGATCAGTACGTAGTTTACGCGGGTACACCAATTTTTTTTAACAAGGTCTAGAATAAAAAAAATAAAAATCTACTACTATTTACACGCTGACTTTAAACTCGGCAGTATATGTTGAAATATAATAAAAAATGTGTCTTAGCATCTTGAATGAACACACATATTCCTCAACAAATCATACTGTTCTGAGTGACGTTAGCCGAACATGAAAGCAGGCGTACTGACTCGTTTGATTACTAATACACACATACATTAATGCGTAATGGCAATCAGTTTCGACTGGGCGAGCCGGTGGCGATGCCGATGCGATCACGGCGTAAGATGGTGGCGATAACGGCGATAACCGGAAATACATATTATACTCGTTTAATTTGAGATGATATTAGAATTTGGAATAAGACGGCGTTAGTGGCACAGTAGGGGTCTATAGCCGGTGCGAGTCTAAGGTACAGCCAAAAGTACCCCAGGAGGGCTTGCACAACGCAGGCAGGCGGCTGTAAAAACTGTCGCCAAAATCATATTGTTTAATTTTGGAGTTCCTATGGCCACAGGTCGTCATACTATTGTATTGTCATCCATCTTACACAAGTATAATGTAGTATAAAATATGTGAGGTCAATCGTTTATGAGTAACTGCAATTAAATTGAGTCACAAGATTTGTCTCAAAAACAATAAGTACATACGATTTAAGTATATTGTATATTTTTGGGTCGAATTGGTCAAATATACAAGATATATATTGAGTAAAAAAGTTTTTAGTTAAAATGGGGTCGTTTACGGGACTGACCTTTTTTAATCATCCAGTTTTTAAAATGTAATGTAATACGCCTATTTGAGTTGAGGTGGGCGTCGTCTGTGCCCTGCGCTCACTATCCTGCCTACTACTGAACCGTCCCACACACAGGGACGCAAAGCTGCGCTTCACAAACAGACGGCGACTAACACAACGTTTATTTTACAAACCGTATTTTGATGCCTTTTCTTAGTTTACATATTTATTTACTTTCAAAAGCGGCATCTTAAATAACTTACGAATCAATTATGTTTTTATTACGTACTTATACTTAGTTCTTGGAAATAATATGGACAGGTGCGGAACCAATTTACACACCTTAAAGGCCGAGCGAAGTTAAGTTAGAATCACAACAGATACTTAATTGGTCGCAGTTCTTGGCTTGTATAAAAAATAAATAAACATTCGTCACAACATGGTACAGTATTTGTTACAAAAAGGTTACTGGGGCGTGATATTTTTTCTATATTAGTGTAGATAAAGAACTCATTAAAATTCATCCAACATTGTGATTATTTATGTTCCCAATATTGGCATTCGATTCTAAACTAAGCATCATAACAATGCATTGCTAAATATAATAATTATTCCATCATAATGTAATATTAATTGTAATGTGCTTATTGTACCATTTATTAAAAAATCGATATCCAATATATACAAGTACTAGCTTTCGCCCGCGGCTCCGCCCGCGTCAATGTCGATCCCTTGGGAATAGTTTTTTTTTCCGGGATAAAAGGTAGTAAAGCCTATGTCTTTCTCCGTACTCCAGAGAACTTGTATGCAAAATTTCATGATGATCGGTTCAGTAGTTACGGCGTGAAAGCGTAACAAACAAACAAACAAACAAACTCACTTTCGGATTTAGCTTGTAACTCTTAATTTTATTCGTAATACGAGTGCAAATGATTTCTCTGGTAATAATATCCTGCCTTGATATCCATCAAGGCAGGATATTATTACCAGA
The DNA here is from genome assembly GCA_947532085.1 of Elegia similella. NCBI lineage: Eukaryota > Metazoa > Arthropoda > Insecta > Lepidoptera > Pyralidae > Elegia > Elegia similella. The sequence continues at coordinate 23,077,982 of OX383944.1, read as the reverse complement.
GAAATCATTTGCATTAACCTAAGTCTTCCAAGAGTTGAACAGCCGACCACTCATGTTATTATTGAGGATTAATAAATATAAATTCCAAGGACTTGTAGGTTAATAGTTTGTTGCTGTACCAAAATTTTAGAATGATCGTAAAAACGTACAAATAAGTTTTTTTTAGTTTCCAGTAGCACTACTGGTTGCTATGTAATGGTACTGGTATCACGTGTAAGAAGCGAGCTTTTGTACTTCTGTTTTAAAATAAATCAGAATTTTTAGTAAAATTTAGTGCAGATCACTAAATTTACTAAATACTATTTACTAAATTAAATACTAAAAAATCTGATTGTGTAGTGAGCACATACTCGTATGCTCATAGCTGAAGCCTAATCATCTCATTTCGGGAGACACATGCAGTCTCGCAGGAACAGGGCTCTCCGCGTGATTACGACTGCGCTCTCCGTATCCGCATTTGCGTCTCTTTAGGCAGATGCATTCGCTGATATACTGTTTATTTAGATGTACAGAAGTACGCCTTCGTAAGTAATTAAAATAGCTAATGCATAATGTTGCCAGCCGGTACCTACCTTAAGATATCACCCGTATGCAAAATAATAATACTAAAACTTCCGAGAAGTGAATTGGGAATGTTTCAGTAACACATCTTCATTAGTAGACAGAGCCAAAGGTCATAAGACCCAAAGACTATTTCAACATGTTGGTGGCGCATAGATAAAAACTAAATTAACAGTTTCGTTAATATTACAGATACATTTTAATCAGTCATAAATACCACCCCGAATCGTACCCGGTTCAAAAGTACCCATTATGCTTGCCGCATTTGCTCTTTGGATTTCTATGGACAGCCTTTGAACCAGGTACTTACCATCCAGAGCGGTGGTCATATCCACGGGTCTTTGGTCGCCGTCCTATATCACTAACAAAGTGCTTCGCTTCTAAACACCACGGTCCAGCTGTTTTTACGGCGATCGGAAAAAAAACTAAATCAAAATAGTGATGGGGTACATTGACGTCGATTTTGGTCATTCATTATCACTTCGTGTTTAGTCAGCCTGTATGGTGTTCGCGGGAAAAGAAGCAGCTAATACATTCTACGTTTACCTTTCCTGGTAAGATCGCAAAAATCACTAAATAAATATATCATTTGAAAGCTTTTGCTTCTGCCGGATCCAGCGTCTTCCCCTCGCGTATTGTTCTTCTTCTTCAGTCGTCAATCGCCTAGTCGGTGGTTGTCCATCGCTTCGCTTACTGAAACAAATACAAGCGGAAACTATCAGAAAGTATGTCCGGATCGATTGTACTACAGCATTATTTGTAGTCCGCGGCCACTGATCCAAACAAGATTTACGAGTATGGCTATTAAACAATTTTGCACCGCCGGCTAACATTACTTACCCAGTTTACATTGCAATTTGGACTTTAATGGGGCCGACATAAAGACCAGGTTTGTGGCAACGTGATGTAAGTTTAATTGTTCCACCTAATCGCTGGACAAATGTATCGTTCTAATATTTATGGTAGTTTTGTGCAGGCTGCATTGTATGTATCGGCTCGTAAAAGTTATGTTTTCATTTTATGAAACTGCGATAAATATGCTGTACACTAATTTATATCTACCCGTTACATCTAGTACCAAACTATTTCTACTTTATAACGAACTCCGTTGATGGATGGACTTGGAGTTGAGCGAATGTACATTAGTTTAATCTCAAATACCGTTATTGTTATGAAAAATTAACTCACACGCAATAAAAAACGTGTAGATGTTCAGAAGCCGAGGATTATACTTAGGTTAGTGTTTTTTTTTCCATATGATGTATATGGTGCAATAAAGAATATTCATATTGTAATGTAGTGTTGAAGAAAATTAAACCTATTCTACCTAACATTGAGCTAGTCTATCAGGTGGGACATCTGGCACCTAGAGATCTGCGGTACTTTTTAGTATATTATAATATATTTTTATAACATGATATTATGGAGTAACGTGTATAGCCTTCCATTTGTTAGCGGCATGGAGAGTGGTAGGTATATTATACTAAGACTAAGTGTATCTATAACTTGCAAATGAGATTATCAGCGAGCTAATCACGGTAAGCCAGCTAATGCCTCTCCAAACTAACGTAATGCTATCAACGTAAGCGTAATGCAAGCATTAATGTAGCCACGCACACTCGCACGCATGCACTAATTCTATTAGTTGCGATTCGAATAAGACTAGTTAGGCATAGTTTAGCACAGGGTTATTACCCTGTGCTAAACTATGCCTAACTAGTCTTATTCGAATCGCTAATAAAGATTAACTAAAGTTTATCTCTTTGTTCCTATTGGAACAAAGAGATAAACTTTAGTTAATCTTTATATCGTATCTCTTAGTAACCTGGTGGTCTTCGTCAAGCTGTCTAAAGGTTAGGTCTTGGACAAATTAAACAATACGGAATAACTACTTTTTTAGACTAAATAAGGGATGCGGGCATAATGCCAAAGTTATTATAATTTGGTTATTAAACGAGGGCCATACCGTTATTCTCCAGTCGACAGACAGCCAGGTTACACCGACTGTAGTCAGTGAAATACGATATACTGACACTGACCACGTGGCTGAAAGGTCGTGAGCAAAAGACTGTGTTTGTGCTAATTGCCGATTTTGTGCTTCATGCACATAAATCTTGACAAAATTAAAAACTAATTGTAAAGGTAACCCTGATTTATGCCGTCCGCCCTGCATATTGTTGCACCTTCATCCGTGGCTATATCTCTTCGACTCTGTGTTCAATGATGATAATGTCAGTAAATCTTGTCAAAATCCCCCCTTGGACGATGCCGTCCCCTCTGCATATTGTTGCACCTGCAGCCTGCTAATAGTTAATTAAATTCCACCGCGTGGCGCCTCGCCGCTGAATACGACTGTGTATAATTTCCCACGCTCGTGGAATTGAAATGTTAGACGGAATTAATGAACATAAAGAGAAGATGCTGTTTGAGTTTCCACTGCAAATGTCCGACTTGATTTATACGAGCAGATCCCATCTTCCCTTTCCAAAATTTCATATTTCTATTTATTACCTTTAAAATATAATTTAGATCTGAGCACGAACATTAGCTTCCATTACCTGTTCTCTTCTTTTTCTAAGAAGCAGGATTTTTTATCATTACAGTGTTATCGTAATAATTTTTTGTTAAAATGATAAAAATAATCGCGCTTCTAACGAAGCGTAGCGCGCGGTCGCTGAACACAAATTTAATTCAAATTAGTCATCTCGGACGGCCCACGTCAATAATTGTCCCAAACGATCCCAGAACTGCCCAATACACATATACGAGATAAGACTGCAATGCCATAATGCTATGAATTGTAAAACCGCGACTTGACAGATATTCTCCCAGTGACGGGTTCTAAACCCTAACGAATTATGCCATGTATCATCATAATGAGCCTAGTTAGGCTCTTGACGGTTTAATTAGGTGATCAGAAACACACAACATGAGCTCCGAATGAGTAAGGATTTGCCATTGCATTTTTGTGAAAATTAACACACTTGAATCGGATTCTTCTACAAACATCAAGTTCGAACTTATTTTCTATTTATCCTAAAAGGCATATTACGAGCTTTCAGAAATAAGTTCATTATTTTTTCACCTTGATCACTTTCGCGTCATGATGGATTGCTGTATCAGCTTCTACGACGACTACTGAACCGATTTAATGTTTAAATGAGTCCTAAAATAAAAAAAATCATATTAATTTGTAAATGTTGGAGTTATGAGGTAAAACAAAGATTATAAAAATACTAACAAACGAATTAAGAACCTGCTCCTTTTTTAAAATTAGATAAAAAATTAGGTTCGTGTCAATTTGCACCGAATATTACCTTCGCTACGTAACCACCGATTAAACTCCATTTATCACATTTCTCTTCATTACCGGTGTTCTTTTACGGTTATCACAGAGATTTCCCAGTTCGGTGCAACCCAATGTTTCCCGGGGCAATTCAGCCGTCCCCGTGCGGCCGGACCGGAATCGAACCGGGAACGCGGCGTTATTCAATTAGGCGGGTTTGCATGTCAAAGCGGCTGTTCGCACGTTCCGGATACGTTAACTTTGTGTAACACGTGTAAAACATACATTATTTTACAATGTTTTGTGTTGTTCAACTAAATCAGTTGTTTCTGTATAATCGTGATGAAATAATCTCCTGAATAATAATGTGTATAAATTGATAATGACATGGTGTTATTTATTTTCACTGTGTTTACCTACAACGACGATACTAAATAATAAGTAGTATTTAAAATAGATACCGTAGGGCTTTAAAAATACAAAGTTCTGGCCACTAATGTGAATATTTTTGTCGACCTCCAATGAGGTAGTGTGGCATTCAGTACTGGTCTCATAAATGACAAAGGTAATTAAATGACCTCCCTATAGAGATATTTATTAAAAAAAAAAGAAAAAAGAGCATACATGTGACGTGACCAGTTATAGCTGCTGATAACTTTGTAGTGTAGTAGGTATATCCTTAAGTAGTCATAAGTATATATTGTTTGTAGAACCTGAATAAAGCAGTCTTCACGCAACATTCAGTTGTATCACTTGACAAATCCTTTTTTTCCTAAAACTTTCCTAATAAACTCATTTTACGTAATGTCCCAGATACACTAAAAGGTTTAAATTATGCCAGATTTACTGGGTTGGAAACATGTCGAGGCGCACTTCATCACATGTCCAGCATGTTGTCGTTCCGGGCTGCGCAGGACGAGCCTCACATAATTATGTGTAATTAAAATTCAGGCCAAAAATGTGCCCTTTGTCGTCACATTATTACCGATGCGGATTCTCTCCCGACCCGGGCCGGGGTACAGAAGAAATAAATATAGAGCTTAAGGATTCATTTGCGAAAAAGTGCGAAACAAAATATCTTCTAGAAATTCACTAAGCGCGCGTGGCTTTTTTTCATAGGTTACCTTGGTGGTCGTTACAATGGATGGATTCGCCACATCCAGCAGGAAGCTAATAAGCAAAAAGTAAAATTCTATAATCTATAATATTATAAATGCAAAAGTGACTCTGTCCGTCACCTTTTCACGCTTCAACCATTGCATCAATTTGCATGAAATTTGGTAAGGAAGTAGTTTGAGGCCCGGGGTAGGACATAGGGTACCTTACATTCTGGGAAATTCTACTGTTCCCAAGGGATTGACATTAACGCTGGCGGAGCCGCGGGAAACTACTATAGAATTTATTTATGGGTTATTTTACATTCAAAACGCTATTCTTAAAATAGAGACCCGTTGCGGCGTCGAAACTCCGCTAGAATATGGAAATTCCGATAAACAAATAATTAAGAAAGGGTGTGCATGGTCGATTGACTGTGTCACCTACTCGAAATGATGATGATTAAGAAATAAGATATGGTGAAAAAAATCTTCGCGGGCAGGGTCTGAACCATTGAACTTAGGTCTATGTTCATCAGCTCTGCCGATTGAGCTACTGCGCTTCAATCCTGGGCGTAGAAATCTCCAATTTTTGTCAACGTTTTCCAAACATACCTAATTTAGTGGATTAAAATTGCATAGAACCGCGGTGCAATGAAAATGTTAAAGGAATTAGGGATTATCAAAGCTTAGTGCCAGTAGTTATCTACTCTGTAGTTCCAGACCCGGACTGCGATATAAACGGCATAAATACGAGCGCTACTCTCACACGCCGTAAATTAAATAAATCTTTATGAGACGTGCGTGAGGTGTCGAAATGTGAAACATATGCTGCGTACAATTATTTAATGTCTTCGATTAAATATTAAGGTAGATACACGATTCGTGCTCGAAAAGTTGCTACTTTTCGAGCACCGGCAAAACAGCGCACTAATCGAGTTTCGTAGCTGTTTTATCCACAGTTTCAATAAACCGCGCTAGCACTCACACGTCTCGCGATGACGAAGGTACAGTGAAAAGATGCAAAAACTACGTATTAAAAGTGAAAAAAAAGATGGAGTTATACTTTCAGTATGTACCGTTTTTGTCGTTGTTTGTAAGTATGCATGGCGATTTGACGGTTTTGTATGAGACTGTGTATCTACCATTATATTTGATCGAAGGCTAATGTTAATTGCGAACCATGTATTATATTAACTTACTTCTAACTCTAAATCTATGTCTGATATTTAAGAGCTTGGCTCTTGTCGGTGTCACTTTGTATAAAGAAACGCACACAACGACTATTTTGGCGGGAACTCAACATCAGTTGAACGTACATAATATTTTATATAAAAAATCGGATTCAAAAAACTACTGAACCGATTGTAATGAAATTTTAATAAGACCAATTGGAAAACAATATTTTTTCAAACCAGTTCATAAATTACGGAGTTATGAGGTAACAAACATTAAAAGAAGATACAACCGAACCGAACTGCAAAGCTCCTCCTTTTGTTTGAAGTCGGTTACTGCTCCTGCATGACGCAGGGTGTGCCTCAATGTTTACGAGTGTAGTTTTATGTAACCCTGCATACTGTGTGTAATTATTAGTCCTTGTTCAGAAGTAATCAAGTAATTAAGTCACTCTTACGTTGTTTGTTTCGTCAAGAGCTGTCATTTTGTGTGGTGCCAAAAAAGATAGAGATTTAGTATGGAAGCTTCTATATTTCTTTCGTTCACTGCTTAATCCACTTCAATGATTTAGAAACATAATATCTGGCATCCAGCTAGATAATTGTGTGTATACAAAGGAAATTATAACAGAGAACAATTTTTGAAAAATAAAAAACATTTTATCAAATATTTTATATTGTATTGTTAAATTTTAATTGTAACTTAAATAGCGCCTTTAATAATAAATAATAAATATAATAAATATATACGGACAAATCACACAGATTGAGCTAGCCCCAAAGTAAGTTCGAGACTTGTGTTATGGGATACTAACTCAACGATACTATATTTTATAACAAATACATATATAGATAAACATCCAAGACCCAGGCCAATCTGAAAAAGATCATTTTCCATCTTGACCTGGCCGGGGATCGAACCCGGTCACTCCGTGTCGCAGGCTGGCGTGATGACCGCTGCGCCACGGAGCTAGTCAAAATTATTTTCGCAATTTGACTAGAACCTTGTCACTTTTAATTTTCAGTTATAATGAATTTAGTTATTATACTCGTATAGACTCATCTAAGACCAAGGTGTTTCATCAATAAATGATACGACCGTTTTCTTAATAATAGACGAAATTACGAGTATGTTATAACATACTCAACAAGACTATTACATAAAAAAATAACGAGGACCTCGGGCGAAATACCAAATACTGGCGATACTCCGCTGATAATGGACGGATGGTACCGAGCAGCAATAAAATTATAGAAATAAGTTTGCGTTTGATCATCTCAGAAGTCTGCATACTTTTTTCCTCATAGACTACTTTCTACACACAGCACTGGATGTGCACACATGCACATAAATCCATTGATTGTGTGCCACTGTGTCTTATCTCCCTCAGCTTCTGGGTGATTAAAACGAGTGTTAGGCAGTAATCGATATCAAAGGCCTAAGCAGAAGGCATCGGCTCCTACAGAACTTAGAAGTAAGTAGTTGTTTAGTGAGGCCTGTAACGACGGTCTCAGGTGATACACAACTGTCACAATCACAATCAAATGAACAACATTACTGCTTACTTTTGTAAGTAAAGTAACTTGTAGGTTTATTGCAAGTAGACGATTTGGTTCGACTGCCTATTAGATTAGGATACAAACAAGTTGTGGGATGATAAGGTTTTCGGATATATAAATGCACTTGTTGTATCGGAAACGTACGGGTTCACAAGTACGATGACAAAATACTACAATAGACTAGGTATTTATCAATTAATTGTAACAGTGTGCCAGATGTGTACTTATACAGCGTGTAAATGTAAAACAAAAGAGTTCCGCCGCCCGGCCAGTTTGTATGGGAAGGTCGAATTTTTTTTGAGTTCCCAGCATTGTTCCCATAGGAAAAGTTGTTAATTTTGGTGGGCTGAGTCACCCCGTTAAGGGAATGTCGAGGGTCTATTTACACGGTGTATATTTTCCGCGTGGTATTTCGGTAGGACTTAGTTATTGACACGTACAGTCCCGTACATACAACCACTTAGTATAAGAATGTTATGAAACTAACATTCGCATTTGACTTCGCTTGCGTTTATGAGTAGTTTCGAATTACTGAGGTTGCATCCTCAGAAATTCAAACTACTTATAAATCGTTGTGGATTATCGCGTCTATTGATCTATTTCTGTGTTGTAGCTTCATACAAGTATTAAATCACGGCTACGTCTGCTATTGTTTTTCTGCGACAAATGTCCAGTTAGGCAGGTACCTACTTGCGTCTTTTATTCTTTGATAATGGGTAAATTGAAGTTTTTTTCCGCTAGCCACTTTGTTCCTAATGAGTATAATCAGTGAAATACATTTTTTTATTAAATCTTGAAAGGGGACTAATATTATTAACATTCGACATGCATATTTTTTTTGTTTTTCCTTATTTAATTATAGAAAAAATGCTCATGAAAAGAACTCGTTTCAGATGTATTTCGTTTTGATCAAAAATGTCGTAATTTTTCTATTCTTTTTTTGTAAATTTTACAATTTTAAATCAAGCTTACTGTTGTCCGTAAATAGATGCAAAATTTTACTTTAGTTGAATCTATCAAACCCGAAATCTCGTAATACTAAAAACGTGAGTATGTCAAATTCTATTTACTCGAAATTCTCCATAGAAAACGACTTTTTATAGGTAAAGTATTGACTTTAAATAATCTAGTACGGTATGTATTAGCCACAAGCTTCGTGAGTAATGCAATAACGAAATAGCCACAACATGCTTCCTCAAAAGGTACCTACTTATTTGAGTAAAATGTTTTCTACTTTTAACTGTCATTAGTTGTAGTTGCACCTACTGTATTTCTCAACTGTTATTTGGTCGACAGTGCAGCAGCAGGGTAAGTGTTTCTTGAGCATAATGCTGTCCCCTCTTTCGCTCTATTTATCTCTACCATTGGGCTTTTCCTACAAGGCCTGTCGAATGCCCATCCGAGCACCTCGTCTTCGCCTCCAGAATCAGAATCAGAATCAGAATCAGAATTTATTTGCGTAAAATATGGTAACATAGTTAGTACAGTAAGTAGACGAATCACATATTTTGCCAAGTGTGGCGAGCAAATATTAATGTAAATTTTTATAATTACTGAATGTCATTACATTACAATATGGTATACAATTCTAGTCAAATTATTACAATGTCAACCGAAATTTAAAAATAATAAGTAAAATCAAAGTAAAATTAACATGTCCTTTGTTTAGTTAGAGCGCCTCTCCATAAATTCTGTCACTGAATAAAAACATCTGTCGACCAGCCAGGTTTTCAATTTCTTTGAAAATGTATTCATTGGAAGTGACTTTAAGTCCGCAGGAAGAGCGTTATATAGTCTCCCACACATAGAGTAGCAACTTTTAAGGTACATGGCTGTCCGTGGTACTTTTGGTAAAACAATTCTTTCTGGATTTCTTGTGTTCCTAGGATATATATCTTTAGCTTTTACAAATAATTCTGCATTTTGTTTAACAAATTTGCTGCATTCTAAAATATACAAACAGGGTAGAGTAAGTAGACCAAGTTTCCGAAATAGAGGTCTACAAGAATGCCATGGAACAACTCCACACATAGCTCCCCTTAGAAACCACAGAGTAGGACAAAATCAAGAAAAAAAAATATAATTTTGAAACATTTGCTTGAAAGTTTATTGGCATACATCCCTGGGTTTCTAATGTCAGGATAAAATTGACTTAAATTTAATAAGAAACTGAATCATTGTGGATCATTGCTCCGCTTTCAATCATCATGGTTCGAACTAGTGTTCAACTCGCTGCTACGTCTCAATTGTTATCAAGAGAAAATGGTAGGGTGGGTATTTATTCGTGGTACAACGTTTTGTACTTGTGACTGTCGTTAGGATATCGCTATGGAAGTCTAAATTGTCATTTAGTCGGCAGCGCGGGTCAGCGCTCAGCGTAAGAGCGATTTCTTGTACATACACATGGGTTACTGTTATGCTTATTGCTATTGGTGCAGTCCAACGGCACCCATTACGGATATTGAGTGAGACGGCGATTTTTCTAGAAACCACTCACTTGTTAAAAGAAAATTATGAAAAACTAGCTGTCCGCAACTTCGCTAGCGTCGATATACAAAATGTGTTCAGTAATGAAGGCGTGAAAACGTAAAAACTAGTGATGGGCCTCAGACAAACTCTCTGCACTCAAATATTTATTCTCTCTGAGATTTGCGGGAGTTGCAATAATTCTCGAGAATCGAGAAACTTTCTAAACCCCTGGCACTGACTTTTTCAGATTTCATATACGGTTTAATAATAATAATCGTTTATTTCAGACTTCCACATTGATCCATATTACAAAAATTAATTGAAATAAATGTCACATTTTACAGAGCTAAACAGTCTTACTAATTAAATTTCAATTATATTCACATGTCAAATTCAAATTAAAGTGGCAACTAAATTATAAAAAATAAATATTATTTCTAATACTATTTATAGCTTTGTTACAATAAGTCTTTACAAGATTAAACAATTTTAATTTACATAGAACAACCACTTAACTATCTATTTGTAATTCTAGTTAGGAAATCTTATTTATAATTGCATTTAAAACAACTGCTTGGGCAAGTTCGCGTAATAATCTGCTAAGTGGTCTGTATTTTGTTACGTCATATGGGAGTTAAGAATTCTTATAAACTGTACAAAAAGAGAGTATTTGGGGTCGCTGCTGTGTGAAAACGAGAGCGTTTCCGACACAATTTTAAACAAGTGTCACATCCCAAGAATTTACAAGAAAACGACAACATACTTCTATCGTTTCAACATTGGCGTATTTCCTTCTAAATGGAAGGAAGCTAGGATTGTTTCAGTGCATAAAAAAGGAGATAAAGATAACGTAAAAAATTACAGTCCTATATCGATATTAAGCACATTTTCTAAGCTTTTTGAATCCTTAGTTTGCGACGTCTTAACGCTTCATGTATCACCTTTTCTAAACCCAATGCAACATGGCTTCCGTCAGGGGAAATCGGTTTCTACAAATTTTGTGGCATACGTATCGTATCTGACTGAGAAAGTGGACATGAGGACTCAGGTAGACGCTATATACATTGACTTTAGTAGCGCTTTTGACAAAGTTGATCACTCACTTCTGTTAATAAAAATGTTAGCCTACGGTATATGTGGCTCGTTGCATGAGTGGTTAGCTTCATACCTACGGTCTAGGATGTTGACAGTGGTAACAAACGGTTACTCGTCAATACTCTCCATACTCGCCATATGTCGCAACATCTGGTGTACCCCAGTGTTCGCATCTGGGTCCGATTTTATTTCTGGTATTTGTAAATGACATTGTTGACTGTATCAAACATAGTGAATGCTCTCTGTTTGCTGATGACATGAAAGTATATAAAACAATATCTACTATGCAAGATCAGCAGAAGTTACAGGATGATATGGATCGAGTTCGAGACTGGAGTACTAAAAATGGTATGATTATAAATCCAATCAAATGTTTTCACATCAAGTTTACGAGAAATAAAAATAAGCTAAGATCCTCATATACAGTCAACAATGTTGTGATGGAAGAGGTGGAGCAAATTCGTGACCTGGGTGTGACTCTGGACAGTAAGCTGAGTTTTATTCCTCATTGCGATGCTATTGTAACTAAATCCTTTCAGATGCTCGGGTTCATAAAGCGCAACACTAAAGATTTTAAGAATATCAAAACCCTAATTGTTCTTTACAATGCATTGGTGCGTAGTCACTTAGAATTCGCTAGTGTTGTTTGGAATCCGTACTATAAAAAACACAGTGACAACATTGAGCGTGTACAGAGGGCATTTACACGACAGCTAGCATTCAAAACACCAAACTTCAGTCATAGAAGCGATTATAATGACCGTTTATCCAAATTTGAACTTATGTCTCTGGATAAGCGTCGCCAAGTGATAGATTTGGTATTCTTGTTCAAGTTGATTCATGGCATAGCCGACTGTCAGGATAGTCTTGATACGCTTAAATATGCGTTTCCTAGGCCAAACTCTCGAAGAAAACTATGTAAGACGTTCCTTTTACCTCGATTGCAAACGAACCTCGGAAGAAGTGCCCCCTTAACAAGAATGCTTGCTACCTATAATAAGTTCAACGAGGAGTGTGAGTTAGATATCCACCACGATTCTCTCACGAAATTCAAAAACAAAATACAATCATTGTCATACTAAAAAAATATTTTATTAACGTATATGTTTGTTAACCTACTTTTCTTTTGCATTAATGTCTTTTTTTTTTGAACGATTGTTATTTAACTAGAAAATGTTGTGTTCACCTATAATTGGCTTTCATGCTAGATTAAGTACCTTGGAATGTATCAGATAATGTGAACATGTAACCTGTTGGTGTACCTAAAGTAAATAAATAAATAAACATGAAATAATATTTAATCTCTTCCATGCTGGTCTGGGGGGAAAGAAAAAACGTTGAATGTATCAGCTGCTTCTCTTCCCACGCATATCGTAAAAGCCGATCGATGGAAGGACGAAAATCAGAATCATATTTGTAGGCGATGCTTCTTGCAACCCATCACTATTTTAATTCTGGTTCCTCCTAATGCTCTTCAAAGTCAAAAAGTCAAAGATTTTTATTCAAAATTGGATACATGTATCTCTTTTTGAACGTCATATTTTTATTTTATATATATTTTTTATATATGCAAAATTGAAATACTACTAGCGTTTCGGAACGACCACTGGTGAGAAGAATACGCCGAAAGAAACTCAATCCAGCCTTGGTCCCTACGTGCCTGAAGGGCTCTGAATACATTGTTAACATTTAATACAATTTTTCATACTATAGATTAATTATAACATTTAATAATTGTTAACATTAAATAAATTTATATAAATTTCCACGCATTTTTATCAGTAATATAATCATCAATGCAGTAATAAGCCTTTTTTATTAACTGGTTTTTTACAATCGTTTTGAACTTAAGTAAAGGCATACCTAATATTTCTGCAGGAATTTTATTATAGAAGCGTACTCCTAAACCCAAAAATGAATTCATAGTTTTCTGCAATCGCAATACTGGTGTAGCTAATTTATTTTTATTTCTCGTGTTTCGGTCATGGATATCACTATTTTTCTTATATAAATCAAGATTATAGCGCACAAACATAATATTCGCAAATATGTACTGAGAAGGTAAAGTTAAAATATTTATATCTTTAAACAATTCTCTAAGAGATTCTCTAGCACCAAGTTTATATATAGATCTAATAGCGCGTTTCTGCAGGACAAATATGGTGTTTACTTCTGCAGCGTTACCCCATAGTAAAATCGCATAAGACATAACACTATGAAAGTAACTGAAATATACCAAACGCGCAGTATCAACATCAGTCAGTTGTCTAATTCTCCTGACAGCATAAGCTGCAGAACTAAGTTTACCCGCTAACGTAGTAATATGGGCACCCCATTGAAGCCCGGCATCAAGAGTTATTCCAAGAAATGTTGTTTTATCAGTTAAATCTAGTGGTTCATTATCCATTACTATTTGTGTTGGAATTTTTGTAACATTTGGTAAGCAAAATTTAATACATTTCGTTTTCTTAGCGTTCAACAATAGATTGTTCGCTGTGAACCAATCCAACACTTGAGCTAAAGTACTATTAACCACGTCAAAAGAATTAGTTTGTCTATCAATTTTGAAGACAAGAGAAGTGTCATCGGCAAATAGTACAGCTTTACATGTATTGACACGGTAAGGTAGGTCATTGATGTAAATGAGGAATAACAGAGGCCCTAGGATAGAGCCCTGGGGTACGCCCATCTTAACCGATGATCCGGAGGATTGTACCCTATCTAAACTAACTTTTTGAGTTCGGCCACTTAAATAAGATTCAAGTAAATCGCGAGATTTACCTTTTATTCCATAGTGCTACAGCTTGGAGAGAAGGGTATTGTGGTCTACGCAATCAAAGGCTTTGGAAAGATCACAAAAAACACCAATAGCATTTTGTTTTCCCTCCCAAGCATCATATATGTATTTCAACAGGGCTACACCCGCGTCTGTAGTTGTCTTCAACATACCAAACGTGGCTTTCACGTCTTAAAGGTCTGGACTCCGTCTGCCCGCAAGGAAAAAAGACGTGATCGTATGAAATATTTAATCGGAATAACATCCAAATCGTGTCGTAGTAAAATAATCGTCGTGTAAGTGACCTTCTGCACCTGTTATCTCTTTGCTGCAACCTATCACAAGTCGATGTGGTGTGAAGAGGTTTCTGGGGGACGACACATAAAGTACGATTGTGAAAGCTTCCGGGGGCGCGGAGAGGTAAGGCTATAAACGTAAAATGCATGCCTATGTTTCATAGAGCAGCATACATTTTATAATTTATTTCTTTATTATAATCACACATAACAGATTACAACCAATAAAAAATACAGAACATACAAATCAAAGGATTTAAAACTAGGTTGTATTCCACTTATAATGTGTGCACATATAAAAGTGGTAAGAAAGTTACAGATAAAATCTATTAAATTATATAAACACAAAAGCTATAAATATACTAAAACAAACTTAATAATTAAATAAAATTGGTACAAAATATATATACTTATATATAAAACAAAATCGTGACAAATCTATGCCAATAATTGCCTAAAAGCTATATAAAAATAAAAGTAAAATTAATATTGAACGGTCAACACAACAACTGCCAGTTTGTAGGTATACCTATGTATACCTACAAACTGGCAGTTGTTTGACCTTGCAGCTTGTGATATAGAATATCTTTAACTATTTTAATATATAGACCCAGTTTGGGTAGAAAGATATCGAAATCTGGGTTTTCCCTGGCGATTTCGTTGCACTGACGAGCCATCCTAACCAAGGGGTTGTAAAATGAAGTATTATCCCGACACACTTCCAAAGCAAACAATCCCGTTTTATTTGATCTGCGAGCGCTATATCTAATATTGAAAGAAATTTCGGCGAGCAAATTAGGTACATCGAATATTGAATGTATGATTTTGTAAATATGAATAAAATCAAAGTAAAGCCTGCGTGCTTCCAGCTCATCGTAGGTTCGTATGGTTTGGTTTGGCTAATGTTATCTATATGAAGTATATAATAAGAATATTTATATATGGGGCATCTGTCTCTGTCTGGGAATAGTCCTTACACCATCGGGCTGTTTTTATTTTAGGCGGTCATTTTATATAATTCTTGTTTTACGGTCTCAGTTTCTCTTATCAATCGAGCAAACATTATTTTCTGTTTAATTTATTTAACTACTATAGTAATGCTGCAGATATAATTTATTTCTGCAATAAAAAATATCAGCAAGCTGCAGTTAGCGCAACAGCACGTTTCAAATTCAGCAGAATAAATCCTGTTTATATGTTTGTGTTTTTGTCAAGCCAAATTTATAGTCTTTTAATTGCTTTGATACGATTTTCGAGCTGTTTCCACCGAGACTTAATGTGTATCTATCGATGCCAGATTTTACACCTTTAAGTATTTAAATCTGGGCTTTCAATGCCAGATTTACCGGTAAAAGTTTAACGTTGATGAAGTTCAACTTTAAAGAAAGTTTTGTTCCTTCTTAGCAGATAAATAACCCTTTTTACAAGCGCATTTATATGTCAATTAAGTAGGTACTTAAGCAATCGAGGTTATCTCAGAAAAATAAAATTTATTTATTTATTTCAAAATAGCTTAAATATAACATTAAATTTTAACATTAAAACAAAAAATAATGCGTCTCTCTTAAAATGTTTTGATGTATGAGACAGCTCTTTTAGGGAGAAGAGATAGACTGGTTGTCTAGCTAATAATATCAGCTGGCAGCTGACAGGCTCCACAGGTACTACGCAAATGATGTAATGCTCATAACTTGTTTAGAAACGTCGGAGTTTTGTAATGAACCAAAATAAGTTGGCAACCCGTGAATAGTGTTAAACCGAAATAATATAATATTAATTAACAACTTTCAGAACTGCGGCCTTTGTGTCTCGAACAATGTTAGTGGTCGGAAACACGCACCAAACTGCCTACAAATTAACGATGTAGTAGATCAGAACATATCATTTTACGAATTCTTACTTCCATTCCATGGTTACAACATTGTAAAACTATTTTTTTACATTTAAATAAAATCACTTTAATACGGTATTATCGCATTATTTTTACACCTAACTTTGATAACTTTACAGGTCGTTTCATGGTCGCAGATAGACTGAGTTGACATTTGTCATTGTGTTATAAGAACTATACAAAACTACCGCCTACAATATTAATTGATAACGTTCCGGATGTGCGTAGTATTGGCTCACAGTGTCTGAAGGTCTTGCAGTCTTGTGATGAGCTTGAGATTTTATTAAATTGATGACAGGATCCCTAGCTGGTGGTAACTGCCAACCATCCTCTCAACCGAACCTCTTGAATCATCGTGAGTTCCAGTTCTATTGCCTATGTGTTTTGTGACCGTTACGGCGGTGGTCTGTTTGTTTAATTGTTTTAGATCGTGGCTTGTTCCAACAAATCTGCTCGTAATCAATGTCAGTAATCATTATTAATATAATTGCCTTACACAATAGGATTTTATAAATTACATTTTCGATTTCCTTGTGTATTTTAACATTATGAATTCTATTACTTTTCGTAATTATCCAATAATCTTTCGGCAACAGTTATATATTTGAACCGTTTGGGGTTGAAACTCTTGGGCCGTGGGGACCTTCAGCCCACAAATTATTCACCGCCATTGCCAAGAAGTTAATTGAGTTATCTCGTGACCAGAGGGCTGGTCTGTATTTTGGTCAAAAGATTAGCATTGCCATACTACGTGGCAATGCTGCCAGCCTTCTGGGCACGCTACCACGGGGTAATGAGCTGCCAGGGCTATTTTATTTGTAATTTATTTGTCTATTTATATGTAGTTTTTAAGTTATTGTTACATTTTAATTGATAATTTATTAAATGTTTTTGATAAGATAAAGATTAATAATCTTTTTTATTAACCTTAATATTGGAATTGGGATCGTTAACAGAACACAAAATTGTAAGGAAAGCAGCAAAAAACAATTGACTTCCCAGGGATTCACAGACCAGCAGGTGGAATTTCTATGGGAAGACTCAAATATGATTTTTGATACTGAACAGTTTTGTATAAGTTTGTGTAAACCCAACTCATTTCACATGCTTTGTGATTAGTTATGTCAATTACTGCTTTCCACATGGGCACATAAAAAAACATTTCTTCGTTGCTTTGATATTATGTTCATAGGCAAAACAAGCTTGCAATGAAATCAACACAAACAACATCAAAACGCACCCTGCCTGATACACAAATTGGGATAATTACAATTCCTTCATGCACGAACAATTGAAGGTAGAGGTGAACTATTTAGTGGATTAGTAAATATTGTTCCACGCGCTCGGAGCGGCGTCGGCACACAACAACACAAATCACTGCTTCTCAAACTGTCTTTGACTCCTTCTATTCTGCTGTTGTTTTAAATAGATACAAACTTATCAGTCTAGTCTGTCATGATGCCAACAGTCAAATTGCAAAACCCGTGTGCAAAACTAACATTTTGAGAGGCCGAGTTCGTGTCAGTTCAAAATAATTAGAGCATAATTTAATTAAGTAAATTGTTACTAGGTATTTTAACGCTAAACGAGCGACCCGAAACTTTACTTATAAAAATGTTGAAAAGACATTAATCTTTATTCTATTAGCTGGCCCTGGCACTGTTTATTATTAAATATGAAGAAACCAGCCCACATTGAGCACAGCTGCCGTGGCACCGACACCGAGCACACAAATCTCGCGAGTAGCACTCCGCCCAGATTGGAGACGTATGTAAAGGCGGCTCTTTATTTATAACTTGGTACATCACATACAACACATGTTTTCGGCCACCAAGCGTGTTTTTAGGCTTAGTGCTTCGTCCACTGAAACTTGACTTGGTGCTTCGTCCACTGAAACTTGGCTAGGTGCTTCATCCACCTCAACTTGGTTTGAACTTCGTCTACTTAAACATGAGAAATGTGTATTTTTCGAATTAACAAGTACCTTTTTTTTTAATGAAGGTAATCAAGTATCTGTGTGCAGTGTTTCGTTAAAAACCATGCCGCAGTTTTAGCTTTAACAAGTAGCTAACATCCGTCATCCATAGAAACGTTCGAAATTATGAAATTACTGGCTTTCGCCCGCAGCTTCGCTCGCGTCAAAGTCGTTATCTCGGGAACAGTACTTTTTTCCGGGATGAAAGGTAGCCTATACTGCCTGTACTCCTTCTCCGTACTCCAGAGAACTTGTATGAAAAATGTCATGATTATCGGTTCAGTAGTTACAGCTTCTGTATTGATGAAGTCTATGGGCGAGATGAGTAAGCAACCGTGCGTACTCTATATGCTCGGCTCACGGATTAGATATATTTTTTTTTTTACTAACCTATGTTGTCCCACTCATTCATTCATTTCGTGTAGGTGTCACGGTCAATCGACCATGCACACCCTGGTGTCAGAGTTCTTCGGAACCGCCTCTCGGCCTCTGACGTGGTTCCTTTAACGACTACCAGATGGCAGCCGGGACTACCGGCTTAACGTGCCTTCCGAAGCACGGAATCATCTTTATTATCAGACAATCAGGTGATTCAAGCCTGCAATGTCCTAACCAAACTGGAAACAACTAATCAAAGTATGCTTCCGGTGCGAATCGAACCCACGACCTCCAGGTCAACAGGCAAACGCCTGAACCACTGGACCACGGAGGCTGTTGTCCCACTGCAGGGCAAATGTCGCTCCCATCTTGTTTATTTAAAACTAGCGGCCTGTACCGGCTTCACACGGATAGATCTAGGTATTTAATTCTATAGCCTATGTTCATCAGGGATAATGTAGGATTCTAATGGGGAAAGAATTTTTCAAATCTGTCCAGTAGTTTCAGGGCCTGTTCAATCTTTCCCCTTTATAATATTAGTGTAGAGATACATTTAAATAATAGAGATCTCCCATTAGAACTTAGCGATTGAAGTAAGTTATTCGTCGATAAAAGTTGCAATTGCATTCCAAGCCAAGCTCAACCCTAAAGGAGAACTTTCAATTCTTCGATCGACGCTGAACCTGCCTGACCTTATTACATTTGCACTTGATTGTAGTCGGCTGCTGTAGGTTACGTTTAAAATTAAGTCAGTTTTTTTTATAATAGTTTTGCAGTTAACTACATCACATGTCAAGCGCGCCTCTGGAACTGGGACTACTTCTTGCGCTACGAGCTACGAGTTACGTACAACAAACAAGACAACAAATGATTTTTACAATTATTTAAAGTCAAATAAGTTTGTCGTCAATAGCTGAAATTATATCACACGTCAGCGCAGCCCACCTTGTGTATTTTTTTATGTCCACGCTGCGAGTGATAAGGTTGAGCCTGTCTGAGTGTTTCAGGTTTGCCTTGACTGGCGTTGGCTGCACTAGGTAACATTTTAAATTAAGTAACTACGTAAGTATGTTGTTAATAGTTTTTGACTATGCCTGTTTAAATTTTATTTCGTGTTAATTTTTTACTTTTACTACCCTTCTATTAATCCTTCAGCCCCTAAGAGGCCAGATCTGGCCGCATAACAATTAAAACTCCATTGTGTCTGCGTTTCCGCGATATGTCCCCCGCATGGCATCTTAGGGAGAAGGGGTGCCTGAAAATCAGCGCTTCCTATGACACTTGTCTGTGGCAGCACAAATGGCATTGCTTTGCCTAAATTAAATTAAGTACATGTGTTTTATTCTTCCTCTTTGCTTTTGTACATGGGATCGACACAGCATGCCAGTGGATCCATGATTCACTGATATGCTGTGCTTGCTGTGAAGAAAGGTTTGGCAAAGTTTTATGGCTGGCCGCCTGCCTGATACCGTTCATGTAATGGATGAGTATTTTGGCATTTTATTATTTAATTTATAGTATTTTCACTTGAATCTACTGCTATCTGGAATTGGAACTTTTGGTTTCTGCGCTTTGAGCAACAAGTTGAATCTACTTGTCATTAGTACATTTACACTTGATTGGGGTCGACTGCGCTGGAACACCTCTTTTGTAGGTTTTTGTTATTTGTAGTAAAACGAAATATACTATACATACTAACTAGAATGTGATATTTTGTTTTAATGGCCTTAAGGCAAGCCAAACCAAAATATCACATTCCATATAAAATCTGGAGGCTTTAGACTCCGGAGTCTTATATTGTCTGTGACTCCGGTAACTAAACTCGTAGAGAAACCCAAATTGGTCGCTACTAATTCAGGTTTCTCTTCCTGTTTCGGTGAAATAGATATCTTCACCTAAATTATAATGTACTAGCTGTTGCCCGCGGCTCCGCCCGCGTTAGTGTCGATCCCTCGGGAACAGTAGAATTTCCCGGAATCAAACATACACTATGTCCTTCCTCGGGCCTCACACCTCCATACCAAATTTCATTTAAATCAGTTCAATGGTTGAAGCGTAAAAAAACGACAGACAGAGTTACTTTCGCATTTATAATATTAGTATTAGTATGGAAGTATGGATATTATTTATACTTCTAAGTCCAGAAATGAGAAAATTTCCATAAAACCTTTACCCTCCCATTTTACCCCTTTAGGAGTGAATTTTGTCCATTTCACCCACATATATGGTTTTTTGTTGTAATCGAGAACTTACATACCTATTTATTTTCATACTTCATAGTCCAGAAATGAGAAAATTTCCAAAAAAACTTTACCCCCCTTCTGGGGGATTTTTTTCCAGTTGACCTACACAGATCTTTTTCAATTGCAATCGTGAATTTATTTACCTTTTTTCATACTTTCCATATAAATTTTACCCCTTTAAAAGTTAAATTTCTTAAAAATCCTTTCTTACCGCTCACTCACATCATTAAAAGAACCCCTGTACCAAATTACAAGTTTCTAGGCGCAGCAGTTTCGGTTGGTTTGCCGTTTGCCCGCGGCTACGCCGCCGCCGTTAGTGTCCATCCCTCAGGAACAGTTTGGACCCTCAAAGGGGTGACTCAAGTCATCAATATGAACAACTTTTTCTATGGGACCAATGCTGGGAACTCAAAAAAAAAAATTCGTCATTTCCATAAAAATGAGTCCCGCCGCCCGGCCAGTTTGTATGGGAAAGTTGGATTTTTTTTTGAGTTCTTAGCATTGTTCCCATAGGAAAAGTTGTTCATTTTGATGGTCTGAGTTACTCCTTTAAGGGTCCAAAACGATAAAAAATTCACTGTGTATATTTGCAGGCAAACTAATGCCTTGAGTTCATTCAAATGACGATAACTTTTTTTTTAATGAACCGATTTTGATGAAACAAACTTTAGATGTTTTGCTGAGTTAAAACAAAGCAATAGGTGAAACCTTGAAGTAAATCGGTTCAGTATTTTCGGAGATAATCGTGATCATACATACAGACAGACAGACAGACAGACAAAAAAATCGAAAAAAAATTTTTTGCTTTCTATTATTCTTTTTAAGTGTCCCTCTATCCATTTCAGTCAAAAATTCTAAATGAACAGACAAAATATTTTTACTGTTTTATTATATGTATAGATTATTATATGTATAGATAACGCCTCGGAAATCACTTGCACTCTAACTTTATTCTACTAAGCATATTCATGAGTAGAATGTTGATTGGTGGAATCAAATATAGTGACTGAAAGTTAGCCAATTTTATTGGCGCAACACGGATGTTCAATTCAATATGGTTTAATTTTGACCTGCCAGTATTCTACTTGTGGTGTGTTTGCTTGCAAATAAATGATTTCATTACAATATGAAGATTAGTCACGTGAACGTCTAATGCTATGATAAATTTTCAGACTTTTTGGATTTGCCCGCCAAAAATTATAATTCAAAGAACAAAAGTCTAAGAATAGTCAAAGTCGTTTCTAATTAATTTACACACGAACTGAAACTTAAATAGGTACCCAAAATCTGATATAAAGTACGTTCATATCTAGAACGCAAAATGTTGCGGTCACTACGGTTAAATGTATAATCCGCTCCAAAGAATCCAGATAAGTTTTCATTTTCACATAGAAACTTGATACGGCGACCCTTTCAAGCCAAATTAGTTAGCAACAAGGTTTAGTGCGAGCGTCACTTGCCTATCAAGTTTCTAAGTTAGTTGCAAATCTTAACATTTCACCAGTTTGTCTAAAATAATCCCAATACTTTTTGGTGTGAATCACTTGCTCGCTTTGAAATTTAAAAACTTAAAATGTTGTCCTTTTCCACTGGCCAAGTTTGTCCACAAAAAAGTTCAGTGCAAGCGTCACTTATTTACCAGATTACCGAGTAAAGCTAGCCACAACTTTGTAGACATTTTGATTCGCTCTTAGAAACTTAACATGGCGACCTTTCCACTGGCCAAGTTTGTTCGCAATCGCAACGTCTCAGTGCGCGCGTCACTTATTTAATTAAGAAGGTAAAATAGGCCTCGCTGAGCGTACAGTTTATTTATCGAGATTTACTTATGGTAAATACGTATCTGTACTTATATGTGTCACAGTGTGGTTACAAAAACATACGGTTTACATAAAAAATAAATTGTTATCGCAGTCCTTTTGACTCTTCTCTTTTAATGCCAACATCAAATACTTTTACCCTTCACATACGTGAAGGGTAAAAGTATCTTTTAAAATTCTGTTATATTTAGTTAACGCATACTAAGATGTGTTTACATTTTCATTGATGCACACTACTGTAATAAATGCTTTGTCCACGACGAAGCTCGATGGCTCCGTGGGCGTACACATTATTAGTGCTTACTAATTTTTAGGAATCCTAGGCATGGCTCCTACTAGGATAAAATTCTCTAGTTCCTATAAGCATCGGAATGCCTTTAGACAATTTGAAAAATACAAAACATATTCAGATACTTTGTAGTGAACGGCGATTGTTTCCACTGGCGAAGTTTGTCGCCAACAAGGCTCCAGTGAAGGCGGTCACTCACTTCACTTACCAAGTTAGTCGCGGCTCTGCGACAGTGTGATACGCTAAGCGGCTATTTAAACTATAAATGTTTCATTGTTTTATCTCAAACATAGTAAGTAAGATTGTCTTTTCCTGAAGTAGATTACGAAGCGTTTTGTATTTTTTCGGTTGCCATATTGTTTGTTTATGGTTCCAAGCATGGTGGCCGAGATTTTTGATTGATTTTAATCCTTGCTCTTGTCGGTGTCATTGTGTGAAAGACAAGGGCCCCTATTCATTCCGCGTATTTTGGTTCCACAATCAATTTGCTTATCTGTATTTTATGTACCTACATAACTACTTCATAAATCTATCGCCTTTCGCCTATTAGTCAGACAGTTTTCTTATGAAGAAGTGTAGTTCGGCAGGCAGCCTGCGCTTGGCATAACACGATGTACTTTCCAAGTTCTTGTTTAATTACTAAGTTTATATTATCAGATACTTATTCTTTACCAAATAGTAAGACTGCCATATGAGGGCTTGGAGTGCTATAGATTCGGATAAATATAAATATTTGCTTGGAGTGGAAAATATTGGTACTTCACTTTTACAATTCTTTCTGTGGTTGTGTTTTCACAGAAGGGCGTCAGGCATATATTAGGCGATAAAAATATTCGCCAAATCATACGAGCATTAGGTGTTATACTAGTATGATTTGGCGAATGTTTTTGTTGTTAAAAAAGCGGACTCCAGGCTCCGATGCCAGAGAAATACTCAGCTGAAAGAAAGACTCTAGGAGACATACAAGTGGGTTTGAATCCATGTTTATTTTGTTCTCTGTCCGTGATTGTGATCGCGTGTTGCGTGCGTCATGTGGCACATGACATGACGGTTGTGAAAGCCGGATGTTAGCCTCCACAGGGAATTAACAAAACAAGTAGTGTTCTTGAGGGTAACGTACAAGTGGATCTTGAGAGAAATAAACTAATCAATTAATAATCAACTGATCAATGTAATATATTTACATACCTACTATTAATCTCAGCTTTTATCCTATGTTCCTAAAATTATAAATGCAAAAGTTTGTCAAAGATTTTTATTTAAAATTGGATAGATCTTGGATATATACTTGTATCTCTTTTTGAACGTAATTTTTCTTTAATAATATTTTTTAATATATGCCCTGTCGGAAAACTACTAGCGTTTCGGAACGACCACTGGTGAAAAGAATACGCCGAAAGAAACTCAATCCAGACTTGGTGTCTACGTGTCTGAAGGGCTTTGATAACATTGTTTATAATTATTTGAGACACAATTATTCATAGTAGGTATTAATTAATTTTATTTGCATTAATTAAATTATTTCCATGCATTTTTATCAATTAAATAATCATAAATACTCTTGCAGTGGAGACTAAAAAGACCTGATGATGGTGATGATGAAATACAGTAATACTTAAGCCTTTTTTACTGATTCTTTACAGCCGTTTTAACCTAAAATAAAGGCAGACCTAATATTTCTGCAGGAATTTTATTTTAGAAGTGTACCCCTAGACCCAGAAATGATTCCATAGTTTTCTGAAATCGCAAAACTGGTGTAGCTAATTTATTTTTAATTTTCGTGTTCAATCACGCCACAACTGTTAAACGGATTTTGAAGAAATTTGCACACAGCTTATTACTGAGATTAACACATAGACTATCTATCATCCTGGAAATAACTATGGTTCCTGCGGGATGACATTAACGCGTGCGGAGCCGCCGGCGACAGCTAGTAATAGTAATTGTGAAAATGATGTTTGTTACTCCTTCACGCCATTAACTACTGGATGCGTTTTGATAAAACTTAAAATATAATATCTGACTCTTCAGGATAACGCATATGTAATGAATTACACGGGCAAAGATGCTAGAAACAGCTTGTTCACGCTAATCACGTCTTTAACCTGTACTAGGCATAATCTCGTGGACAGTCGTTCGTGCTCCAGTGTATTTTTGACCACATTTTTTACAGTATTTTGGAAGTAAGTTACTTTACGCTGAAAGGCCCATATGTGCTCGCTGCGATAAAATGTTTACCTACATAAAAATGCTCAAATTGCAAGCGTGCAGGCGGAACAAACGTTGGGCTGCGAGCCTGCACACAACGCCCTGATCAATTTTAACAAACAAAGAGATCGCCGCACTGTGGGTTTGCATCACTACAAAATGCGGGTTTGAAAAATCTGACATCGGTATTACAGAGGAAAAACACCGTGCAACCTGGTAGCATGGATATAAGAATAATCAGGATAGGACCTTGAGAATGTGGCAGTGAAGCAAATCACAATGTATGCAGACGTGTCGTGACACGAAATTCACGCACACATCGGCACTCAAATGGATGCAGGTTTTCCCCGGTCGAAATGTCAAACTCACGAAATGTCAAACTTGTACTTACCGCGAAGTTGGTGTGCCTTTTGAAACTCGTTGAAAATAAGCATAAAAACATAAAAACATAAAATAATGCCGAGCTGTGTGGTAAAAGAGTGTAAAAATTATAGTAAACTACACAAAAAGTCCGACGGTATCACGTATCATACATAGGTAAGTACAAACTTCTTGTTGTTTTCGAGACTATGTAAGTATTTCACTTAATCGCGTATTTTCTTGGTTTAATTATACTATTTACACACACAACACCACAGTTACTCGTATGTACGAATTGGTTGGTAACCTAAACACACGTTTCAACTACAACTAATATGATTTTGTAATTTTCTTTGCGCCGCAAAAGTCAATGACCCGGTGACAGCGCAGCGCTAAGTCGGACTGTCGGTGTTGCCAGAATATGATTTCAAGATTCCTGTTCTTTATTTTTAATATAAAATTTTGTTTTGTTTATTTTTTTAAGGTTCCCCATTCGTGATGCTTATGTAAAAAAATAATGGATCGATATTATTAGAAGAAATAGAAAGGATGCATCATGGGTACCATCATTTGTTTGTTCCGAACATTTTAAAAATAGCAATTTTTATATGACAAAAGGAGCATATCGCCGGTTGATTAAGTTCGCGTGCCCAGAAAGGGTATGTTTCTTATTAATACTTTTACTCGACTTCAAAAAAAGGAGCAGTTCCAGTTGTATTTCATTTTGCATATTTTTACGTCATAACTCGATCATTTATGAACTAAATTTGGAAAATCGATGTATGTGTTGATGATAAATGTATGAAGTGAGGTGATTTTGGAATCCAAGATGGCTGACATTACTTTTCATTTAAAGTCAACTTTATTGGCGTTTTGGAATTTTTTGGGATATCAACAAAAATGAAGTCATTTTCAGTTTTCAAGATGGCCATCACCATTATTTATGGAAATTCGACTTGGGTGACGTTTTCGGAGTATTTCGGGGTAAAACTGACGTCAATTTTGTGTTGGGATTCAAGATGACTGTCACTATTTTTTTTGAAAATATTACTTATGTGTCGCTTTTGAGTTATTTTTGGGTTCATCACAAACAACACCTATGGGATGGAAAACAGGGGTAATATTTTCGAGGTATTTTGGCGTGTAGATCACACAAGTGGCGTCAATTTCGGGATCATAGTATAAAACAAAGTCGCTTCCCGCTGTCTCCGTCTGTCCCTATGTATGCTTAGATTTTTAAAACTACGCAAAGGACTTTGATGTGGTTTTTTTTATAGATAGAGATATTCAATGTTTATATTTTATACTTATATGTAAATGTGAAAGTATTTTATTATCATTTGCCGACGTCAGAATAAAAGATTTTAACTTTGAACAATTTCTGAATTTAATATTGTTGATTTATTGATGACACTAATAATCTATAGACGGATGAATCTATAAATCTGCAAAATTATAAAAAAAGTAAATTTAAAAATTTACCACCAATATAAGGCCTCGAGGGTTTGTTTTTCTGTAAGTAAAATTATATGTATTGTTATTTATTAACTTAAAACACAGTAAAATAAAAATGTTATCTATAATTTCGTTCTTTTATTCCTTTTATCAAGTTCCCCAAAACGTTTAAGGTCGCTCAAAGATGAGATTGATTCACAGTTGCCCTTCTGGATCATTACTTCTAAATTCATAATACTTCTCTGATATAGATGTTACGTTTTGTAAAAAAAATATAAATAATATTAGTGCTACTAGGCATCAGTACAGTACCACTCACAATTTATTTACTCTTAATTATTGGGTAATTTTTGATGACAATGGTCACCCTATACTGCACACATGTAACCAAAGTTTGCTTCACTTTGACGTTCCTCACGCCCGGTCCATATTATTCTTAGGTCCATGCCTGGTAGGTACATTTGAAAAGAAGACATACAATGTGTGTATCTAATATCTACGTGCTTACCTGACAATGTGTCTTATATCTACATACTACTTACATACTTGATATGCTGATCTGGGGGACTTATTTCTTTTTTTATGTATATTTGACGGCAAACGAGCAGACGAGTCACCTGATGGGAAGTGGTCACCGTCGCCCATGGACATATGCAACACCAGAGGAGGTGACTTCCATGTAATCTGAGAGAAAAGATCATCCGTAGAATGTACCAGCTGTTTATCTGTTCGCGCAGATCGTAAAAGCCGATTGAGGGAATGGGGGGGAACTCTAAGGATTCATATGTCAACCCATCACTATTTTGATTCTTATTTCCTATGCTTACCAACATGCTGACCATGACTCTGTCTATCCCGCAAGGGAAAAATACGTAATAGTATCAATTATTTAATGAATACGAGTATTTTTCTGATTACTAAACAAAACTTTAGAACATATCATAATAAATTTTTGTGTTTTTAAATCTATTTTATTAGGCAAACCCCGTGAGTGAACCAGATATTCGTAGGTAGACATAGGTACATTAATTGTTCTCTTTTTCCTCTGCCGTATATGTTTGTTCTTTAAACCATTTGACACCTGAGCTTTGTTCCCCTTCACGGTCTCTGTTTTTAAAACAAAGCATTAAATTGTATGAAAGGATCAAACATACTTTTTATTTGCAATTTTACTCAACAATAACGTACCACGTTTGAAGTTCTATAAAAATCCTTGCTTCCCTCGTTGTTATTTAATCAAACCCTGCTACTGGACTCGTGCGAGTAGTCCAGCTGCTGGCCGCCAGGACGTAAGTTTGAGGAAATAAAACCACTGACGCTTCCGAATAAACTTTTATTGGACAAACATCGCCGTGAGGCCGTTATATTACATCAACGTTACTAGTAAAATACAATTAGTTTATCTTCAATTAATTCAACTAACTAGCATTACATATACAGTTACACCGGCCCAAACGTAACCCTAACAGTTATGTATATCAAATATCATAAAAATAATCATCGCCTTACGCTACATAGTTTAAAGTACTCTAGAAGGTGACATTTTTAGTTAGAGCAGTATTTGTACGTGATTCACGAAGATAACTTTAGTATACATCGATGTTTAGCAGAGAATTTAAAGAGGATAGGAACTCATACCGCCGGAGGGGCAAGTCGGCCCACTGGTTGGGAGTGAGGCGAGTTGCACAGTTTCGGGGTATAGCGGGGTCTGTGGCGGGGCGGACAGACGGCGGCACCTAAGTTATGGCGGTAGTGGTTGTCTGGTCGCAGTGCAGTCTAGGGCTCGTCTCGCGCCGGGCCGCTGTCTGCACAAAAACACAACGGATTAGTAGAAATTAAAACATTTATGATGTTTTGGTAATATAAGCGAAGGGGCGTGTAAAAACGTTTTTTTTTTCTGTTTGTTGCCCTTGGTACTGTGCTACAGTTGTTCTACCTAAGTATCGAAGAAAAAGAACACTATTACACTGCCAAAACTTGTATACCAAGAGTTATTTGGTATAGTGTCAGGATTCTACCACACATATACATATAATAACTTCTAAATTATTTAACGTTATCGTCCACATCTGTTTTTGAATTCAGAAGTTATTATTGAATAAGGACGTGTTATCGAAAAATCATAGATAGATTCAGTAAACATTAAACCTTCTCCTCTTTGGACAGTCGTGTAAAAATGCTCTGTTTCCTGCTCTGCGTATCCGATCAAAGCGGTGTGTGGAGTAGGTAAACATTCCTTTAGCTTTTCCCTATTCAAACTTATTTATTTGCTTTAAATAGGACACATACTGTATGTACATAGTGCAATTGTGTTAAGTGTTATAGTGCAATTTAATACCGTGTAAAAGGCAAGCTTATTGTGAAGGAGAAAATGTTTAGTTATGTTCGCTAGCAGCAGCTATTCAGTCTCGTCGTACTTAACACCAACTTACACATGCCGTACAACACACAACCTTACAACAATACAATGCGCAACACGTCTCGCTTTGTGCAGAGTTGCGGTACAGTTTACTAGTGAATAACCACACCTAGTGTTCTTAATCTCGTCAGTTTCTGTTTTGTACATACACATGTAAACAACGTCAAATACCTAGAGTATTAATTTAGACTATGACATAAAACTAATGCTAACAGAAACCTCTTTAGCGCATATCAAGATCATTATTACGCATTTTTTTATAATTCATTTCTTCTGCATTAAGCAACGACTGGAAATAAAAATTTAAAATGGTATTTTGTCGAATCATTTATGCACCAAATAAATGTCATTAGAACTTTTATGCTCACAATTATTTTTTCTGAGTTTATTACAATGAATACCTTAGTCATAAGCTTCAATTAAGTCCTAAGCGATTCCTGTAGCCGAACATGGCTCGAAGTCTAAACAAATATACAAGCTTCAATAATACATTTTTATCAGAAAAATACTGACATCAGCCAATCTAATGCACTGATATTTATTAAATTTATACGAAACCAAATGTATATTTTCAGATGAAAAATAGATATTTCCACACAAATATAAAAAAATTAAAAACCTCATTTTTGAAGCCGATTCATTAGATAATGGTACAAAGCGGTTGGCCGATAAACTCGGAAGCTGTAACGCGAGTCTGTTTGCTCGCTCGCGATCCGAAACTTTAAATCCTCCGCCATAATTACCCGCCCCGGTATTTAATCTCCTAAACTTGAATAAAACAATAGTCAGTTTGCTCCAAA
Organism: Elegia similella; assembly: GCA_947532085.1. Classification (NCBI taxonomy): domain Eukaryota; kingdom Metazoa; phylum Arthropoda; class Insecta; order Lepidoptera; family Pyralidae; genus Elegia; species Elegia similella. The sequence goes on along the minus strand of OX383944.1, from coordinate 23,047,832 downwards.
GCGGCGGAATCGAAGTTATTGAAAAAGTTTGGCCCTAACCTACTTTCTGATAGTTTTCGCAAACTTAAAAACTTTGTTGCCATTTCATTTCACTTGGAAAAAAGTTTTTATTCTTTCAGCTGACATTATGGGAGACGACTCTTCGTTGCTACGGAGTGCGCTTGAAATTTATGATTCTCAGATTGCGGATTTAATATAATGTTGTGGTTTGGAATTGCCTTCTTTTCCCACGCAATGCAATACTCGACAATCAAGCAAATGTCTATTTGCTCTAAGTCATTACGGTGCATAACAGCTAACCCATGATGGTCACGTAAAGGAGATGATTGTTAATAAAAAAATAAATAGTGAGTTAGAATTCGGCTTTTAATAAACCACAATGATTTAAGGAATGAGATAAGCAATTAAGAAATCAGCAACGGACCTTTGCTTAAATTTTTAATTTTATTTTCAACTGAATATTTCAAATTCAACTGAGTTTGATGTAACTTGAATCTATTTATAGGCTTACACGATACGCAAATAGAGATAGTGTCGCGGATCACTTGGCTTCGCGTCCACGTTAACTCTTTGCCGAAGCCAGCTGGCCGTGTGAGCAGTGTTCGCTCACCGGCTACACTACCTCGCTATACTATTTTTAATGTGAAGTCCGGCTGAATTTGAACTAAATCGGAAAAAAAGTGCTGCGAATTATTCTATGACATACAAAAGTCCATAAATTTTTATTATATCGACTTTATTATGCCGTTTGTGATGGAAATTATCCGAGAATCAGTAAACATTTTCCCAACCCAAAAAGAGCGGGTATAGTTTATCTTAAAATACCAAATACGAAACCTTTTGCGCCTTTCCTGCTAACATTAATGGATATTACTGCAATAAAAAGAAATACTACCTGATATATTTTTAGTCCTTTTCTGCATAACCTACTGAAAAAGGAGTAAAGTAGGTATTATGTACCTAATCGAGAAAATTGACTTATATGCATTAATAAATTACGAGTAAAGACGTGACAAATGATAGTTCTAGCGGTATTGGACAACTTACATAAACATTGTTGATAAACTTAGCGGCTTGGGAAGGAGTGTTAAGCTGTTATTTCCGTCCGACTGTCATCATTGATGGGAGTCGTTTAGCCATGTCAGATGCCTTTAGGCAGCTCGAAAAATCTGTCATCAGTAACCTCTTGTCACGAAAAACTAAAACATTAGGTATTTATATGTACTAACTGTCGCCCGCGGCTCCGCACGTTAATGTCGATCCCGCGGAAACAGTACTTTTTTCCGGGAAAGGTAGCCTACTGCAGGTAATAACCTGTCTGTTTTCAAAATTCCGTTAAAATCCGTTCAGCCATTTTGGCGTTATTGAGTAACAAACATCTATACATACATACATACTCAAAAACTATCGCGTTTATAATATTAGTAATGATAAAGATGCAGAGATATATAAAAAAAAAATATATGAAATCTTCTGCGAAGTGTAAAAAGGCCTAGCAAACGGGTTTGTTGGGTTGTTTAACTTCCTCGTCCGATCGAGCCGGGAATACAGCGCGCTCCGCTGAGCGTGTGCGCCCGCGTCCGGGACTCCGGGCGGGCCGCGGGCCGGCTTTGCTGGCGTTTCACTTCAAACTTCGATCACGCACGGTTCGGAACACTTATCAAATGAGCTTATTACAAATGCTAAACTTTGCAGTAGTTACTTCATTTCTTGATTTCAGGCGTAGTTTCAGCAGGCTGATGCATAATTCTAATAATAAGTTTTATATTTTATTTATATATATAGGTATGTTAGTATTCTTTGTTGCCTGATATAAATGGAAAAAGGAAATAAATAGCATAATAATCCATGTCTAGTTAATGTAGGTACCGAATACGTAGGAAACATTACACGCACAGGCAGCCCCAGAGTAAGTAGTGATCTTGTGTCTGAACGATATTTTATTTTATTTTATAATGTTTATCTATTATACTACATATGTAGTATAAAAGATAAACATCCAAGACACAGGCCAATCTTAAAAATATCGTATGACCTGACCAGGGATCGACCCTTAGATCCTGCGATACAAAGTCACTAGCGGTGCCACTGAGCCACAGAAAATGAGTGTCAGTCATATAGGAAAAAAGATGACATTGTTCGGCTGAGTGGAAAACAGTGGATGAGACTAGCACAGGACCGTAGAAAATGGCGCAAAAAGGCAGGCATTATCCCAGCAGTGGGCTGCCGTTGGCTGAAAATAATGATGATGATGAGAAAAAAGGCCTCTATAGCAACTACCACTAAGAAGGTATGTTTTGTAATTTGCTTGTTCCTTATAGACTTTCATAGAAATGAGTCGGTGCGCATTACGCAGGATTGTTGAAAGGCTTGGACCATTGTTTCCGAGTAATAGACTGTATTTATCTCAATGGCGGTGATCTTCTGCAGAAGTCGCGACCCTGCTGAGAATATTTCCGTTTGAATCTAGGGCAAGACGTAAAATGAACAGCTCTAATTTATGTCTTCACTGACCCACAAGTCATTTTACATTTTAATATATTATTTTTACCTGCAAGTTAGACATGGATTGGATTAGATACTGCTGATTTAACTGGTACTGTGTGAAGTGGAGAAGGTAGCCAAATAAGGATTGACACAGAATTATGAAAACTGACGGTAGTTAAGCTATAACTGAACTCATTCACAGACACAGACACAGAAACATAAATAACTATACATCTACGTCTACACGCAGGAGTGTCCCGGAAAGAGTTAACATGTTCAGGTCCTTAAGGTAACTGAAAAATTTCACGTTTTAGAGAAATGTTTTTGTCCAGCAGCAGTGGGACACAAAGTAGGTATACGTGATCACTTGCAGTGAAGGAACCACGTGTATAATTTGAATTTTGACTCTATTTTTATTTGTGAAGTGATTATAAACACAAAGAAGAATTTTTAGAGAAAAATGTAACACGATTTTACCAAAATATTTACAACCTTTGTCATTAATATATTAAACCATTTACAAGATATGGTTGAATAAAGAAACTAGCATACATACAGACAGACATACATAAAAACATACGAACAAAATACATATACGAACTCTTAAAACAATACACTCTTTTTTTGGACAGTAGTGTAAAAATCAAAGTTTTACTATGTATAATTAAATACTTACACAAATTTCATGTGTATTATCTACAAACTACAAATACACGACAAAACATCAAACAGTGTTAGAAATGGAGTGGATACGAGTTAGAGATAGTATGAGAAGAAGAAAGAAGAGAAGAAGAGGTGAAACTACTCTACATCTACACATACAGGAGAGGTGCGAGAAGGACAGATAGAGTGAGAGTGACGGCACATCGCCGTGATTGTGAGACAAGCGTGACAAAAAGCTTATGAACTATAGAAATTACGCCATATTGAAAATACAAGAAAGGTAATCTTCACTGATTTTTGCTCTCGTCGCCGATATACTGTATCTCTCGCTTTCTAGTGAAAAGAACGTATGAGCAAAAGAGAATATGGATATCGATGACCAAAGCACCATGGCCACTTGCGCGCTAGACCATACAGTTACACTACTGAACAGGCCGAAGAACAGCTTCTAGGCAAATTATTGTTTAACTACTTAGTAATCGCAATACTATATGATCGGCTGGCCGTGTCTGGCACCAGTTCTATAATCAGTCATTTTCGTCTAGTGCGCAAAGGCCCTAATTATATATTTCTTGTCTCAAAGTTGTTTATGGCGCAATCTCCACAGGACACGAGCCGTTCGCGCTGTACCGACGAGATCCGGCGGCCTGGTTACCGTGATCATCCGCGTCCGGCGCCGGTGACCGTTTGCCCCACATCCCTCTGAGATTCGTCCAGCCTGGCTCCCGCTTGTAGTAATACGCTCCTGCAGACGCCAGACCAACTTAAAAGGGTTCACATTCATCCTTTTCAACGCTCAAAATCTTCATATGGATCACTTACATAAGCCCAATAAAGAAATATGAAAAGAATCGCTCTTTAGTTAAGAGTCTTAGATAGGCCGCATCCTTGAATGGTAAATTTATGCATCGATCTCCATAAAGTCTGAAGAATCGGGCTTGTAGCTCCAGGGCAGGAAAATTATGATATTGCTTACGATCATTACAACGTAATATCATTTTGTAAAAAGACGAATGGATAATCGTAAACCTACTTTAAATGTGTAGGTTTACTTGTATCTTTTTAAGTATCTAGTTATTAACTCTAGTTATTAATTACATAATAATGAAATTTTTAATCAAAATCATCGTCATACTTTTTTTTTATTTGATTTATTATTTATTTTTTCTTTCAGAATTTGTATGCATTGATTTGCCTTTGAGTATATATGTACATATTCTATCTAACATATGTACATCAGATGAGGGAATTTGTAATTCGGTTATAAGGCCGATTTCGAACGCGCCTAATTTGGATAGCAACCTCTTTTTCACGGAGCCCTTCCTAATTTAATCACTTGATCGCACACCTGCGACTGTGACTTTTATACTCTGGACGATATGTTGGTTGATACTCGATTGAAATGATGGACGGATCGATGGAATCACAAGCAGTGCTGTAATTGTATTGCAGTGTAATTTACGTGACGTATCAGCAAATAGCCTGTTTTGTTTCCGCTATCAACACGTGGGTAATTTGAAACGGGAAGCAAATATGTGAGCGATTAGAGTACATAAAACAAAAAAAAACTTGCTTTGCATACTATTTGGAAGAACTGCAAGAGTTTGCTGAGAACAATATTTAATATAGAGATATGTACGGGCAAAAGATACGTCTCTATATTTTATTATTCTTAAGTTATTAAGTGTCTGTTACGACTTCTAATAAGTTTGATGGCACTGCTAGTATCTTCAATGTTAACGAATATTTTGGATTTTAATAGCCAATGTTTCAAGAATAATTTGCGTAATGTCTCACGAAATTTCCAAAATGGTGATTGAAATTATTTGGCCTGACATTATGTCGTGTCGTTAAGGTGAAATTGATGCGAAATGGTGCTCCGCAGGCAAATCGTCTAAATGAGAGGAGGTCGCGCCATATTGGCGGAGATATTCAATTTAAAATGCGGCTCTCAGTTATCTAATTAGCATCTGGACGACTTTTGCTTCATAGAATGACGAGGATTTATATCCTCGACTCGGTATTTACGAGATAGTTGATGTTTGGAGTATGGTCAGTTTGTATTCGGCTGAAAGACTAGGTGGAAGATATTTTGATTGTGCGGATAAATCTGTAAAGTCTGCATGTTTTTTTAAGAATGCGCATCTTTTTTTTAGCACGGCCAACGTACATGCAGCAATGCTCTTTTGTTAAACAAAAAGTTTTATAATTAAATCTTATTGTAAACGTATAATACTGTAGCATTTCCAGACAAGGGCACTAATCAAGTAAAAGGCAAACCAATTGAATTTCATTGTGAGTCATCAAAACTCCCTTCAAGTTCTGTGCCGAGTTAATTCATCAACGCAATACGATTGTAAATATAAATAAGTCAATCAAATTAATGCGAATTTCATCAATCAATCGGAATGATTGCTTCTCGCGGGACTTAAAAACGAATCGCCCAACTTCAGTCGTACATTGTAGAAACGTTAATAAAGAGAGAACAGATGTGGTTTGCGTTCATGATGTTAGGACAACATTCAAAATAGCTCGTTATATAACTATCTCCATTAGAGACAAGACTTAGAAATCTGTCACATTAAATTGTAATTCGTTTAAGCCTTAGCGCAACTAATATAGTCTTTTTGTTTTGTGTTTGTTATAATTTATTAATTTTAACATAATGAATATACCTATCACAATTTCATTATATTGATTGTGATGAAATTTCATTGTTCGCGACATATTTTTTTTATAATTGCAATAAAAGAACTTATTATTTTGGACTATAAATGGTATTTGTATTGCAATGTTCTTTTAAAAAATACCAATTCCACGAGCTATCCATCTATCCTCCCTATATTGTGTGTGCGCACGTCGCTTCCAGGCGCTCTTACTGCTGAAGTTTCTCTATTCTTCAACGGCAATCGTTTCAAGTCGGGCTCATCGCCGCCATTAGTGTCCGAGCGACGAGTCCAATCGAAGACAAATCACTTAGCTCGCTGCGGAATCGATATAATTGGTATCGTGACTTACAATCGATAGGATTCCGAGAAGCAATTGTCTCGATTCCAAGACATTTGTTACAATTTTTCATGGAAAATACAAGGAAATCTGTAACGCGACGTAAGAAAGGCCAGCTTTGTGCGGCCAGACGAAGACGGTCCGTCGAAGGGTTTTTGCGGATAAAATTGTTGTTATTTTTATTGTGTCTAGACTGTCCAAGTTGGAATTGAGCCTCGAAGCCAAATCACTTGCCAGTTCGCCGAAGGTCCCTAGAATCGATAAAATTGACTTCGAATGGCTTGCAATCGATAATGATAGCATCTGTTGCAATGCTAGATATACATAGTAAACATGCTGGCAATAACATTTAAAGTTCGTTATACATATCCCGAATTCCTCTCGTCTCGGAGACAAATCACGTAGTTCTTTCAGTGATTGCTGCAATCGACATAATTGACACCAGAACAGATTCAATACAATACTGAGAAGCATTTGGGTCAAGAAGTAGGTACTTCTTAAAATGTTCAATAGAATGCCACGAATTTTTTTACATGAAACTGGCCCTTGAAGACAAGCCACCTTTATTTTTAAAGAGGTGTTTGAAATCAATATATGCTTAATTGCCACCGGGACTGTATCGATTCTATCAATACAATTCTGAGAAGCGACAGTCTCGATTTTAAGACATATTTTGAAGTTATTCCCTCGAACGTAATATATTACGTTCGACGGAATGACTTCAAAGTTAACTACTGACAAAGACATACCTACTCAATAAGTAGAATCTCAGGGAATGTCTAATGTAACGCTAGAAAATAGAAAGGGCAAAGAAAACAATCCCACACCGAATTACTAAGTAGAGTTACATTTTGCAACATAAAAACGTTCTAACTACAAGGTATACTTATATTCAGTAAATATGCAACGCGAAACTTTAACAGTAAGTAGTTATAGAAAAATTAGGGAAGATTTTTGTATCTAAGCAGTTACGTCTATTTGCTTAGGTTATAACTAAACTTGGCTCGACACGACAGTCAACCTATTACGAGAAACAAATGATATTTTAGTAAGTGTTTGTTTGCATTCACAATGATATTTTGACATAAGTACTCTTATTACATTAAGAAATAAAATATGGTGAAAGAAATCCACGTGGTCACTTTTTACGACCTATGCTCTGCCATAACCCAGGGATTTTATCACCATATTTTATTTCTCAATTTAATAAGGGAATAGACATTATGTAAAATAAGCCCAAAACTACTTTCAAAGTCATGCTGCGAAATTTATCTCTACAAAAAGCAACTCTGGTGTGGTGTGGACGCGCCACAAGTTTGCTGCAAACAAAAGGTAGACAGCACAGGTTTAGGTCAGGAAGTGATTGTAAAAAGAGTTTCAAATACATTACCGCTGTTGTAGTGTGCCTGCTTGACGGGCCGCTTGCCCCACGCTCCGTGGAGCGCTTGCCACGCTTTCTTCTCGGGGATTTCTATCGCTGCCTGTTCGACGTTGTCAACCTGCGGACACAAGATATTTGAATGTTCAGAGTGGAGCATGCTCGGCCATGACATGTCGTTGAATTCCAATGGTTTTTGTTGTTTCGGCATTTCACTTTGATCCACTGAGATTTTGCCCATAACAATAAACGACCCTGTTAAAGGGATTCACACTTCTTATCCTATCATTTTTAATTATTAATGAAAATAAATAAAAATAGATTTAATAAAAAAAACAGTGTATGTGTTTTTATTAAATCTATTTTTGTATAGTATATGTAGTGGAGATAATAAATACAAATAGGTACTATTTACATTATGACGTTACTGTTAAAAACAATTGTCATGCATAAAAAGGTTTGTCATTATAGTAATACAAAAGTTATGTGAAACATTTTGACAAGTTTTATTACAATTACCACAGCAAATAAGCACTTATAATAAACAATTTTATCTATTTACGTCAAGTTTCATTAATTTAAGACTTTCAAAAAGCTAGGCCCTTTATTTCAAATAATGTAAATGTTACAGAACAGTGGAGCTAAAGAGGTTTATAACGCAATCTCAGATTACTTATTTAATTGCTTTCAGAATATCTGAGTAATCATGTTAGTAGGTCATGGGGCTAGCAACCCATCAGTATTTCGATTCCGTTTTTCACCCACCAATATGCTAAACGTGGCGTTTAGGTCGCAAGGGGAAAAGACGTAATATATAGAGATATCACACAAATTGAGCTAGCCCCACAGTAAGTTGTGAATTTGTGTCGTAGGCTCGTAGGATACTAACTCAACGATACTATATTTTATAATAGATACTTATATAGATCGACATTCAGTACCCACGACAATCTGAAAAATATCGTTTTCCATCATGACCGGGCATCGAACCCGGGCACTCTCGCCGGCTGGCGTGTAAACCACTGCGCCACAGAGCTCGCCTATTGTGGTTTAATTCTTCCTTTTTCATATTATCCATTTCAAAACGAAAAACAATAAGATTGTGTTCCTTAATACTTCATTTTACGTCTACATGCAGTCAACTTATTCTCAACAAGTATTCATTAAGTATCCTAATCCTAACTAATTTTATAAACGCGAAAGTGAGTTTGTTTGTCCTTCATGCCCTATCTACTGAACCGGTCGTCATGAAATTTTGCATACCCGTTGTCCGTTGTCCCGTTGCGGTACGGAGAAGGACATGGTGTACATTTTTTGTGCTGTTTCCGAGGGATCGACATTGATGCGGGCGGAGTCGTGGGTAAGAGCTAGTTCAATATAAATCTTTCTCTCTTTCTCAACTGAGCGTTTTCCGGGGGCATCATCGGCTGTGACGCGTCGGAGTCCGCTATCACGACACGCTGTAATAAGCTTTGGCAAAGATTTTACAGCCGGCCGTCTCCCAGTCGCCAACCCACCTCGAGTAGCTCCAAAACTGGGGGCAACTGTGAATATGGAGTGCAAGTACTTGCCCGCGCAGGGAGTCAAACCCGCTGCGCGTGAGCCACTGCGCCACGAACAAAGTAAAAGTGACGACTTATAAAATACTTCCATGCTTCATCACATCATCATGCACATGCAATATAATTTTGTCAACTTGCATAGATGTCAAAGTATTTTGTGATCTCAAGTATATAAGGTATTGTCCTTATTTTACAATTAAGTATTGTAGTACGTTACTGAGGCCATGACTTGCTGGGAGGACTTGCGGAGATAATAAATAAATAAATATATACGGACATATGACACAGATTGAGCTAGCCCCAAGGTAAGTTCGAGACTTGTGTTATGGATACTAACTCAACGATATATATTTTATAACAAATACATATATAGATAAACATCCAACACCCAGGCCAATCTGAAAAAGATCATTTTCCATCTTGACCTGGCCGGGGATCAAACCCGGGCACTCCGTGTCGCAGGTTGGCGTGTTAACCACTGCGCCACGGAGCTGTGAGATTCAAACATATTATTATACCACGTGTATAAATAAAGCTATTACGTTTCCGATTGTTCGTTTGACATCAAGTTGGTCGCATTCCCCGAGTACTATAAACGATTAAGGTTTTCATTTGCCATTTAGTGTGACTTGTAATCCAAGTCATTACTGTATTGGGTGTAGCTGAAGGCATCACGTGGGAATTTCTCCGGGGACGCGGCTCCGGCAGACGTCTCCCGAGTCGAGTGTCACGGGATTATTGGCGCCAGATTTTTAACCCCCGACCAAAGAGAGGGGTGTTAGAGATTTTACTTATTAGACTCGGTGTATGTATCAGTCTGTTGCTTCTAATTCAAATTCTATTACCGTATCGGGTGTAGCTGTAGGCATTACGTAAGTATTTGTCCGGGGACGCAGCATCTGGTAGACTCAGCCGAATGTCACGCTCACGGTATTATTGTAGCCACATGTTTAACCAAGCGTAGAGAGGGGTGTTTAAGGTTTCACTTGTTAGGCTGTATATATGTCGGTATATATGTATCAATCGCGTATAGATAATACACTATAATTGTAACGGGTGTACCTGTATGCATTACGCGGGAATTTATGGCAGATGCCTGTCTAGCCGTGTGTGTCTTGGAATAAATATCGCCAGATTCTTAACCTCCGACCAAAACAAGGTTGTTATAAGTTGTGAGTCTGTCTCTCTCTCTCTCTGTAAGTATGTTTATAGCTCCTTGTCTGTGGCATCGTAATCCAAATCTTATTACGGTGAATCAGCTGACGCTATAGCCGTCACGAGGGAATTTCTCCGGGGACTGCCGTCTAGCCGACGTCTCTCGAGCCTAGAGTGTCACGGTATTACATTGCCAGATTCTTATATATTACGTTTCCCTCTAAGCTCTCATGTTTTGTTTGTAATAAAACGTTTGCTTTATTGACCCGGATACAATAATGGCATTGGCTACTATTTAGCGCACTATTGGAAATGAAGCGGGATTTGCACGAGAAAAATTGTTCTTCTTTCTATTTAAGTAATGATGTGGCTCAATTTTAATTAGTCTTTAAATACACTAGTGACTTAAAGTAAATTGTTTATCGTCAAATTATAAAATGACGACTAATGTTAGTACGTACGCAGTTTAATCCATTTGCCGTCTTAAAAAGTTTGACAATAACGACTAATAAAACGGCAGGTCAACATTTATCACTTCACACCCGACCCTCGGATAGTGTTTTAAACCAAGTAGATATTAAAAATTAGTCCTCAATTTATTACGAAATGGTGAGCGCTTAGGCCTTATAACCTCTTTGTGAACTAAGTATTAAACCTGCCCTTGTTACTTTAAAAGGAAAAACACTAAAAGCGTACTACAAAAGCTTACCTTACCATTCCATATTGATAGACATGTAACTGCACTCTAGTTTTCCTGTAGCCACAAATTGAAAACAAATAGTGACATTCGAGCGACATCTACCTGTTGGGGAGGGATGAGTTGTTCAATGGCGGCCTCCAGATCTTCGTAGTCGGTTTCGGGGCCGGAGCGCTTGCCCCACGAGCCGTGGAAGTTCGCCCACTTTTCCTAGTACAAGCAAACGGCGGTAAGACGTCACTGAAGCTGAAACTTCGCTCAAAGGCTGCGCTTTCACCAAGCAGTGCGACATGTGATGGTACAGTTTATAGAAATAGTTTGTGGAGTCCTAGGCACATTAGGTACACACTCAAAATGATTGAAGGTTATAAGCGATTTAGATAAATTTTTGTAAGCACTGATCCATAATCTTGCGGAAATAAGACGTAAAAAATGTTAGCGTGAGCGATGTGAAGGTACAAAGCGATGTTTAATTTGCTACGGAAATACATCTCTCTTCTCTGTTTTAATGAATATAACATATTAAATATAAATATTTACCGGTGCACGCTTTCCCCAAGCCGAACTCATGTCTTGCCAACCTCGCTTGCCCCAGGCCGAGCTCATGTCCTGCCAGCCGCGCTTGCCCCAAGCAGAACTCATGTCTTGCCAGCCGCGCTTGCCCCAAGCAGAACTCATGTCTTGCCAGCCCCGCTTGCCCCAAGCAGAACTCATATCGTTCCAGCCCCTTTTGCCCCAAGGCGTCTGAGAGAGATCGGACCAGGCGCGCTTGCCCCAGGCAGAGTTCAAGTCTTGCCAGCCTCTTTTGCCCCACGCAGAGTTGAGGTCTTGCCAGCCTCGCTTGCCCCAGGCGGAGTTTAGGTCCTGCCAGGCGCGCTTGCCCCAAGGCGAGTTGAGGTCCTCCCAAGCTCGTTTGCCCCATGCAGAGCTCATGTCCTGCCAGCCTCGCTTGCCCCAGCCGCCGTGTAAACTTGACCAGGCTCGCTTTTCTTCGTCTGTGAGATCGACATCGTTGTCGGCCTGTGAATAAACACATAGTTATTTTAGTTAGTCTTTCGATGGTGCTCGACCTCAAACTACAAAAGTGATGAAAAATCACAAGTAACTTTCGGTGGCATTTAGGAAAAAGATTTTAACAAAACGCGATGTGGAGTTAATCAGAAATAAAAATATTACTTCTTTTGATTGTTACAGTATTTAAAGAGGATGGCGTTTCCTTCCACTTGCCATTATCTAAAAGAATTGTTTCCGTAACGTATCGGTAACCCGCGCTATATATTGCATCGAGGAACCGGAGCGCGCTGCAATCACTTTCGGCCACTACTCTGCGTTTTTAAATAGAACGCTCCATTCTAGAGACGTGGGCGTATTTGAAGTTTGTGTTTGTTGTTTCCAAACGATATCGTATAAATATTACCAACCGCTACATTTTCTTTGTCTGGTACGAGTAATAAACGATCCCGCTATTTGATCTCTAGCAATCTTCGCCACTGACGAAAAAGTAAGTGCAGTTTCTATTGCTTACCATAAAATGTTTTCCTGACTTACTGCTTATGGCTGACTCCTTAAATATCAGTAATAGGTACGAGATTCAAGAGTTTTTATCTTGAAGCAGCTGCTTGTGACATACAGGGGCCGTCTATTGATTACGTTACACAAATTTAATGATTTTAAAATAGGGGTCTAAAGTCATTAAATTTACAATTAAGGGGACAAGGACGGGTTAGGACCCGTCTTTGCACAGATGGTCACATTAGTTTGACCTCCTCAAAAATAAGTTTCATGATTTTGCAAATTTCTTCTAGCCTGTTAATTCCCACAGCTGGACAAAGGCCTCACCTTTCTGTTTCCACACTTCCCGATTTGGGGCTTCTTGCTGCCAATCAGTCAAACACCCGATTTTGCAAATATTATGAAATAATAATATGACGTTCATCATCATCATTTCGAGTAGGTGTCACGGTCAATCGACCATGCACACCCTGGTGTCAGAGTTCTTCGGAACCGCCTCTCAGCCTCTAACGTGGTTCCTTTAACGACTACCAGATGGCAGCCGGGACCACCGGCTTAACGTGCCTTCCGAAGCTCGGAATCATCTTTATTATCAGACAATCAGGTGATTCAAGCCTGCAATGTCCTAACCAAACTGGAAGCAACTAAACAAAGTATGCTTCCGGTGGGAATCGAACCCACGACCCCCGGGTCAACAGGCAAACGCCTTAACCACTAGACCACGGAGGCTGTTCGTTATAATAATATGACGTTCAAAAAGGGATACATGATATCTAAATTTGAATAACATTTTTAATTTAATTTCGTTTCATTTAATTTCATTCAAAATATTAAAACTACAATACAAAAAAAACTTTTTTCTAATTACTTTAAAGTAAATCTTTGTAATTAAGCAAGGCAGTGTAAATAAAGTTTCAGTTTAATTTAGTAAAAAAGCCTATGTGGTGCAGTAGGCTAAGAAAGCCACCGGTGAACGGCTTCGTCCATGTGACATTGCAAAGACTATGACTCCTCCCTACTTACTTACTCATGACTACTTATAGGAAGAGAGTTGAGCGAGTCTCAATAAGCTTTCCTAGAGTCGCGTAGTCTCTGCTGGAGTTCTGTGGTCCGAACTTTTCTCGCTCTTCGATTTCGAAACATTATTATATAATAACACAGAATTGCTGCCGCTTCAGCAAACTCTGTTTTTAACTAGAGTGAGCGGGCTGCAACTGCCATAACTAGGGGGTACTGTCGGCTCACCGGGCTCGTCTCTTACTCGTATTATGCAAGCTGCCGCGTGGCGAAGCAATTTTGGTCTTTCTCTACACTAATATTATAAAATGGAAAGATTTCATTATTTGTTAGTTTGCATTGAATAGGCGCCGAAACTATTGCACCGATACGAAAAATTCTTTCAGTATTTAAATCCTTTATTTTCCCTGATAGACATGGGCCATAGATTAAATACCTAATATCAATCCTTGCAAAGCCGGGACGGACCGCTAGTTTTGAATGAAGTGAGTGGGTCGCATCCACCATTACAAGGGCTGCTATGGGTCCGCGGGAACCCGTCTCAGTCAAGCTTCCCAGAATGCTGCATAGCTGCCGCGCGACTCAGCAACTCTTTGATTCCATTAAAGTGTTTGTTTCCGCGTGGAATGTTAATTGTGTTCTGGGACCGTGGGGTGGGGACACACTATAAGCTGTTCAAGGCAGAGCAACAAGAAACATCCTTTGTTCAACTAACTAAGATAGTTCTTTAAAATATTTTGTGTTGGCACTTAATAAAGAGACAGGTAAATTTTCAGAGCGGGTTTTTTCACGCATTGCGGTGGCGATATTTTTTTTCTCACATTTTACTCAATCCTAATGCGCTAGATGATAGATTAAGATGCTGTGAATGTAATAATTTGTGAGGCGCCTTTTAAACACAGTACTTTCAAAAAAATATTTTTTATTATTTGCGCCACCGTAATGATTAATATATTAATAAAACTAATATATTAATTATTTATCTATTCTAATTCATTATGTTATTATATATAATATTCATGACATTATTTAAATGAGTCCTATATATTTTGTATGGATGTTGTTTCTGAAAATAAAGTAATTAAGTATAAATTTTTTAAACGCGTTGACTTTTATTAATGATAATGAATATCTATTTAATAATGAAGAAAAAAGTTCGAGTTTATTCCCAATTTCGTATTTAATTAGATACAAATATTTTGAAAAATTTCATTAAGATTAAGCTTTTCATATTTTTGTGAATATATCGATAGAAAATAGAAGAATGAACTAATTAAATCTATGCGATAGAATTTGTTATTTTAGCTCGATAAACCAACACATTATTTCAAAGCCAAACTGAAACCTATAAGAATCTAATTCTATAAACTGTTGAAGTGAGCAAAATAGCGAGAGTTCTCGATATGTTTAACTGCGTGTCTTGTTTTTCGTGTGTGTTAGTGGCTATGGTTCGCATCGGATCTTTACTTAAACCTACGTCTTTCTGTACGGAACAGGCTATCAGCTGTTAGGTATAAAATAAAGTGGAGAGACGCGCCTGGTTCCCGCTGTAAGTGGCGCCACGTGTCGTCCGCTAAAAGGCTGTTTTCTAAGTTTTCCGCACTCTTTGCCGTTTTTACAAACTTGTACAGCTGGCAGCTTTGTCCGCGCCCCCTGGAACCCCCGCCTGACCAACTCAGCCATTGTGCTCATTCTTACGCTTTGCGAACGCTATTCATTTATTTCTTAATTCAATCCTGAATGCATTGTGGTTGCTGCAGAAAATCTTGTACTTAGAAGGACTGATGGAAAATATATTCTGTCAATCAAATACAAATGCGTGGACTTACTGAATTAGGTCGCCATATCCATATAGTACTTGATAGCTACGTAAGTGGTTTCTAAATGCCGTATTAGTGACATTAGGGATCATAACAGCTAGGATGGAGTCGCGAGTGCTCATTGATTTCAGATTACAGAACGCTAATGTAAGACAGGGTCAGTTTAATCTCAAGTCTAAATACAGACTGACTTTGAGGCTTCTGGCAATAAATTTAATAAAACTGATTTTTCAAGTTTTAAACGTTATGTCATGACATTTGTAAGTCTTTGTTACATCCGGCGAAATAACGACGCGAACGCTCTCGCGCGTAATCTTTCTTTGCGATACGTGTGTAGAGTTGTTAACATTCAACCGGAAAATTATTATTTTTTTGGATGAAAGTAAAACTTAACAAATAACCAAAAGTAATACAATACACTTGTTGTGTTTATATTGTTAGCAATTTACTCCGGCGATGTTATTATTATTTTTCAAGCAATCCTGTATGTTTTTGTGTTTACATCCACTAAATTATATTTTATTCTTTTCTATATATTTAAATGATATAAAATAGTGAAATAATTAATATGTTCACATATGAATCATTGGGCAAGGAGCTTAGTCACATATCTTTCTATTTTACCAAAACATTTTGATTACGGATGTCGTACGATGAGGCAATGTTAAAAACATCACCTCTTGCGAGACATTGTAAGCCACCTTTTGTTAGAGTGCCAAGACGTTGCAACTTAAGGAGAAGTAAGTACCTCCTCGTAAGACCTCGTAAGGCTGTGGCGTGTTTGCTTTGTCGCAGGAGTTTTTCACGTTCTGATGGAGCTGAGCTGATTCGAGGGATGATGCCGGCCCGCATACTTACACAAAAAGGGCCTTAGCAAGTGGCCTAATTGCGGAAGTTTTTCTAGTACCTGAGCTGGAGATGCATCGTGGCTGGCTTCCTCGCCCGCGACAACGGCGAGCGTCGTGAGCGCCGATAACCACAGCGCGGCCACACAGCAACGCATCTAGAACAATGACAATAATATCTTATACTTACATATAAGTCACATGTAAGTTCGCAACATATAGCATGTGTAATTGTGTGGCTCAAATCTTGGAAAGCTTGCTGACATTCGATTAAGCTTAATTTTTCACAATTATGTAGAGCATATTATGAAGTGCATTATTATGGAATCGTTGAGCTGATATGGTGGTAAAGAATGCGGAAACAACGAAAAAAATATTTTAGGTTTATAAATTTTAAGAAGTATTTCAAAATTAACAGCAATAATATTCTCATATATTTTTTTAGGCAAGTATGAGATTTTGGAACACACAGTTTAGCTTTTGATCTGTATATCGCCAAACGATAATATCCAATCTCTACATTTAAATAGAGTTGCCGTAGCCCATGGAACGAGAGAAACCAAGTGAATTCCACCTTCTTTCCTGACTAGATACTGCAGACCTCCACTAAGGCATCTCAAAGCTTTTAAATAAAATCCTGCTTTTTTTTGTAGACCAGTTATCTAATCCTCTCACAGTGGCCGGTAAATGTCGGTGAAACTATGTAGTTGTGACGTAGGTACGCCAATGTCAGCCTCGTGGGCGCCGGGTGTCCGGTCACGGAGCACCCGGCCTATTTGCAGGACAGCGCCTATTATAGATATAAACTTATACATAAATAGATATGAGTGTAAGTTGATTAAAGGTTTCCAATGAAAAGGAATGGGATAAGCTGAAAACATAGGTACTTATATACCAATCTGTTTTTAGCACGAGCAATTAAATCATGTATGGTCGCCCAAATCTTATGTTGAAGGATTTCTAAGTCATATAATCCATAACCTTACTTCCTTACTATTACTTTATTATTACTTTACTTTACTAATATTAAAAAAGCGAAAGTGAGTTTGTTTGTTTATTTGTTTGTTTGTTACGCTTTTACGCCGTAACTACTGAACCGATCATCATGAAATTTCGCATGAAAGTTCTCTGGAGTACGGAGAAGGACATAGGCTACCTATTATTCTGGGAAAAAGTACTATTCCCGAGGGATCGACTTTAACGCGGGCGGAGCCGCGGGCGCAAACTAGTTGTCTATAAAAGCGGTTTCGGAAACAAATTCGTAGCCATTTATCTCAGTAAATAAAACGTAGAGTGGGGCCTTATTAGCCGCAATGTGTCGCTTTTTGTCACGCTGGGCGCCCATTGACGACAGACGACATTCGACTGATGTAATAGGCGCGAAACTGATTGCTCAGTCGGGAGCTCTTCTCCAAATTGTATTTAACTTAAAGAATTATCGACAGGTTAACATTGTATGGTACCTAATTGAGCCATTTTAGAATGGCTCTCAAAATTAAAGCTCAGAAATGGTAGAACTTTAGCGACAAATACGTAAGACGGAAGTATTCAACCAAAAGTCGTACCCTTATGCCAAAAAGAATCCAAATGTGTCAAGACGTACAGTCATCTTGGGAAGCAACCTGATTAATCTGTAAAGTTGTCAGTTTCTTATTGTCAGAATATTAACGGCTAAATCTCGATATTCTTAAGCTTAACGAAATGATTTGGAACTAACATTTGATACGAGCAACACATCCTTATGTACCAATATATGCCGAAAGTACATAAATATATGTATTTAGTAAATCGCAGATTACTAGTTTGTGCCTGCGTTGAGAGGAAGTCGCGGTACTTCACCGGATTAGGGAGTTGCCGAGACTACTTAGTTACTCTCATCGCAGATTGACCCGTTTCGGCTGACCTTCGGCTGGGGATTTACACATTAATCGATATGCTATCCATAGGGCAGTTGTAAATCAATTATAAAGTATCTAATAACAAGATTTTACAAATTATTGCAAGGATAGCAGCGTTGAAGAGTTGTCCGCCTATCTCGTCGACATCATTATATTTAATCCGATTTACAAGTGATATTGCAATGTGTGCTCGATCCTGCAGGCGAGGAGGCGACTAATACTGTTGAAAAGAGTTTCTCTCGGCTTTTCTTTTTGCAATGGTCGGTTTCGAAACGCTGGTAGTCTGTAGCTTTGAACAATAATTAATAATATGGGTATTAACTAAATAAGATCTGTTCAAATATGCTTTGCGTACTCAAACACTATATGGTGGCATTTAAAATTTGAACGACACCTATTTACAGCCACCGAGACAGATGAAACTAAATAATATTGAGATAAACCATAGATATAAAGAACATTACATCTCTGTGAGTTAAACGTAAGTCGTGGATTATACATGTTAGTTTCTCCCGTTTATTTGAAATAAAATCTAAAATACAAATGTTTTCTTATAATGACAAATGTAGGCTTTATCTCTTTCATGCAAACACAATTTATCATACTATCTATTATACTTAAACAGTTACGAAAGCCTATATCTACCAAATGTTTTTGAAACAAGTGTTATTGAAATGACTACGTCTCAACTGGAACAGTCAACAAACAAATATAAAGAAACAGAATAAGTCGTCGCAAAAATCGAAAAGTCATTGTGTAGCCGAGGGGATAAGGAGTTGTTGGCAAACAGCCGGATTCCATTTCCCGCGACACGGACCGCTCGGGGATTCCCAGACGGAATTGATACACGAATTAACGTAAAGAGATACCCATCAATTCGGTAAATATGTAGACTTCAAAAAATGGAGTGTATATCTTATTGAAAAGTTTATTGATTTTTCATGGATTTGATAATGCCAAACGAGAAGAGTTAAAAATGTTAAGAAAAATGTGAATTCCAACGTAGGAATGTAAAAATAAATAAATTTTATGTGAGTTAGCATGCGTTCATAGTATAAGTTTTGTGTAAATAACAGTATTTTTGGTTGAAAAAATAAATAATTCTTCTTTGTTTTTAACCTTTCCCCATTATTATGAGGGGTCGAGACAGCATGTCAGTTTTTTCTCCTATACTGGTCATATTCCATTGATACATTCTTATTTTATTACTTAAGAATATGTTACACTTTTAACTTTGGCATGTCCATTCTTTCGAATGTCTTTGGTGTTCAATCAATCGGATCCGCGCAAAATGATCTCGGTATATATCGGCAATAACGATTACATTAGGAGATGGCAGATTTCGAAAATCACAGAACTTTTTGGACCAAAAGTTGAGTGGGCCGTGTAGTTTCCGGTCTTGAAAAGGACTATCGAGTGTCCCATCGACAAAAGCACTGTTAAGTGCAATAGTGTGCATGTTGAAAAATTACTGTGGACACGTTTTGCCTAGCTCCGTGGCGCAGCGGTCAACACGCCTGCCTGCGACACGGAGTGACCGGGTTCGATCTCCGGCCAGGTCAAGATGGAAAATGATCTTTTTCAGATTGGCCTGGGTCTTGGATGTTTATCTATATATGTATTTGTTATAAAATATAGTATCGTTGAGTTAGTATCCCACAACACAAGTCTTGAACTTACTTTGGGGCTAGCTCAATCTGTGTGATTTGTCCGTATATATATATTTTTTTTATTTTTCATTTCACGAGTTATGATGCTTTTCTTTTTTTGCCATCTTGTTAGAAGGAGACATACTGCATGGTATAGTTTGTTTTTCTTATATTTCAACCTAAAAAAGTCATCATTCTTATATAAACTTAAGAGATAATTGAAAGCTCTTCTAGGTGAATTTTCCTCGTTTTATATGAAGAAGTATTGAACCATAATGTGAAGACAGAAGTCTTCTGCGAGCTTTTTCACATCATGGTTCAATACGGCTTTTAATATGCTTCTATTATCTTATATATCTACCTAGGCCAACAATATTTACTACACGCCTAGCGCTAACTCCGCGTAAACTAACCATAATCGCGGCGTGTACTTACAAACTTTGTCGATAACTCGATTGATTCTCTCTAAGAACTAGTTAAACGGTACGGAGTGTGGTCGCTTTGACGATTTGTCTCGTTAGAGCCGAGAGCGTCTCCTTGTCACCAATGTTAGGAGGGGGCTTTACCTAGCAAGCAAGCATTTGTAAACTATTCTCTGAATGGCGATCATTCTATTATATCGCATGGGAGCGTCAATGGCAGGACAAATATGCGAGCCCGAGGCGAGTAACTATCAGATCAGTTCGTTGCCGTCGTAGTATAATATTGAACTCTGATTTGTAGATTTGAATACAGGAATATAGAGTAAGTAAAAATACAATTAAACTTCTACTGGCAGCGCACCACTCTAGCCCTCTATTATTACTATATATCCATGTTGTAGTGACAGGCAGTCAGGTTTAGTGTTTATGTTATTATAACTAGGGGAATGTGGTTTTCATGATGTGTGAATACAGGAATTTGCCTAGGAGAACTTTCGAGCCATTAATGCGCTGATTTTGCTTTTTAATTTGTAATTTTACCTAACACGAGTGTGAATCTGATAAACAACCTATTTGTCGATTTCTGTGGTCGTAAATATCGGGCCTTATTTATATGTCTGGGGCGAGGGCCTGACACTTACGTGGCAGAGATATGTCCCAAAGAGGCCGGCGCGGTAATACCGCTATCTGTTTGTTGGAAAAAATGTATATTGAATGGAAGGAATAAGTGGCGTGTAGGTATTATGTCAACATGTTTTATAGACAGTGAATAGTGATTTCGTTTCCGTACACCAGATGGTAAACAATATAAAAGAAGTATTATCTTATCTCTATGGTAGAGATACAAATAAATTTCTCCTGGCAGCAAACTCTTCTAGCATTCTAATATACAAACATTTTGTAGTGACAGTAATAGTTTTGTAGCTATTTTAGAGGCAGTGGATAGTAGCAAATACAAGGAATCAGGCGAAGCGGCTAGCAGACCATCGCTTTTTTGATTCTGCCCTCTACCTTCACGTTCACCGACATGCTAAACGTGGCCTTTAGGTAGGGTCTGTTTGTTCTGTATAGGAATAAAAAATAATCTACTTGATTTATCATCGAGGTGGTAATTATGTGAACAATGAATGACGAATGAATACTTAATATTTTGTGAAAGGATGGATGAATCCGTAGTCCTAAGTTAAGTTGTGCAGTGCTTTGGTATTACTGTAATGCTGTGCAATCTCTTTTTATTAATAAATAAATAAAATGAAGTTACAGTGACGTGGCTGTAAAGAGACAGCGCCTGTCTCCAGGAAAACCCGCTGTATGTCACCGGCTGATAATATGATGCGAGATCCGGAGCGAGGCCTGCCCTGGATAACAAGTACCTATATACTATTTGTAGATTTTGTTACTGCATTTACAAAAAAGCCAATTTAGATAGTATTTATTCCACCTCGCGAATAGTAGGCAGATAAAGCCTGTAAACTCATGGTAGTTATTTTTGTCTTTTATACTGCTTATAAACTACTTTGATAGAGACCATTTATGAATATATATAATTCTTGAAATACAGAATTGGGCCACTATTTTTGATCGCGTGACTAACTAAACAAGGGATTTACGCGACCGTTTCTAAAACAACCAATTTTCGGATCAGTAGTTCACGATTGGTTGCAACGAACAGTTTAGAATTCCCGTTTCAGTCGAATTTCAAGAGTTTAGAGTAAGTCACTGCCTGTCATTTGAAGGTCATTTGTCACAATTTAACGCTTATTTGATATTCATTAATAACTATAGAAACGATTTATATATTTTCTGAGTGAAACGAGGAGGAACAAAAATATTTTTAGCTGTGGTGG
This sequence comes from Elegia similella, assembly GCA_947532085.1. Taxonomy (NCBI): domain Eukaryota; kingdom Metazoa; phylum Arthropoda; class Insecta; order Lepidoptera; family Pyralidae; genus Elegia; species Elegia similella. The sequence continues at coordinate 23,025,874 of OX383944.1, read as the reverse complement.
TTTGGTTGCACTACTCAAGCGACGGTTTCGAAAATACGGCATTTGTGACTTGGAACACGAGTGTGACTAAGAGAGCTTTTATGAAACGTTTTTGTGCTTATTTTGCCATTTTAATAAAAAACCCGAAATCGTTTTCCTCTTAGACTCTAAATCAAACTTGACACATATCCTTCTTAACTAAAGTTGAACAGAAGTTAGTGACGCGGTGAGTAGTTATCGTGGAGGTCGCTTAGTGCTAACTTCGCCGCACACAGACTGTATCGGCGTCACACTGCATTGTGCAAGTTTGCAGGATATGTATTACAGCCTTTTGTTTACTGGGATACGAGAACTTTCACTGGCCTTTAAAAGATAGGTTAAAAAATAAAAAGATTGTCTGTGAAGTCGGTTTACGGACAATAATTTTACGTGATTATGTTATCACTTCGCCGACATTCAAGATGCAGTACTCCTATTGAATAAAGAAATCGTATTTCTAATGGTGCAAAAAATCTGATCTTTATATCATCATCAGTATTTACGGTCAGTTTATGGTATATGTATACAAGCATACATAACACATAAGTCTCTAGCCTGGATGTATGTGTCATATAACCGACTTTACCCCTAAAGTCAAAGATTCAAGTCCTGTTCTTGTAGGTTTTTTCACCGCATCTGATTTCGTCAATAATATTATAATAATTATATGTTTGCCTAAATAATTCTAGCCGTGTGGTATCCGGCAGAGTAGAATAGGACCACTCCAAGTCTTCCCGTGGATGTCGTAGATGGCGACTTAGGAAATACAAGCTAAACAAAGCTTATAAACATCTGTGAGACCTCTCCAACCCGTCTGGCAAACGTGGAGAGTGTAGGCCAAGTCCTCTGGCTGCTCTGGTCAAGTATGGCCTTAGTAGAATAGAGAGGGTCGTGCTCCTGTAGTGGAGACTAAAAAGGACCTGATGATGATAATAAATAAATATAAATATATACGGACGAATCACACAGATTGAACTAGCCCCAAAGTAAGTTCGAGACTTGTGTTATGGGATACTAACTCAACGATACTATATTTTATAACAAATACATATATAGATACACATCCAAGACCCAGACCAATCTGAAAAAGATCATTTTCCATCTTGACCTGGCCGGGGATCGAACCCGGTCACTCCGTGTCGCAGGCTGGCGTGGTGACCGCTGCGCCACGGAGCTAGTCAAATATTGATGATTATAATAATTGTACATACATACATACATATTATCACGCCTCTTTCCCATGGGGGTAGGCAGATACTATAGGTCTCCACTTGCAATAATTGTACATGTTTTTTAATATACTGATAATTTGATATTGTAATATGATTTGAGTGGGAAAAATTAATAAGAATACTAAGTCATAGGGGAGTAGGTACCTAGCATGTATATAAATAAATATGTATGTAGAAAATCGTATACTAGGTGCATACCTCTGCATAAGTCGAGTGGTGTATTGACTCGTGAAACAAACTCGGTGCTCCGCAAACAGATCAGAGGCAGGCTGCACCCCGCAGTCATTGTGCAAGTTCGCGACTCGCAGATCTGGGATGCACACGTATTTCAACCCGCCCTTTTGTTCTCTATGCAAATTAAATTACAATGAACTAGACACAGCGCTCTAAACTCATTCCGTGTTATTATAAAACGAGGATTAACTTTAGTACCCGGTTTAAACCATTATCCAACCAAAATAAGTCGGCATTTATCACTTTGACGTTTAGTCAACTGTCATTGTCAATTTGTTTTGGACGGATAATGGTTTAAACCAGGAACTAAAGTTAGACCGCGTTTTATAATAAGACTGATTGAGTTTGCGAGGCTGGAGGGCTTGCTTTGGAAGATTACCTCTTGTAACACTGATCTACTATGGAAGGTTCTTAACGTACTATTAAATTTAAGTTTGTGTTGTAGTACCTCGAAAAATTTATGAAGTTGTGGTACGTGCATCAAGTTAATTTATAAAACTCAGCAGGCTAACTAGCGATGAGTGCCATTGCTTCAGATAGTTGTAGTATACAACAATACATAAAAATATTCTTTATTTTACATAAACGTAATAAATACAAAAATAGAAAAAAGAGACATTTTAAAACAAATAATGAATCAAAGGCGGACTTATTGCAATGAAATTTCCTCCAGCCCAACTTTGTTTGGGTAAAAGGACTACATACATATTATCACGTTTTTATCCTTCACGGGATAGACAGAGCCTCACGCCATAAGACCCACAGGTCACGTTCTGCATGTTAGAAGGCGTGTAAGCGGAAAATGGATTCAATATTGTGATGGGTTCCTAGCCGCATCGCCCATTGACATGATTTCTTATATTTTTAATTTTTCACCCTGTGCCCGTCGTTTTTATTTTCTCACTATCTTTAGCAAATACACAGTGCATTTAACATAGCAATGCATTTGGTAAATATTGGGTGTCAGCAATACTGTTGTCTCGTGGCAGTATTGTTTGTTTATAAAGCATTACTCCAAGCAAACCAAGAGTCGCCGGTGCTAACGACCGCGGACCGGACCCTTCGTATTTGCGGTCGCTCAGACAAGCGGCGGGAACAAGATGGATGGCGATCTCCGCCTGCTTCATAACTTATTCGTAACAGAAACCTATTTATCTTAATCCACTTTTCACGTTTGAACCAAGTACCTGCATAAGGAAAAAATGCGATCATTATGTAAGAAAATGTTCATAGGGCGTAGGTACAACCTCGTAAATACTAGAGGTACCTGATGGATCTGAAGTTGAGAGTTTAGAGTTAGAGATATTACTCAATTGCGACTTAAGATATTTCAAACATCATTTAGAGAAGTGGTCGGTTCTGAAACGCTAGTAGACTGTTTTTTTTATTTATTTTTATTTTATTTTATTTTATTGGGAAGACCAACAACTATTCTAATTTACATAGGAAACTACATATAAACAGAAAGTCTATTACAGGTCCTCACTGATAGAAAACATTGTATATAAAAACGAGATTATGATCTCTAATCAATCTGCTCACGAGAAGCTAAAACTTACACTTTAAAACATCCACACATTCAGTCCTTAATTGATGTTATACATAGAATAAATTGTGGGATTACTTGTAAGTAAAAAGCATAGTTCTATTGTAATAATTAACATACAACCTAGAAATAAAGAAGAAAAACTAAATACTAACAGCAGCATCGAAATTTATTTCTCTAGTTTAGAAATAAAAAGCTTATACATATTAAGTAGGTAATGTAAGTACCCAAATTACCAACATTGATCATCGTCAACTACATCGCTTGGGAAAAAGAAATTAGTAAGAAGGCGTCTCAGTCTAGGTATACTGGTACAAAATATGTCAATGGGTCATAAACAAATGACGAGTTTTGAATCAAAAAAATAAAAATACTCATGGATTTTGCTCAAAATCAACATTTATTCTTATTATTAGATTAGGAACTTTGTAGTCTTACAATAAGAGATCATAATCAAAAACTTTTAATTTTAGAACACTTTTAAGTTTTTTTGTGTCTACGGAAAAGTTGCAATAGTCCACAGAAAAGGTAGAAATTCTAATTTCAACTAATCGTGTACGTTTTTAATAATCATTGAATTAAACATAAACTTGTTTAGCAGTGCTTCTAACTAGTCATCAAAACAAAAAATACAAATTGCAAAATATAATGACTCAAAAAAATTATCAAAATTTGTCCACGGAATGGTTTCTCTATAAGTTTCCCTATTGTGGACATTTTTGATATAAAAAAATATGAGAGAAAAATTACACAAATTTTTTTACTAAAACTAAAATATCGACTCGTCACTATCAGTTTCGGGTATTATAAACCTTCGTTTAGTTGGCGCCTTTGATTGAGGACTAAATATAAAATCAGAATCATCTGAATCATCTTTAGAGTTCAACCTCTTCGTTGGTCTAGATGGCATGCCTGAGAAAAACAAATTTTCTGGTGTAGCATGCAGACTTGCTATTGGGCTAGATGAATTTGAACGCGTAGAAGCTTCAGGTGTGGGCACATTATTATTCAGAAACATATTATCCTCTCGACTTGATACAGATGAAGTAGGCGTGTTTGGTCTAGATACCTTGTACTGTAGCTTTATTTGGCCAATCTCAAAATGGTCGCATATTTTATCTGCTGGGCATTCCAAGCAACTCAGTCTCCTCGCATGTAATAAATTTGGCTCTTTTTCATCCCAAGTAAGTTGGTGTAAATTAAATGTACCTTTAAAAGGTTTTGTCAAACTTTTGTTCAATGTATTTTGTATTTTAGAAACTTCCGAGTCATCAATCCCATAAACTTCTATTCCTCTACAATTATCTTTTAAGCACCCCATTAAATCTTCATAGCTTGAAATATCTTTGCCCATTCCCACAGAATTATCACACAATCTTTTGATGCAACCCCCAACCCCATCCGGGGCGCCTTTCCCGTGACCTTTTTCGCTATAATGCCAAATTACTTTCTCCACACCTAATTCCTTTCCTATGTAACTTGAAATTAAGTGAAACATTGATTTGTTTCTATACTGAGTGGATGGACCGTCGCTGAGGATATGTAATTCTGCAATGTCTGGTGTTATTTCCTTTATTCTTTTGAACACAGGGTTAAGGTGAGTACAAATTAATACCGGGTCATGTCTCAAGTTCTCTGAGACTGTGCAAATTGATGTGGTTTTAATATAATTATCCGGAGGGTTGCTTTCAGTACTATAGTAAACGCATGTATGTAATGACAACTGACTCTTTGACCCACCAAAATGAGCAGACTGAATTTCAGCACTGTACTTGCAGTTATAATTTTCTGAGAAATCAATATGTAAAAGACCCTGGAAAATACTTAAATTTTCCTTAACGGACTGAATAGCTCTTATTTGGTGAATAAAATTTCCTACATGTCTCATGTATACTGGCATGTTTGTGTGTAATAATTGTACCATTAATTTATTAGTCGTCTTAACAGTTTCTTTAATCGTTTTCTTGCATATTTTTTCTTTTCCTTTTATAACAGTGTTCACATTTTTTGTAACCCATCTTTCGTACGTAATAATATCGGTATCATTGTAGTTGTTAAAATCAATTTGTTTATTTTTACAATCTGTGCAATTTCTTTCCAGACACTGTAAATTAAAAGAACCCGGGCAACAAAGCGTTTTTGCTACATTAGAAGCAGATCCATGGCATATTATTTTTGCCTTTTGAAGTGCTCGTACAATAAGATCACTGTTTTCGTGTGTCATACAAAGACACGTATTTCGCGAAGAAGCCTTTGGGAAAAGCACCCAAAAAGGTCGATATCTTCTAAAAGTCTGGTAGGAAATTGTCATCCCAGTCTTCTTAACAAAGCTTTTATGGAGGTTCAGAAGAGTATCGTTTAATAGACGTATCTGTTTTTTGCTCTTTTTTCTTGTTATAGTTTCGTTCTTTCCTGACGTCAGTCTACTATTTTCGTCTTCAGTTAAAAAATCATGAACTGATTTACAGACATCATCATTTTTAATCCCTTTCTTCTTTGATTTAGCTTTATTCAGGACTTCTTTGTTTTCTTTTTGTTTAAATCTTCTTACACGCATTTTATATTTATTTAACTCACGTCTCATGTCATTAATTTTCTTCTTTAAAGTCTCATTTTCTTCTTTCATTCTTCTTCTATTACGTGCAGAGATTATTTTGCCAACACTAACACGTGATCGCGAAGAAGCAGTACTGGTTGAAGGAGTATTATCTTCGAGATTAACGACGTCCTTTTTCTTCAACTTTAATAGTTCCCGCCTCTTCTTTGACTTTTCACACCACATTTTTCTTATTTGACGTTGTTCCCTCGGAGTGTAATCATTAATATTTTTTATTTCTCCTCTTTCTTTCTTCTTATGATATCTTTCTCTGTCTTTTGTCTTTACTTCTTCTATAGCACTTTCAGTCATTTTTGAACGAGCTCTTCGCATGCTCAACTTTTTTTGTTCACGGCGTCTTTTCTTTTTTTCTTCTTCAGTAAGTTGAGATACTGACCTACTTGCTCTGGGCATTTTACCTGTGTACAAAAGTATACATGTGTATAGTATACGCCATGCATTATGAGCAATTTAAATAATTAACTTTTACCATGCTTTTACCCTTATTCCTCCCACATTAATGCAAGTGCAACTGTGGCTAAAAGCTAGAGGTTTAGCTAATGTTATAAATGAGAAAGTGAGTTTGTTGTGAGTTAGTTTTATTTACAGTATTGATTATTGCGAAATTTGGCATAAACGTTTTCTGGGATACGAAAAGGAACTGGAAAAAACCAGTTGAAGTACTTTTCTTGGTGAATCGAGGTCAAAGTGAGCGTGGATGCGGGCGAATGCTAATATATAGCAAGCAAAAAATCAACAAACATCAATATGTCTAACTATACATTTTAATTAAATCTTATTCAAAACTCCACGGAAAAGACGATGTCCACAGAAGTGAACACATGGTCACTTCCGTGGTCATCATCTTTTCCGTGGACATAGTGTCCACGGTAAAGTTGTCCACGGATTGGTCGACGATTAAGATAGTAGACGATTGAACACTTAGTTTTGAGGTTATGAAAACGCCGGCTACATTTTTGTCAAGAGCTCTGACATGCACATTACGGTGACGGCTAGTAAAAATTTTAGGTATTTACTTACCAGAAAAAAGTATGTAACAGAAAAGTCGCTGTGATCTTGAACACTGGCTGATATTAACTTTATATTTCAAAAAATAAACAAAAACATTCGGAGCAACCACAAAGCACTGGCCTCAAATGACAGAGACAATGACAGCTAAATAATGTTGCCATCGTTTATAAATTAAATTGCATTAGTAACTTTTTATTTACAAAAATTTGGAAACTTTTGTAAGTCCACGGAAGAAGAGGCGTCAATCAATTACGCTAAGTTTAAGTATGATAATATTTTTTATAAAGCTGCGTATTTACTGAAATTGGTAAAAAACGTAGTTTATGTATACTACTTATTAAATAGATAAGGAAATAAAATCTTATGAAAGCATCAGTAATTTTTATTTTAACTTAAACATTTGAGCACGAAAGTTACACAGTCCACGGAAGGGTACATTTCGGTAATTTTTTTTTATTTTTTTTTTAAATTTAAATATTTTCTCTTAAAATTATAATATAAATAGATAAATCAATCCAAAACAAATACTTAAAAAAAACATTTTCATAAATAAAACTTAATTTAATTGGAATTTTTGATTGACACAAATTTATAATGCGTTTTGTTTATGACCCCAATATCAACCTCAGACGAAACCTGGTTGTAGCTATTGCCTGTCCTCCAAAGAAATGAATTTTGTTTGTAGTAGGAGTTAACTGAAGGGGTAAAAAACAGAGAGTTATTTCGCAATATTCTATACGGAGCTAAGAAACCTATCTTAGCAAGCAAGTCCGGGCAATCCACTACATTATTGACAATTTTTGCAAATAAAACCAAGTCGGCTACATTTCTACTCATAACTAGTGGTACGAGGTGTTGATTCGCGCACATATTATAATATGAGTCTGAACGATAGTTAATATGCAGTCGATAATATAAATACCGGATGAACTTTTTTTGAATTGCCTCGATTCTTGATATGTATGTATCATACCTGGGATTCCAGACCTGACAAGCGTACTCCAAATGACTCCTTACATAAGTACAGTATAAGATTTTTAAAGTTTTAGCTTGATTAAAATTTTTTGAATTACGCATCAAAAAGCCTAAGGATTTGGAAGCTTTTTTTACTATGTTATCGATATGAATATCAAAAATTAACTTAGAGTCATGGAATACACCCAGATCCAGAATACCAGATTGTCTGTTTAGTTCAGTTCCTTTAAGATAATATTTAGCGACAATTGGTTTGGTCTTACGAGTAAATGTAACGACTGCACACTTATCCGGATTTAAATCTAATCGATTGCGAGTACAATAGTCAGCAAGTCTATCTAAATCTTGTTGTAAAAGCTCTACGTCGGCATTAGATGATATGGAGCTGAATATTTTCATATCATCTGCATAACATAGAAGTCTAGATGATTTAAAACAACTGCCTATATCATTGACAAATACTGTAAAAAGTAATGGCCCTAGCAACGATCCCTGGGGAACGCCACTAGGAACCGGTACCCAACTAGAAATATAGTTACTGACCACCACAGCTTGTGTTCTATTCTCAAGATATGACGCGAACCATCTCAGAAGATCACCTCGTATACCCATACTGCATAATCGATTGACCAGAAGATTATGATTGATCCTATCGAAAGCCTTGCTATAGTCAGTGTAGACTACGTCTACCTGTAAGCCCTTATCCATTGAATCAGTAATAAAGGTGTTAAGAAGGATTAAGTTTGATGTAGTAGATCGTCCCTTAAGGAATCCGTGCTGTTCATTACTGATTGATTGTTTAAGCGCAGGCAATACACGATTATAAGTCAATCGTTCTAACAATTTAACAACTATGCAGAGCTTCGAAATCGGCCTGAAATTATCAACTTCTGTTCTGGTGCCCTTTTTCGGAATTGGGGTGATAAAAGCTGACTTCCAAATAGCAGGCACACAATGCTCCTTAAATGATTTATTGAAAAGCAAGGAGATAGGTTTGGCAATGGCTTTGGCACAGCCCAAAATATAGCGTGCAGGTAAGTTGTCTGGCCCAGCCGACTTAGAAACATCCAGTTGAAGAATTAAATCATACACCTCGGACTCATTAGTTACAATTGAGTGAATATCAGTTGAGGCATCATACAGAGGAGAGTTATTAAGACATTGTAAGTCAATTGGATTCGATCCAGAAAAGCTAGATTTAAAATATTGGGAAAATAATTCACAGATTCCTGCTCCCGTATCAGCTTCAACATTATCATACCTCATACAACTGGGCACTGAGTAAGACTTTTTTAACATAAATATTACTGTATGAAATCTTTAAAATGCGACTTGACGTGAAAAGGTGCCTGCAATGGCACTGAACTGCCTGCAATGGTACTAAAACGTTGTGATTTGATTTGAACGTTAACTTCCTAATATTTTACTATACTTATATACTAAGTGTATATAATTGTTGACGTCAATTATTTACTTACAAATTACAACTTAGTCTAGTGCCGCTTGCAAAGCGGAGTACAGAAGAAGCGGCTACAAACTGCACAGCGTTTGAAACGTCAATAAAGATAATCTTTACAGGCTTATTTTGCTCCAATAGGTAGAATATCTAGATGAATAAAATATTTGACTGATTAAAGAGAAGAAGTAAAGTTTAATTAAGAGTTTTTTTTTAAGAGACTTTAAGTTTGATTAAGAGAAAAAGTAAGTTAAAGGAAGGGGAGGCCTTTGCCCAGCAATGGAACACAATATCAGGCCAATAAAAAAAAGTTTGATCATCTAAATGACAGATTTATAATTAATTTTTTTTTTTTTCCGCTAGAATATAATGTTGACATATTTTCGAAGCAAAAAAGAATTATCATGTCTAGGTTATTAATTTTATGAAGCAGAATATTACGCAACCTAACCTCACTTTAGCCCATGGTCGTAATGTAAAGACTCAGTGCTACAAAGAGGTCCATTACCGTCCTTACAAAAAATGCTTCAAGTGCCTGATACCTATCGAAGTGCCTACCAGAATAGATTTATCAAAGCACAAACACTTGACTATTTCATTCAATATACCCCGTTCGCGATGAAAGAGCAACTGAAACGCGGATTTCATAAAGTTCGCCATACAATGCGCGCTCAGTATGTTCCGCAACGCACGACCATTGTTAAAAGCTCAATAAAGAGCCCATGGGCACATTGCGTCGTAGAATTGTACATGACAGCCAGTCGCGGAAATTGCAGATATAGATGCACAGGAAACCTTTGGACGTGAGCGTGACAAGAAATCGCGGTTCAGTGGGATGTGTGGATTTTTGAAGATGTGTCTTTGTTCGTTTACTTTAAAATATTTATATCCACGGTATATCTTGTTCTATAAATTTTTTTAAGAAGTTTGTATATGTTGTTCAATTCTATTGCAATATGTTGAATTTAGGATCGTTTAAATTTAAAATTCTCTAAGATTTGTTGTTCCAGATTTTAATACAATGCCCACTCAATAAAGTCCATATCGTACGGCCATTGTCAGACTGTCAATGAACGACAAGCAGCGAAAAGCTTCAGCTCACTTATGGCGAGTGCTTGACAATCGGAGTACATTAGAAGAATTACGGTCTACTTGGCACAGTGATTAAAACGCTACTTTGCTAACTCTGAGGCCTTGGGTTCTATTCCCAGCGTGGGCACATACTTTCACTTTAATTTCATATCGGTATTAATTTTGTAGTTTTGGAGTTACCTTAGGAGTACGTAGCGTCAGGCAGGTGACCGGCTACAAAATATTTGCGGAGTATATACAGCTTAAATAGTATAAAATAGAGGCACTTTGAGTTTTCTATTGTTGTGCGGCCCGATCGGACCGCTTGGTGGTCGAGAGGTCAATATTGAACCTGGTCAACCTGGTCAAAACATTTTACGAGAATCAGTTGAGAAATATGACCGATGAGGAGAAGCTGGACAATAAGACAGATATAATACGAAATAATTTCTGACCAAAGACTGAAGCGAGGACGCTTCGCTCGACGCTTTGAATAAAACCGGGAACCAGTTTGAATGAGGAGGGAACTCGACCAATGTATACCTCCATGTCGCAGTGTGTTGGCGGCGTGTCTGCGGAAATTGCAAAGCATCGAGAGGCATTGATACGCGGGAAACGTTGGCGCGGTAACGATTGCCGATCCTCAACCTTTTCATATCAGTCCAACATTACCATAAAATATTGTATGGAAATATTTTCTTTTTGTTTCTTTCGGATTTACTTTTGATAGATATTTTGCTTCAGATGATGTATTGCCGTTGCCGCTAAAACAGCAAAAAACTATAAACAAAATACTTACTAATATTATAAATGCGAAAGTGAGTTTGTTTGTTTGTTTGTTTGTTTATTTGTTTGTTTGTTACGCTATCACGCCGTAACTACTGAACCGATCATCATGAAATTTTGCATACATGTTCTCTGGAGTACGGAGAAGGACATAGGCTACCTTTTATCCCGGGAAAAAGTACTAATCCTGAGGTATCGACATTGTCGCGGGCGGAGCCGCGGGCGAAAGCTAGTAAAATATATTTTTAAGTGGGACTCTCACACAAAAAACGTTTTTTTATTGCCGTTTAAATATTGCATGGAACCCTTCGTGTGGAATTACGACAGGCATTTGGCCAGTTTTCTATTTATTTATAAAACGTTATTTTAAACAAGGCTGCTGCATATTTTCACTGATTTGTCAAACAAAAGGATTTATATAGAACTCAAGTAAAGCATTTTGGGCTGTAAGTACCTTATATACTGAAACACAAAAATTACATTATTGTCTATTGTTGTTTTATCATTTATTTATTACTTATTAAAAGTCTATTTTTGAAACACAGCGAAGAAGAAGCATCTGACATATTCTACACCGTCTTTTCCCCCAGGGCTAACTGAAAACACATTGTTTTTCGGTCGCTATTCCTAGACGCCACGCAATTAAATGAGATTAAAAGCCTGCCGCGTGTCGTCCGTCGCGTGTCACACGCTGCGCCGCGTCACCCGCGTGACGGGACAATTTGTCGCGCGTCGTCGCTATGCCGCTTTTCTCAACGCAATCTTGGCTGCCATCTACAGCAATTTACTGGCTTATCTACAGAGCATGTTCCGATAGAGATGTTGCTTTATTCATTTATTCATTTATTCATAAAAACACACACAGATTTACAGACATAAATCCAAAACATCTGCATGGTAGATAGTCATGTTAGTAATCAGATGCAATAATCACTTAAGAGGTAGGGTTAGTATCACAAAGAGAATCATAAAATAATACAAATACATATTCAAACATTACAATTATCAATACATATATATATATATATATATATATATATATATATATATATATATAGAAGGTCAAAAATTATATAATAAAATTGATTGAATTTAAGTAAGTCAGCAAATTATTAAAAAATACATTAAAAGAGTCATTAAAAATGTCAGTTTCATTCTGTTTAACGAGCATGTCCCCGAGCAACTGTAGGGCTCGCCAAGTTGGAGCATTTCTGGCATAGTCGGCCCGAACAACCGGAGGAGTGAATAATCGCGGACGACGTCGGGGCGCTACCTCAGCACCTCCCCCTCGATTCCACCGCATAGGGACGCGCAACTCTACTTGTTCCAGCGCAGCTTTGTTGTTCACTTTGTTATTTAGTAACAAGTAATAGTGAACTAGAACCAGCATTTTCCTACGGAATATGAGTGTATTTAGACCTACCATGCCCACAACGAACATAGATGGATACAGGTATGGATAATATCCGTAGTTCCTTTTGTATAACCATCTTGCAAATTTACGCTGGATCTTTTCTATCAAGAGAGCATAAGTACTTTCATATGGATCCCAAATTATAGCACCGTATTCCAATTTGCTTCTAACGTAAGCATTGTACAGCGTTATAGCAACCTTATTGTCCTCAAAATCAGATGCCATTCTTAAGATAAAACCTAATGCTCGGGAAGCTTCCTTACATATACTTATGATGTGATCATGAAAATTTAGTTCACTGTTGATTATAACTCCCAAGTCGTGAATCTCAGAGACCCGCTCTATAGCCGTGCCATTAAGATAGTAGGTAGCACGTACAGGTGAGGCAGACCGACTGAAAGTTATAGATTTACATTTTCCTACGTTGAAATAAAGGTTGTTGGTCCGACTCCACGCTGCTATTGCATCAATATCTTTTTGCAGTCTTACAGTGTCAGCGACACAACTCACTCCAAGAAATAATTTCAGATCATCAGCGAACATAAGACACTTAGCTGATTTAACCGTCGTAGGAAGATCATTGATCAGTATAAGGAACAACGTGGGTCCTAACGTGCTTCCCTGACTTACACCAGACCTTGTGTAATAGCTCATTGATACATATTTCCCAAGTTTTACTCGTTGCGAACGGTTAGAAAGATAGCTGGCGCAAAATTTCAGGAGTCCAGGGTTGAATCCAATGGTAGAGCACTTATACAAGAGTACATCGTTATCAACCAAGTCAAATGCCTTTTGGTAATCAAAATATGTAGCATCTACTTGTCTGCCTTTTCCCATTTCTGAACTTATATAATCTACGAGATTCGTAAGATTGGTACTTGTACATCGGCCTCCACGAAACCCATGCTGCGACTCATCTAACCAGATGTCAATCTGACGACGTAAGTGAGCGTCAATTATTCTTTCAAATATTTTGTCGAATACCGACATAACCGCAATAGGCCGGAAGTTAGTGACCTCATTAGCAGCACCAGCTTTATGTACCGGGGTAACGTTGCTTATTTTCCAGATGCTCGGAAAGGTGGACGTATTCAGCGAAAGATTATAAATATACAAAAGCGGAGCCTTTAGTACCTCAAGGCAATCTTTAACAATATAAGGAGGAATATTATCAGGACCAGGAGATGAATGTGGTTTTAATCTTTTTACAGCCTGAACTAGATCTTTATAATCCACTCCAGTGACGCCCACATTATGAGAGCTGATAGAGCCAGAAGTATTCCGCTCAGCCTCATCCGCATCGAGCCTGGGAACTTCAGAACGATACACAGAACTGAAATACTCGGCAAATCCATCAGCAGCTGTCTGTCCAGTCAAAACACGTCCCTTGTAGGTGTAATTCATGCAACTTTGTCGGTTTTTCCTTTTGTTTTTGATATACAGCCAAAACTTTGATGGATTATCAATTAATGCTGCCTGGGTGGTATTCATATGATTTTTATGAGCTTCTTTAATAAGCTGTTTCACTCGACTTCTATAAAATTTAAACATTTCTCTTTTAAATTCGCTTCCATCAACTTTGTATTGTTTTAAGTAGTTATATTTGATTTTAATATTTCTAATAATTTCTGATGTATACCAAGTTGGGTATTCGTATCGTTTTACGCCATGAGATGTGTTTTTTAAAGGTACATATGATTCGAAACACTTATTTATTTTGCCATAAAACAAATCCACTGCTAAGTCAACTTCGGAGATATTCAGGATATCTGTCCAGTCCAACTCCGATAAGGCAGAGTATAAACCATGGAAGTCAGCTTTGAAAAAGTTCCACTGTGGTTCGGAATTCGGCAGCGAGTCAGATGGAGGTTCATAGACTTTTTCATTCACGCAACGTAATTTGACCTTAATTTCTAACGGTGGATGGAGCACGTCCATCGGCACCAGATGGTCGTAAGCACTAGTAACCTTAACATGTTCGGGATCATGCTCGCTCAACACTAAGTCCAACATAATGCCAAATTCGTTATAAATTACATTATGCTGATTTAAATTACAGAACTCTTTAAAAATTAGAAATTGATTTTTTACACGTACCGTGCAAGAATTTAGATTAAAGTCTCCCAAAATCAGTACATCACAATTGGCATACATGCAAACTATATTTTCTAGGCAACTCAGTACATTCAAATACCTTTCTTCAGAATAATTAGGAGGGAGATACACAACACAACAGATAAATTTTAGAGATTTGTAAGTAACAGATACTACCAACAATTCTTTGTCATCAGATAGGCCATCAATGTTTACTATCGTTTGCAAATTAAAACAATCTCGCGCAGCCAATAAAACTCCGCCCCACCCTGCTTCTCCACTACAACGGTCTTTGCGTACAACAGCAAACCCCGGTGGAAATAACTCAGCATTAAATACAGAAGTCATAAGAAAAGTTTCCGTTAATACAATAAATTCACAATCACACAAATACATGTTATTATGAAAAGTCGATGTCTTAGATCTCAGACCTCGGACATTCTGGTAATAAATTTTAATACATTTATTTCTGATTTTCCTTCCTGCCACGAAAGGGCTGTCTCCAGGGTTTAATACAGATGTCCCTAGGCCAATTTTCCGCAAGCATAATTTTATCGGCCGCCCTTGCCGGCACACACAGTTTAAATGAAGCATAGTTGCCTCTAGCTTTAAGAGCTTCCACAGAGCAGTCGTCACTCTCACTAATAGAAATTAAATGGGCACGAACCTGCGCCTCAGTAGTTCCCGGTTTGACGTAGTAAAGGTGAAGATAACTACGTCTCTCAGCTGCCTGCAAAGTCATCTTACCAGGAGGCGCCGAACCACGCAGCACATTTTGCTTAGACGACATGTTACGCTTACGCTTTACGTCTGTCCAGTCTTCATCACATGCTCTGACAATTGAGCCACTCATATGCACTGAGCCTTCTTGGGTGGCAGAGATAGGTGCAACGGTAGAGGCATCTAAATGGACAGAGTCGCTGAGTATGGTGGGTACACTTGTCATGATGGTGTCATTTGCTTTAGTTATCGGTGAGGTGAAAGTAGGTAAATTATGAGAACAAAGAGACGATTCATCAGTTGTTACTCTATTGGAATCCTTTCTGTTGATTTTTGTATCATTGTTGATTTTGATTTTCTTAGTGCGATGTTTGTTTTCAGCATCAGTAACGTTAGAAGAGCTGCAGAACGTGATATCCGGAGTCATTTCTGATGACCGCAAATCCTGCAGTTCACTCGTAGTTTGCTGAATCAAGCCAATAGAGGCATTTTCCTTATATTTGATGTTGTCTCTGCAAACTTTATCCTCTAATGCCCTATACAATTTATCCTCAAAAGCACTCACTTGATTTGAAACTTCTTTAGAAATGCTATGGGTGATATTATTTAAGGCCAATTGCAGTTCTTCACGTATGACATCGCGTATGCCGCTAAGGCTTGGGCAACAGCATTTAGGGAGGTTTCGCTGGCTACGCCGCAAAGTTACATTAACTATTTCACATACAGGTGATTCGGTGACGTTTCGGCCTGTAGTAATTACTACACTTGGTGTTAAGCGCACTGGTGTTGAAGAATTGTCCTTCTTTGGAATTTTACTTTGGCAGATAACACATAACCATAAATTCTTTGCCTCAGTTGGTAGCGCAATATATGCCTCTTCTGTTAACCCAGCACATATCAGATCATAGTCGTTGCTACAAACGGAGCATCTGATGAAAGCATCATTTGCTTCAATTTTTTGTTTACAGCCAGCACAGTTATTTAGTGCCATGATAACTAAGAAAAAAAAAATTATGGCCAACAATTAATGACCAAAACAGAAAGAAAAAGGAGATTGCGAAAATAAAATCGCGAATAAAAAATTAAAATTGATAAAAAATAATAGTGCCGAAGTGCTGATTCGAACTCGGGTATCTCTTGACGCAAGCCGACCTGTGATACCTCTGGACCAGCGCCGCTTTGTAAGCAGTGCGAAAATTAGTAGGCACTTCCTTGCTCTTGTAGTTTGTTCGGATGTCGATGACTAATAAAGCGGTTACGGTCAAAACAAATGAGTCACACACTTGACACGGCACCAGTTTGTTAGAATTTATGGCTGATTACCGAAATGTTTTTTGAATAATCACTGTTTTAGAGCACTATTGTCACAAGTTTCTTTCTTGAGTTATATTGTGGAACACTTCAGGAACGAACTAACACAAACTTTGACAGAAAAAAACGAATTTAACTAATTCTAATGATTATTAACACGGGAGCTCAAATTAGGCGTGCGCGAGCGAGAGCGCGAAATTCACTATGTCAATGTACAAACAAACATAGTAATCACGTCTTTATGCCTTACGGGGTAGACACAGGCTAAGGCCGTAACACCAAGGCCACGTATAGCGTGTTGGTAGGCGTATGGATCGGAATGAAAGCAGTGATCGCATCGCCTATTGACATAATTCCTTAGATTTTTGCACATTATTTAGATGTCAATATTAGCAATAGGGATTCTTCTCAATTGGAAAAAGACTCAAAAATAGGTAATGTGCTTTGACGTAATTTGTGCTTGCCGCCCCGCGTTTGCAGCCCCTGCATATTAGGTTATACGATTTTAGTGCTCCTTGAAAGTGCTACCCGGGTCTTAGGCCCTGGCTAGCCCCTCACTAGATCCAGGGCAGGCGTCTCGACCATGAGAATTAAGACTTCGTAGGACTCAAAACAACATCTTACGCAAATAAATGTGTTTGTTATGTGTTTTATATTGTCAAAATTCCGCGAAACACGCCAAAAAAATGAAAGTTTATTTCAAAGGAAGAAGAAAGGTTTAGTTTCCTAAAAGAGAAACTTGGAAAATTATAGCGAACAATTTATAATTTAAACACGTATTATTCATACAGAACAATTGATGGAAATCTATCAATTGTCTATTAACTGTCCATATCTCATCTTGTGTTTTGACCTAACTGCCTCAGTACTTGCACGGTACAGGACCTCAATGAGGCTGATGATAAGGCGATCAGCGTAGCCAAATGCTGGTCAAAAGAAGTTTAATTTAATAGAACCATTTCAACTCGAAAAGAAAAAGTCTATTAATTTGTTATTAGAAATGTATCTCCTTTAGAGCCACGTTCTTTAGAATTAAATTATCGTATTAGTAGTACCGCCAGCGGATCGATAGGTATTTATAGGTGGAGGCGGTGACCTGCACTGTACGGCGGTTTCCACACTATCCGACAGCCGGATTAGGTGCTACGGCTGCCGGATACCGCAAATACAAGCTATGCTATGCATACATTTCACTTGAGCGGTGAGTATGTTTGTAAGGTATTTTTAAAACACAGATGGAAATGCGACTTACAAAATGTACTACAAAAACCATGATTCTTTCACATCTTTCAGGTCGCACGGAAGATGTTTCATGCGTCCTGCATCTTTTGTGAGGTGAACTCTTAGTATAAATGATTCTGGCGCAGTTTGACGAATCTGGAAAATAATACCAAGAAACAAGTTTCTTGTATGGTACCCCCTTTAATTTTTAATTTTAATTTGTTTTTGTTATTTATTGTTATAAAGGCAAAAGATAAACACATTCTTTGAAAAATGGAAATCTCTAGTTATTACGTTCCAATAGATACAGCCCTGTGACAGACGGACACTGGGGAGGTTTAGTAATAGGGCCTCGTATTTACTCGGAACCCTAAAAACGGACTGTTATCAAATGTGGTACCACATAGTGGATACTATTCAGTGACAAAGTGTTTTTGGGAGTAGGTTTGACGAACTTCAAAAAGTTGATAACACCGCCATTTGAATAATATTTCCTAATAAACTATCAATAAAAAATAGAACGCTTTTGTCTATGAAAAACATGCTGTTGGAATAGCTGAGTGCATCGTCGATACGCCAATAGCTGAGGGTGCATCCGGGAATACGCTCGGACGAAGTAGGCGATTTTTTTGGTGCGTTCTTGTGGCTTTGATATTTTTTGTTATTGGTAAGTATCGTGTAAAAATATAACTTCATCCGGCCGCCATCCGGCGCGCACTCGGTGTTGCACGTTGAACCACTCAGTGTTTGCAGCAGGGTCTCATTATTTTTATATTTTCTCCGCCGCGGATGAATGGGCCTTCTGTTTTTAATAGCGGCGTAAGCTTAGCACAATACGTGCCACCTTACTAATATTTATGGCACAGGGAGAACTGAAATAGGCTACGTTTACGAGGTAAAAACTATAGTACAACAAAGGCAAGACCAAAAAAAAATCGGCCATCGATTTAACCTTCCGCCTGAGTCAGTTAATACTGAATATGGATAAAAAATAGTACGAGCATTAGATGGACTTTCAATGCTTTATTAAATTATGTAATACATACGATCTTTGCTGCTTGGGGTCAAGCAAAGCTGGAGACCTAGACCGTTAACCCTCGCAGTTTTAAATGAAGAAAACCGCATTTAAATCCGTTAGGTAACTACGATGCAACAGACAGACTTACCCTTTTTGGTTGAGGATTAAAATAAACTAAAAAGAGGCGGGTAGAATTTTTATATACCTAGTTTATCTCTCCGTTATAGAATAGTAGCGAAAGATGAATGCTCTACGTCGCCTAATTAATGTGTAAAGTACGGAAAATCATAACAGCTGTTCGCTACTCGTATCACTAGTAACGTGACACGTGGCTTTTATACAAAGTCTCGCTCAGGCAAATATCATCATCATTTTGTGGAGGTGACACGGTCAATCTACTATGCACACCCTGGTGTCAGAGTTCTTCGGGACCGCCTCTCGGCCTCTGACGGGGTTCCTTTAACGACTACCAGATGGCAGCTGGGACCAACGACTTAACGTGCCTTCTGAAGCACGGAATCATCTTAATTATCAGACAATCAGGTGATTCAAGCCTGCAATGTCCTGACCAAACTGGAAACAACTAAACAAAGTACGTATCCCGTGGGAATTAACCCAAGACCCCTAGGTCTACAGGCAAACGCCTTAACCACTGGATCACGGAGGCAAATATAAAATGGATTAACCTCCAATCTCCTCAAAATACTTGAAATACGCCGGAGGGTGTATTCCCAATCTAGCAGAATCAGAATAATCTAGCGGATCTTTTGAGTCGGCAAAGTAGCAGAAAATCTGTGAATGTATAATTTTGAGTATTCATTGACGCCGAGCCGCACAATACTCCTAAATATTTATTTGGAATTTGCACAATTAAGCCGAGGTGGAATAAATTGGAGAAATTATAAATAATCAACGGCAATTTACCTTTTCAGCTTAAGCTAAAGGTGAGGCTTTAACATTTAATAGCACATAAATTTACAAGTTTGTTATATAGGAGAGAAAATATTAGTCTATTTGTTTATTTGTAATATTTTGTTGTTAATTAAAATGTTACACTATGCTTTTGAATTTTTAATATTGCTATCAATCTCAAGCTAATCTAACCCCATAAGTCTATTTTTTCTTTTTCAAATTTAAGTCCATTGTTTTTAACAATAATTTTTAAGCCATACTTTTAGTCTCAGAATACAGAGGCTTTTAGTAAATAATTTCAAAGAAAATATACAAATGACTACTGTGTCATAATATTAATTTAAATAATTTAATTAATAAGGGTTCCGTATCCAAAGGCTGCCAAAAAGATTCCTCCTATGTCTTCCGTCTGTCACAAGTTTGTATCTATTGAATCGTATACAAGTAAACAAAATAAAATTAATCATTAAAGGGGGGTCCCATATAATTATCGATTCTGTCAAATTTGACGCTTATTATTATAGAGACGTCAAACCACAGATAACTATTCTTTTTTATACATAATCACAAATAACTAAATAGTGGGGTTCGTTATAATGTGAAATCGGTGTAATTTGGTGTTATGAATACCCGTGTTTATGAACAAAGTGAGGAATAACTAAAATAACGTGTCATGATGCGGCTGTAGTGAGATTTACTTAGCGGGCTGGTGTTTGCTCGCCTCGTTGCGTCGTTTATGATCAAGCCAGTGGATTCGTGGGAATTATCGCCAGGGGCTCCATCGAGTTCAGCGAAATGAATTACACCATCATTTCGTTGATACACAAGCAAAAATAACTCGAAAAATAACTAGACACTGGCTAAAATAAGCTTACAAATATAAGAAAAGAAAAAAAAAGAGTTTTTTTTTGTAAAGTTGTTTGTTTGGTAAATCTCTTTTTGTTTTTTTTTTTGAAAGTACTATTTAGCTAGCTCCAAGTGAGCTTTCGCTACTTCACCGGGCGTTTGAGGCAAGGGCAGAGTGCCCTCAACCTTTATAGACAACATCACCAAAGGGCCCCTAGGAGGGACGGACCTCGGCTTTGGGCGTTGCCTGTGTGCGCAAGGCTTGGAGAGACAGCAAACTCTCATAATGCCTGATGGGCCGCGTATACGTGCATGCAAGCCTGAAGGGCCAATCTGAGAAACAATGGCAAAAGCCTTTAGAGAGCAGCAACTCACATCTTTTGCCTTATGGGCCGAAAGCTACGTTGCCAGAAGGGCCTATCCTGGGTGCAAGTCACCCGGGACCGCCGGGCGGTCACCAGTAATCGCAGCTAATCCTACTCTACGCACTCTATTCCAGTGGCGAGTGCGACGGGGTCGGATAGTGGGGTAAATCTCTTAAGAAAGGTCGCTTGAAAGAGGTTTTAAGCGTACTTACGAGTATACGTCAGAGTATCTTTTTATGACGTCAATCTATTGGTTATTATTCTTCATTAGTATAATTGTAAGAAGGTGGGCAATTGGCAACCCTACCTAATACTATTCGGAAGCAGATGTCGGCTAACCGCCACGGATATGGTAATGGCGGGGGCCAGCTCATCGATATACGGTTCCTTTCATCAAATGTCTTTGTTTATGCGAACATATTTGTACAATACGTTTCATAGTAAACAAAATGCGGAATTCATATTTTTCACAATTGCCGGCCGTTTAGGGCGACATGGTACCCAAATTATATAATTTGGCAGCATCCTCGTTCATCATGATGGCAATGGACCAGAAAGAATGACTCTGATGCCCTGGATATTGGGGCGACCACTGGTATGGGACGCTACTTGTGTCGACACACTGGCGCCATCCCATCACTGTCGAGTACACAGTACGACACGCACAGCCACTGTAGGAGCAGGAACCCTTAAAAGACGCAAACCCCTTTGAGCCGTTTAGGGTAGAAACATAAATTGGGTCCGTGGGGTGCATCAGCGCATAAGATTTTAATTTTTTTGGCTAAAAAGCAATTGAGGTATCCCATGACTAAAAAGCTGGAAGCTACCGAGCTCAGTGTATAAGCATTGCCAATCGATTCGGCAATGCTGCCAGTCTTTTGCTCAGAGGTGAGCACAAGGATGGACTGTACGATTTGTAAATATATATTTAGGTAGGTAATTTTATTTTTAGTTGAACTTTTTAAAAGTAGTTTTTTCAAGTTATTGTTATTTAACTTGTAACTCTAGGACATCGCAATACCGTTTGTTAGCTGGAGAGCCGATACAAAATTCGAGTAGGTTCCTCAGTATGTTATAAGCATTGGTATGTATAAGGTATATAACAATTGTATTACGTTTTACGAGTCCCTTAAGAACTTGTAAATACAATGGCTGATAGGCACACATCATTATAAGTGTTGCTAGTAGAGTGAGTACAATACAGTAGGAAAAATGTAAACTATTCAATATTGTCGAAATAAAGATAGTGATAAACGATTGCGTTAAATTTAATCCTATTTTGATGATATAATTTTACGAAAAATTTTTATCTTTTAAAAATGACGTTTATTTTGGAATCCAAAATGGGTGTGTTTTCTATGTGTTATGGTAATTGGTTTTATGCGTCCTGTTCTTCATAATGATAGTATACATAAAACCTCATCCATTAACTCAAAACTCTTTCTTGTATGGACACTATTGTTGTTAATTATCTATGGTTTGACAGCTTGGTAATACATTAGCAGCACCTTTGTCAGAATCGAGCAAAAACGCTGAAAAGGGGCAAAACGTGTATTTTATGCGAACCCATTACATTTTATAATTTATTTTAATTATTTGTTCATTTGTAAAAATTTCAACTGGCTAACTATTACAGTCTAAAAGATTTAGCTCTGTGCTGGACTAACGAACAGGCACACAGCGGATGTTTAGTTATTAAGTCCCGTTCGGCACTCTTTGGGTATGAAATCCTAAAAATTCATAAACCGTCGCCTTTTTGAAATGACTTCTTAAAAAAAAGTACATTTAATACGTAATATGAAGCTGATCAGAAAGGTACTGCGACGTCTCACGTTTTAGTTTTATAAGCGCTAAGTTTTCACACCGCAAGCTCCCTAACAGCTCTTTGGCAAAGGGAGATTTATTGGAAACTTTAGTGAAGCAGCGTCAATGTGCCACTCATCAGTATAAACAACTTTCCATGCTCCTCAGGTATTATGTAGAATAGGAAAAGTTATAAGCAAATGAGTTTCGTATTTTTAGTTCAGTTTCTTAACTGCCGATTTAAAACTTTGAGTTAGTCTTAGTAGTTGTTAGAAACATGTCCACCCTAAACCACCAGGATCAGAAGCATCTGGGTAAGTCGGTATTGTGTCTGAAACATGACTTTGGGCTCAAATGCTTGGTAAATTCAAGTAGATGCCATTTTTTGAGCTCGATCAAGTTTTATTTTTATCTTTAGTTCAATTCATTTATTTAGAAACAAAATATCGTTTATTTTTGTTTTAATGTTATATGATATAATGTAGATTATACTTGTTTTAAATGTAATTATGTGCGTAATGTAGCCACAAAACGAGTACAAAACTCATACAAATTACCAAGGTTAAGGTAAGAATTTATAATTCCATATCTTATTTATTGAAACCGATTAACCATACATTAATCTGGTTTCATAGATGTAGCTCGCTGGAGTCTTCAGTGTTAGGTACTTAAAACTGTTAGTCAGATAGCAGGAAGTTGTTAAGTTGTTGGATCGGGGATTACCTCATTGGGAAATTGAAAGGATTACCGTAATACCTACTTATTTCTGTTGATATTATCAAGTTTATGAGAATAAGCTGCTTGATATACCCACTAGAGATCAACCTTGTAATTTAGTTTTAAAGCGCATTATGTACTCGCAAGTAAAATCCATATTGGCTACGCAAAATATTATTTATAAGAGATAGAAAGGCCATTAATAATTTGAAAACGTGTAGATTTTCCTTTTACAGACACATCAATCGAATTTGATATAAATCGGCATTTCGCTACATTGAAAACGTGCCGAAACAATGGCGGCATGTACTTGTCGATGTCGATATTAACACAATGTCAATGTTCGGTAGAACAACACCAGTCACAATCACAACTCAAACGAAACATTTTCTGAGTCTGAAGGTTGCCAGGGTTACCACGTACACATAGAATTTACAAAATTTTAAACAGTCGATTGTCGCAAAGTATATTTTAAATTGCGTTCAGACAAAACCACTAACAGTTCTATACTATCCATATATTTATTTGTACATCCATACCTACCTATATATTTTTTTTAATCAATATGCTCTATGAATATAGTTGAATACTTACTATTAGGACCGTTTTAGATTAAATTCCTTAGGAATACTGTAGGGGTGAACATAGAGAAGATAAGGCTGTGTTTAGCGTCGTGGTGCACTGGAAAACGGAATCAAAGTGGGACGGGTTGCTAACCGCATCGCCTATTGATAGATTCCTTAATTTTTTTCTATTAACTAAACTGGATTTTACGGTGACTTTACGATCTACGAGACAAGAGAAGTATCTGGAAGATTCAACATTTTCCCTGTCTCCCGGACCATCGTGTAAGTATAAGTAAGGATATCAAAGATACATAGGCCCGAGAAGAATATAGCGAAAAGACATAGACCGCTTTTTAGCCAACTTGTGGTGCAGCAAGTTGCCCTAGATCGCGAAGAGTGGTAGCAGAAAGGGATGGCCTTTTCCCAGCAGGGGCAAAAATTCACTTAAAAGAACTCCAACTTTTTTGAAGCTAGTCAAAAATAAAATAAAGAAAGGGTTAGTACTTTTTGTTAAGAATGATCGATGGCCACCCTACTCCAAAACAATAAAAGACCGTTTACCGCAGGTGGCTCTTGTGTCAATAATTGACATTCGAAAGCGCGGGCCGGCGAAAACTCAATAGGCTTTTGTTCGAGCATCAGCTGCGCGCTGTGACAGACCAATAAGTACAGTTCGCAGATACTTACAGATTAACTCACGTATTTGTTTTACGGGGTAGACAAAGCTTCGAAGCGTTGTATGCGCTTTTGTTCGAGCTTCAGTTGCGGGCTGCGAGAGAACAAGATCCTATTAGTGCCCGTTTTGGTGATAAAACGGAATTCCACATAGATCCCTCTCTTTTGTAAGTGTTAGAAAGTAACTCTGTACCCGGTATATTACCTTTTAACGCATAGACTACTAAACCGATTTAGATGATTTTTTTATGGCAAACGAGCAAGCGGGTCACCTGATGGTAAGCGATCACCGCTGCCCATAGACAACTGCAACACCCGGGGTGTGACAAGAGCGTTGCCGATCTTTTAAGAATACATAGACTCGTGTTTTGAAGGTTCCAATGTCAGCTAGCCAGGATCTATTTAAATAAAGAAAATAGCACAGAGGTGACCGAGGTCAAGACTATCTTGCGTATCGCACCAAGGCTACTACAAGCACGCTACAAGGTTCTTGTAGCAGCCTAAAAATTAAGAAAAAGGAGGGTTTTGAGCCAAATGTTATGGCACTATTTATTTAATCCTTTAAACCCATGTGCGATCGAAAGTATCGATAGATTTCTATTAAGTAATTAGCGTACGTCAGGCGTCTGGCATGATTAAAGATATAGATGAGGACTCATCAAAAACATTTTAAACCCTTAGACAATAGGCTAGTTTCCTGGGTCATAATAATAACATAACAATTAGTCCGTTCGTTAGATAATCAAAAAATATTGGACACGTATTTTTTCTTATGTCAAATAAACAATAAATAATAAAGATAAAGCGTGTCAAAGTTAAGGAGTGGGGGCTCGTGACGTCAAAGTTTGCTAAAAATCGTAGCAAACTATGACGTCACACGGAACTTCGAAGGGCTATATCTTTATAATTTTTTATTTAATCGACAAAAGAAAAAATACGTGTCCAATATTTTTTGAATATCTAACTGACGGACTAATTATATTTTTTAGGAAACTAGCCTATTTACGAACAATTTACAACAAAATGGTATGAAACATTCAATTTATTTAAAATCTAATATATCTGCGATGAACCCTCTCGTCAAGAATCGTAACACGAGAGCATCCTACAATTTGCCAAGTCGGAAAAAGAAAAAAAGAAACAAATATAACTGTTACAATATGAAAATATAAATTATTTCAAAAACACTGTTCCTGGTCAATCATCTTTTAATCAAATCTAAATAAATATAACTCAAAGGTGACTGACTGACTGACATAGTGATCTATCAACGCACAGCCCAAACCACTGGACGGATCGGGCTGAAATTTGGCATGCAGGTAGATGTTATGACGTAGGCATCCGCTAAGAAAGGATTTTGATCAATTCATCCCCCAAGGGGATAAAATGGGGGATGAAAGTTTGTATGAAACTTTGTCAATTTTAAACCGATCGGGCTGAGACTTTGCATGCATAAAGCTACTATGACGTAGGCAACTTCTTAACGCGAGCGAAGCCGCGGGCAAAAGCTAGTGTATATATATAAGTACTTCAATCTTTTTGATACGACGACCTTAACTTTAGCAAGAGAAACCCTAAATGTTTAATACATTCTTCTATTTCAGTCTCTACACTGAAACAGAAGAATGTATTTAATCGATTTTCATCGCAAAATAGCGCGTATCGATTATTTAGAACTGGTTTTAGCCGTTCACGAGTGAATGATCGAATTATTCGCATAGACTTTGAAAATTATAGACCAAACATCATTAAAACAAAAACAAGAAGCATAAATTCGTTAGTATGTTAC
Source organism: Elegia similella (assembly GCA_947532085.1). NCBI lineage: Eukaryota > Metazoa > Arthropoda > Insecta > Lepidoptera > Pyralidae > Elegia > Elegia similella. Next base: position 22,999,477 of record OX383944.1, on the reverse strand, counting down.
AATTCTTTTTTTTTATTTCGTGCAGGTTTGCAAACTGTTACGGAAATATATTTCTTTTTTCTTTTTTTTTTATATCTTAAAATTTATTATTATTATTTATTACATTAATCAGTTTACATTTTAAATATAATCAATTAGCTCTAAGAGTAGGTCAAATACATTTAAAACCCGCCCTGTAACGTTTCTGGTGCAAAAGTGCCAAAAATGCTGGCTGCATTGCGGAAATATATTGTTAAAAATTAGTTCAATAGCGATTATGTATGTTTTGATTGTCTGATTTATTTCAGCATTTAGACGATATAATACGACAAATGTAATGCATACTATGTGGGCCCTTTATCATGTCTGGGTATAACAAAGAACAAAAACGAGTCTTGCTTAAGATTGTCTTGTCTCAAACGTATAGACGCATTTTCTGTTTACTCTAAGTAAGCAGGCTCTAATGAATCGTTTTCACACGGATGTTGACTCTCGAAAGCGCACATTTAGCCGATCCAACACAGTTAAGAGTCAATGTTATCGAGTTTAAACGACTGAATGGACGTCAGAAATAGCCGTGCCTTACCTGCCCCAAGCTGCGGTCGATATCTGCATTATGGATGCCATCGATTGGTGCACCGATTATGTATCTTAGCCTACTCAAAGAAATTCTCATAACACAGGCAATCACCTCGAAGGGCATTTAATGGCCAGGAGTCAACGTTCTCGAGTGCGACAGAATTAAAATTATAGTCATGTCATGAAATGACATCGCGGAACCCCGGTTGATAGATGTTTCCTTTTCGTTAGGATCGGCACTTTGCAACTGTGCATCTGGTAGGATACGCAGGGTGAGGGCGATATACAACGTGGACAGGCGATAATATAGCTGTAACTTCTCCAGAACATATTCGCCTAGGTTGGACAAACAAAGTCTGCAGTATATTCAACGACTTCCATGTCGGGGTAAGAAGGTAATGTTGAGGATGACATTTTTGATTCACGAATTGTTGAAGCAAGAAGAATTGTTTATTATAAGTTCATTTGGCGATATGTTAAAATCCAAAAAAAAGGAATTCACACTTGTCTTTGTTTATTGCATTTCATATTACACATACTTAACATCAGCTCTTACAATATTGACACTACACTATAATTATAATAGCACAATAAGAACCTCATCAGATATCGCAAAATTTAAATAGGAACGGTAAGCGGGTTATAATAATATGAGTCAGTAAGATATAAAAAAATTAATTTATCGCTGCGTAAGTACTTGTTTTTCATTAGTTTCATTTTATATTCCATATTAAATAGTCTAGGGACTATTTATTAACAAATGTTTAATGTGATTATATGTCGTATAATTATGTCAATGTGAGTAAATAATATTAGTAATATGTCTTTTTTATTCATAATCTAAAAAGAAAGATTATACATTCTATAATTAAAAGAAAATTTAATTAGAAATGGCTCAAAAGTAGCCATTGTACTAGCAGCATTTCCAAGTAACATCCAATGTCAATTTTTCATTGTGACTTTCATTAATTCACTGTCATTTGAAAACTCATTAATGTGAAATAATCGTTAACTAAATAATTTTTAATTTTGTAATCAATATTTAATCCTTTTTTTCCGATTTTAACTTTCAAAATATTTTTTGGCGCACTCATTGTCAGTTGCTTTTCCAAAAAAGGTATCGCAGGTTACACGTTTATTTCTGACGAGCAGATAAGTGCGCCGGCGCCGCGTCAGAATTAAGGAACTTTTCACAAATAAAAATATCTTCCAATGAGCTCGAATATTAATTTTCACATCACGTGCGATGTTAATAAAATATACAAGTTCACATTACATCAACAATTATTAAAACACATAATGACAACACAAATTACAAACAACTCATTGTAATTAAAAAAATTCAAAAATATATTACAAAAAACAGCTAAACGTCATGTGTCAAGAAATGTAAAGCATAAAATTATTTCAACTATTTCTCGCATACTTCTATATAACTAATGGCTGCGAAAATGCAGCCATACAAATAACAGTCTTCTGGAGCAGAGCTGTTTTTGATTGATGTAGACAAAGCCTTTTTTTTTACTAAATATTGGATTAGGCATTTGTCTCCCATCTCACCTGATGGTAAGTAACGATGAAGACGAGGATGTTACATGCCTACCTATCCAAGAGATACACATTTATTCTACTTTTGAATGTCCCGGGACTGACTTGTCTGGGAATATAGACGCAGGCAGTTCATTCAACACCTTAGCTACTCGAACCAAAAAGGAACTGTCAAAGCGTTTAGTTTGACTCTTTGGTATAAGCCTATCGCCATTTCTTCTGTTTCTTGCACACACATCCGATAAACGTTTAAAAGTAAATGAGGATTTTTTAAAACAAATACAGCTATCTCAAATATATACAGTGATGGCCATAGATTAAAAAAAAATGTGTCTCATACTTCTATGGTGATGGCAGTATTAGTATATAGGTATATTGTTTAAAACTGAGGTTTAGGAGTTCTTGGCGGGAATTTCGACGGAGAGCACGGCTTGTGTTTTGGATTGTTTTGTAAATTGTTTCTAGTGGACTTTATAATGTGAAATCGCTGTAATTTGGTGTTATAAATGCCCATGTTTATGAACAGTGTATGGAGTGACCGAAGTAAACTGTCACGGTGCGGCTGTAGTGAGATTTACTTAGCGGGCTGGTGGACCGCCTCGCCTCGTTGCGTCTGTGATCAAGCCAGTGGATTCGTGGGAATTGTCGCCAGGGGCTCCGTAGAGTCAATGAAATGAACTACACCATCGTTTCATTGATAACAAGACTTAGAAAAAAGCGCGGGAAAACTCATTTATACTTGATACTGGCTAAATACGTAACGCGTGAAAGCCATAAATAAATAAAAAAAAAAAAAAACTGAGGTTTAAAATAAGATTGACAGCTGTCAGTGCTTTGTGTTGTTCTTTGTGTCAGTTTTCAAGTCCTCGGTTTAAATTAGTATTTATTAAAGACAAGTAGGCACTGCCTCAACCAACTGTCGCTGATTCTGCATTAATAGTTAGTAGCAGTTTCAGCCTCGTAATGCTGACATAAGCATTTCCACGTTATTGTTTGAACAACTGAAGTTCGTTATTGATAGTTTTATACACGGTGAAATTTTTATCGTTTTGGACCCTTAAAGGGGTGACTCAGAGCATCAAAATGAACAACTTTTCCTATGGGAACAATGCTGGGAACTAAAAAATTCGACATTCCCATACAAACAGCGGGATTCTGTTGTATGGAAATGATGAAAATCTTTTTGAGTTCCCACCTTTGGTCCCATTGAAAAAGTTGTTCATATTGATGGTCTGAGTCACCACATTAAGGGTCCAGAACGATCAAAATTTCACCATGTATAATAAGTTGGGACGTTAAGCAACATGTTACCTCAATTTTGCACTATGTTATATTTGGACTATGTTATAAACAACAGGAAAGAAAATAATTATAAAAAAAATTGGTTGTCTGTGAAGTCAGTTTACGTACGATAATTTTACGTGATAACGGTGGAAGAGAGATAGATGCATCACAAGCCTAACGCTTAGGCTGATCGTGCCTCTCTATCGCTCGTTCCGCGCTTTCGCTTGTACACGAAACGTGAAACTTATTCATGCGTGCAGCCGGCGTTCATCGATTTATAAGAGTTATCATGTCAAAAAGATGCACCTGAAATGGGACTACAGCGCCCATTTTTAAAATCGCAGCAGCATAGATTTGTTTTCAAGTATGTTCGTTGTTCAGACCTAAAACTATGATGAGATAGTGTGAGTATTTTCCACAAAAAGTTCAATTACAGTTTTATCGCCCTAGTTGAGTTATTTTTTGTTTGCGTCTATAATTTTACTTCTATTAGCCAAGTAATAAGGCAAGGTAAATGTGCAACCGTCTTGCAAGATCCGCTTAGGGAGAGTAAGATACGACCACGGAGGATACGAGTATTCTAACATTCATTCAGTGGCGTTCATTACATTGACTCTTAGGAAGACCGGCCAGTTAAAATCACTCACATATGTAGGTAAACGTGCATTCATAGAAACAATTACTATCTAGTGCATTAGAAATAGCCGTGCACTGCCTGCCTCAAGTGGTCGATTGCATATTGATTGTAGCAACAATTACTTGCGGCGTCGTTACGATGACGAAATCAATAATGGATGACTAATAAGTATTGACGATGAGAATAAGACACACTGCAGCTGCTATTACGTTGTCTATGAACTCCAAAGGAGCACAAAACAGGCTCTTATATTCTTCCAGTCGTCTAACTCGAGAACATTAACTTGAGAATAGTTAAAACAGGTTAAAGCAACAACAAATTAGGAACAACTTAGAATGTAAAAAACATCTCGCCTGTGACTTTGCTCTCGTTAATGTGGAAGCCTCGGGAACAGTTTATGTTTTTAAGATGAATGTATATGGGATACATTCCATCCTTTTTCTGTACTATGATAACGTGTGTGCAAAATTTATTTTTCAATGAATTTCCTCAAGAAATACTTACACGACTTTCCGAATTGAATGACACCTCAATCACAATTTTCGGAAAATACGAAGAAGTTTGACTTTGAAGCTGCCTGAAGTCATCTGACATTACTTAGGCTTTAAAAATCTGACACCAGTGTTGGTCACATAAACACTCGAAAAACAAACAACAGACCGAGTCGCTAAATCCGGTCTAAAATGTGCTTCGCACAAATAGTGCGTTCAATATGTATCAGTCCATTACCAACCAGACAGTCTGTAGTCGATACTGCATTATTGATTTTTGCATCAATTATCAATTAGGTACTTGTAGCCTCGTAACGGCGACAGCAATCAGAAATGGAACAGTAGTAGGTAAGTATTGTCGAGGACAACAACACAGGTCGCATTAATGTAAAGAATATTGAATGAATTAATAAATAAATATATATGGACAAATTACACAGATTGAGCTAGCCCCAAAGTAAGTTCGAGACATGTGTTATGGGATTCTAACTCAACGATACTATATTTTATAACAAATACATATATAGATAAACATCCAAGACCCAGGCCGATCTGAAACATACGATTTTCCATCTTGACCTGACCGAATCGAACCCTGGCATCCTCGTGTCGCAGGCTGACGTGTTAACCACTAAGCCACGGAGCCACATGATAACGTGAATATATGTTATTAGAGTAAGTAAATCTGAAAAACGTAACATTGAGAGGACGTCGTGATAAAAACCTTATCAACGTAGAAATATGAACCCGCGACGTTTCTCATAAATACCTACGTAAGTCTATCAAGGCATTTATAGTGCTTTTCTCAAGTAATGCGTTTGCATTTCTTAAATAAATATCTTTTATAAGTTAACTCTGTGTGTTGCATTATTTCCTTTAGTCCTTGTTTTGAGATTATTTCGTAGTCAACCGGTCTTTCTTTTTTCAAATTACACGCAAGATATTGAGTTTTCATTGTAATTTATTAATTTATTTGGCCGCTATCAATACAAGACTGAGGTTTTCATAGATAATTTGATAGCGTGTATTTAGCCAGCACGACCTTGAGAGAACGACAATAAAATTTTCATAAAATAAATTCTTAAAATGTAATTCAATTATATAAAGATATCAGTTAAACCTAATCCCAGTAGCTGCCAAGAAATGGTACATTTTGTGTAATCCGCGCGGGCTGCGGGGGCCGGGTGCGGCCGGGAATTCCTTAAGGCCCCTAATGGTGCTCTAATGCGCGGCATCGAGAACTCGATTACAGGCTTACGCGATTACTGATCGATCCGACAAACAAATTAATAGCATTCGCGATCTGTAACTCGGGCTGGCCGAGTTGGTTGTCACTCGCACTCTATAAGGAGACGCTCAAATGTGGCTATCTCAAATATTTCTGAAACACATCCGACTGAGTAGTATTATAATATTTACCTATTCCCTTCCCAAATACAACAAAATCGAAGCTTAAAAATGCTTCCGACAGGCAGCGGGAGCACAAGAAGCCTAAGAAACTGCGCTCGCCAGCCCGGCCAAGACCTGCCAAGCGTAGTGAGTATGGCAATATCCTCTCCTGAAACAAAGTATCCTTGGAAGAGGCCTTTGCAGCATCTAATGGCTGAAATGATATGATGATGAAATTTGTGACATACTCGTAACAATAATTGCAAAATAACTTGTTTTATATTTGTGAAATGTATTATTTTGTCCAAACCTAGACCAATTGGACATTGTTAAAGCGTTCATTTAAAATTATGAACAAAATTCGGGCAATATATATAATAATAGCTTCTTCAGTCAATTACAAAATAAAATAATCACAAAGGAATAATATAACTTCTGTTCTTCTTTGGATATGCTAGGCGCCATCTTAGTTACATACTAATAATGTAAAAATTAACAAGACAGCACCTTATACTCAGGCTCCACAAATCATGCTGAAGCCAGCAGCTGGGCAAATAGAGCCGGGTGGCGTCACCATGCTTCACGGCAATTATTGCAGGCACCCAAATAACGTTAAGGCGGCGAGTACATGCTAGCAAAACATTTTATGCAAAACTATAAAATAACTCTGCCTAGAAGTTCCGCGGTACTAATTACTATAATTTTATTGCGATATCAATTTTATTTGTTCTTCTGTGTTTACTCCCGACTGTCTTCTCACTTTAACCACAGAATAAGTACTAGAACTTACGTACTTTCACTAAGATGGACGGCGTACGCAGAAATACTGTAAGAGAGGCCATTTTTCTTAAATGTTACTATAAAGTGGACGATTCATCTTCTTCGAGGGAAAAGTTGAAAACTTTTCAACTTTTCCCTCTATATTCTAATATCGGCGCTGAACCTTGAACCGATATTTTATAAAACCTCTCATTTTTAAGTATTCATTCATTATTTACTAGCCGTACCCGACGTCGTCCATGTTAGTTACGATTTTGTCAAGCGGACTTTGACAATTTTATAATTTCTGAGTAAAAAACGCGGTTCAAATTCTACGGTATTTTTTCAAAATGAATTGTTTTGCTGAAGAAGAATATGCAGATAAACCCCATTTAAATCAATTCATTATTTTTGGAGATAACTATGGACATATGTATCAAGCAAACACAGAAAAATCTTAGTTGGTTTTGCCCTAACTTTTATATTTCTTTAAATGGTTTCGTCACATTGAAGTTTAGAATTTTTGGTCTCGCTCTTTATACCACATGCCTTACATCCGATATGTTTGTACGAATGAAGCATTAGTTGTTCGTGCTTTGCTGGAGTAAACTGTGCTGTGTTTTTTTTATTTTTATTCTGAGCAGTAGGCTATTTCGTTAGCAATCTTTGTTAGTTGTAATATCCAACATTAGGTAAGTTTTAGTTTTAAAAACTTTGTCACTTTGCACAATGAGTTTTTTTTTTATATTTTACTGTAGCTGTGTTGTTTATTATCATTAAGCTTAACATTAATTGCGGAATGTAGGCTATTATTCGCGAGTTTGTGAGCCAAACTCTTTAGAACATTTCCACGCCACGACAGATTACGGACTCCGAATAAAATTCAATGGAGCCGACGGATGCTGTAATTCGCGGATAAAGACCAGATCAGTAAATGTAAGGGCGAGTTCTTAAGGGCTTCATTAATAATAATATATCTTTATTATCTCCACACATACACACAGAAATCTGTTTCATACTTCTATAATCATATTTGGTTGGTAGTGATAGCCGAATGTTTGACATAAAGAAATACCTCGAAATAGTTTATATACACGGCAGAGCCTGTGTTGTAGACAACTAGTTTACAACACAGGCTCTGCCTAGTGTTTTTCCTGCCTCGGCGTGGTCTTTGGCCTAGGAGTGAAAAGTTGTTTTGTGGCCTGACAATGATGAATTGCAAGAATTATAGCCCCCTCATTAAGTCCCCATGGTGGCGCCACAAACAAAAGATGTAGAGAGGTATAATTTTTTTTTCAAATTTCCGGAGCCTTTCTTTAATATTATTAATTATTTACCCATATACAGAGATAGCTGAATAGTAACGGTATTCGTATTATAAATGCAATTTCTACGTATTTATATGTAGGTCTCTATTGCTGAAATATAATTATAAAAAAATTAAATAGGTAATAGTGGCGCGTCTATTGACTGGCTTCTGTTATATTAAAAAATGGGCAGCTATACGCACGCAGCCTAACCTCAATGAGGCTTTAAACCCCGGAAGCCAGCAGTAAACTGAGCAGCGAAACTTTTTTAATTTAAGCAGTTCTACTTAAGCCTAGCCATTTGCTATAATTTCATATCGATGGTAGTGGCAAGTCTGATCCGCCTGTATAGTAACAATTTTGTTTGAGTTGGGATTGTGCTCGGCGATTTCTATAAGTTTAATACCGGATGATAATTTACCCCGACATTAAAATCTAATTCCATTAATATGATCTTTTCTTTTTACACTTTTACAAATAAATGAATAAATATATATGGACAAATCACATAGATTGAGCTAGCCCCAAAGTAAGTTTGAGACTTGTGTAATGGGATACTAACTCAACGATACTATATTTTATAACAAATACATATATAGATAAACATCCAAGACCCAGGCCAATTTGAAAAAGATCATTTTCCATCTTGACCTGGCCGGGGATCGAACCCGGGCACTCCGTGTCGCAGGCTGGCGTGTTAATCACTGCGCCACGGAGTTGTCATTTCAATTATACACATATTGTACACTTTTATATGGAAATTTCGAAGTTTATTTAGAATAACTATCAACGTCCGAAACATTTGTAAGGTAAATGTTGATATTTTCGATCTTCCAGAATTCATCCCATAGGAAAAGCTGTTTATATGGCGGGTTCAGTCACCCCTTGGAGGGAGTGTCGAGGGCCATTTACAAGCTGTATACAAATAAGCTCAGCAGATGATTAACAAAATATGCAGAAACTTTTCCTTTCTATTTCAACCATATTGGTTAATGTCTATCTTAATGCTAATCAAAGTTGATGTTCCAATCTAGCCGGACAACGCCAGCCGCCGCCCAAACTGCCGCCCAACTAACAGCCGCCCGCTGACACGGGACAGACGTTATCTCGCCGACATGCTGCCCCGGCCTGCCCTGCTGCTCTTGTCTGGTACGTGTTAATAATTTTACACAAGAGTCCTAATGGGGAGTGATATTTTCAGATTCACGTATAGTTCAGTTGGTTCATTTATTCATAAAACAATTTACATTGTGTTGTTTGTAAAAAGAATAAACAAAAATTAAAAACCGAGCAAATACAATTCATCATGGCAGTTAATACATACATGATGTCACATCTTTTCCCATGCGGGGAAGACATAGCTTAAGGCTGTAAGACCTAGAGGCCACGTTTAGCTTATTGGTGGACGAGTGTAGTTGAAAAACGGAATGCCTATTAACATGCTTTCTTGGATTATTGCCCATTCCCTCGATCGACTTTTACGGTCTGCGCGGGTAGAGCATCTGGTATATTCCGAGTTCATGTAAGTACGTGAGTTTCTTTATTCCACCATAACTTCTTAATGTCTTAACAGATTCGGACGTCTGATGTATCGTTAGAATCCTTGCATAAACCGAGTGACTTGGGCTATATATTGGCATGGCTAACGTGGTTGTATTTTACTTTATAACATAGTACCTGGGCGACCGAGCTTTGCTCGGTTATTACTATTTATTGTAATATGGTATATATATATCGTTATCTCAAACACTAACTACATTTTTTTAAACTTATCTAAAAACAATAAAAATTATTAAACTTGAAAATATAAAAAAAAGAAAACTAAGTTACCGAGCGGGATTCGAACCCGTAACACTCGTTTCTTCCCGTCCGCGTCCTAACCCCCTTGACCAGACGGACAGTGGCCGGTAGAACGAAACTAGCGATCATATTCTGCGTGGAAAGAAAAACGCATGAAAACTCGAAAATACGCGTTTTCCCAAATATAAGACTAATCTAGATCGATTGTTTACCCCCAAAAACTCCCATATACCAAATTTCAGCGAAATCGTTAGAGCCGTTTCCGAGATCATAGAAATAAATTTATATAAATATACAAGAATTGTTCGTTTAAAGGTATAAGATTTGTGTTGAAAGTTAGGGTAACAAGACTAGGTTGTGTATGTATGTTTGGACTATTGGCCCTATCTGAGACTCGTCAAGTCGATTCATTGTGAAGCTTTGACCCTTCAACTTTTCATGAGAGTGTACAGTTACGAGAATGAATGCGATAAAGTCTACTCGTAAAATGGGATACAATTGTGTATACAAGCTCCATTTAAATTAAGCGCAAATATATACATATAACTGCCTCCGTAGTCCCTAAGGCGTTTGCCTGTAGACCCAGGGGTCGTAGGTTCGATTCCCACGGGAAGCATACTTTGTTTAGTTGTTTCCAGTTTGGTTATGACATTGCAGGCTTAAATCACCTGATTGTCTGAAAATAAAGATGATTCCGTGCTTCGGAAGGCATGTTAAGCCGTTGGTCCCGGCTGCCATCTGGTAGTCGATAAAGGAACCGAAGAGAGGCGGTTCCGAAGAACTCTGACACCAGGGCGTGCTTGGTCGATTGACCGTGTCACCTCAATGATGATGAGGGCAAATACTTTAAGGGCTGGGTCTCTTAGGTCAAAGAAATGCTTTAGTAGCAAACAAGCAATCAACACGATAGTTTTTGTGTTCTCATACAAAATATTTTTTTACTTTTATTAAACTCAATAAATCAGCTGTTTTGATTAACGATGTCAGTGACTCAGTATCCATAGTAGATAATAGTAAAAAGTTGTTCGCCAAGAAAATTATTTTTTTGTACACAGGGTGTTATTTTTGTCTGTTTTTCTAAATGTTCAGGACCAGATATCTCGAAAACTAGCGTGTCGGTTTTTTATTTTGCTTCTTAAGCATTTTTCTAGCTTATGGGTGCGACCCCTTTATTTTTTTTTCGCTTAATTTCAATTAACCTTATTTAATAATTCCCGTAATATTAATGAGTGACTATATTATGCACACAAACCTGTCAAGATATGTAAATATAAGCTATTGGCGAGCTCCGTGCCGCAGTGGTTAACACGTCAGCCTGCGACACGAGGGCGCCCGGGTTCGATCCCCGGTCAGGTTGGCCTGGGTCTTGGATGTTTATGTTGATAAGTATTTGTTATAAAACGTATTGTAGAGTTAGTATCCCATAACACAAGTCTCGAACTTACTTTGGGGCTAGCTCAATCTGTGTGATTTCTCAGTTTATTTATAAGCGCAAACTCGTCGTATCTTAATTGTAGGTTGTGACTCTGCTTCATTCATTATTATTCGGAGAATGCCGCATTATCATAAGAGATGATTACGAAACTTGTTACGGGTGACACTTTTATTACATTCCTCACAGTGAGGCATTTTCTTCTCAAATCCTGTAGGATCAATTCACACAGACAAATTATATTTTAGATATTTATTATTCCTTTTTAACTGGGAGCTTTGGGTCATATCGCGTAACGAGCATTTCCCGCATCTTAAATAAAAATGTCAATCAATGTCAATCAATATCAAAACGTTTATTCAGAAAATAGGCATTTGCAGGCACTTTTTCACATCAAATCACATTTTAAAGGATCTAATGTAGTAATATTTATATTAGTAATTAACGTGCAAAAACTATACTACAGACTACTAGCGTTTTGGAACAGACCACTGCAGAGAAGAAACGCCAAAAGAAACTCTTATCGACAGTATTGGTCGCCTACTCGCCTGAAGGGCTTTTTAATATTATCATCTATATTTATCATTTATCATATATTTTTTTATTTATCATCTATTTTTTTATTTATATTTTTTAATTTCTAGTTATGATTACAATGTTAATCATATACATTATTATTTTTGGAACATATTATGTAAGTGATCGAGTGTGCAGTGATAATATCTTACATTATACACAGTAGTCTCCAAGCAGCGCAGTCCTGTCCCCCCTAGCAGCACCCGTTCACGAGTTGACGCATGGATCAGCCATCGTTAAACTCAACCATATTAGAGGAAATTCAATAGAGGAATGTTAATTATTGCCAAACAAATTACCTTTAACAAGAAAAAAATATTTCATCTGAAGAAAAATGTCAAAGAAATGCTAAAAACGCTGTTTTTCTCTCCGAGTTCTCATTTGTATTTTTTATGTCATTGCAATTTATTTGTATGAAGGCTATAATTGTGGTGTGGACAATGGTTGTCATAATTATCACCATCATGTCAGTCGCAAGAAGTTCACTACTCAACATAGGCCTCTACTAAAAATTTCCAAAATGACCGGTTGGAAGCGACTTGCATCCAGCGTTTCCCTGCGACCTTGGTCAGGTCGTCCGACCACCTGGTCGGGGTATCCGACGCTGCGCTTGCCGGTACGTGGTCGTCATTCGACAACCTTTTCCCTTCATCGGTCATCGGTTTTACGCGCTATATGCCTTGCCTGCTGGTATGACTGCATCATGGGCCTCTACTGAATTGACTATAAAACAATTTAACGAAAAATATATCTGTGTATATATATATGTCAGGCCGCTATATTTCTAATATTTACGTTCATTTTTAATCCTTGAAATCCGTGTTGGTTTTGAGATTAAAGGATGCTCAAATCTTTACTTTTATGATTGTAAAATTCAGCATTATGTTTACAAAGTGAAATAAAAACGTCGCGTTGCGGTTCCGGTCCGGACGAGTTAGCGTCCCGCCTTTACAACAGCTATATAAATACAAAACAACACCACGAATTAAAGCGACACGCGTTTAAACACGCCCCGTGTTTGTACTATCGTTATATACCTACGGCGCAAACAGAAATGGAACTAACACACATTCTGACGACACGTTTTGCAGACACAATATGCAAATAAATATGAAACTTATGACGTTCGAATTGCCATTAACTTATAAAATAATGCTGTGAATTCATTAATATACAATTAAATATGGATGAGATTCTACAACAGGTACTTATTTTGAACAGGTCCTTTACGAGCTACCTATTCTTCCATACTTATATCCATACTATAATCCTTACTAATATTATAAATTCAAAAGTGAGTTTGTTTGTTTGTTACGCTTTCACGCCGTAACTACTGAACCGATCATCATGAAAGTTTGCATATAAGTTCTCTGGAGTGCGGAGAAGGACATAGGCTACCTTTTATCCCGGGAAAAAGTTCTATTCCCGAGGGATCGACATTGACGCGGGTGGAGCCGCGGGCGAAAGCTAGTAATATTATATTCAAAAGTAATTGTCTGTCTTTCTGTCTGTTTATCTCTTCACGTTCCAACCACTGAGCCGATTTAAATTAAATTGGTATGGTGGTAGTTTGAGGCTTGAAGACATAAATTCCCGCAAGTTGAGCCGCGGGCACTAGCTAGCTTGTATTTCTATATAAAGATTCGTCTTGTCGAAATCAGCCGTTCAAAATTTCGGTTGCAGCGTTTGTACTACAGGGTTTTCCAATAGGAAGCGGTCGTCGAAATGGAATAAAGCTGCATATTAGATATTAGCTAAATTCTTTTTTTTATTTGTAAGGCCTACGTATATGCCACTATACATGAATATGAAATTGTTCAAATGTCCGCCGCGGCTTCTCAGGGGGGCCTAAACCACGAGGTACAATTTTCAATGACTCTGCCACATAGATCCGGCTGACTTTGAGCGATAGCCTGGGTTATGTCGTCTTTGCGACTTACATTAAACACACCTCAGCCTCGTTGCTAAAGATTTTTCAGCCATAATTGGGACTCTCTTCCAAGCGTTGCGAAGCTGATTTCGATAATACAGCTTTTTCATTGAATGTGTTGCTCAATCTTGTAACTCGCCATGGTGATTTGGCACCAGTGATTATTAATTTGATAATAATTGTACAATAAATTTGACAGACGCCGCTAAAACAACATGGCTGCCACAATCTGCTAACATCAACCTGTCTCTCATATAATGGAGAAAAAATATGTACGCCTCTACTACTAGCGCAGGAAGATAAGAGTTATGCATTATCAGGACTGTCGTCCTGATGTCAATAATAATGATTTTAAGAGGGATGAATAATTTTTTAACTTGAGTGGCCACTCAAGGGGCTTTAAAATTATTATTAAGATTATTGACATCTAAAATTATATTTAAACACATTTCTTTTCTAACTTTATGAAAGTGGATCACTATCCCGCTAGTTCATCGTGTAAGGCGCTGCGTCTGTATCGTCACGCGTCACGCCGTCATCGTCATTGCGATTAGCCAACACAAATATTGTGCTTTAATCGGCGCGTGTTTACAACACGCTGTGTTGTCCCCGTTGTCCCCGTTGTCCCGCACCCCGCGTCATGTCACCATAAGGAGACTACAGAACTAAAACTGCTTTTGTGCTATTTCTATTAGTACACAAATGAGCTTCGAAATGATATTCGAAAACAATTTTGAAGATAACACAATAAAACATCTCAAAAGGCAACACACACGGTTCAAGAACGAAACAAAAAAAACCGGCCAAGTGCAAGCCGTATTCGCACATGAAAGGTTCCGCACCACGCATTTAATAACTACTAAAACGCTCAAAAGCAGTCGTATCGTGTAAGTTATTTAAACATAGGTGCTAATGCCATTATCCTTATCTACTCTCGTATTTCCTGTCATATTTCCCTACAAAGCACGCATATAAGGGTAAATCTAAAAAACCCCAGACGTCAGCTCTGACTGATCGTCCTGTTCGAACTCCACCGCCGTTCGGTCGACACGCGTTCTAGTTACCGCCGCGATATCGGTTAGCATCAGCTCTACCACCAGAGATAGCATCAAACAAATTAAAGAAGGTGAAGAACCAAGATTCATCTCGGCCGCCGCCAATACCTAAGCGTGGTTTCTTACTCTATCTCCTTTCACAAAACTACCATATCATTATTTAGTGTTTTTGGCAGGATTAAATATACACATTCTGTGAAAATTTCAAGTATCTACGTAATACGGTTTAGTAGATACAGTCCTATGACAGACCGTCCCGTTTTCACCCTTTCGGTACGAAACTCTAAAAATGAACAATAGAGACTGTTTGTTCTCCTTTCGTTTCCTATGGTAAGTTCGTGTTGCCCGTCTAGCATGGGACGAGGTTATCCTTCTATACTGCCACTATGTTGAGCATACATGCTTAGTGTTTGTCCTCGATTACTTACATCGCGATGATGTTTGGACTCGCATCAACAATATTACACCATTTCGGTGTGATTGGTTCGTAAGAATAGCTATGACACCGATTGGAATATTATTATGTAAATATATTGATTGTTGCCTATTATAATATACACTTTTACTTTGAAATTTGTACAAACACTATATGGAGAGACTTAGCACGTCAAAATAAAAAAGAATCCGATGGAACAAATCGATAATTCCATATTCAAATGTTCAGCTGGCCCGCGGAATTTATATGATAATCTTTTATATAAAAAAAAACCGGCTTTAAACTAACTTCTGAAATAACTGTGAAGAAATTGAAATGGGAAATCTGAATGCATATTCTTTTACATATAAATGATTTTTCATAGCTTTCGGCTAGTATTTCCGTTGCTTTCGGCTACGAACTTCGTAGCTTCGGCTACAAACTTCGTAGCCGAAGCTACGAAGGAGGTATTTTTGTAGCAGCTACGAATATATTTCTTCTAGATGATGTTGGAGTAATTTCTTCTTCGATTAGAAACTAGATATAATACGTCGGCATATACATATGAGGTTAGATGTGACGTAATATTTGAAAATATAAACCTGATTATATCTTTCGAGGACAATCAATCAATTTTAAAACGATGACCATAATTAATGCAAAGTGTACTGACTCTTCAGTGAATGACAACATAAGAAAGGCCCCTTCGACGGCTCAATGGATCCCGCGGTCAGCACTAAACTCCTTTTTGTTGTTTGTTAAGTCAAGCCGACTAGTGCCGCGTCACGCTCCACAATCTGGAGAGTAATGGCTGGTATTTATTGGTAAACGATGAATGTTAAAATGTTTTTTGGAAAATAGATTAAAAAGAGTTTATTTCTATTCGTTAAATTGTTAAACATGAGTTGATATAGGTAAAAACACATTGAATGACAAAAAAAGGATGCTATAAAATTACTATATAAGAAATTACCATATATAAAATTATTTACATAACGAATGCGAAATAATTATCTTCAACCTTAATGGCTTAAAAATAGTGAGATATCATATCAAACCAATGTACGCTTTGATGTAATTTCTTGTCGTAAGAGAGTAATTTACCTCGCAAGTAATATTTTCATCATGATATTGGCAATATCCACCACAATTTCGATTCCCTTTTCAACCTCCAACCTCCAAGCCACCATCACGGTAACATCAATTAGGTCAATGGTCTTAAGATCTGTATACCCTGTAAGGAAGTATCTCAATATAACTGCATTGGAGCCTCCTTGATTACACAAAAGGTGACGACTGAAAATCGGCGTTGGTTACAAATGTGTCCAGCTTAACACGTCACCTGTTGTACACAAATTGTGATTGTTATACATTTTAATTGATTTATATATTTTTTTGTATTCATTTCATTTTTATAAGAGACTAGCTTTCGCCCGCAGCTCCGCCCGCGTCAATGTTGATCCCTCGGGAATAGTACTTTTTCCCGGGATAAAAGGTAGTCTATGTCCTTCTCCGCACTCCAGAGAACTTGTATGCAAAATTTCATAATGATCGGTTCAGTAGTTACGGCGTGAAAGCGTAACAAACAAACAAACAAACAAACAAACAAACAAACAAACAAACAAATAAACAAACTCACTTTCGCATTTATAATATTAGTTAGGATTAGGATTAGGCTTTAGACGTGATTACTATGTACAGGCGGGGTTAGCAGGGATATGTATATTAATATAATTGTGTCGAAATAAATTAAAAATCATTATATTTAAATTATAAACTACTGTATACTCCTGGACACTGCGAGTAGATAACTAACATGGAACAATTGAATTAGCATGTGGATATTAGAAAATGTAGTGGTCCGTCATAATCCGGCCCGCCGGTCGAGACCTGGCACGCGGCGGCGGGATAATTTGGGAGACGAAGCTACCCGTGCAATTATGTTAAAATCAAAATATTATATATCTTACTTAGGATTAGACGCTATGAAATCTATCATAAATGTTTTAGGATTACTTTTTATTATGATCATTTTCTGTCTGTGAGCACAATCGCAATTATCGCTGTTAAAGCCGTGTAAATTTCATTTGCTTTCAGATATACACCGATTGTTTTTTAAACAGATTAATTACTGAGAACTCTATTCAAAGTTGGTTTATGTCCTCGCTATTTTTTTAAAATAATATTAACTTTTATTATCCTATCGGAAAGACTGGACTTCAGTAGCCCTTCACCGAAATAGTTGGAATGATAAAGGGGGGGGCCTTTGCCATACAGTGGGACAGTATAGGCTAGAAATAGAATAAAATAGAATTAACTTTCTCTAAATAGCTAAACCAGTAAATAGGATACAAATCACCAACTAGCAAAAAAACCTTGATATAATCCGTTACAAAAGTGTTATAGGAAATTGTAAATAAATTAGAGCAATTAACAGGGTTAGAAGTTTTAAAACACATCTCTTGGGATTCAGCGCGGCCGTGCCGTATTGGATATCAGAGAAACCCGAGGCGGGTCAACAGGCTCTCCAGCCCGAAACTGATACATTAAGGGTAACAAGTAGGGGCTGGAAGGACACCCAAAACGTCTGGGATGTTAAAGATTGTACTCGTAGCCTTATAACACGAACCTGACGACCAGGACGGAACTACAGAGGAATTAGAAATATTTTATTTCTAACAAAAGTGGGAGCTAGAAAATTTTGTAATTTTTAGTATACAGGAAATTTTATTTTATTCATTAGCATACGTTTAAGGAGTGACTCAGACTACGAATCTGAACAACTTTTAATATGAGATCAACTCCAAAATTGCAAAAAAAATCATCTGTTCCATCGATATTGGCCAAGTAGATATTCCACTTTTGTATAAAAGAGCAGATAATTTTTTCACGATGTCGAAGTTGGTCCCATAATGAAACTTGTTCTCCACTCATTAAACGTATGCTAATGAATTAAATTTCACACTGTATCATCATCATTATCAGGCCTTTTTTTTCTCCACTACAGGAGCACAACCCTCTCTGTACTACTAGAGTCGTACTTGGCCAGAGCAGCCAGAGGGTTGGAAAGGTCTCTCAGATGTTTATAAGCTGTATATAGAGTACTTACTCCATAAGTATGTATAAACGTGAATGTAAACTTATGTAGGTTAACGTATCTCCTCAATTTTTAATTTTATTATTTATTTTAATAGCGGCAATGTACACATTCTATAAAAAGTTCAAGTGTAATAGCGTTTTAAAAGATACAGCGCTGTGATAAATGGACAGACGAACGGACAGCGTAGTCTTCACCATCATAACGTGGAATATCAGCGGTTATTCTCCTTGTAGTCATATTAAAATCTAGTTAGGACAGCTTTCAGCAATCAGCCGGTCCATGGATATCTCATCTCCGACCCAAACTCAATTTGCTTTGAGATGCACGTGACTGGACGTATAACCATCAATCATTTCATGTGTAGTTATGGGGCTGATTTAACTTTGTATTGTATAGCTAACAACATGTAGAAATATGTATATATAAATTAGTAATTGCTATAAAGTTTGAGTTACTATTGTGATAATATTGGTGGGCATTTATCATGCTTCTGTTTTATTTAATTATAAATACTTTTTCATCATCATCAAGTCCTTCCAGTCCCCATTGCAGGAGCACGACCCTCTCTGTACTACCGGAGCCATACTTGGCCAGTGCAGACAAAGGATTTGGCCTACACTCCTCGCTGGCCAGACGGGTTGGAGAGTTCTCATTAATGTTTATGAGCTTTGTTTAGCTTGTATTTCCTAAGTCGCCTCTTACGACCTCCGTGGGAAGACTAGGAGTGGTTCTATTCTACTCTGCCGGAAACCACACGGCTAAAATACTTTTTAGTAAATCCCAAAAAAAAAAAACATATCTATCATTGTTTTTTGATCGCGTAACGAAGGAATGATCTCAGCAAACAAGTTTAAATAATAAACGAGTATTTCGCACCCACGCCGCGAGACATCAAACTACAATATTGTGCGACTTCTTAAACGACCTCGAAAATCTTTTTTATTTTTTATGTTCGAGCATATTTCACTAAATTCAATCAAAAGCCTTATAGATCTATCGTCGTCTTTATACGCCTACGGAACAAGTCCGCCCTCTAAACCAGTTTAAATAGTTTCTCCCCGACCGCGCGACACTCAACTATGTCTTTCCATTTAAGTATTCTGTAGCTATTAAAACTTCCACTTTAAAATGCTGTGAAAATTATATGAATAAGTATGTAGTTTCATTTGAGTAAGAGATTTTATGGATAGAATAATGCACATTGTTTCTTTTTTACAAATCCGTCAAAGTTTGTCGTTTCTCTTTCTTCACCACCGGCATTCCCTTGAAGGGGCGGCTTAGCCGGTCAAAATTAACAATTTCTGGAAACAATACTTAAAAAGTGTTTGGTCGGCCGACTACTTGTATAAAACTGCCGACTTTTTTTTTGTACCCAGCGTTAATCCAATCGGAAAAGTTGTTCCTTCGGATGGTCCAAGTCGCCCTTTCAAGGAATGAAGGTGGTAAATTTATATTACATATCACAGAGAAGAAAAATTACGTACTTACGGCTTTTCCATGTTAGTTTGGGACGCGGTGTGTCAAACCCACGAATCGGTACAGTTCAGTTTGAAGGAAAAATATAAAAGCGTGAAGAAAGAAAGAAAACCAGATAGATTTATAAAGTAGGACGCGAGTCCCTACATGTAATTTGGAGTTCATGTGCTATTCTGAGGTGTGTGTTGTGTAGTAGGTAACTACTAAATCTTCGATTTAGTATAATCGATTTGTAACTACTACATCTTCGATTTAGTAGTCACTCGAAACAAAACGCAATGTTCAAGAAACTAATGAGAAACAAAGTAAATGTATTTGAAAAACACACGTCAGAATACCACATAAGCTCCAAATGACTTGCACGAAGTCGTGGTAAAAGCTGATGACGCGATATGAACCAAACTCCCACTTAACAACATCCAAAAAAATTATATTTCTGTGTAAAGAGATCCTACACGTATTTATCCTACAGGAAACTTGGGAAAACAATGCCTCATTGTAAGGAATGTAATAAAAGTGAAACAACTAACGGTCCGGCATCCGGTGTCCGGACACGGCGCGGTTCCGGCGGCCGGCTGCATCCGGGTTGAGGCCGCCGCGTATGGCTTCTATCGCAAATAGTTTAATCCTAATCCACTGCATGCGCTGCCTCATTATGCATCATTGCACTATCGAGCGATTGCTACGAGTATGTAAGGAATGGGCAAATAAATGACGCCAACTGAATTGCTTTAATTACTTCGATACGTAAGGAGGAGCCATGCAAGGACAAAAATAACACTTTTGAATTCGGTATACTAGACACTTTTACTAGTAGTACGAGTAAATTACATTACATTTTCTTACTCCTAATCTCAATTACAAGTGCGATCTCTACTCGACAGTCAGATCCTAGTAGTCATTTGATCTTCAAGTCTTCGATATGAACCTCATTGCTATGGGCTAAGATCTCACACCTGCCTAACACACATCATGTTAGGAAAGCTGTATTTTTGAGGATCCGTATTCCAAATTGAAGTAATTATGTTAAATGCATAATCTGGAATTTAGACACCGGTGTCTTTTTTTAAAAACATAGGATGGCAAACGAGCAAGTGAGTCATCTGATTACAATTAGAGAGTAGCCGGCCTTTCAAAAAAAACATACACTTGTTTTTTGAAAAGAAGTAATTTGTATACTTCTTTTGAAACAATGATGAGATCGTAGGCACTTGACTTCTATTTAATTTCTTATTTCACTAACGACTCTCGACCGGTTTTTCTACGAACTAATGAACGCAGCACTTTGTAGAAACGTTCATTTATTTCAAGAATGGCTATGTATAAATAAAGACTTTTAAAAGTGTAAGCTAATTACAATTTGAAAGAGAATTGAGGAAAAATAGGAGCGTTTGGTTTCTAATGTTTTCGCGACTATTACACATTTGAAATGAAATCACTTAATATGGTTTCATCGCGTTTATTAAGTTTAATTATTTATTTAGACAAAGACAAGTCTACCTAAATGTAGACTTAGTCTACCTGCGACCATGAAATCTGTAAAGTTTTTGAAACATTAGGTATTAAATATAATGTAATAAGCGGGACAAAACTGTAACTAACAACTCAAGTCACCTGTTAAGTGACTAGTTTCGCCCGTGGCAAAAAATTCCTTAATTTTTTTCCAAATTTCAAATAAATCCTCAAAATTGTCAACGGCTACCTGTTGGCTTTAGATTTTCATTATTTGGTGTATTCTCTTACAAATGGACGAACAAGCGACTCCGCCCATGATTAGCTAATGTCGGCAAACTAGCAATTTATTGTCGCTGCATCCGCTGTTGCCGCCTAATTGGAATTCAAATCGCGCGCACTAATTGTCATAAATTCGATGCAAAGCACACGTGATACTTTACGAGTAGGTTTTGTTGTAAGACTCATTTTTTATGGTATAAACGGGACCCTATTACTAAGCCTCCGATGCCCGTCCTCTGTCAGAGGGCTATATACCTATATTGAACCGTTGTTTGTATAAGTAGGCAGAGACTTGAAATTTTCACACAATCCTTACTAATATTATAAATGCGAAAGTGAGTTTATTTGTTTGTTTATTTGTTTGTTTGTTTGTTTGTTACGCTTTCACGCCGTAACTACTGAACCAATCATCATGAAATTTTGAATACAAGTTCTCTGGAGTGCGGAGAAGGACATAGGCTACCTTTTACCCGGGAAAAAGTACTATTCCCGAGGAATCGACATTGACGCGGGCGGAGCCGCGGGCGAAAGCTAGTAATAATATAAATCACAAAATTACATCAACTTCTCCGAAGGGCATCTTTGTGAGGCTTGCATTGAGATCTATATCCCTATGTAAGCCTCTTAAAGGACCGGGGAACACCCGTGAAATCAAAGGAGTTAAAATAATAAAAATAAAATAAAAAATAAAGTGGGCATCATCAAGAAACTTGTTTTAGGCGTCTTTCTACATTCTCTCTAAAGTGCTATTCATTTATAATCGAGGCGTCAAATTACAGGATACATATTTAATGTTTATTTGTTCCCTTTATACAGGGAAAGCAAAGGAAGTCTAGTCTACATAGTCAAATTCCAGTCACATATTTGTTCAACCTTTTGTAATACTAAAAAAAATCAAGAACATTATTGTCTATGCAAGAATAAGTTAATTAACATCATATGCGAGGTCTCATGGAAGAGGTTTCATTTTGTGAAAGTGTGTGTGTGCGATTTTCTTTTCGCTATTATATTTTTCCTCTGTATTTATGCGTACTTATGCGTGGCTCAGGGTTCCTATACAAGAAACGCGGTGTTGTGTTTGATTATTGTACGGTGGTATGGAAAATTAATGGTTTACGTTAATACGACTCGGACTTGGCTAGTTTTATTATTTTAAATTAAAACCGTATTCATATTTAACAAAGTTGTGACCAGACATTCCGGTATTCGATGTTCAAAAGTAGTCCGTCTGTTTCGCACGGACTACATTTAATATATTTCATTGTATGCGCTCCCGGTGCAGCAAAGTTCACACAATTTACCGGCTTTAACGTGGCGCCACGTATTACATTACACAGAATTCAATTACTGCCTCCTCTCAAATATTAAATTGGATTCAAAAAGTTTTAGATTGAATTTGAATTTTTGTTAATTTTACGATACGAAATAGCTCAATTACTGGCAGGTCTAATACCTAATATATATGTATATTGTCACACAAATTGAACTAGCAACTAAGTTAGTTGTGAATTGTGTTATGGGTTATAATAAACTAACTGTTGCCCGCGACTTCGTCCTCGGCAATTTCTGTTATTATGATTAATAATTTTTTTTCTTAGTATAGATGAATAATTTTCCCCCGTTTTCAAAACATTTTTTATTGATGCTTCGCTCCTATTAGTTGCAGCGTGATGTTTTATAGCCTAAAGCGTTCTTCAATAAATGGACTATCCAACACAAAAAGAATTTTCCAATTTGAACCAGTAGTTCTTGAGATTAGCGCGTTCAAACAAACAAACTCTTCAGCTTTATAATATTAGTATAGATACAATAAGTACAGTAGTTGTATAAATACTATAGGACGGAGCGTAGGCTAGAAATAGATGTGGAATAGGTCAATCTGAAGAAGAGCGCTTTCCTTGACCTCGGTGGTTCCGTCCCTACCTTTGGCCTTAAGATACGTTCGTAACCACCGAATCACACAGGTCGACAATAAAAGTGATGACAATTGGCCCGTGGTGGTTAACGAACGATAATTTTATGTGATAACGGTGGAAGAGAGAAGATGCGTCACAAGCCGAAATCTTCGATCGTGCCTCTCTATCGCTTGCACACGGAACGAGACAATTTTTCGCGCGTGCAGCCGGCGTTCATTTATTAGACGTCATCAAGTCTTGAGAATGCCTTCTATTTTTGAGAACGTCATTTTAATTGTGGGGAGTAGAAATAACAGTACTTATTTGCCTCTTCGACTTCTCGCAAGGAACCGAGAACAGAAATACGATTGTATTTAAATTTCAAATTATTCAAAGTGTTTTCAGAATTTTGACAACGCTTTCGCAAATTAGCGAATCTGCGAAAAAATGTTGTCGTTAAACTTCTTTTTATGTAAAACGCTGAATGGCCGAGTGGCCTCGAGTTGCGTTGCGGCGAGACGACGCGAGCAGGGTTACCATATCTTACAATTTACCCTGATATTTCTGGATTCTCAGATTTAACACACACGATCATTTAAGGATAAAAGAATATTGTAAATATCAGGAAATGATTTTTGGTTACAATAATTACATTTTATTCTGATATTAGATTTCTGAGTCTCTTCAGCAATATATCCAGACTTTTGAAAATTTTAGTATTTTCTAAACATTGAGTTAAATAGGGCCCGGGTGACGTGGATCATACTGTAGTCACCCGTGCGACATTTGACCGTGCTCCCTGAAATTACCAACGCACAAATCACCCATAATAATGTTTGAGAAAGAAATCTGAACTTGCAAAAATACCACAGACTTTTCTTTGGACTTCTAAAATTTCCATCTGCAACCCTAAGCGGGGGCGAGGAGGGAACTAATGAGGCGGTAATGAGGCGCCTCGCGATATTTTTGCGATGAAATGCAGCCGCGAATGTTGCAGCTGCGCACCGCTGCTGATGGCGCAGTCGAGACGTTAACTTTGTGACGGAGTTAATGCGGTGTTGCCAGCGGAAACTGTTTTATAATGTTATGTTTTTGTAAGTCTTCAATTTATGGGCAATGCAGCAACCAGAGCAGAAAAAGCCATTTATGTTGGCATTTACTTAGCTTACATAAAGTCTTGATAAACTTACTCTACTACCTACTACATATTTTCAGAACTACTAACGACGTTGGCGCGTCATAAAGAAGTCTATGTCTTATTAAGTGTCAATCCTATGGTAATCATCATTCATCATCATCATCATCATCATTTCAGCCGTAAGAAATCCACCGCAGGACATGGGCCTCTCCGAAGGATTCTTCGCTACATGGGAGGAATTGCCATACTCACCACGCTTGGTAGGCGGGTTGGCGAGCGCGGTTTCTTTGGCTACTTGTGCTTCCAACGCTGCTGCATCAAAAGCATTTTTAAGCTGGGGAAGAATAGGAATTTGTTGGATTTAGGAAAGGAATGGAGATATTGGGATTTTACTCCCTCGGATGAATGGCGAAACCTGCAACCACCGGCAAACCAGTTGAGGATCCATGATGACGTTCATATAGAATTTGTGTAGCTACGGAGACTATTTGAAAATAAACAGCGTTTCAATTTTATATATGTCACATAAGGTTCATGATATTGTTAAATATATATGCCTCACTAATCAGTGCAATCGATTTTTACCTTATTAGAATGATATGAATAGACTTTTGCCAGTTACTTTTGTAAACTTCTTTGGGCGCGTTAAGCGATTATGCATAAATAAACTTGAGTGTTGTTGCTCTTCTATCGGTAGTCATTTTACTGTCTTATTTTTTTATACGGGCATTATTTGAATATCTAGCTAATTCAACTCACAGTTACAATGACTATTTAGCTTTATAATTATTGATATATGCAATAATATTATACGTAGAGTAGACTGAAGAATAACAAGCATAAATTATTATATACTACATCTTTGACATTGCGAAATCGCCCTTAACAACAAATGTTTAATATTGATTGATATCTTTTTACTTTTAACAATATACATCGCAACACTGTTAAAAATATGTAAGCGCCAGTTATCATGTTAATCCCTAAAAATGTATTATCTATATATTATAGTATATTTAGTTAATTCACCGCCAATTGAATCATGTGCATTTTTCATAGTCCTCATAGTGTTTGTATATATGTTTAAAATGTTCGTGGACAGTGTCGTTGGTAGTATAATTACATAGATTTATATCTTTGCTTGTTAAACTAATACCTACATTGTACAACTGTTTATTGTCCCAAATAAAATAAAATAAATGTTTGCAACTTTGCCTCTGCGCTGAATTTACTCTGTGTCACAATCGTACAGGTGTCTGCGAAAGCTACATTAAGGTCCGATTTGAAGCGAAAGCTCGGTTCTTCTAATACAGTTTCCGAGTGCCCGCGTCGCTTGAATGGAGTGAGCTGTGAGCGGAATGGAAAATTATTATTAGTCGATAAGTAATACAGCTGTGCTTGTGGGAATAAAACGCGGCGGTGAATGACCTTCCGAGAAATTCATTCAGTTTTCCGATTGATTTCTATTACTTTCAATAACCTACTCAATTGCAGGCATTAGCGACTATTCGGTAGTTACATTGATTTGCAAAGGATAAGTCGTGTTGTGTGTAGATTGAAATTGTGCTTTCACTGGAGTCATAAAGGCATTACTTCCACATTAAGGATATGATGGACTTGCTTAGTTTTTCATATCGATGACATATTTCGAAACCAGAATCTTTATTATAGAATTTGAAAAATTCCGGGCGAATAATATAATTTAAATGTAAATATATTGGCAGCAGCCGGGTTATACTGTTCTGTTGCCGAATTACCATTCTTTCATCCGCAATGATTTAAGTAGGTATAGATATTTTTTTCGTTTAGACTAAATATACTAGTTTGCAATAATTATCAACAAGCTTGTTTTTTGCACAGATCTACGTGAATACGTTGCGAATGCTTTGTCAAAATACCCATCAGTTCCGTTTGTGGGTTGATTTTAATTCGAGCTAAAAAGGTCACACAAGAGCTGATTTTTGGAACTGCGATAGGAAGAGACTTGAAATGGACACAGTATTCATTTTAGTATATCTTTCCGCCATAACAACAAAATTAAACACGGCGCCATACAACATTTAATGTTCGCGACGTTTTTGCTGTGCTGTTTTATTTGTGTACGGTTTTATTGTATTGACTGACAGGCACGCAGATCCGCCTGGCGTGCTCGGCGACCACACCGGCGGATCACAGCCGATGCGTGCGTCTGTAATCGTGTCACCTACAACGTGACAATACTTAATAGTTCATTTAAGGTATTTATAGGTTATTTATGAACCCTGATGAGTCATTATTGACACTGGCAGGCATACAGATATCCCAAGCGTGCCCCGCGACCGCTGCCGCGGATCACGGCCTTATACATATCTGTAAACGTGTTATCATCACAAATGAGTGATAGTCAGTAACTCAATGGCCCAGAAGGTAAAAGCATTATTAGCGCTTACGCATGTAAAGCAACAAGGGGGGTTCCTACTAGGATAGATGTGGTAGAGCCACGCAACTGGCAATATTAATTTTTGCTAGTAGCATGAATGGGCCGGCTTATCCGGTGAAGTACCACACTCTCACAGAAAATTTACGTTTAAGTCGAACCTTATGCGGCGGTAGCTCAGTTGAGAGAGTGGGAGGCCATCGATTATCTATTACATAGCTGTATCGATTTTTCACCCCTAAAACCAACATATCAACTAAATTTTATTGAAATCGTTGAAACCATTTCTAAGATTATTTTATATATTTACACCTATACAAGAATGGTTTGTATAAACTTAATAAAGTTTTACAGTTTATGTAGACAAAAGCATCAAATATCATTGATATGAAAATTTTGTTTCCATGCCAATAAAAAGCTTTTTCGAAACCTTACTTTATAATTACTCTTTTTCTTACTGAATTTCTTTTTTCGCTGTTTGCTAGCGCACGCTCACTGCAAAGATGAACTATATAAGCTACTGTAACGCACATCACAGAGCATTGCACACGCACACAGCTAGAAGACTATACTTTTTCCCAACTACAGATAGATCTCATCCACTTTGGGACTTTTCAGCCAGTCTAGCCAAATGTAACCTCGATCCTGCGCCGTTTAGACCATGAATTATACTCTTATTAAATTAAGAAATAAAATATGGTGAAAAAAGTTGCGGGCGAGAATGGGATATGGTGATGAATTTCGGCGCCGAGGTTAGAACAGGCGGTGGCTCAGTTGGAAGAGCGTAAGATAGACTTCACAGGTCCAAATCCCGCCCGCTTGAATTTTTTTCACTGTATTTTATTTCTTAGTTAAATTAAATTTATTAAGAAATCAAAATAGCATTGTGAATGCAATAACATAACACTTAAAATACCATGAATCTCCTTCTTCTTTTACAAAAAATATATCTTAGGAATTCTATACTTTTACGTCGTTACGGCAACAGTTACAACGCATATTTTTCAGGCGTTAATAATATGCAGCTAAGTATTTACTAAAGCAGCACAAAGCTTACAAAACTTCCCGTTAGCATAACTCCACTTTTTCTCCAAGTTGCCGCCAGGCGTGCACTACAAAGAATGTTTGAAGCTACTGTTAACTTCGCTTAGTGAGTGATTTTTTATGTAATCATCTACTATCATTTGTGTACCGTGAAAAGTATCAACTACTTTATCTGTATACAAATACTCTGTTTTATTCGAAGCTACTACGTGAATAATAATTTCTGAATAATGAAATATATTAGGTGCATGTTTGTTTTTTTTTATTTAAAACTTATGTCAACAAAAGACAGATGAAAACAGTAATGTACCTACACTTTGTACAAAAGCGTGATGTAGCTAGCTCCCACACCTTATTTAATGCGCTATATCTAAGTATTCTAAGCAAAACATACGATTCTCATTTTATTCTAATTGTTGGACTAATCAGATTTTTCCTTTTTATCTATTGTATCATCCGTATTTTGTATTATAAAGCTTCATAATGTTTTCATACTATACATAATATTACCAATGTATGGAGCCTACACAACGCTTGTTGTTTTAAGTGCGACTTAAATAACAAAATATCACCGCTATGTTCGCGATCAACCCAACTTTAGTCATAAACTCAGTCGTAACTTTTATACTCAGTAATTCCTTCAAGTTATTAGTTTTAATCCAAGCCTTGAATTAAATTAAAACAACATCCTCAGAAGCTATTTTCATGATGGTTTTGGTCGAAATTCTAGTGCATTCAAGTACTAGAAACTTTTTTTTACGCACAAATCATAAAAGCTGGTTGAGGCAACGGGGGAATGTCTGAGGAAAATGTCAAAAGACGATGAGCCTAGTCTTCTTGATTGTCTCCTTACACGCCCAGTCACGATAAATGCATGTCTTCCCAGACAGGAATAAAGACTTCATCAGTATCTATGTCTTAGCTTAAACCCAAGAGTCTTAAACAAAATTCAGCTAATATTTTCCACAGCAGTTTTCTCGCAGTAATAATCCCGTATCATTCCCCGCTGAAAGGTTTATTTGGCGCAGTGGGGTCCCGCGGGCCGTGCGCGGGGAAATTAAAAATTACAATTTTAAACCTCGTTTAAAGCGCGATTGATATTTACCGCGCCGTCATATTTCGCTGTATTAGGATGATTTGGCTCATGTTACAACTTTTAATTTCAATTATAAACATTTATTAACGTCGATATATGTTGTAAGTTTGGAAAGTTAATTTTAGAACAGGGAATTAATAATTACAATTTGAAACCTTGTTTACAGCGCGATTGATATTTACCGCGCCGTTATATTTTGCTGTATTAGGATGAGTTGGCTCACGCTATAACTTTTAATTTTAATTTAGAACATTTTTAAAAGACAATGTATGTAAAAAAATCAGAAAGTTAATTTTAGAACGGGGAATTAAAAATTACAATTTTAAACCTTGTTTAATGTGCGAATGATATTTACCGCATCTGTCATATTCCAATGTATTAGGAGGAATAGGTCAATGTCATAGCTTATACAATTTCAAACAGCATTAAAATGAAAATGTTTCTTTAAAGTCGATGTCAGAAATGTATGTTGTAATTTTGATAAGCAAAAATAAGAAATGAAAATTTTAAAAAATTTCTTATTTAGAGCAATCTCGTCCGTGACTGATATTTACGCCGATATTTTATAGTATTTCTCTATATAAGACCGGCAGGCGTATGTTATACATAACTTTAATAAACGCATTAAAATATATTTTAACGCTAAATGGCGCATTATAAGAACAATAATAATAATTACAAATTTAAACCTCAGTCAGTAATGCGATCTCGAGTTCCGTATCATTTCGTTGTATCGGGGGCTAAAGGTAATTTTTATAGTAAAATTAAAAATAAGATAAAATTTAAATATCGTTTGAGAGTGCGGTTGATATGTAGGAGTATGTCACGACATTCCTAATTCTCGTATGGCCGGACTCCGGACGGCCGGACACGCCTACGCTCGCTATGAGGAGGCGTGCGTTACGACGTTTGTTTTAATTTAACATGTAACATGCATGAATTTTGTTTTTTAATTATAACAAACTAGCTTTCGCCCGCGGCTCCGCCCGCGTCAATGTCGATCCCTCGGGAACAGTTCTTTTTCCCGGGATAAAAGGTAGCCTATGTCCTTCTCCGTACTCCAGAGAACTTGTATGCAAAATTTCATGATAATCGGTTCAGTAGTTACGGCGTGAAAGTGTAACAAACAAACAAACAAATAAACAAACAAACAAACTCACTTTCGCATTTATAATATTAGTAAGGATATTAGTAAGGATGATATTTTTATTTTACTGGATACATTGTGAATGCAAAATAAAACACTATAAAAATATTGGGCTTCCTACATATTAGTTGATTTTCAAATTAATTGTAAAATGAGTTGAATCAAATACCTCACTTGTAAAAGTCGGGTAGTTGTGTAGGTGACGTAAGCCTTAATACGTATAAGGGGAAATGGGATATGGTGGAGAATTTCGGCGCCGAGATTGAATTGTACGGTAACTCAGATGGCAGAGCAAAGGTCGTACATAGACCTAGGTCGCCGGTTCAAGTCCCGCCCGCATGAGATTTTTTCGCCATATTTTATTTCTTAATTTATTAATTAAGAATAGAATTGAATTGTAATATAACTTGCGTCTGTGACAAGTCCCCGTAAGTAAAGGTCAAAGACCTTATAATATGTGATGGTAAATAAAACAAGTTTCTTAACTGTACATTGTGCACCCTTCAGTTAGCGTTCTCAAATAGGATTATTTATAAGACTAACAAAATGTATAAGTCTCATGCTTGTTCAAGTATAAACGTAATATATAAGTCCGTTCTGACAGATCATTTTATTTTCGAGTTAATGGTGATACCTATGTATGTATATCATCCAAGGATGCTTAAGACCGTGCGATGTAGAGACGAAAGCCTGACCCCGGGTTGTGATTGTGAAGCATGTCTAATGAGGATTCAATCGGGACACAACAGAAAGAGAAGAAGATTTTTTTAAACTGTGACTTATATCGAACATGAGTGAAATATTTTTTTACATATACCTACTAGATTCTTATTTCGTGATTCCGGAACCCTTTTCCCGGCCCGGAGAGATTGGCGCGGCGGCGGCTTAATGAATGGATAATCATTTTGGCGATGCGATTATGCAGGAATTTGCATGCTCTTTAATATTTATATTTTCAGACCACTGACACCACCGTTCATATCTTGACTTAGAAAACAACCCAACTCTGCCTGGAATTCAATTTTTATCAATATAGGCAATATAAAGGTAACTTTGAAACTTGAACTCAAGTTTACATTGAATTAGTAAATTCCAAAAAAAAATACATCTCATGCTATGCAACTATAGCCCGGTAGGGTAAGGCCTCGAGCTGGCCATAGGAAATTTGCCAAATCCTTTTTTTTGTCAATCAAATTTCTGAATAAATCTTTGAATCTTTGAAAATCAAAATCAAAACGTTTATTCAGAAAATAGGCCTTTTTAATTGCAGGCACTTTTTCATCTTGAATCAAACATATGCTATGTCCTAAACGTGAGCAGTTGAATGAGGACGAGCAGTTGCTAAACTGCCAATTCTTTGTAAATTAATTGCGTTCATTTGTACATATCTTGCCTAACCCCATAACTCGACTAAGTATACGGTCACCTTTTCTCATATTTTCTTGACACAGCTCGACTTACTAACTTAATAACTTGCATAATATGTCATGAGCAGACTTAAAATTATCGCGTTTCTGATAAAGCTATAACGTTTTTATATTACGCCGCGCCGGCGACGGGGAGGCGGACACGCGTCAAACTCGCGGCCTGTCGACGAGCGTAGCGGGGAGCGGAGCGTGCGGCGGTTGGCAGCGGGATGTGACTTGATGGGTTAGGGTTGGCAGATAAGATGGACAACAAGGATTTCGGGACATAAATGTAATTTGTGAGGTGCAAATATAAAATAATTCTCATCCATTAATAATATAACATAATGGGATCGTAGGCGTCTTCTATGCTCATCTGGGAGAAACGAAAACCGTAAAATCTTTCAGCTGCTTTTATTTGCGTGATGCCAAGAGAAATAGAGGCCAGGCAAGGAAATAGCGATTTTTTCTAATTATGTCAATAGGCGATGCAGTTAGCGACCCGTCGCTATTTTGATCCCGTTTTCCATCTATACGTACACCAATACATAACGTGAGGACCATATAAAATACCACAGACACATAAGATGCTTGTGGTTCCCAATGCACGAACCGAATCTCACAAACAGTCGCCTCTTTTGCGCGGCCTGGCAGAGCTCAACGCGCTCCTGGCATCAGAGCGTGGCTGTAAATGTGAATTGTTTGCAGATAGGTTTGCGCGATTGAAGAATGAATATCTTTTTTTTTTTTTTTTTTTTTATATTAAATGAGTTTACTCTTGACCATAATCTAGGCCAAAGGCAAAGATATGGTCTAGGATCGAGCGAGTTCACCCAGAAGAAGCCTATTCACTCTAACTTTAAAAAGATTCAGGTTATATGCGCTCGGAAACACAGACGCAGGCAATGAATTCCAATCCTTAGCTGTGCGCATAATAAAAGAAGAGGAAAAGCGCTTGGTACGAATGTTAGGAATTTTAACCAGGTAAGGATGGTACCCAGCAGTGCGTCTGACCGTCCGATAGAAGAAAGGAGAAGGTGGTATGAGTTCGTGCAGTTCTTGAGCACACTCTCCGAAGAATATTCTGTAAAAGACACATAAGCTGGCGACTTTGCGTCTATGGCTAAGACTTTGCAGTTTATTTTTTATGAGTCTTTGGTCGCCTATTAATTTCCTGGCCCTGCGGTCCACCGAATCCAATGCGGCAAGTTGATATTTGGCTGAGCCATCCCAAAGGTGGCTGCAATACTCCATGCATGACCGGACTTGCGCTGTATAAAGTGTAAGGAGCTGTCCTGGAGTGAAGTATCGCCTAACCTTGTTCAGGATGGCTAGCTTTTTGGCCGCTGTTTGAGCTTTGGTTTCGATGGAAGTGCCGAAGTTAAGGTCAGAAGACAACTTCATGCCGAGGAGTTCAAGCTCATTTGCCAAAGGTAGAGAAATACCACGGAAAGTAGGAGACAAGTTAAAAGGACTCCTTTTTGCGGAAAACAAACACGCCTGTGTTTTGGTAGCATTGAAACTAACCAAATTTCTGTCACCCCATTGGGACACTGAGCTTAAGGTCGAGTTTACACGCTCTACCATGGCCTGTCTCTCTGAACAAACTTCTGCTCCGCTAGCTCCAGCGCTGGTCAAATATCTCTCCATGACTGTACTATCATCTGCGTAAGCGACTACGCCAGGTGACAGCATGTCGTTGATGTGTAGCAGGAAAAGAGTCGCGGAGAGAACAGACCCTTGAGGAACACCGGCATCAATAGCCATGAGGTCTGAGGAGCAGCCGTCAATGACTACTCGGATCAACCGTTCACTCAAGAAGTCAGATATCCAGCTACAAAAGCCTGCAGGGATACCGTATGCAGGAAGCTTGCTTAGCAGACTTGCATGCCAAACCCTATCATAGGCCTTCGAGATGTCGAGTGACACTACGAGAGCTTCGCCGTGTTTCTCAATGGCCTCACCCCAACAGTGCGTGACATACACTAGAAGGTCGCCAGTCGATCGTCCCCGGCGAAAGCCGTATTGACGATCACTGAGCAGATCATTAGTTTCTAAGTACGTCAGCAGCTTGTTGTTGAGTACTCTCTCCATAACCTTACAAAGTATGGAGGTGATGGCAATTGGTCGATAATTACAGGGGTCAGCGCGACTACCTTTTTTGGGGACCGGCTGCACGTTGGCAAGCTTCCAGGATTTAGGTACGGTGTTTGTTTCAACGGAAAGGCGGAACAATCGTGTTAGTATAGGAGACAACTCTGGACCACAGTACCTAAGGACTCTAGCTGGTATGCCATCTGGAACACTAGCTTTATTCACGTCAAGACTCTGTAACGCTCTTCGTACCTCTTTATTGTGTATGGTGACCTCCGGCATCGTAGAATCACAGCGAGGAATTGAAGGTGGTTGTTTGGAGCCAGTGTCGAGACGAGAATTGCTCGCAAATAGAGAGGCAAAAAGGTTAGCCTTATCTACAGCGGAGTGAGCCAGAGAACCGTCAGGTTTCTGTAGGGGAGGCAACATAGGACGGCAGAAGTTGGTTTCGACAGATTTCGATAAGGACCAGAACTGCTTACTTCCCGGTGGGTAAGATGCTAATCTGGATCCCACGCGACTGATATGGTCGAAACGAGCCTTGCGGATCACCCGCTTGCAAGACCTGGCGGCTTTATTAAATGCTCTTTTCTTCGATCGAACCCTCCTAGCACGAATCCCGCGATCACGAGCTTGGACCCAGGCCTGGTAGGCAGATTCTTTTTGTGCTTCTGCACGTTTTATTACGTTTTATTACGTATTATATCTGTAGTTTTGTGAAGAGAAGGGATGAATCTGTTGTCTATATTTTAAGTTGTGTAGCGCATTAGTGTAAACTGTAATGTTGTACAACTAAAATTTTTAATAAATAATGCTTCATCGGCAGCCCTACCAGGATAGCACCGCGAAGTTTTATCGTTGTTATCTGCCGCTGGAGCACTCGTCTTTACGACCTGTTAACCCACTATAAACGGGTTTACGCCCACTATAACTGCCTCTAAGCTACCGATACTATATCGAGGACACTTATCTGATTTAACCAACTTTTGGAAACGAAAGACTTACTTTGTCGAAAAAGTATTTTTTAACACTTCGAGTTATATTTGAAGTACAGTAATGAGTTAGTCCGTATTCATTTTAAAATAAATACTTCTATATTATATATATTCAAAACTCTCGCAAATGGCAGTTACTCGTAGCAGGTTAAGCTAAGTTAAATGCCTATATGCAGCTTGGAAATCTGACACAAGGTGTTGGTTACATACATACACATGAAAAAAGAATATATACTTGTATTGAGCAATTTTTAGGGTTAAATACCCTAAGACTTAAAATGGACGGGTCCCGCTATTACTAACCGTCCGTTGTCCGTCCATCCGTCTGTCACAGGACCGTATCTGTTTAACCGTCATTTATAATAACAAATATTAATATAAAATGGGAAATAATAAATCGAGCCACAAAATTATTAATTGGCCACGTGAGCAAACTTCTAATTTCATAACTAAGCAACGGTACAATGACATAGCCTCTAATAAACTAATTCGTCTTTTTTACACCGCCAACTAAATATTCTATATAAAGCGTCAAATAAAGAGCATCAATTATTATGACTTGTCCTTCTTATTTATACGTTGCCACCTAATTTACTAACTCGGCCACGGATTTTATATTTCGTCACCATTTTCCTTTTTACAGCATCAAAACAATGTCCCCAAAAAAATATAATTCAAGCTTCTACAGTCAGCATCATTTATTATAACTTAGCATGTAAAATAATACATCATATTCTTTTATCGTAAAAATAGCCACTACATGATAAGGCGTGATTCATGTATCGATAGGCAGGAGAGCTGGTACCAATTTTTGGGTAGGTAGGTATTTGAAGCAAGTTGAAAAATTGTCACATACCTGTACCTCAACACGGAACTACAGACCTGGCTGGTGAGCAGCGGGACTAAATCAATCCCTATTTTTTTTTTATATTTATTTTTCATTACCAAAAATATAGATATTTGTGGCAATATGCAATTTTTTTATGTTTTATGTATAAAAAATATAAGCCAGACGATTTAGTCGGGGTTTTAACATTACCAGATGCGAGCAAAAAAATTTGCAAAGAAATATAAAAAATCAATTTGTGGCAGGTTGAAATTTTAATAGGGTACTATTTTGGTGGGACTTTCTACCTGCCACGCTGCCAAAAAATTAGGGGTTGATTTAGCACTGCTATTTACCACTAACCAGTCAGGTCTGCAGTTCCGTGTTGGGGTAAAATAGGAGAGGTATGTGACAAGTTTTCAGCTTGCTTCAAATACTTGCCTAAAAATTTGTACCAGCTCTCCTACTATTTATTAGTAAAATTATGGTAATTTAATAAACATTTTATTTTTCAAAAATAAAGTCTTATTTTGTCTCTCCTCAATAGCTAATGGTAATATTAGTGGCCATAATATACTATTTGATGACAATTTTAGCTAAATATTGACGATCAATTATTTTGGGATAAGTTACATTTTAAACATGCTGAGTAAAAAAAATAGAAGCTAAATAAATATATTTTTTGATGTCTGGTGAAATATTAGTATTTTAGAAGTTTACTGTTAGAATGCATGTTACAAATTTAGATGCTAAATAATAATCATCATGCTGAGTTGTATTTAGAGTGGCTTACATAGAAGATAACTAGTGGCTAAGATGGTATTATTTAGATGCTCGTTAATTGTGGCTGACTTAGTAATTTAGAAGGCAACATACATTTTTAGAGGCTGATAATGCTATTAAAAAGAATCCTGTTTAATTAGCACCCATATAAAATTAATAAGTCATACAAAAGATGTATTTTTTATTTAGTATTGTATTCTAGTACGGAAGTCTTAGTGTGCGAACCCGACTCGAACATGGCCTGTTTTATTTCTGTTAGCTAGACAATATGTTAACTTCATTAAAACTATAAACATCATTCATATCATCTTCTTTAAATCAGAAAATTCAAATTTCCAACTTATTTCTATAGAAAACATCTAAGAAGAATATCCATTACATAAATCGCACTTAGTTTACTTTAAGCAAAGTTGAACTGATCCGTACTGACGAGACGCGTGACAAGAAAAGCGATTTCCAATCAAGCAAGTACTAAGAAAACATTAGAGGTAGAGTGCCTTACACTGTTACACCGATGTTAGCTTACCCGCGTGCGTTTGCTGATCCACCAAATTAAATATCAATGATTAACTGGCGACGGCTATACAGCTTAAAGTGATTGAGTTTACTACTCAAAAACTAAAAGTCTACTAAGTCTACTCAAAAAAGAAAAGAAAATATAAATCGGACTAAGCCCTTCAGTCGAGTAGGCGACCAATACCGTTGAATGGTCTTTATTATCTGCAGTGGTCGATTTCGAATTATAGATTTGAAATTAAAATAATTAATTTAAATATAAGTACATTACAATTGTGAATTGACATGAAAAAAATTCTAGTAAAGGCCTATTTTCTTAATATGTCTTTGAGGCTTTAGTCTCATGATGATTTAACAACATGTAAGTATTAGGTATTTAGGTACACTTATTTTATCTCATGATATGAGAGCTGAATCGAATGTGAAAATATCGAGTAATGTTTGGTTTAAAACAACATACGTGACGAGAAGCGATTTATATTAAAGCAGAAGAAGTACTAAGAAAGTATTAGTCTGCTTAAACCGCGTTATCCCGATATGGAATCAGCCCAGCACGTATGTTTATTCTGCAAATTAAACATCTAATATGAACCAGCGATGGGAAAAAGGTTTACAATGGTCGAGTTTACAGAAGGAGTAGAGCGAGAGCGCTCTATCAGTAATAAACGTTTATATGCATGAAGACATTAAAAGAAAATTAATTATAATTTAAATGTAATGTATTCCAGTTCTTTTTAGGCCGTGTCAATTTTATTAAATGTTTTATAAAAGTATGATTTTGCACGACGGACAATTAGAATCAAAATAAAGTGAATTCGTTCTCGCTCATAGTATGAGAGTTTATCTTATACCTAATATATTATCTTATACTAATATTAAGGGCCTCGATTAAAAAAAGACACATGAAAATAATGACGATTCGATTTTATAACATTACTGAGTATTTTGTTTTTGACTTCATGAACAATCAATGAAATATACTAATAAAACATTTGCCCTGTGTCATCGAAACTAACGTCAGGTAAAGACATTATGTATAAAAACAATTCGGGACCTTTTTTTTTACTAAATGTTGGATTAGTCTCCCATCTCACCTGATGGTAAGTGACACAACTTCCACCGCGCGTTACGCACTCGCTTTGAAAATGGGCTCCTGCCTGACGAGTCCGAAACTATAGTCGGCAATCCCGACGAAATAGCTCGTGGGTGTCCTGTTTTTATACAAAACATTTAACTAATGACAAGTTACAAGAAGATTAACAAAACCTACACGACTCATCCAAAACACTCGACTAATATGCACTCTATATAACCGAGTTTTAATTTAATCGCGCGAGCAAACAGCGGCATGCACCATTAAACCGCAAATTACTTAAACTCCGTGTATCGCAGAGACGCTTAGACCGCACACTATTACGGGGACAGAAAAAATATTTTAAGCCTTTTTTTTAAATTAACTAATGTTTCGGCAAAAATATAGCCTAGTGTTACTCGGGAATGTAAGGATTATAAAAATACGTTCAAAACAGGCCAGAAAGTAATATAAACGGCTAATATTACTAATAGTAGTTACATTGAAATAATTTCCATGTATCACAGGCGCCGCCTAAAAAACACTTAGGCCGTACTCCGTCTGTCTGTCACCTTTTCACACTTCAACCATTGAACCAATTTGGATGAAATTTGGTATGGAGGTATGTCGACTGAGCCCCGGGGGAGGACGTAGGGTACCTTTAATTTCGGGAAATTTTACTGTTCCCGAGGGACCGATATTAAGCCGTAGGCAAAAGCTAGTCATAGATAAATATACAAAAAAAGGTAGAATATGATATGGTTACGCATAGTTGAAGAACGCAATATCGAGGTCAGCTCCAATGTGGGTTTCGCCGATGTTATTTTCGATAAGAATCGTTGACGGATATAGAACTTTACATCAAAAGGAAATATATTTCGGATCCAAATATGTATCCTAACTATTATTAAGCCATAATTACCACGTTCTTCTTGCGTTTATAAACAGTATTTATACTGATTTTTTTACTTTTTTATTTGCATTTTTCGTTTCCATATTTTTATTTGATAGCAAAAATAAAATAAAATTATTTGAAGCTGTCAAATAGTTATGTATTACCAAATTTCTCATTCTATTCAGCGACATTTCATAAGCTTTGTTTCTCATCATCATCATCAGGTCTTTTTAGTTTCCACTGCAAGAGCATGACTCTCTCTGTACTACCAGAGCCATACTTGGCCATAGCAGACAGAGGATTTGGCCTACACTCTCCTCGCTAGCCAGACGGGTTGGAGAGGTCTCATTGATGTATATGAGCTTTGCTTAGCTTGTATTTCCTAAGTCGCCTCTTACGACATCCATGGGAAGACTAGGAGTGGTCCTATTCTACTCTGCCGGAAACCACACGGCTAAGCTTTGTTTCTGCGCTGACTCTATTAAGACAATGTTTTAGTCTAACTGATTAGTTGTTAGTCCAGTTTACATTCGCGAAAGGGGCTATTATAATGCTAACACTCGAGTCAAAAGGACCCCACTCTAAATGTTATCTACCTACACACACGAGCTGTATATTTTTACCGGCTTTATTCTATGGCTTGATACTGTTTTAGTCCAACTGATTAGTGGCGAGTCCAGTTTACATTCCCGAAAGTGGCCATTATCATGCTAATACTCGGTTTAAAGGATTCCACTTTAAATGGAACCCAATGTTTTTGCATGACAAAGCTTTCGTCTACTTTGAATTTTAATAGTAATTTTAATTTTTATACTTCTAGTTGGTTCCAACTCAAAACCACAATAAAATATTTTAATGTAACATTAAGTTTTAAGCTTCTTTTACTTAACTGGACTTAAGTTTTCAGACAATGATGTTGAACTAAAAGAGCGTTTGGCCACTTTATACTGATTTTGAAATGTTGAAATATATCTCAAATTATACTACCTAAGCTTCTAGATTTTTATAGGGTTTCGTATCCAAAGGGTAAAAATGGGACTCTATTCATATGGCTTCGCTATTTGTCTATCTGCCTGTCTGTCTGTCCGTCTGTCCCTAGGCTGTATGTCATGAACCGTGATCTTACACAGATGATGTATTTCTGTTATGACAACAATTACTAAAAACAGAATAAAGTAAATATTTAAGACATTTCCATATAACAAACGTGACTTTTTTGCTCGTTTTGCTCGATATTGATAACGGCAAGAGGTTGAAATAGTTATAGAATATTCGGTTATTATTCACTTTAAAACTTATAATTAAATTAAAATAAAATTCATATTTAGGCTTGATTTTTTTGCGTTTTTTATAGATAATCGTACAGAACCCTTCATGCGCGAGTCCGACTCGCACTTGGCCGTTTTTTTATTGATAGAGGAGGAGAAGGAGGACGGTAAGTGATCACCGTTGCTCATGAACAAGTTCAACACGGTGCGGTGCCGGCTTTTTCATTTCTATTCCATTCGGGAATACCGGAAGCCGATTCCACAATACGGTCGTGCGTGGAAGTATATGTGTAAGGAGGCATCATTGTGTGATAAGTGACTTTTTTCAAATGATTAAGGGTAATTGAATCTGTTTTTATCTTGGTACAAATCAATACTGAGGAGCACTCTTTTATTTCGATGTCATGATAGTTCGCATAATGATCCTATATGTGGACAAATAAATTCATTTTATAAATGGATAGAATATTCTAGGTCGATTGTTTACCCCCGAATACCATCAGCGAATTCGTTAGAGCCGTTTCCGAGATCATAGAAATAAATTTATATACATACATATAAATAAATAAACAAGAATTCCTCGTTTAAAGGTATAAGATTTGAAAAGTAAACCCAGGTGTCATTGCTGGTAAAACAAAAATTTAACGTAGAATAAATAAAACGAGAAAAACATTAACAAAACCCCAAAGCATTCATAAATATAGTCCAACCACTGAAAATTTAAATAACACATAAGTTCTGTAGATTTTAACGGCTGCGGTGTCGACTGTGCTCCGGCGAGGAGTGGCCGCGGCCCGGAGTCAGTTTCAATTCAGTTTCTCACTCCGTCCGTATTAGGTTTGCTTCGCACTAAATATTTAAGGGAGATTTACCGGATGGCTAGAAGTATTCCTTTATTTATCCATTCTCAATACTATATAGGAATTCACTTTATTTTAAACCGATTTGCTGTCTGAAATGGTAACTGCGCAAGTATAGTGGGTTTATTAACTTACCGTTGTTAGGCTTAAGTTGGTGCTATGTAAAACATAGAAACTACTTACCTGAAACAAAATAAAATAGTATTAAAGATTTGTAACACAACACTAGAACAAAATTAAAGATTATTTCCATAACAGTAACAAATAATTGGAAATTAAAAGAACGGAAGAGAAGATTTTTTCCCAATTAATGCCTGCAAATATTTCGGAACTAGCAGATCTTCTACAAGTAGATCTTGTTTATAGTTCTACTACTACAAGAACCTACAAATTTTAGAAATGAGACCTACATATAGTGACTCCTAAAAATATCGTCTCGTATCTTTTAAAACTAGCTCGTTAATACCTAAGCATACTCGCTGTTGTAGTTGCCCCAGTTTGCGGAATGGATATGGTAGTCCAGTGTGGAATGAGCTTTGCATCCTGGAATTAATTCCACCGCGAATTAAAATTCTCTTAATATTTGGCGGAACACGCTCGCGCCATCTGCTGGTCAATTTGTATGGAAATTCCCTAGTTGTGTGCTCAAAGTGCTGAGGGTAAAGAGGAGTAACGCGCAATGCATTATTGCAGACTTATGCAATGTGTGCCTGAGGTGCGGACAGCATTTTCAAAAAATCGCATCAAAACATAAAGTAGAGTCAACAGAGATACATACATTTAATTTCTTTTTCTTCAGATTATAACGAGATTAAAATTGTAGTCTTTCTTTCTGTAGTTCAAACAATTCTATCAATAAGTTTAATAAATAACAGTTAATTTTCTGTTGTCTATTTTACAAAAAAAGATACAAAGATACAACCCGTTAAAATTCCATGTGTTGTCCTTGTCCTCATATTTTGCTACACTTTTTAGCAAACTGTGACGTCTCGAGTAATGAAGTTTGACGTGCTTTATCTTTATTGTTTAATTGACAAAAGTAAAAAAATATAGTCCAATATTTTTAATTACTTATCCGACGGGTTCATTTTATTTTTACCTAGGAAATAAGATTTTTTTTTCCAATTGTATCTAAGTAAGTTCACAGTCACAAGCTATGT
Source organism: Elegia similella (assembly GCA_947532085.1). Taxonomy (NCBI): domain Eukaryota; kingdom Metazoa; phylum Arthropoda; class Insecta; order Lepidoptera; family Pyralidae; genus Elegia; species Elegia similella. The sequence continues at coordinate 22,957,375 of OX383944.1, read as the reverse complement.
CATCAACAGATTAGAACCAACGGTAAAGGACTATTGTTACCCATCACACGGTAAAGGACTATTATTTCCTTGCGCATTTCATTCACCATATCTAAATTCAGTGGCCTGAGTGTCGGGTTCATGTTGAGTTTCCTCTTGTATGGGTTTTAACTTTGTACTTACTTTATTCTGCGTTTTTATTGTAAATTGATTATTCTGTCCGGGAACGTTTTACGTCCGGCCGGAATCACCATTTCCAATGTTCGTTTTACACTAATTGTCTTTCAATTTACTTTTGCTGTTTTTTCGTTCTCGAGGTCGATCGTTTTTTGAGGCGGCATATTGGTTTAATTGTTTAAAAACACTGACAGTATATAGGCATACAAATAATGTTAGCACCTAATTTAGATTTTTTAATTTAAATGCAGATTTTATTGAAACGTTTTAGTGTTTTTGTTGTGTGTGCTATTATTACTTCAAAACATATATCATTTAATCACCATCATTATCAGGTCTTTTTAGTCTCCACTGCAGGAGCATGACCCTCTGTGTACTATCATTTAATACGTTGCTGTAAATAAAGAATTGGAAATTATTAATATTTTTTTTAAATTGTTTGTCTGTAATGTCGGTTTACTGACGATAATTTTACGTGACAGCGGTGAGTGATAAATACTACTACTGCTATTGCTACTGCTGCTGCTGCCGGAACGTGACATTTTTCGTGCATGCAGCCGGTGTTCATCGATTTATAAGACGTTATCACGTCAAAATATTTAAATTGGTATTACTAATGAAGAAACAAAACATTATTGTTTCTTAAATATTTATGTATGAAAGTTGCAGAAAAAAATATTTCGCTCCAATAGTATTTGTTAGACTTACATTAATTATAGAAACAGTGATCAAAAATTGCTCAGAATCGTAATTGTGACAAACGTGCCGTTTCTCATTCATATCATGGAGCCATCTTCGATTTTCTTTTGAATGGTAGCGATGAGTCATAAATAAACATGATTAATATATGAATCATTAATTTTGGTAACGTAGCAACGGCCGAAAGGCGGTTCCGAAGAACTCTGACACCATGGTGTGCATAGTCGATTTGACCGTGACACCTACTCGAAATGATGATAATACTAGCACTAACAATAAACAGCATTTGCGACTCTTATAATTTGAATAAATGCGTTACATTTTTATACTTAAACACATTCTTAATATTCTAGTTAAGTAGCAGTGGATTGTCTGTCATCTGACGATATCTTTTAAAACTAAACTTGCCAGAATGTTAGCCAGAGCGCGTTCCGCCGGATGATTTATTTATTCCTGTAGACATCTATTGTAGGATTAAGCAAACGATTGATCTGAACATAGAGTATGTCTTTATGATGACAAATGTATTGCTATTCACGTCTTAGATTATCCATCAAAGCAACCCCTTATTTATGTTCATCTATGGTGATTGGCGTAATCGAGACGTGATCTTTGGAATCCGATGCAAACAATGTGCGGCTTGAGTTGATGGATCGGATGTTCCTAATGAATATTCTATCCACAGACGAATGATAAGAAGCAGATACAACAGATGACATGCGAGCCAAAATCTCTAAATCTCATTTTAACATAATACATTTTAAATTTTTTGTATTTTTAACACTTGCCAAATGTGTTAAAAATACACAATCAGTAATATATTCCTATATCTATTATACGCTTATCTTTAACACAATTCCAAAATCTAGTTTTTCTGCATGCCCATATTATTAGATTCAATCCCTGCCCGCGTCAATTTTCGTTCAAGTTCACCAAGATTTGTTTATTTGTTTTATAAGACTGTATGGCCTCCGTTTTCAGTCCATTTTCCACGGCTCCCCTTCTAATACCCACAATCATATCCACTCATTAACGCCCGGCTCAGTTATCTTAGATTAGCCATCAATAACCATGCATTATTTATGTCCATCTATGGGGATTGGAGTAATCTACGGCATCCTCACAAACAATATGAAGAATGAGTTCATCAATGGAACATTCTGAGGAGCGTTGTATTGTATCTAAGACTTATAAGATTATTTGGAGATGAATTGATGGGGTGGTTATTACGAGCACTATTACGTGTTTTTGGCAACATTATCAAATATCATTTATTCAGCATAAGATACTTTACATATCATTTGGTGAACGTTAACATTTATTTTACAACAAAATATTGTTGACGTTAATTTACTTAAAGCTAAGTTTAATGCCGCCTCAAAGCGCAGTGCAGAAGCGGCAACAAACTGCACAGCGCATTTTCTCCAGACGTCTATTTACAATTTGTAGTATATTACTTAAAACTACATAATACATATATTTATATGTGGACTGAGATTACATTGTCATGTCATAATTCAAATTGAATGCAAAGTCAAATTGTATGACATGAGGTGCATTATATAAATTATCTAGACCTAGAGTAAGTACCTCGTATATTCCAAACGGCTGGATGTATGTCGGCAGTTAATGTATTGTTCGGTTCGTGTTAAAAATTCAAGTGTTCTTCAATTACTTTTACGATATAAATTTCTACATCTAATTAAGACCTGAAGTATGAATAATGGATCACGGCTTCGCACAGATGCAATGTAGATACTAATATGGGGCGTAATATTACATATAAATGACAACAGAGGATTGAAGAGAAATCTTGAATCACTCTATCTATTGCTGAAAACTGCATCAAAATCAGTTGAGTAGTTTAAAAGAACTAAGCGAACAGACAGTGGAAGCAACATGTATGTTGTTTGTTACATACAAACTCACTTTCGCGTTTATAATATTAGATAGAATTTGACAATGACATGGAGGTTTGATGTCGTAATTAATGTTCTTATGATTATGACATCGGAAGTTACAGAAAGCTTTTCAAAACAAAAGCGGATCAGCTGTTTATTTGGTTATAGGTTTACATATAAGTAAGCCTTATTAGAAATAGTTTTTCGATTTCCCTTTGCCGACTCTTTCTTCTCCCAGTCCCAGTGAACTAATTATTAGTGTTTTTCCTGGTGTAAGCCCTCCGGCCATGGATTGACCACAAACTCACTCAAAAAGTACGTTAATATGATTTTTGCTTGGCAAATATAGCTGTCTTACGACACCTAACCTGTCAATCTCGTAACCGCGATACACACGAACTTGATACTGTTTCTCAGTATTACAAAAATTAACAAATCTCACAAACAAAATAACGTTCCGTTGAAAATCATTTAAATAACTGTTCATTTGCAGGCAGAAGTTAAGAATTTACATAACATTAAGTTGACACCACTTCCAGCTGGCAACAAATACTCATTTTAATAGAAGTCGACGTTCTTCATTGATGCTCTAATGGCTCTCCTTAAAACTACACTTCGAAACGCGTCACTATTCATTGCTTGTCAAAAACTTAGAATTCCTTCATTCGCGTTTCAAAACATTCAATGTACAGTAATGTAAGAGATTGCGTTTTATAATCGCGTCGTTTCTCGGCGAGATGGATATTCCTCTCATTAGCAGCATCCGCTGGAAAGCGAATCAACTCGGCCGCCGCGCTCTAAATGAATATTTTTATGAACCGTACATTATAAATTTGCGATTTCAATTTCTTTTTAGATTCAACCGGGAATTTATATTGTTTTTGGCCTTTTCATTATTTTGACTCTTCTATGTTAGTCTGTGAGATAAGAAAAAAAACATAAATTGTATGGCTCTCCCCGCGTTAAAGAGACCACGTCAAAGGCCGAGAGGCGGTTCTGAAGAACTCCGACACCAGGGTGTGCATGGTCGATTGACCGAGTCACTTACTCGAGATGATGATGATTAGTTATTTTGTGACAATAGTCAATTAAAACCCGCCATTATTTTCATTCCTCTCTTGCCATGTTCACGCTCACCATTCCGTTGAACATGGCCTTGAAAGCCACGTTATTAGGAGCTCTAGGCCCCGCTTTGCCACCGCCACAATTCACGGCCGCCCCGTAAGACGTGATTATTGTTTGTGTAAGACCGGGCCAAATATAAGCACAGGGAACTTTTTGTCCAGATATATCGGTTGATGTTGACCTCCCTAACAATCTGTACTAAAGTAACTTTGTTTGTCTGTCTGTTACCTTTTCACGCATTCAACCACTAAAAAAATACTGATGAAAATAAGTATGAAGATAGCACGAGGAAGGACACAGGGTAACCTAGGTAACTTTCATCGCAGAAAAAAATATACTGTTCCCGAGAGATCGATATTCTCGAGAACGTAACTACTAATAAAATATAAAATCGTAAGAAACGGTTAAAACCTAAAATATAATCAGACCTTCCATGGAAATTCGACCAGCTGAGTGAAACATGTCTTTCCCTCCTGTCCCTACAAGTGGGTGAAATTGCACGGAGCTCCCAAGAGGGCGCCCGATTGAATGGAAACCGCCGTTGCGGACGTGTGTTCAAATGGAGCGTGTCGTCCCCGCTCGACGAGGACGCTCGGACGTGATGCCACATGCATTCTTATCTCAGTGTTCTTCTCTCTCTATCTAACTAAGAACCTGCATGATGCGTACATTTTGCATATTTGTACATACATAGTATCACGTCTTTTTCCCTTGCGGGGTAGACAGAGCCGAGGTCTATAAGACCTGAAGGCCACGTTTAGCATTTTAGTGGTTATTAGGTGGAAAACGGAATTATAATAGTGATGGGTTGCTAGCCGCATCGCCTATTAACATGATCCTTCAGATCTAACACATTCCCTTAATCGGCTTTTACAACTGGCACATTCTACGTTTTCACTTTTCTACCAGACCAGCATGGAAAATAAAACAACTATCTAATAACTAATTAAAAACAATATATAAAATAAATATCTAGGATAGCAATAAAGAAGCTCATATACATATGGGAACCCTAAATACACTGCATTATTTTTACGTGACGTGAATCTTATTAGATAGCTAGTAAAAGTACACGTCAACATATAATGTCTAAAAATAACTGTCGTACTTCAATTATATAAAAAAAATGATAACGGAGTTCTGGAGTTCGTTGGTGAGAAAGTCAAAGCCCAATTAGATAAAGCTTAGTGTATGTATGTATGTGAGTACTCTGTGTGTCATCGTACTAAGCCGAGGTGGAATAGCAGCTCGTTCTTTGCATGACGGGTCATGCTCTGTGGGTTTTCTCAAGTTTTCATATAAGAGGTAAGAAGTGCTTCTTGTATGAAGATCATGTTTTTTGTATTTACATATTTTTACACGACTGCCCGAAAGGGAGTGTTTTGTTTTACATGTATGCAAGTATGAGTATGAGTTTTATTTCACAACTAGCTGTTTCCCGCGACTTCGTCCGCGGCAATATATGTTATTTTATAATTAATTAGTATGGATGAATATTTTTTCCCCGTTTTCAAAACATTTTTTATTGATCCTATTGGTCGCAGCGTGATGTTTTATAGCCTAAAGCCTTCCTCAATAAATGGACTATCAAACACAGAAAGAATTTTCCAATTTGAACCAGTAGCTCCTGAAATTAGCGCGTTCAAACAAACAAACAAACAAACTCTTCAGCTTTATAATATTATTAGTCTAGATAACTTCTAAATGTCTTAATGAATTTGTATGGGATCTTTGAATAAACTTTTTTCGAAAATCCACCTACTCGCCCGCCAACCTCTAAACGTGACCTTGGGTGTTATGAGCTTAGGCTATGTTTATCCCGTAAGCGATAAAGCCGTGTACAAATGACTATGTATGTAAAGCATACAAACATATGTATATCATATTTGGACAAGATTGTGTAGTACTTCAAAGGCCAAAAATATTTTTCCATTAATTTTCACAACACGCTGACATTCTGTAAATTGCTTACGGGTGTGGAATTGAAAGAACATAAAAAATACGTCAAAACGACAGTGACTGACGTGGAATAAAATTAATTTAGATTCTATTACATTTTGTCAATTTAGTGCGATCGGTGGGGAAATGATTACATATTCGATATTTGGTTTTTCATCTAAAATAACTGACGTGGGACCGTTTTCAATTCCTCTATATTATTGATATACATACTACTATATTAATTAGATTTGTTTATGATTAACAAATATTTGATCACAGTTCTGACTCTTCGTATTAGCAGAGCAATCAACTCTCTGGCAAGTTTAGTTCTAAAAGACATCGTCAGATGACAGAAAATCCACTGCTACTTAACTAGAATATTAAGAATGTGGTAAAGTATAAAAATGTTACGCATTTATTCAAATGATAAGAGGTAATCTGTTTAATAATCGAAAATGCTGTTTAGCTTTAGTATCATCACCAGTTCGTGTAGGTGACACGGTCAATTGACCATGCAAACCCTGGTGTCAGAGTTCTTCGGAACAGCCTCTTAGCCTCTGACGTGGTTCCTTTCACGACTACCAGATGGACGTCGGGACCAACGGCTTAAGTGACTTCTGAAGCACTGAATCATCTTTATTATCAGACAATCAGGTGATTCAAGCCTGCAATGTCCTAACCAAACTGGAAACGACTAAACAAAATATGCTTCCCGTGGGAATTGAACTCACGACCCCCGGGTCTACAGGCAAACGCCTTAACCATTGGACCACGGAGCAGAGTAATACTGACATCTTATACTACTATATAACATTTGTACAAACGTCAGTGTGAAGTATTCTTTCTCCTTGCCATAGCACTCCAGTACCCGATTCCATTAAGCTTAGATATTATCTCTCTGTAAAATTTTCTAATTGAGCAATTCTATGCTGAAGTATATTTCTCAAAAATATATTTCTATAAGTCCGATGAGCGCTAAAATTTTGTTAGATAATGGGTATATAACATATTAAATAATAGGAGTTTCTCAGAGCAGCTTAATGTTATCGTAATATTGTTCAATCACAAACTAAGTTACGATTAAATAAACGACTTGATGGGATACCTATTAGTGGTAAAAAGCATTGCAAATGTTAAATTACTTTATACTTTATTTTAATACCTTATAAAATAAATCACATAAATTGTATATATTGAGGACGGAAAGCCGCGTGCAACGGCTACTTTCAAGCATTGAGCTTTCGTCAAATATCGGGGTTATTGACGTAGGCGTCTTTGAAGTCAGGCTTAGGAAATTAATTTGACATGTCGGGCGATGTTGACTCGCTCTTATATTGGGCTGCACCGGCCGGCAGCCGCCCTGCGATCGGCCGGGCTAAGGATGGCCAAATAAAATGTTCAATCACAGATATACTATAAGTATAAGTTTTGTTGTGGTAGAGCCACGCTACCGGCAAAATTCATTTGTGCTAGTAGCATGCATGGGCCGGCTCGTCCGGGGAAGTACCACACTCTAACAGAAAATCGACGTTTGAGTAGAAGCTTTACCGCTTCTATGCTTCGTTCTCCTATCCTCCCCTCCAAATCCTTGAAAGGCCGGCAATGCTCCTGTCACACTCTGGTGTTGCAGTTGTCCATGGGCAGCGTTGATCGCTTACCATCAGGTGACTCGCTTGCTCGTTTGCCGTCCTATAACATAAAAAAAGAAAACAGTAATCAGGTCAGGGATGCCATCCTTTTTTTCCATCAACGTAAGGATAAATCCAATTTGAAATGCTGATCCACACAATTTCACTGTGTCTGTGATGCCTATTATGTGTAATTAAATCACTGATAACCATAAAATTATTGTATTATTAAAGTCACAAAGCACGGCGGCATCCATTGATTGAATAGATCTGGTACGTGATTGGTTCATTGGTTGTCGATTATGATTTGACGTTTTAAAAATAGTTTTTGTTTTTACTAGTGACGTGGCACTATTGCCACGTGTTGTACTGTTTCTTTGTGTAACATTTGTCTGACTGTGTTGTGTGAGTGTATTGTTTTATTATTCATTCTTTTCTTTTCTTATGTTTTTTCTTTTTGTGTAGGAATTTTACTCATTTATATTTTTGTTATACTTTTGTTGTTTGTTTATTTGTTATGCAGAAAGTCTCTTCCCAACTTAGGGAGCCGTGGGACGGTCCGTGATGCCACAGAAGGTGACGGCTGAAAATCAGTGTTGTACTAGGTCATGCATATGCCTAGTACAACGTAATACTGAGCCGTCACCTTTTGTAATACTGATGGCACCGCCTTATAATTGTGTTTTGTCTTATACTGTCCTTTTTTCTTGTGTTGTGTGTGCCATTGTGTGTTGCAATAAATATTTTTCATTTTATTTCATTTCATCCTGAACTGCCTGGCCGGTGTTTGCATCTATACATATGCATACACTTCAAGTTTTTGTTTTGTATATTGGTATTAATACATGTTAAAAATACAATTCTTCCGTATTAAATATTATATTGACGCTAATTTAAAAATAAAGTAGCCAAGTGCGAGTCAGACTTGCGCACGAAGGTTTCCGTACTATTACTTCTATAGTACTATCTACTATTACTTCCGTACTATTTCGTAATAATACAAACTGCAACAATCTCATGTATCTTGTATGGGAGCTCTTAAATATTAATTTTATTTTAATTTAATTATTTCGTTTTTATAGTAAATATATAACGAACTATTCTGTGAATATTTCATGAGTACTACTAACTACCTGTTACCGTTATCAATTTGTTTGTTTGTTGTATTCCCCTAAAATATTTATTTAAATATGTTTTTTTTTTATTTGGTATTATAGCGACATCAAAAATGTATCACCTGTCTAAATATCATGGTTCATGAGACCAGAGATGAGGCACCTGCTGACAGGCGGACAGACAGACAGACGGACAGCGGAACCATATTAATAAGGTCCCGTTTTACCCTTTGTGTACGGAACTCTAGAAATGAAAGCTGATTAAGGATAAAAATGTGTGAATATAAAGTATATCATGGTTATTGTAGAAGAGAAAAAATGGAATATAATCTAAATGATTAAATCATGCCAACCCTTGCATGTCCAATGTCCACACCAGCCCGGCTGGCAAGTAACTATATTATTCAGTTTATTGCAAAGGCTTCTGATACCGCTTAGTTCCAAGAAACGTGTTTTATTTCTCTGATTGAGCCCCGAATATAGCGATTGCTTTCTTTTAATATAAAAGAAAAAACAATTTATGTGTAATAGTTTAGCGACTAAAATGTTATGTGTATGGAATAGTAATGAAGTTTTATATATTTAGTTAGACGCTGAAAGGACTATATATTTCGTTTAGTTTTCGCATTATAACAATAGTTAAGCATTGTTTATTGTGGTGTTATTTAATAATAAATTACGTAAAAGAACAAACTTGTTGATAACAGACCTAAATGTTACTTTTATTGCCATCCATGTACATTTTCTAAGTAAATTCTGAAAATTGGTAATATAATTATTTTATCGTTTTAATGCTATTTCCTTGGATGACAAATACCTTTAGGGTTTCTCCAGGCCAAGAAACTCAGAGACTCTCTCAGTTGGCAGCAGCGTCTGAACCGAGATAAGCTAAACAAACTACACTCACCAATCCCTCTGCCAAGCATGGAGAGTATGGCGAACACCCTCTCTCTCCTTGATAGAAATCCTTGTCTTATCTTGGCTCTATGTCTCTTGGCCTATCTCCAGTGGACATCTTGCGGCTGAGATGTTGACGATGATAAAATAATGATGATATGAGTACCAGTAAAGTGCTACTCACATCGGTGGCCCGCTGTACATTCCATTTGTGGTACAGAAAAACGCCTTCTTGAAACAATATCGCAGGAAATGTGCTCTACGGAGATCGTAGCAATCATTTACGAATCTTGTAGCACGTCTACGAGACGTCCAGATAAAGCACTTTACGATGTTCCGGCTCTACGCGCAGTGAACCTAGGTTCGGCTCTAAGTCTCCATGATACCGTTCCAGAGTTGTCAGCAGTCTAGTGCATTTTCGTGTAATACTAGCTCGTAGTAAATTCATAGTAGGTCTGCGGACGCTACGCCGTGTCTACACAAATAAATTACTAAGTGTAAGAAATGCGACACTTCAATTTCGGAGCGGCGTTTTGACGTATCTTGTTAAATGCTAAGGAGTCTTTTTATAGAAATATATTTTGAGGACAACAGAGCGTAATTCAGGAACATATAATTTTTATTATATGTATATATAGTTATAACAGATATTATACTATACCGTAAATGGATTTTTCACGATCCTTTCTTTCAGAGAATCTCCCATTATTATTGACTAAGCTTTAAGTTAAAGGGCCACTTTAAAACATCATGCTAGTTTTAAAAACGATTTTGTTATGGTCAACCACCACCTTCTGTGTGTCTTATATTTATCAGCAGTGTCGACTTTTTGCAAAAAAAAAAAAACAAAATTAAGGCGTTTGTTCAGAAAATAGGCTTTTGCAGGCACTACATTTTAAAGGATCTAATTTAGTAATATTTATATAATTAATTAATGTGCAAAAGCTACAGACTACTAGCGTTTCGGAACCGACCACTACAGAGAAGAAAAGCCAAAAGAAACTCTTTTCAACAGTAATGGTCGCCTACTCGCCAGTATAGTGCTGTTAATAAAGTGTGTTGCAAAGGACGTTAGGAGTAGGAATAGACGGATTAATACTATGTTAGAGTTGAATGATGTAACTCAGCAATGTCAGTTACTCTTCTGCACGTTTCTATATTTGATGACAGCACTGTCGTCAGTAGTTTCTGCTGTGAGCGACGTGTGCTGCGAAGAACGCTCACGAGTTGGGATACAGTTTAAATGACTTACCCAACGTTGGCGAAGTTAGTATTTGTTAACTTCCGTTGTCTATGTGTGGCGACTTTGATAATTGTTTTAAGAATTTTAATGATTTACTATTTTTCGTCACGCAATGAGTAGTCAATAGTGTTGTGCCATGCTCGAAATTTTCGAGAATGGTGAGAACGGTCGGAATATTTTCCCGGGAATTTCTTCTTCTTTCACTTAAGTGCGGGAATTATTGAGAAATTCTCGAGAATTATTGGAAATATCCCGCAAATTTTAGTGAGAAGGAATTCATGAGAACAGAGAATTTCTCACTCATCACTAATAGTCAGGCATGGAAGACTAAATTGGAGAAATATAAATATTAGCAAGTTTTAACATAGGTATAAGGTCTAACTTTTCTGATTGGCAATCAACATCAATTTTTGCAACAAACTAGCTTTTGCCAGCGATTACACCCGCGTAGAAGTCGAAATTGTCCCATACAAATTTTGCCCCCCTTTTTCACCTTAGGGGTAGAATTTTGGAAAATCCTTTCTTATTTCTAAAGCATTTTATGTGAATAAAGATAGATATTGAATAAGGCATTTATAAACTTAGCAATTTCTTTGAGTTCGGAAACATTCCGAATGAGACTGAAAGCCCCTTAACAAATTGCGCAACAATTTAAATTCTCATAGAATATCGTTTACCATTTATAATTGACGTCTCTCCATTGTCTTTAGTAATTAGCACCCGGCCGGACAATGACGCTTTGTGGTGGTCTTGGCGAGGACGCCTGCCTAATTTCGGGGAGCACTTGTTGTTGAGATGTCCGACGTAGTATTGTAGCTGTCTCCTTGGGCTTGGCACCGAAATGTGAAGTTCTTTAGTCATTCATTGATAAGAATTTAAATTGTTATTATTTATTCAAGGAAAAAATTGTATATAAAATGGCAATTAAAACCTATTATTCTGGAATCCTGGCCGTGTGGTACCCGGCAGAGTACAATAGGACCACTCCAAGTCTTTCCGTGGATGTCGTAAAAGGCGACTTAGGAAATACAAGCTAAACAAAGCTTATAAACATCTGACATTATAAACAACCTCTCCAACCCGTCTGGCCAGCGTGGAGAGTGTAGGCCAAGTCCTCTGGCTGCTCTGGCCAAGCAGGCTCTAGTAGTACAGAGAGGGTCGTGCTCCTGTAGTGGAGACTAAAAAGACCTGATGATGATTCTGGAATCATTCAAGCTTCTCCAGTAGTATAAAAAGCAACTCGTTGGCAAAGCTGTAGGCAAAATGGCTTCGAAACTTTAATTAATATAAGAGATAAACAATTTCCACGAATAAAAGAAACCATCATTTTTAAATTGATACAAAAATGTTGGGACAATTGCTTTATGTAATATCCAAAACTGTTTTCTTTAGTTATTTTACTGTCCGTGACGTTATCCACGTAGTAAATAGCCTATGTGCTATTCTAATATGTCAGCTCTAAGATTTGACAGTTTAATCAAAATCCACCAAATATTTTTTTTGCGTGAAGGAGTGACAAACATCTTCATATGCCAATAAACCTTAAAGTTATAAAATTAATACGAAAATATGGTTTACATTTAGGAAAGAAGGAAATAATTTGCTATTCGTTTCGTAATTTATCGCCTTTTCGAGGCCGGATTTGTGAATATTTCGCAGTTAACGAAATAAGTTGATTACATCAGAAATAAATAGAGTTCTACTAAATGCCGGTTAATTACTGGTGTTATTCAAAAAGACGACAGGTTTCAATGGATACTTGATTATAGTAGCTCAATATTTTTAATTACATTTTGGATATAATATTTGCTAGTTAGGTACAAAATCCGGTGGAATAATTAATTTTATAGCGTAAGATTTCGATTAAAAAGATTTTTCGTAAGATCTTTCATGCAAAGGTTCTCCTTGGTGGCATTGTTAGCTGTTATTTAAACAGCATTTTACATATCGTAGCGTAATTACTCTTTAGATACCAGTTTTGTAAAGATTTCTCATGAAAACGAAATTAATTTATTTCAGAAATAAATAGAGCCTACCAAACGCAGGGTACAGACGTACATACAGCAACGGCTACGGCAATTCACAGGTGTATTGAATATAGACGCCAACATTCAATAAATACTTGATTATACCAGCCCAATATTTTCAGTTATGTTTCGGGCACTAAGTATACATTTTCTTTAGCCTCGCCGGTCGTTACTTATTCTAGAAAGTTGAGATTAAGAGCAAAGGTTTATTTTATAAAGTGTAGAGAAATCTTTTCTTTTTTAATGTTGAATATTCTAGTTGGAAATTTGAATCAAAATGCTCTTTATTTGAAATTAAAATAGTTAAAATTCCAATGATTATATAGTTAATACGAAGTACGTTTTAAGGAAGTTATTAAAAAGAACATGATATTAGCAAGCAGTTGAGGATAACCAAAATATATTTAAATGATACCATTTTATTTCTATTAGAGGAAGAAGAAATACAATGCTATTTGTTCACAACGAGTAGCTTCATTCATAACGCAGAAAAATACTTTACCAGTACCGTATATAGATATGTAATTGTTGTTTTATTTTTATACTAGCGACCTGCTCCGGCTTTGCACGGGTGCCATATAGAAACATGGGGCAGTAAATCATACATATAAACCTTCCTGTAGAATCACTCTACCTTGCTGAAAACTGTATTAAAATCCGTTGGGTAGTTAAAAGTTTTAAAAAAGATATCGGAAGCGACTTCATTTTATACTATGCAAAGATATGAAACCCAAACAGCCCATTTTTACTCTACTAAAGCCTATAATATAAAGCATATAGGATAAGATAAATGTATTGTCCCGGAGATTTTGCCGCAACCTGAGCGTCCCCACGGACGTCACACTGCTGAGACAGAACGCGAATTGAATATAGCAATATTTGTATACCTATAAGCTTTTTTTGGTAAGTATTAAACATTTTTAAAATCCTTACAAATAATATATATTGATTGTGTTTATTTGCGTATTTTTCGCACGTCAAAAGATCAAAGAAGAATGACCAACTGTTCAATTCAATCAACACTAAGAAGTCGGTAAAAACTTGTAAGAAATATAACCTCATGAATTCAAGGCTTCGCGGCTTTGCTTTTTTTGATTTGTCGAGACAATACTCAAAATAATCGAGGTAATTCCAGTAGTGAAAATAATAATAGATTCATGTCAGTCGACAACATTGAAGTTAATTTGTCTGAATTTTGCTTACCCAATAAAAATATCACAATTTCTATTTTAGTAAGTGATGCATTATAAACCCTGCTGATTCAGTGCAAATCGGGACGACTTCGTGTGCGCGCGTCTCTGTTCTAATTCGCCCTGAGAGACCTCCGGATGAGATCGAAACATGTCGGCCTATAGTTCACTTTGTACGTGAGTAACTCGTAATTCGCATATTAATTTAATATTATATAATTAATGAGTTTAAATTCATTTTATTCCAATGTCGGCGGTCACACGGACTGCTAAACGGTGTTTGAAAATAACAACAATTAATTGAATTGCAAAAGAATTGGTTAATCCAATTTATTAACATAATAGCTGTTTAGACAAAATTCTACTTATTTAACAACGAGTCGCATCCGAGATGTTTGCGGCGGGTCGAGTCCACGGCTGGGCTGCCTTGATGCGTCACACCACAGCGCGCGCGGCAGAGCGCATACGTAGCTCCACCAACACCATAGTCCAGGCGACACGGGCCTGGGCGGCGAGTCCCATTCACCTCGCTTGGAGTCGGTTGCAGTGTAGTTAGTGTAAGTGACACATTTATTTTAATGACGCGACTCGACCTACAAAGTTTTAGTTTAATGTATTCTATTTAATTTAATTTAATATACCAATTTAATTTAATTTATTTATTAACTGTAATATGGAATTTTTCCTGGAATAAAAATGATTTATTATTATTATTATTATTAACGAGTTTTTTAATACAAATTATTATGTTGACGGCGGTAACTCGCGCTCAAAAATACTCAGTATACAATTTATTTTTAATCTCTTTGTTCTCATTGTTGAGTAGACGGTGCGTGCCATTATGACTAACGACTGCTCGCAAAACAATTGATTTATCCAATTTGTTGACACTCGTTACATAAAGGACGAATGTCAATTTTTTCTGACTAAAAGCTGCTGGTTTAAATGATTGAACGTCATTATATAACAGTGACGGCTCACACGAAGTGCTGAATAGGTGGTGCGTATCATCGTGACCACTATTTGCTCGCCAAATAATTAATCTATCCAATTTATAGATAGACGTTATATTCCAATCAACATGTACGCTTTTTGAAATACTTCTACTATTTCGATAAAAATCTTTTATTTAAAAAAGTTTTAAGGCTCACATCCGAGTCTTTTTACTCGAGAAGAGAATTCGTTCGGAGAATAGCATCCGTTCGGATAAGGAAAAAGTAAGACTTAAAGACGCTCAATTCTTCCGTCTGCGTATGAGATTTACTCTGTGTTTTTTTTCTTGAAGTGTGGCGGACTTGAACACCACTACCAACCGCGGTCACAGCCCGCTTTCGACCGACTTACATTGAGAATTGTTCTTAACAATACTTACTATCACAACTTTTCCCTTGCGGGGTAGACAAGCTTGGGTCTATAAGACCTTAGGAGTTTTAGGATGTTGGTGGACAAGTAGATGGAAAAAGGAATCAAAATACTGGTGGGTTGCTAGCCGCAACGCTATTGAAAAGATTCCTCTGACAGTTTATACACAACACAGTAAATCACATAAAAATACCTTACGGAGGATATGCCCATTTGAATTATGGGGCCAAGTTTAGTATGACGTTCGTGTAGATGGAAAATGGAATCAATCTTAGACGGGTTCACCGCCTGTTAAAATGCTGCCTTAGATTTACGCCCATATCCTCGACAGGCTTCTATGATCTACGCGGGTAGAAAACCAGATGGTATAGGTATTTTATTTTTTATTCTAGACTACTTCAATACACTTCTCAAATGTAATGAACAGAACAAATACGTAAAATGTGTTTATTCACCGAGATTGCGAAGCGTCTGGCGTGAATAGCACTACGGACCGCTGTCAGTGGCCGCTTCCGACACACTTCCAATACTCCAATGTTGCCATTGAGAACCGTAAATACATATTAAATCATGGAAAAGTCATAAATCCATTTCAGTATATGGAGAGAACGGTACTCATTCGTTTGTATGTAATACAATAAATGTAGTTGGTTCGAGATAAATGTCATTATTTTGAAGGCATTCTAGTTTGAAATGGAAATTGCCTCTAAAATAGTATGGAACCAAAATAAGATAATAGTTTATTTGCTAGAATACAGTACGGAGTTCTGAAATTATTACAAGCACTTGTATTCCGCCTTTGGACAGGTATTCAAATATTAAAATAGGTGATATGAGTCTACTAATTGATTAAAATAAATATTTAATTATAGTCAAAATTAAAACAAAGTAGACAAGAATACTTTATTAAATCTAAATAATCCGGTAGAATGACATCATCATTAAATCTTTATTATAAAAGGGAGACAGTTTATTCCCAGTGGCAACGTAAATATGTTTCGTGAAATTCATTAAATTAAAAAAGGGAAATGTTGTTTCTTAAATTAATAATGAATGAATGCCGCACTTGAGAAAAAAAAGGTTTTTTTGTGTACATTTAAACCATTGAAAAGATGTCATTTTAATCTTCTAAAGAACTTCCTTTGTCTACTGTCTAAAGACTGGGACGTTTACTTTTCCTGTTTACGACGATTCAAGGAAATGCACGCGATAAAGATCTTGATAGACATAATTCAAAAACCCTTTAGTTACAAAAGCAACCTGTCAACCGATTTTGGTGATTGAAATAAAGAATATTTTTTCATATTTGGTTTAAGTAGTTGGGGGAGGACATTGGGAAAGGGTGGGCTCCGGCTCTGGCATCAAACGAAGCATGGAAGCGGTAATGGTCTTACTCAAACGTCGATTTTCTGTGAGAGGGTGGTCTTTCCGCGGACGAGCCGGCCCATTCATGCTACTCGTACTAGCAAAAATGATTTATGCCAATAGCATGCCTCTCCACAATTAAATATGTGTTTGAATATTGTAACTCGTAATGTTGAAAATGTCTCAATTATCCAGCTCGTGTAATAAAGGACGTGTTGACGTGACTTCCGCGTTGTTATCAAGTTGCTTTACGTGACGCCACGTTTCGTATGAAATTTACGATCACTTGTACTCTCTTCTGTCGCATCAAAATCCGTTTATATGGAAAGTTAAAACACGTAGGCGCCGGTCGATTAACGTCGGAGACAAAATTATTTGGCATGTATACAGGATGTTTGGGTAACCGTCGATGTCTCTCGAACCATGAAATCAGCCCGACAAAATGAACAACTATCTTGTAGACAACTAATCATCATCATCATCAGGTCCTTTTTAGTCTCCACTACAGGAGCACGACCCTTTCTGTACTACTAGGGCCATACTTGGCTAGAGCAGCCAGATGACTTGGCCTACACTCTCCACGCTGGCCAGACGGGTTGGAGAGGTAGACAACTAATGCTGCGAACTAAAAAAAACTTGACGTAATCATACAAATCCCACTCGATTGGTAATACCGAGATGTAGAACATCTCTTTTTAGTAATAATTGTTATATCATGTCAGTGAAAATATATTACAAAATACCGAAAGTGATTAGAGAGTTACCAATAACACATTTTAAAAATAGATTGTAGAAATGGTTACTAGACAGATGTTTCTATGACATGGAAGAATTTTGGACGATGAGATAGGCATCATTTGTATTATTATTGTTTAAATTATTTGTAGTTGACATTATTTTCTATTTTAAGGATGTTTAGCCAACAAATGTATAGTTTAGTTAAAAATAATTCAATTAATAAGATGACAAATGTGTTAGTTATATAATAAATAACATAATTTAATTAGACATAAAACATAAATATTTACATGCCATTTTGATGGCGAGACATGCTGGACCCTGTTTTTGTTTGTCACATTTTAACCATGTTTCATGTAAATTAATAAATCATTTCATTTCAAATTACCGGGTCGGCCGAATACTTTTGTATGAAAATGACGATTTTTTCATACAAAGTATTCGGATTTTTAAGCGGGTGCCGCGCGACCGACAAAACGTCGCGACTGCGCAGCCCATTAGGCTGTGAATAATTGAAAAGTCTATTTTCATGTTCACATTTTTATTCATAAATATGTATTGTATTATATGTATTTATGTAGTTTAAAGATATGATTTATATATTTATAGGTAAGTTTAGTTCCATAGCGGTGCCACCTGTTCTTTTACAGTCTTAGCTTATTCTCCAAAATTAAAGTTGCATGTAAGAGACTGCGAAAGCGATAAGGTTGCCTCTTGTACAATTTTATATTATATTCCGTTGTTAATTTATTTTTTCTAAATGGTGCAATAAATATTTTTTATCATTATTATCTTTACTTTTAGTTTTCTCGGTTTTCGACCGGTAAATCTTTTATAATGGGGCCGAAGGCAAGTGAATATTATTTAGGTATATTAGTTGTTGCAGGCGTTTATATCTGGTTATTATTATTACACCTCCTGTACTATACAAACTAGTTACATTTCTTGCAGCAAAAAAATGTTAGCATTTACGACCTCAGTGTCGCAGCGGTTAACATGCCAGCCTATTACACGAGGAGCTCCGGGTTCGATTTCTAGCGGGGACAAGTACTAGTGATTTGTGCAAGTACTTAAGTTTTACGGGCATTTCTATGCGGTTTTGGAATTACCCAAAAAAGGTTGGCGACAAGCAGGTAGCTGGCCGTGAAAAACTTTTGCCAAATTACATAATGACATGAATTCTGTCATTATAACTGACCCCGGGCTCCAGTACATCACAGCTGAGGTTGGAACCGGGACAAACGCCCAGGTGAGGAGGAGCATGGATAGCATTAAAACCTGGTTTGTAAAAGCCTCCAAAGTTCCGGCGCGTGGGATGAGACAAGGAACTGTCACTGCCACTTGTTCCCCGTTCATTATTCTCTAGTACACTCGAGTGCTGTTGTTTCCGAATTTGCTTTATTCGCCTGTTTACTGATGGCACACCGAGTAATTATTATTTAAATTTGGTCGTTGTGTTTAGAATACTTACGAATTTAAATTGATTTCAGCGAAAGTTATAGGGTTGGATGTGAGGATGTGGAATTTCACAATGTATTTATTTATTAGAATTAGCACTTAGCCGTTAGATAAATGAGTCATTAGTTTTCTGTAACTCACAAGCTTGGCTTTGCCGCTATAACAACAAATAATAAAAACAAAATAAAGTGAATAAATAAGCGATCAAAGTTAAATATTGTATGATGGTACGATTCCGACTCGCACTAGGCCGGTATTTTAAATTGCTGGCCTTTTTCAAAATGGAAACGAGAAGAAGTCAGAAGGAGTTGAATAAGCGTATTAATTGTTGCGCGTTTACAAATAGGGCAATCAGTATAATTGGCCCATTAATACGACCGGAGCCCGCCCGGGCCAGTTCCGGCTGGCACCCACTAGCGAGCGAGCTTTTTACGCAACTGCCCAAAAAATGGTGTATGCTATCTTTTCCACAAGGGTTTTAAGCATACACGATGATATTCTAACATACTACTTAATAAATAATCGACGTGTCCAATCAAAGCACGGTAATTAAATTGGTAAAGTACTGATCGTACAAAGACCAAGTCGCTGGTCAAATCCTGCCTGCGTAGAATGTTTTCACCATATTATTTCTTTATTTATTAGAGTGTATATTTTAGAATTCAAATATGTATGTTTAGGAGTCTTTTTATTCCACCATAACTTCTAAGAGTTTCAACGAATTTGGACATACCTTTTTTACATAGGTTATGATAAAATAAAGAAAGCTTCCCTTTTTTCGGCTGATTTTGAAGTGACGCCGCCGCGCCGGCGAGACGCGCCGTTGTCCAACACGTTTCAACAGCATGCACTGTGAAACTAGTTTTGGTATCGCGCATTTCATATTAAATTTTTTTGTTTAGTTAGATTAAGCTGCTAAGGCCAGTCAGAAAAAGTCATGATGTCTTAAGAGGACCCCGTATCCGTAGCATCAACGCTAAGGATGCAACGGATAGAGATATACATATTCCAATAGGAAAACGAAAAGTGAAGAAGAACGTGAAAGTGAACTACAATTCATTGAAATAGACTTTCATGCTGGTTAAGAAGAAAATGATAAATCTTAGAATGCATCAGCTGCTTCCCTTCCCGCTTTGAACAAAATCTTAGGAAACATTTCAATTGACGATGCAACTCCTAACTATTTTGATCCCGTTTTTCACGATGTGTTCCTTCACCAAAAACATCAAGTTATCGATGAAAATAACTATGCATAGTCTGATAGTATCATAAATATGAACAAATCACGCAGATTGAGCTAACCCCAAAGTAAGTTCAATACTTGTGTAACGATATAACATTTCATAACAAATACATATATAAATAAGTAATCTGGCACACTCAAAATCTATTAGGTGCCGCATCTGTTTTATACACGAGTGAATACCCAGCTTAACAATCCGCGAAGCTTTAAGCTGTATTAATACTGGCATTCATCTCAATTAGCGAACAACTTTTAAACGCCTTTGCGACGCGTCCCGTCGATACACCTACCAGATTAACTGAACAACTTTAATGAGGAATTTAAACTACTGTCATTTATTTACATCGAGGTGCTTCTAATAGTAGATTAGTCTGATTACGGTAGTATGAGGGTTATGTTATAAGAGATATTTACACTTCTACACTAATATTATAAAGGGGAAAGATTTAATTATATATTCCATTATATCAAATTACATTCTGGTATTTATCCGCCGCAGGCTTCGTCAATAACACCATAACGAAATATCCCGTCAGAGGCAAGAACTCTGATACCAGGGTGCATGGTCGATTGACTGCGTCAATTACTCGAAATAAATGAATGACGAAATATCCACAATCGTCAAAATTTCGCTGTTTGCTTCGTCATAATTTACAAAATTAGTATTCAGCTATACAAGCATCGTAAATTTTTTTCCATATGAAATTATCCGCAACATGTTTCGTCAAAACCTTAATTTTTTTGTTACATTGCATTAATTAGAACCGGGGAAAGAAGCGTCGGGCGTACCGGGTAATGAAGCGTCAGACGTCCTCCGATGAGATGGTTTGACGATATAGTCAAAATCGCGGGTCGCTCCTGGATGAGATCAGCACAGGACCGAGACGGATGGCGGAAACGAAGAGAGGCCTATGCTCAGCAGTGGGTGGAAGACGGGCTGAGATGATGATGATGATGATTGCATTAATTAAGTTTCGGAATTATTGGCCTGATTTGAAAAGAAACGTACATTATACTTGATGAACATATGCTTCTATTACTATTAGGAATATTTACTCATATTCTGATCCTAATAAAAACTTCGATAATAGATACTTATATAGATAAACATCCAGACCCAGATCAATCTGAAAAATATCCGTCTCCATCTTGACCTTGCCGGGGATTGAACCCGGGAACCCTCGTGTCGCAGGCTCGTGTATTAACCATTGCGCCACGGAGCTCACCAAATCTTTTTTTTTTTTCAGATCTAGCTTATGCCACATATTCCACGAATACATATTATCTAATATGAGATTATCTTCGAAGCCGAATAAACTTTAACTATTTCATTTGCATAAATCGATGTGTTCCCTCGGAAGATTGTAGGTGACAACTACCACGTACTACGTGGTATCTTAAATACCTGCTTAAATAGATAAGTTTGAATGTTACTCGACGGGGCAATATTAGTTATGTACTAAAAGTATTTACACTGATGTGTTTTATCTGGGTTTTAGAGCGTAGCGCGGTGATCCGAACGTGATTCAAGTGGCGAATGCCGAGTATACTGCCGCCGTTGTGACGCATTTTTTTAAATCTATGGCCTGTGTGAAGTCAGCACAGCTGAAATGGGCGAGACACGTTTACCGTATGCGACAGGACAGTTGGACCAGAGCTGCTACTGGATACCAGATGGCCGCCGAGGAAGAGGACAACCTAGGATAAGATGGCGCGATGACATGGACGCACATATTATGTATGATTGGGAACACTGGGAAACAAAAAGCGGAGGCCTTTGCTCAGGAGTGGGACTCGCGCACGAAGGGTTCGGTACCGTTATCTAGAAAAACGGCAAAAAACATGTCTGTTGTACTGGAGCCCCTTGAAATATTTATTTTATTTTAGTTGACCGAGCGAGCGAAGCGAGCGAAGCGTCTCAGTTTCCACTGGCCCAAAATTCTTTTGTCCGTCTGTCTGTCTGTCTGTCTGTTCTCGCCTACAGGTCGCATTTCTCAACCGATTCTCATGAAATTTTGTGAGCAGGTAAGGTAATTATATAGAATTTTTTTGTCGTGCCAGTTTTTCGAAATTTAAAAAAATGGCGGATATATGGGGGTCCGAAACTTAAAAAAACTCATAGCACAGCTATTTGGAAAAAAAAACAAAAATGTCATTAGACTTTTTTGTTGTTCTCATTAAGACGCAACTTTTTTGTTTGAACAACTTTTTTATACGATAAACTTGAACGTGTTTATAGTCGGCAATTTGCCCAAAAGTTGTCTGAAATCAATTTTTCTGTTTAAATATACTGAAAATCTCACATACTTCAACTTCTTTCATAAATATGAAAGAAGTTGAAGTACGTGAAGTGGGAGAGGGAGTGAAATTGAACAATTTTCCCTAAGGAAAAAAAATCAAAATATGAAAAATATTTTTTGGCTTAAAGCATGATACTGCGTATTACTTTTATAATTGAAAACACTAAATAAATTTAGAATCTTGAAATAAAAATTAAAAAAAATAAAAAAGATTCACATGCTATCCTGTGACATGAACCCGGGGCTTATAGATGCCGGCCACTTCTTAACGTAAAGTTCGCATGTTTGTCTGCCATAATAGTTGGAAATTAGCGTCCTATTAAAATTTTGACCAATTGGTAACATAACAACTATGAAACCGGGTACTTAGACTTTGCCTCCTATTCACCCATGCCAAGTTCGCTATTCCGATATTTCCGATCTTGAAGAGGATCACTCCAACTTAGTTAATGTGTACAAAATCATACTAAACATGGTGCTCAAGGGCCGTGTTTCCAAACAAGAGCAGTCCCCTGATTTCTCGCCGGATACCAATAGAGTTATGATTTTTTACTAAAAAAATCAGTATGTAAATTTTTTTTTCATAATTGAATTATTTTAAGAGATTTGAACCTTCAAAAACATGAAAAATTGGTATCCGTTGTGTTGAAACATCAAGAAAACAAATTTAGGCAATTATATAAGAAAAAGAAACGCAGAAACACAGCCATAGCTTATTTTAAATTTTTAATGTAAGAAGAAATTAAATCGGTTAAGTTTTGGAGAAGAAATCAGCAGACTACAAAGCGTTAATTTTGTGTATTTTTTCTAAGTATTTTCCGGCCGAGCTGCAGTTATCTCTATCGCACTCTGCGGAGTTTGTTTGGGCACGCGGCGCGACAGCAATACAAAAGCAGCGGGGATTGGGAAATAGTAACTGAAGAAAATCATCCTTTAGTCAATTAGCATATCAGTAACAGATATATTTTAGAGCACTGGAGGGCAAATGTGGATGTTGGTTGTAAGGGCT
Organism: Elegia similella; assembly: GCA_947532085.1. Lineage (NCBI taxonomy): Eukaryota > Metazoa > Arthropoda > Insecta > Lepidoptera > Pyralidae > Elegia > Elegia similella. Next base: position 22,933,978 of record OX383944.1, on the reverse strand, counting down.
CGCGAGGTCTACTGTTCTCGCAGAACCACTAGTAGTAAAAGGAGACCCCAAATACAAGCTAAACAAAGCTCATAAACATCAATGAGACCTATCCAACCCGTCTGGCCAGCGAGGAGAGTGTAGGCCATATCCCCTGTCTGCTCTGGCCAAGTATTGCTCCGGTAGTACAGAGAGGGTCATGCTCCTGTAGTGGAGACTAAAAAGACCTGATGGATTATTCTTGATTCAGTTGAATTTGCTGCTTATTTAGCTTCTATTGGTAGAGACGCTTCGCTCGCTTCGCTCGCTCGGTCAATAACAACAAATATGTTACAGCGGCAATAGATATACCCATTTGTGAAAATTACAAGTCTCTCCACATTACGGTTCAACAGACAGCCCTGTGACAGACTGACGCACGGACATCGGAGGCTTAATAATAGGAGAATCCTTCTTTGCATGCGGAACCCTAAAAAGAGGATTTATTTGACTTGAATTGTGAGAGGATGAATGAATGAAAATAAACTCATACAATAACTAAGATTTTTATTCCAATTTATTGATTTATATTTTTGTTAATATATAAATTTATGATATTATGCTTTCGCGGTCACAATAATATTTTTTGTAATAGTAGTGTACGTATGTTTATTACTTTGGTACGCTCTGTAGCCTTAAAGTCTTGTTTGATTTCCGCCTGAGAGCTGTAGTTCACTAGGTGCACACAAATACAACATTTTTATGTACTTAGAAGAAAATAAGTGCACTTTCCAAGATTTACAATATTTTTACGGAGGGCAGCTGCAATGGCGGGCTCATTGGAGCTACCCTCTGTAAACATATGGTATACCGTAACTTAAAAATCAAAGACTGAAAAAATATTTTTCCTTTCGAATAAAAGCGGTTGACAATCAGTATAATTGAGCTTTTGTGCGCAAACAAAAAGTTTCGTCGGCGTAACAATGTTTACGAGAAAACAAACGTCTTCATGAATATTGAGAACTTACGTCGGTAGATATCATTTTGTTTAATAATGTTTAACTATGGTTAACTAGTATTACATGTTTATTCTTCTTTTTGATCTTCGTAATAATACTTCAATTAATTATTTTTGACGAAGCACGTTGCGAATATATATTTATCTGTCCACCTTTTGACAAATCATTCCGTGGAAACTTTCCCTATATTTTTGACGAAGCATACTGCTGATGATTCTTTGTGAACATTTGACGAAGCATGTTGCTGATAGAAAGAAAGAAAGAAATATTTATTTAGTACAGAAAATACAAGAGTATAAACAAAAGTGCCACACTAGGATTCCCTGTGTCGTGGCGACCAGTGTGTTCCCAAATGTGCAAATATAAGATGTTTTACAGTTTGTGTGTATTATATTTTCTTAATAAAAATAATAATATTAAAACAAGTGTTTTAATAAGATATATATGTATATATACGATGACTTTCTGTAACCATTTGACGAAGCATGTTGCTGATGATCCTCTGTGACTTGATGTGATGATGTGTGTAATGTAATATGCGATAATACCGTATTAAAGTGATTTTATTTAAATATCCTCTGTGACATTTTGACGAAGCCTATTGCAGATAACCGTATGTATATTTTTAATTTATGGTGCATGAATAAATCTGTCATTAATTATTAGTTTCAAAAACTTTCGCACTATTATCTTGTCTTCTGTGCGTTCCTCCCAAAGTAAAACGATGATATACGAGATCGAGGAATAAGACACTGAGGAACTTATAACCGTACTTTGAATTGACTATTTAGCTCGTTCCAAGTGAGGTATCGCTACTTCACCGGGCGATTGAGGCGAGGGCAGAGTGCCCTCAACCTGAGGCGCTTTGGTAAGGATTGGAGAGACAACAAACACTTATATTGCCTGATGGCTCTTTAATGCCTGAAGGACCAATCTGAGAAATAACTAAAGCTCCTAATGAACATCAAAAACACCTATTTTAGCAAATCCGAATAAATAATCATAGTGCATTCTAGACTCCGCTTACCGCCATCTAGTTAGAGAAGAAATTACACATTTTTTTTTTTTTTTTTTTTTTACAAAATTTGAATTAGGCATTTGTCTCCCATCTCACCTGATGGTAAGTGACGATGAAGACGAGGATGTTACATGCCTATCCAAGAGATACCCATATAAGTATATTATCGTACCGTTATAATAGTTTCTTAATTTTTATTTATTTCTGTAAAAGCCTGTTTTATTTATGTAAAATATATATTATTGTAAAAGCCTGCACTTATACAATAACCCTTTCAAAGGATAATACTAAGCGTACCAATCTGCGTCTAACTAAAAAAATAGAATCTAAAAAACCTCTTCAACGTGCTTCTGTGATGGTGTGTGAGATAAGAAACGTAGTATGCACCAGCTGCTTCTCTGCTTCTCTTCCCACGTAGTCCGTAGAAGCCAGACGAGGAAACAAGCAAATATCAAAAAAATCACGATGCGGCTAGCAACCCATCACTTTTATCATTCACCGTTTTACCAAAACATCCATGATGCGCAAAAGTATCTTCAATTTACAACAAATTGCTTTAGTCCTTTAGAGAACAGTCTTCTTCGATTTTTCGAAGCAAATTGAGATTAATATTATTGAATAAATATTGTTATACATTAAGAGAATTTCTCAATGACAAAAACATTGATCCATTGTGAACATAATCTTTAACTAACTCAAATTGACATAGTTTAATCGTACTAACATTTAAAAAAACTTACTTTTTATTTAATTAATTATTTGACAAGCTATGTTGTTTTTATATTGTTATGTGTCATTATTGTATGCCCTTATGGGTAGTGTGCATTGATACTAGCGAATTTGTAACATCTTTATACATGCATTACGAACAATTAGAATCTTTGACATTCAATTTTTTAACTTTGGTCTTGAGCTAAACCTTAAGTTGTTTATAGAATGGAAAGAAAATGTCGGGATTTAAAAACAATAAAATAAGTTACTCTGTCGTTAATGCGTAGTGAAAAACATCAAAAGTAGCTTGTCGGCTGTACTGTAGTAATAGTATCGCACGGTCCAACCTCACTATGATAGTAGGACGCGGCGGGGGGTGTCGTAATGAAAACACTTATTTGTTGGAGTACTGGTCTCCCAACTTGAACTGATTTATTGTGGTTTCTACAGATGCTTTTATACTATGTGTTTACGTAAATAGATACGTCACATGACCTTTACTTAATCTAGTACATATTTTACAAGATAACATCGAACAAAGGGTTTATTGCGATCATCCTGACGAGCCAGTGACGCGTAACTTCACGTGCTACGTCATGCACTATCTAGGAGGATCGAAGTGATCGTAGCTGTGATAGTTGCGTGTCGTCACACACTACACACCTAGTATCACAATTAGGGATGTACAAAACGCAATAATTTCTCCTGGGAGCGCGCCGCCCGTATATCTCGCCGGTCGGCCGTTGTTTTCATTTCGGACACTCGTTTCGATGATTTAAAAGCAGTACCAATTGTTTGAAATATCATCGGTGGAAAATTGTGACGTGAGTTCAATGTGATCAGAATTGTTTTGATTTTATCTGCTTTTCCGTGTTGAACAATAGAGATTAGACTTGAAGAAGTGAGTTATACTTAGATACGTATCGTTAGTTATATGTATATATCTTTAAAAATGTGAAAGAAAAATACGATGGTTACTAATAAATCCCATTTTAACTTGTTTTTTAAATTTCAACACGTACATACAAATATGCCATACATAAGAACAATGACTGTTTATTTATATGCAAGAACTTAGGCATAATCAATAAAAATACCATTTTAGAAAACCGGCTCGGGAATTATATATAAATTTTATTTAGCCATTTCATTTCTGAATAATGTAACATTTTAATATTTCATTCAGGTAATATTATGAAGCACCTACTAATATTAGTAATAATTAAAAATTTACATTTACCATATAGTACAAATTGCATGTATTCAGAAAATAATTACAGCAGAAATATTGAACTAACAAAGTAAACATGAACTCAAAATGAATATCAAAGGAAATTAAATACACTAAATAGTAATACATATTCGGCGTGATACCACTGAGCAAACAGGATTCGTAGCAATTGCGTAGCGGCGGCGTAGCGCTACGAGTCTCGTAGATGAGTGTATCCATGTGCGAAATATATTCGGCAGGAATTAACTAAGAGGTTTACATGAGCTAACTCGTGCCATCCATCATTTTATTTCTTTTACTCCTAAATGAGGTCAAATAAAAAATACATTAGCTAAAACTTTACCGCTCTATTAAATTAGTTGTAGTGTTTTTGGTATGAGTTTTCGGTATTTATTTGCTTACTTTGAGTGTATGTTGAATATTAGGAAAAAAAATAGCAAATATGCGTAGCGACGGCGTAGTGTGCTACGAGTCTCGTAGACGCATGTAGCCGTGTGTGAAATGTATTCGGCAGAAAATTTTATGCTTGCTACGGAATCTGATTCGTCTGTTGTTAGAATTTTAAGACTTAAAAAATAGTAAATATTACTGTATAAGTTAACGATGCTTCAGTAATTTTTTTTTAACTGAATTTTGCCCTAGAATAAAAGTGAGTTTTTCAAATCCATACCAATTCATATCCATGCAAATGTTATAAATGCTCAAGTAACTTTTTCTGTAACCACTTCACTCTTCAACAACTAAACTAATGGCGATGAAATTTGAAAGACAATTTGGGGAAGGATGTAAGGATCTACATGAACGCGGGTGAAACCGCGAGCCGAAGCTAAAAATCAATATTTTATTTTCATGCTAACACAATACCGGTGTCTTTTTGAGCCTACGAAAGGATCACAATAAGTATATTCTCTCTTTTCCTTTACTTCGTACGAGGAGCAGAAAATAAGAGACAAAGGAATAATATCTCATGCAATATGACAAAACCAGGGTCAAGCTGTAAAACATGCTATCGTATTTTATATAGTTAATATCGTACAATGACTACTCGTATCTGTACTCCGGTAATAATTATCGCAACCCTAATAATTTGCTAAATTGAGACCAAAATATCCTTAGCAAGCACAGATTAATAAACTTTTTTACTTGAACTCAGTCAGATTTAAACTGTCTCTCAAGGAAATAAATGGTTGTTTTAAACTCCGAATGAATTGTAATATAAACAGCCGTCGGTGAGGCAATTAGCTGTGGAGAGGAAAACCCTTTCTTTCAAAGAAAATTAGACTTAGGATATTTTGTCTGTTTGGAATAATACTCATTAGTAATCCTTATCCTTCCTTACTATTACTTTATTACTAATATTATAAATGCGAAAGTGAGTTTGTTTGTTTTTTGTTACGCTTTCACGCCGTAACTACTGAACTGATCATCATGAAATTTTGCATACAAGTTCTCTGGAGTGCGGAGAAGGACATAGGCTACTTTTTATTCCGGGAACACATACCCAGGCGAACATATCTGTCTGCATGGGTAGCCTCGAAAATACTAAGGCGATTTTCACTGATTTTTAACACATATAGCCTTTCCTGCGGAAGGTTATGGGTATATTATATAACCATACAAAGTCAGGCGGGCTGCTGGCACGTACTAAATAACTCTCACTTAAATGCAAAGAATCGGCTTGATACTCGTTTCATAAATAACGATTATTATTTTGACGAAAGATATTCTTTCATCTGGAAGAAATGAAAAATGTACCAGCTAGCAAGCCGACCGATAAATAGGCGAAAATATTAGAGTTGATGCAGCTAGCAACCCATCACTATTTAGATATTTTTTTTCACGGATCTCCTAACACAGGTATATTTTTACTTAAAAGGAGACCCCGATCACAAATATTGTTTATGTTAATTTGTGGTACTGAATAAAGATTTTATTATTTATTATTATTTATATTTATTATTATTACTGATATGCCCACTTTCACGCTTAACGTGGCCTTTGGGTTGTATTGCCTTAGGCTCTGTCAAGCCCGTAAGATACAGTAACGTGATAATGTATGTAAAATACATTAAATTAAATTGATTATTAGAATGGACTATTCTTTGAAAAAACTTGAAAATAGAACCTATTAGTTTGAATACGATTATCGAGTGTTATAATAAATCAACTTTACAGAATATAATAGAAGATTGATAAAGCCCTTGGCATTTTTTATCTCGAAATCAGGATCATCAATTTAAAATACAATCATAAATACAATACAAAATTGGGCTTTTAAACACAAATTTATTTCATTCACGATTCAAAATCAACCGGTGTATCGAAGTTCGTCTGTAAGGAGTGGTTTCCGTTTTCTTTTCTCATAAATGTGTAGCTTAAGTCTTGCAGGACTACAAGACTTAAGCTACACATTTAAGAGAATAAAAACCGAATTATTTTCCCGTCTTAAATAGCTCGGGGAAAAAAATAACTCGGTTTTTATTATTACAAAGAACTAAGCACACAAAAGAAGTCCGACGATCCGAAGGGAGTCGAACAAAAGCGTTCGTGAATTGATTTTTATTACATAAATTACATTTCTAACTGAGCGGCCACCTGAGGGAAAGCACTTGTATAATTTAAGTGTTTTTTACGCGTATGACGCATCTACCGTAAATTAAAGCAAGATAATATAAAAATCAGCCGTGTGGTTTCCGGCAGAGTAGAATAGGACCGGTACAGAGAGAGTCATGCTCCTGCAGTGGAGACTTAAAAGACCTAATAATGATAATATTAAAAAAGTTATCTATATGCTAAGATAACAAAGAGAAAATATTTGATTGTTTATTTTTTCGATTGTTCATTTGCTTAAACCATTGAAATGTTTAAACTAAAAATGTACTAAACTACGAGAACTACGGGCGGGTCATATAGGCTATGATTTAGACGTATGTATCTCATTGTATTTGTATGAGGATATTTCAACGTAATTCTAAATTTCTGAACAGATCTGGCACACGTTTTAATCTGTTCAAGATGTCGTTAGAATCCTTGTACCATCCCGAATAACATAGGCTATACATTTTTTCTAACAAAAACAATGAAGCATTCATTATTTTTCTCAAAAAAGCTCTTTGTAGACTTTTCGTCAATTTATCTGCTTATTTTTAGGAAAAAAAAACCACTACATAAAAGAAATGTGTTCGATTATAATATAATACCCTTCCCCATATTTTTATTGAAAACTAGCTTTTGCCCGCGGCTTCGCTCGCGTTAAGAAGTATTTAGTCTCAGCCCGATCGGTTTAAAATTGACAAAGTTTCATCCCCTTAGGGATAAAATAGGGGATGTCCTACGTCATAACATCTACCTGCATGCCAAATTTCAGCCCGATAGATCACTATGTCAGTCAGTCACCTTTGAGTTATAAATATTTAGATTGCAAGCGTTAGATGTAGGTCACTGGCTAGTAAAATCACTGCAGGCTTTGTAACATAGGTATCCCAAAGCAAATATTTCAGTGCATCCCACATGTGCAGACTACAGAGCAATTTGATCGCGTGTTTGTGTTCCTCAGACCGAAAGCTATGCGACCACAGCGTCGTCAGAAATATGTGGCATGACAGCACAAAGTGTAGTCTAATGGGAGACTTGTATTAACAGTAAAATTCGAAAAATATTTCTTAGTATGCAAGCAATTAAAATATTCCGATAATAAAACTTTTAATTTTATTTTGATTAAGTTAAAAAGTATTACAAAACTATTCAAAAAATAAAATATCCTTAAGATGGCTGTCGATACGTATATAGCAACATATGAGGTTATTCCCATTAACGCAATATTTTACATAGCTGCAGAACAAAGTTCTCAAATCACGCGTACAAAAATTGTATTGTAATTCAAAGGAAAGTCAAGTGTCAAAATTCAAAACGTTTATTTAATATACTCGTAGGTTTCTTTGAACACTTATTAATTGTCATATTTCACTTCTCAACAATTGTTGACGTCAAAAATTTACTTATGGCTAAGTTTAATGCCGATGTTGTGATTGTTTCCTTTTAAATAAATAAATTATTTTGACATTTTTTTCTAAGGGACTAATTATGGAATCTCTATAATATCGATTTTTTCCGAGAGTTCGATATCGCTTTTCTATAACAAAAACCGAGGAGCCCGATAGTCCGATGGGTCTGAGCATTAGCTTACGTATGTTAAGCAACCCCGGGCTTGGTCTCCATTGGGATGGGTGACCGCAAATAGCAAAAAGAAATATCTAGAGCTCATCCGTGCTTCGGAAGACCAGTTAAGGCTATTATCATTGATGGCAGTCGTTAAGCTATGTCAGATGCCTTTAGGCAGCTTGAAAAATCTGACAGCAGTGTTGGCCACTTATACACATAAAAGACGAAGGTTTTTTACAAATTCAGAGTTATATCGGTTAAGGAATGTGAAATACCCATAGTATTTGTTTATACTGTAAAGACAAGATCTATTCATTTATTCATTCAACACATTGCATTACACTTGTTATAGTAAATAAATACGATGGAGCGAGCTTGCCTAGAAGATGCCTGTTCACTCTAGCCTTAAAGGCTGTCGGGTTGTATTGCAAAAAACACCCATCAATCTGTCTAAGTCTTAGTTTAATTTAGTTTTAGAGTTCATAGGCATTCGGCAATTACGAGGATCCCAACAAATGGAACTTTAATGAAAATCATTTCGGTGAGGAATGCGATCGCGCTCTTAAGATCATTTGAAGTAATTTAATTAATCCGGGCTCTTTCGCGAACACAGGACTCATTGGAAGATCCTCATTGATGAGGGATTATACGTTTAATTCAATTGATGAGTTAATTTGAAGTACATTGAAGTTGGTTTTACTTCGTTTAATAAGAAAACATTAAAATTAGCCGGTGTCTTCGAAAGACCAGCGTCGGGGTATTGCAAGATGCCTAGACTCATGCTGAGTGGACATCGGTTTAGCGTTATGTTTAGAATACTTAATCTACAAAAATGTTATATTTTAACATGATATTTGACGCAAATAAACATTTTTTCTTTCTTTCTTAAAAAAAAAAATAATTGCAAATAAAATAATTATCCAAAAATCACTTTAATTGATCGATAGTCTACTTGTTGCAATTATTGTAACTTATGTAAAATATAATACAAACTTATTATGACTGAGAAAACGGGTAGAGATTTGTAAGCCATTTTTTTTTTATGTATAAGACAATATATTTCAAAATGAAATTAATTATTTTAATTTTAATTTTTGTGGCCTTAATTTATCATTCCCTTAACTTAAATATGTAAAATAACATGTCCCTAATCGATAAAGCCTGATATCCTTGAAAATGTAGAAAAATATTCATTCACTTACCGTGACGGTTCTCGACGTAAACTTTTGGGATTTGCCGACAAGCCCCCGGGGTGACGTCCGGGTGGATACTGCCTGACTTCTCAGGGTTGAAGCCTTATATACGGGTTGGTGGACGCGGGGTAAGGGGCGGGGCCTAGCCGCGCAGGCTTTACCACACTCCTCCCTCTTTTGACAGCAAAATCAGGTGACGTCGTCGATGACGTCACTGATATTCGGTAATGACCAGGATGATGAAGGATGCAAAGGTCAAAGTTGGCAATATGGGAATCTAGGTGCTGAGCGCAGCCGTCGATACCGAATTTATTATTTAGCAGTTTAAACTAATTTCCGTTGTGAAAGTTTGTGAATTGCTCTTGCGTATTTCAGTAATGGTGCACAAAGGAATGGAAGGGATTGCGATCGTATTGAAACGTCTTAACAATCGAGCAACCGTTACTTTACTCGATTTTTTTCTTTACAGGTAGCTTTTGTAAAGTAATTTAAGCATATTAATATTTTAGAGCTAGTTTCTTAAAACTCTGGCAGGAAACCGCGTTTAATGTTTTATTTTCCAACAATATTGTCGTCTCAACTAGGCTTTACGAACTTGTAGGGCGGAATCATCATCATTCATCATTTCCAGTAGATGTCACGTCACAGTTCTTCGGAGCCGCCTTTCGGCCTCTGATGTGGTTCCTTTAACGACTATCTGGCAGCCGGAACCAACCGGCTTAACGTGCCTTCCGAAGCACGGAATCACCTTTATTATGAGACAATCAGGTGATTCAAGCCTGCAATGTCCTAACCAAACTGAAACAACTTAACAAAGTATGCTTCCCATGGGCATCAAACACACGACCCCGGGTCTACAAGCAAACGCTTGTAGGGCGGGATGAAAAATTATAATTAAAGTGCTTAAAGCTTCTCAATAATTCGAAATTTGAAAAGCGGTAGTGAAATGTAAGTGTAAGCTGTAAGTATAGAACTTCTTGACATATACTTTATTCAGATTGTTAACTTTAGAGTTAACTAGAGAGTTAGGGAGTTAACTAGTTTTGTTTAGCTATGTCAGATGCCTCTTAACACCTTGAAAACTTTGACACCAGTTCGAAACCAAAACGTAACTATGTGAACTTCCGTTTTCCCTATTTAAACCTAACGTCTTGCTAGAAGTAACATTTGATCTTGTGACATTTGTTTCTGTCTATCCCCTTCTATAATTGAATGGGACAATGGGTCAAATCACACAGACTGAGCTAGCCCCACAGTAAGCAATAAGAGAGGCCGAGAGGCGGTTCCGAAGAACTCTGACATGGTCGATTGACCGTGTCACCTATACGAAATGATGATGATGAGTAAGCCATTGCTTACTCATCATCATCATGTGTCGCAATGAACTTGTGTCGTAGAATCGACGATACTAGATTTTCTAATAGGAGGTGGGTCCTAGGTCTCGGATGTTTATCAATATAATTATCTAACTTATTTAGAATTAAAATCCAAGACCCAGGCTTATCTGAAAAATAAACGTTTTCCATCATAACCTGGCCGGGGATCGAACACGGTACCATACGTTTCTAAGCACTTGCAGCACCACTGAGCCACCGAGGATTTAAAAATATTCAATGATATTGTATACGAACGACATACACTATTTTGTGCAGTAGAGTATGTTTCTATTATTTTTGCTCGTTTCTTTGTTTCAAGAAATGACTGTAGGCGACTTTTTCCCTTGCTAAGTTAATTTTATAGACTCCATAAACACCAATTGCAATCCATCAACAGCGCTATAAACTACAGTTAGCATTGAAATTAGTGCTCGTTAACTGGAAGTTAACTGCTTTACACAGGAGGAACCGTTAATTATACGGAAAACTTACAACCTAATATGAACACTATTTCCCTCGGTAATATTTAGAGCTGAGCCTCATTGTAGGATTTTTGGGTACAATTCGGAGAGGCATCATTGATTAGTTATTAATTAGTATAAAATAAAAAAAAATAGAATATATATATAAAAAACCACATTTGGTGGACTGCCAAAATAGGCAGCCGACTATTTTGGCAGTGCACGACTGCCAAAATGTCGGCTGCCTAATAAAATAAAGTATTAAAAAAAAAAAAAACTTTGTCTGCTTTAGCGAAAAATTATACTTATGCCATTCTATAGCGTGAAAGCTTTCTAACACGTATACCTAGTCAATACGTGTTCATATACGTTGAGGCATTAAGGCGTTATGGTGGTTTAAACCAACTCACATAGGTGCAGTCGTAGTAGGCAGTCGTGTTTTAGCAGGAATAATAGACTGGGCTGTAGCGTTATCCATTGTTCAGTTTAGTGAACAATCTACGAGGTAAATATTTTCTTTTTTACTAGAAGCAAACGGTGGTTATCACCATCGAAAAAGACAATCAAAAGTGACAAGTTCATAAAGGATTTTTTGTTTTTTCAAAATCCATCTTACTATTTAGAACGGTGGTGGAACAGCCTGTAGAGCGATGAAACCCTCGAATAAAACCAATAATAAAAGGCTTGATATTCAGTGTAACAGCCTCACTTACCACAGACAGTTACTGTTCTTTTATCACCATCACGCACGTCATAAGTTTTACTTTTTCTTCAACCACTTTCATAATTCCAGTGTAAATACAAAGATAGTTCAAAAGGGGTAAATCAAACTGAAAGGAGGTCTATGTACAAACACAAATATTCTTTATTGCACCATAAAACAAATAGAAAAAAAAAACAAATTAATCAAAACAATTCACGATACAAAGGCTGCAATTATTTCAAAAATAGAATCAATTATGCTTTATGCGGTAGTATGATGATTCCCATTCGTTGCGGTCAGAGTGTTTTGGAAATAGCATCCCTGATGTTTGCTCAGATGTAAACGAGATGAACATGAAGCTAGACTGTTGACGCAATAGATTGCGACGCCCACTCGTGATAGTCGGCCGACGATATTTACCGGACAACCACTTTATGGTATTACACATTACACAACTTAGTAGTTATTGATTGGGCATCTCCAGAACTACAGACAACAACCTGTGAGAATCAGGAACAAGTGTTTGCCCCCGCTGGGAACCGACCAGAGTCTCTATTAACATGTTCTCTTTAGAATCTTCTGGTTTGGTAAAAATGTTAACATATAGCCGTGGCCCTGCGTACGCATATATGCTGTGTTATCCTTATCCTTACTTAATATCCTTACTTAATATTATAAATGCGAAAGTGAGTTTGTTTGTTCGTTTGTTTATTTATATGTTTGTTTGTTACGCTTTCACGCCGTAACTACTGAACCGATCATCATGAAATTTTGCATACAAGTTCTCTGGAGTACGGAGAAGGACATAGGCTAATTTTTATATTCTACTCGCTCGGACTAGCTCCGTGGCGCAGCGGTCAACAAGCCAGCCTGCGAAACGGAGTGACCGGGTTCGATCCCCGGCCAGGTCAAGATGGAAAATGATCTTTTTCAGATTGGCCTGGGTCTTAGATGTGTATCTATATATGTATTTGTTATAAAATATAGTATCGTTGAGTTAGTATCCCATAACACAAGTCTCGAACTTACTTTGGGGCTAGCTCAATCTGTGTGATTTGTCCGTATATATTTATTTATTTATATCGGAAAAAGTACTATTCCCGAGGGATCGACATTGATGCGAATGATGATGCTAGTTGAATATAAAATAGTTTACTTGTGGTGCTACTGTTTAAATCCTATTTTTCTGAAGTTTCATTGGAATACTTGTATTATTTTGCCCTGCTTACTTAATTTTGTTGTTGACCATACCAGCTGCTTCTCCCGCACAGAATGTGTTAAAAAGTATTTTTTAATAACAAAACGCAGTGTTGTCAACCCGCGCCCCGCGCCCCGCGCCCCTCGCTCTTCTCCTCGATCAGCAGCCACGCTAATAAGTGCTCTTAATTTATATTAGATTTAAATAGTGTATCACTGTGAATTGCCATTAAATAGAACCAAAAGTGAATAACAGTGTTTTCCTTAATATTTCTAACATAAAGTTTGGTCCTTCTGTGCTATACAAACAGTAATAATCAACCAGTGCCTAAACGTGTTCGTCAGTGCAATTCGTCGCAGACGCCGGCATCCATTTTGTTTGAAGCGATTAATTTATTATACGGACTGAGTGACAGTCAGTGTCAGTGTCAACAAATGTCAAGAATGGGTGAGTTAGAGAAGCTAACTTGTAAACGAGGTGATGTAAAAGGAAAGTTAACGAGGATAACTAAATACCTTATTCAGGTAGATTCGGCTTCGTTAGATATAGATCCCAATGAGTTACGGGTAAGAGGCGAAGAATTGTCAAGAATGATGGACAGATTCGAAGAAATACAAGCCCAAATTGAATACTTGGATACCGAGAACACGAAGACGGATATAAATGAAGAAGAGCGCAGTAATTTCGAAGCAAAGTATTACAGTGCCAAGGCAACGATTGCTAGACTTCTTAAAGAGGCGAACAGAAGCACTTTAGGAGATGTCAAGCCCCAGAATGTAAAGCTTCCGAAATTAGAGCTGCCTACCTTCAGTGGCGATCTTAAAGAATGGCCTGCCTTTAAGAATTTATTTGAGTGCGCCTTAGAAAATTCAACACTAACAGATGTGCAACGTTTACAATACCTAAAATCATGTTTAAGAGGAGAGGCAGCAAGCTTATTAAACAGCCTGCTTATAAGTGCAGAAAACTATAGTAAAGCCTTACAGATTCTTTGTGACAGATATGAGAATAAAAGCCTAGTGATCAACCACCACATCAAAAGTTTTATGAGTTTTCCAGTTATAACCAGAAATAATATAAAGGAGTTTACTACTGTGCTTCAACAAAGTTTGGATTCGTTAACAGCCCTTAAACTGCCTGTCAAAGAATGGGATGTTTTGTTGGTATATATAATAACCCAAAAACTTGATAATTCTTTGTGCGCTGCATGGGAACTAAACAGGAAAGAAGTGTCAATACCTACAATGCAGGAACTTAATGAATTCTTCAAGTTGCGTTCTACAGCATTCGAAATAATGAATGACAGAGTCCCCGATAAAGGTTTCAAAAGTAAACAGCTGCAAACGAATGCTCATACTAAGGTTGTTCATGTATCTACTAGTGCTTCAGTTAACACAAATTGTATCATGTGTCAAGGTAATCATGTATTATCAAGATGTCCTAACTTTCTAGAGCTCACTGTGGACAAACGCATTGAATATATTAAAAGTAATACTTTATGTTATAATTGTTTACAGCCCTACGTGCAAAGGCATAACTGCTCCAAAAGGAGATGCAATGTCTGTAATGGAAAACATCATACACTAATACACATGACTAATCCCCCTCGTAAGGTGAATATAACAACTACTAATAATCCTAATTACACACACACACACAAAAATAGTACACATACAAACAACATACACACAAACAACATTCCTACAAACTCCAATATATATGCATGCACTACGCAAACACAGAAAGAGTTATGTAACTTACAGAGTGCTAATCAAACTACTAAAACTAATATGTCTTACCCTACTACATGCATACCAAATGAACAAAAACTACATACACAACAAAACATAGCACTGCAACCGATACAAAGCACAAATACACATACAAACATACAAGCTACACCATCATCTGTCTGCATATCTAACACAAATAATAATCATATAATCCTGTCCACAGCCCTGATTAATATGCAAGATTCCATGGGAAATTGGCACACAGCAAGAGCTTTATTGGATTCCGGAAGCGAGGTTAATTTAGTTGCTCACAAGTTTGCCAATATTTTAAACTGTAAGTATGTTTATGATAACCATATTTTGCAAGGAGTGGGTGGAGAATCAGGACAGCAAACACAGCTATGTATCAAAACAAATATAGCATCACGCTACACAGATTATAAAGTCAATCTTGCTTTTATAGTTCTTGATAGAATAACAGTTCCATTGCCACATAATTACATAAACATACGCAGTTGGAACATACCTAGGAAACAGCAAAAACGACTTGCTGATCCGTCATTCTGTATACCGCAGGAAATAGATGTGCTCTTGGGAGCTGAAGTATTTTATTCACTGCTATTGTCTAACCGTATAAGCTTAGGTCCCAAGTTACCTATTTTGATAGAGTCAGTTTTAGGATGGATAGTGTCAGGTAAATACCATTCTAATCAATCTGATGATTGTGTGATTCAAAATCCTTATGTTAGTTTACATTTAACCAGTCAGCCATCTACAGAAGATTTGTTAGTTAGATTTTGGCATCAAGAAGAAGTAAAACCTAGGGATATATTAACCCCAGATCAAATGTTTTGTGAACAGTTATTTACAAATACTACTGTGCAAGATAGTTCTGGTCATTACATTGTTGAAATGCCAATAAATAAAGAAAAAATGTACAGTCTAGGAGAATCATTTAATATAGCTTACCGTAATCTCCTATGCTTGGAGGCCAGATTTAATAAAGACCCAGAGCTTTATAAACTATACAGGGCCTTTATACATGAATTCATTGAATTAGGTCATGCTGAGTTTATTCCTAATTTTCAACAGCAAAATGATGGGCCTCACTGTTACTTACCTCACTTAGGTGTTTTGAAACCCGACAGCCGCTCTACAAAGCTGCGTACAGTGGTAAATGCAAGTAGTAAAACATCTACGGGAGTCTCACTCAATGATGTTTTGTTTGAGGGTCCAAACATATATAATGATGTGCTTGACATTTTATTACGGTTCAGAACCTACAAATATGTTTTTATTTGTGATATAGTTAAAATGTTTCGTACAATTTTTGTAAAAGAACACCAAAGACCTTTGCTTAGGATTCTTTGGAGAGATTCAAAAGCCGAACCACTACAATGCTTGCAACTTAAAACTGTGACATATGGAACGAAATGTGCACCATATTTGGCATGTCGTACTCTTCGATATATGGCTCAACAGTATAAGGATATATTTCCAGAAGTTTTTGATATTGTGGAATCGGACAGTTACATGGACGACTTCCTATCGGGCCGAAATACAATTTCAGAAGTTCAAGAGATTTGTAAGAAATTAGTACAATTTCTTGGCAAAGGGAATTTCCAGTTACATAAATGGTCTGCAAATGATCCCAGAGTTCTGCAAGGCATTTCAGATTATCAGAAAGATTTCAATCCCTCGTACAACTTCAGTGGTACAGTTAAAACATTAGGTATAATTTGGAATACCTTGCAAGACAAGTTAAGCATTTCAGTTCCTGATTTACAGCATTTCACACCTACAAAAAGAAATGTTCTATCAGTAATAGCTCGTATATATGATCCATTAGGTATCTTAGCTCCAGTTATCATAAAAGCAAAAATACTTATGCAAGAAATTTGGAAAAGCAATCTAGATTGGGATCATAACTTGCCTGACAATCTTATTGCATTCTGGTCAGAATTTTACTCAGAACTACACTGTCTAAATAACTTATCAGTAAGTAGATATTATTTTTCAGACATTCCATTAGAAATTACATTATTAGGTTTCTGTGATGCCTCACAGATGGCATACGGAGCTTGCATATATCTCAAAGCTATATATCCAAACCAACCTGCTAGTTGTTACTTAGTCATAGCAAAAACTAAAGTTGCCCCTATTAAAAAGCAATCATTACCACGTTTAGAATTATGTGGAGCTCTTTTACTTGCACACTTATACAAAAGGTTTATACAATCTTGTAAAAATGTAATAATTGGAAATACATTGTTATTTACAGACTCCATGATTGTTCTACATTGGATAAAGTCGCCATACAGTAGGAAATTACACACATATGTATCTCACCGTTTAATGGAAATTGTGGATCTTACTGATTCCAGTCATTGGCATTATATAAATACCAAAGAAAACCCGGCAGATTTATTAAGTAGAGGCATTCAGCCAGGTAAGCTTCAGCAATGTTCCTTGTGGTGGAACGGACCACAGTGGATATTGGCTGACCTTTCCAACTTACCTTCCCTATCCCTATCCCTTCCCTTTCTCACTATACAGAGAGTGATTTAGAACAGACAGAACGAGTAGTAGCACAGGTATCTATACCTACTAAAAATCAATCGCTTTTCTATAATTATTTTAAAAGATTTTCTAACTTTACAAAATTGACAAGGGTGATAGCCTACATATATAGATTCATTAATAAAGCCAAAAGCGTTTCGAAAGAAATTTCTCATTTAACTACGCAAGAACTTAAACATGCTCACAATTTTATAGTCAGAGAGGTACAGTCAGAAATGTTCTCTAGAGAAGTTCAAGAATTAAAACAACTACAATCTCAGAGAAATACTACCGATACATCTAATTTGTATACATTCAAATCAAGCCCTTTAAGATATTTTAATCCCTTTTTAGATTCTGACAACATTATTCGTATAGGAGGCAGAATAAGTACTTCGGACATTCCATTTGAACATGCTCATCCTATAATTTTACCATGTAAAGAACATGTCACATTACTGATTATTGAGCAGTGTCATTTGCGCTTGTTTCATGCAGGTATACAGAACACGCTGTTCAATATGAGGCTTAAATATTGGCCAATTAGAGGTCGTCAGGAAGTGAAGAAGGTGATACATAGATGTTTTCGCTGTTTGAGATATCAGGCTAGAACTTGTGAGCAGCAAATGGCAAGCTTGATAAAGCCAAGAGTGTCATTAATTCGGTCGTTCACGCATGTGGGCTTAGATTTTAGCGGTGCCATATTAATTCGTAGCACAATGGGTAGATCATGTAAATATGTAAAAGGTTACATTTGTCTATTCGTGTGTATGTCCACACGTGCCCTTCATTTGGAGTTGGTCACAGATATGTCGTCACAATCTTTCATTTGTGCATTAAAACGCTTTATAAGCCGTAGGGGAATATGTCAGTGCCTTTATTCAGATAATGCGACCAATTTCAAAGGAGCAAATAATGAGCTTCGTGAGTTGTATCAGTTATTTAAAAATGATAAGTCCTATAGTCAGATTGTAGATTATTGTCATACTCAGTCTATTGAATGGAAATTTACCATCCCTCTTGCTAGTCACATGGGTGGAATTTATGAGGCTGGAATAAAGTCTGTTAAGTCACTTCTTAAAAGGTATTTGGCTAACATTCGTTTAACTTATGAATTTTTATACACCATTTTGGTCCAAATAGAAGGAGTTCTCAATTCCAGACCGTTGTATGCTTTACCAGATACATTTGATAATGACTTAAATTATCTAACTCCATCACATTTCCTCATAGGTAATCCTATAACAGATATTCCAGAACCTAACTTGATGTATAATATGGAAAATAGATTAAGTTTGTATCAAAGAATTACTCAGATAAAACAAAAGTTTTGGATGCAATTTTATAATAATTATTTGTCAGAGTTGCAGCCTAGAAACAAATGGTTTCAAAGTAAAAGAAATCTACAACAGGGTGATATTGTTTTGTTAAAAGAAGAAATCACTCCTCCTGCATGTTGGCCTTTAGGAAAGATTATAAGTGTGAATACTAATAGTAAAGATAATTTAGTAAGATCTGTAGTTGTAAAAACCGCTAAAGGTGTGTACACAAGGCCAATAAACAAGTTAATTTTGTTGCCCTGTTCAGATGACTTAAATGACTAGTTCTTAAGTTTTATTTTGGTGTTGGATAGAAAAGTTTAGTACATAATACTACTTTAATAAAATAAGATAAGTAAGTACTTATTGTTGTAAGGAATATTATTACTTATTAGTTATAAAGAACATTAATTTACTGTATACTTAGATTTAAAAAGGTAACTACTTTCAAAATTTTAAACTATGTTTAGTTAGTCCTTATTTACAGAAATGGAGTTGCATTTATAGAATTTGTTCACTTAATTGCAATTGTTAACTATGTTTAAAGTATTTATAAAATTGTTCTCTTCGACAGTTTAATATTGTTTCTTAATTTAAATTGTTGTAATCTAGTTTGTTATTGAGAGAGGCGAGAATGTTAAAAAGTATTTTTTAATAACAAAACGCAGTGTTGTCAACCCGCGCCCCGCGCCCCGCGCCCCTCGCTCTTCTCCTCGATCAGCAGCCACGCTAATAAGTGCTCTTAATTTATATTAGATTTAAATAGTGTATCACTGTGAATTGCCATTAAATAGAACCAAAAGTGAATAACAGTGTTTTCCTTAATATTTCTAACAGAATGTAATAACCGATAATGGGAAACGACATTAATCTGAATCTGAATAGTGTCATTAGCACATGGTTAATTCTTTCGTAATGATTTCTAAAAATACAATGTTTTTTCAGTGCTTACGAGAACAGCTGCAACATGCACGAACACAACGAACATAGCGGGCACAATCAAGGAGTTTGGAGACATGGAGGTGAAAAAGTACGCGCGCGACGTCAAGGACTTTGAGAATTTTCCCGACAGATCCAAGGAGGTAAGATACTTACACACATATCATGTCTTTATTACTTACGGTAGATATAATCTAGCCAAAACAACTAAAGGTCATGTTGCTTGGTGTAGCTGGAAAAATAAATAAGCATTTTGATCGGTTGCTGTTCACCAATTCGACTTTTACTAACTGTGTGAAAAGAAATGAGATCCTCTTTTGGAAATTAGCCGTGTGATTTCCGGCAGAGTAGAATAGGACCAGTCCTAGTCTTCCCATGGACGTCATAAGAGGCGACTTAGGAAATACAAGCTAAACAAAGCTTATAAAAATCAATGAGACCTCTCCAACCCGTCTGGTCAGCGAGGAGAGTGTAGTCCAAATCCACAGTCTGCTCTGGCCAAGTATGGCTCCGGTAGTACAGAGAGGGGCATGCTCCTGCAGTGGAGTCTAAAAACACCTGATGATGATGATAAGCGATATGATACACTTACGTTTGAAACTCTAAAATAGTTTGTGGCAAATTCCTTGTTAAGCAATTTCTTGCAACGTCAGCGATTCTCGGTAATTTAGGTGGCAAATTTAATCCTTCGTCCGAGATAAGGCACTATCGTCCTGCGGGAGAAGCCTACCATTCCGTCTAATCAAGATTGATGACGAAAATACAATGATCGGTTTATCAAACTGCTGCTTTAGGCTAGATTGTTTTTTAGAGTGTCAGCAACTAGGCTCTACCATTTTCCTTAAGAAATTAATACAAGACAAAAAATGACAATGACATCTGACAGTGTCACTTGAAAAAAATTTCATTCTGCTTTAATTATTATTATGTTTTTTCTATCTTTGTTGTAAGTTTGTGTTTTTTTTTAAATACTAAATTTCAAATTCTGAATAAAGATTATTTAAAGATTAAAAAAATACAAGATTCGATTTAAATTAGGTGCAATAATTTTAGGGGCTGACCAAGCCCTTAAAATATTTGCTTCCTTTTCCATCGATAAGATGGATTGACTCACATCACACACACAGACAGAATCTCAGCTTGATACCTCTACGCATTCCTGAGAAAAAGGGTCTTGACAGACAGACAGACGGACAACCAAATGATCCTATAAGGGTTCCGTTTTTTCCTTTTGAGGTACGGAACCCTAAAAGATGGGAACATGACTGATAAAAAAGGAGGCCTATACCCAGCTCCATCCAACACCACTGTCTAGAATAATATGTTTTTGCTTAGCCTCAGCGCAACTTCACATGGGCAGAGCTGGCTGAATACGACGGTGAATCTGGCCGCCTCATGTACATCGCAGTCGACTGTACCGTATACGACATCACAGATTTTGCCGACTTCGTAAGTTTATTCAAACACTTTTTTTATTTAATTTATTTATAGTATACCTCTTTATTATGCGTTTATTTCTTGTTAAATTTTCTAATGTGCAAGAAAAATATAAAAAAATGGCCATATGCGAGTCGGACTCGCGCATTAAGAGTTCCGTACGTTATGTGTATATAATATAATAAGTTTATACATAATTATAAAAAATGTTAAATACATTTTTGATGTAATTTGAAATTATTGCATTTCGCAATTTTTCCTTTATCTATACTTGCTATAAGACGTTGCTTTGTACCAAATTTCTGAGTTCATGGGAAGTATCCTGTAGGTTTCGATTCCCTTGCGAATGTCGAAAAAACACGAAAATTTGCGGCATAACCAGTTGTATCTTTAGATTGCGTTGGCTTAGAAGTTTAATTTTTTCCCAGCTCAAAGAGACAGTAGACTTGAGTATTTGATATGAATTTCAGCTTGATATCTCTATGCGTTCTTGAGAGAAGGTTCTTTACAAGAGATCCTATAAGGGTTCCGTTTTTTTCTTTGGGGTACGGAACCCTAAAAACACTCCAAACCATCCTACAGCTACATTCGGCGAAAAATAGATCAACATGTTGAATGCCTACAGAATCATTGGTCTGCTAATCCTAAAATTGTCTAAAACGATGGATTGCGATTCAATGCGCCTAAAACACATACAAATGAAGTATTTGACGTTAGTAATATCTTCACACTGTACCCCGGGGACCTGGGCCACTCAAGCGGCTGCCACGCGACATCAGCCTACTTCTTACAAATATGCCTAAAGATATTTTCCACAACGTGATAAAATGAGCAGTGACATTGGGAAATGTTTTGTACGATCGTAAAACAATTCGTAAAAATCCTTCACAAGATATGTAACAAGCAAAAGTAAAATTTATAATTTTTTAAGCACAAAATTTACAGTACTTGGCAAAAGCCCCTTCCAAGTATTTTGTTTCATGAGAGGATGATATTGTCATACTCTATGCTATCAATATGCTTGGCAGGCGGGTTGGCGAGTGCAGTTTGTTTCGCTTCTTGTGCTTCCGACGCTGCTGCCCATCGGAAGCATTTTTAAGCTGGGGATGGATAGGAATTTGTTGGATTTGGAAAAGGAATGGAGGTATTGGGATAGTACTCGAATGAATGGGGGAAAAGCGAGTAGCAGCTCGGGAGCCCCGATGCCATACCTGCAACCACCGACCAAGCAGTGGAGGATGTCACCCCTGACCAGATTATGATTAGAAAATTGACAATAGACTAACTGAAATCAGTATATTATTGCTTGGTGGAGTCCAGATTACGCTACAGTGTAAAATATTGGGGGCAAAGCTACCAATATAATATTGATAAAGCTTTTGTAGCTCAAAAAAGAGCGATACGTACCATGGCCCGCATCGCACCATGGCATTCATGCAAAGAACATTTCAAGAAATTTCAAATTTTAAAGGTACCAAGTCTGTATATTTTTGTTCTCTTAACAGACTTTATAAAAAATAGGAAGTTATTTGAATCAGAGGAGGAAATGTTACATCGCGAAAGCACGAGACGAAAAGATTTGACTAGAGTAATAACTCCGTCGCTTAATATAGTAGCCCATGGTGCTCGAAATCAAACAGAGAACATTTTCAATAAATTACCAATTGACCTGAAGTTAGAGAGGAAACCTTCTGTTTTTAAAAGAAAATTGAAAAAATTGTTATTGGAGAAATGCTGCTTTTCCATCGATGAGTTTTAATGAAATTTTAAGTGCATGATACTCATAGAGCATTTTTTTTAGTGTGTTTAAATAAAACATTGAAAGAAATAATATGTATGTGTATGACAAATTGTAATTTAGACTTTTGCGAACGTTAACATTTAAATATAAAAATAGCTCATAAGTTAGACTAAGAAAATATTCGAATACAATGTAATGTTGTTTGTGAATAAATGAAAAAAAAAAAATTATATACATACATATTAGTTGAGTTTTATCTCTTTCGGGGTAGACAGAGCCTAAGACCATTAGACCCAAAGGCCACGTTTAGCCTGTTGGCGTGTATGTAGAAATAAAAATAGTGTGGGTTGCTAGGCGTATCGCCTTTTGCTTGCTTTGCCCAGTGGCCATCACTGGTGTCAGATTTTTCAAGTCAAGCTAAAAAAGGTATCTGACATAGCTTAACTTAACCAGCTTCTAAGAAGCTGGTTATGCTATGCTGATAAGCTTGCTGTACATTCTACGACATTTTTCTTTTTTAACGTATTTATTATTTTCTAGCACCCAGCGGGCCCTGAATGCCTCAAGGAGCATCTGGGCCATGACGCAACAGCCGCCATGCGAGCAACTAACATGCCTAAAAAGGTCTACACCGTATTCATCAAGAGGTTTCAAGTCGGACAGATTGTGAGTACTTAAAGCTCATTCATTTACGCTCTATAAAAGAATCACGATGTCTACGAAGCGAATAAAAACAATATCAATACAATAACATCTCGATAGATAATAGATTCAGGTATTACTTTGCGGGAATCAAAGCTACATTTACTTTGAATAATTTACTTCCGCCACGAGTAGCAACTGATGGCGGTAGTAAATTAAATAAAAAAGAAAAAATAACTAACATCTGGGTTGCAAAACCATACCGAAGGTCGGTCGGTGTTAAGCATAGACGCCATAGAAACAATTGACACATTGTATAATACTATTTATGTTGACTGCGAGAGAATGCTTATATACGGGTAATAGCATTAAGTTCGTCAGATGTGTGTACATACATCATACAGCAGACCGCAGCGTGGAAGCAACCAGGCCAAGTTCGAATAAGAGTCTAAGACCAATATGAAACAATACATATAGTAGTATACGCAAAACACTAGACGCGACGCCCAAAACGCTACGCCGCCCAATGTCACCCCGCCCGTAAACATGCCCTTTTGTTTAACTTTTTGGATGAATAAAAATGCCATAAATTTCCTTTCTTTTTCAGGTGGACCCTGACACTTCACAAGGCTGTTAAGATGCTCTGTGTTGTAAGGAATAGACTTGTTATTTTAGTTTTTATTTTAATAGTATAAAGTACCTATTTTGTTATTAATTTATGTAGCATTTTTAATAAATCGTTTATTATCGAACGTAAATATTGATATTTTGTTCAATCCTGCTGTCGTTCTCTCTCTTTCTGCCTCTTCCTCCCCCTCTCCCTCACTCGCATGCTCTATCTCTCTCTACAATAAATAAATAAATAGAGGAAATAAGTACAAGGGTTTTTTGGTAGTGACTACAAAATGCTGGGTTAGTATAATAAGTGTATTTTTTCTTGTGTTAATGGCGTAAAATAAGTCACATTTTTCAAATTACTTTATCCTCCATCAAATTCTCAATTAATTTCTTACAAAATTTAGATTTTTTATTTTATTTTGAACTGGAATACAATAAACCAGCTTTTGCCCGCGGCACCACTCGCATGCGTACTCCATACAACAGATATACATGATGTTCGCTTCCGATATCTTTCATCATTTACATTGGAGCATTTTACCCCAGTTGTGTCCTTAGCTGTGATATGTCGGAACACGGATCTGCTATCATAAATAAATACACAGTATTTATAAGTAAATAAATAGTCAACACTTAACGATCCACACCTAGCACCTAGCCTGTGTCGTAGGCCCGATGGACACAAAACAAATTAACTTTATAACGCTAGCATAAAATTTTCCTGTACCGTGATTCAAACCTAGTACCTCATGCTTAGCAGATCGAGTCACAGTTGCCTTGCTAATCTGAATGCTCTGGATTATCATACTAAGGCGGTAACTTAAACTGTGGAAGATCACATACCATAGACATGTCACCCGACGAGATCAACTACATTCTGGTCACGATCCTTGATCCATTTAGAAGTTGCTTAACAGGTTGCTTAAACATGTTTAAGCAACCTGCATAGCACCACCCCACATGCATGTGGGGTGGTGCTATGACAATCTAGCTAGGAGAATCCTTCACAAAACCTGTGCGGAAGCGGTCTCTCTTCGCCAACGATGGCGCGTCTCCCTCTCTGTCTTGGCTCCAACACCTGCACCCTGGAAGCCCAATACGTTATACATAAATAAATAAATATATACGGACCAATCACACAGATTGAGCTAGCCCCAAAGTAAGTTCGAGACTTGTGTTAAGGGATACTAGCTCAACGATACTATATTTTATAACAAATACATATATAGATACACATCCAAGGCCAATCTGAAAAACATCATTTTCCATCTTGACCTGGCCGGGGATCGAACCCGGGCACCCCGTGTCACAGGCTGACGTGTTGACCGCTGCGCCACGGAGCTAGCCTCAAATTAATACGTTGCCTCTGACAACGCCGTCAATGTGGCATATTATTGGGCTGATAAAATACAAAAGAGAAAAATGACTAGGTACGTAAATATGAAGAAGCAGAGAGAGAACATTATAGACCGGGGGCCGGTGGCAGGACTTCCTACCTCATAAGATACCAGAATGAGACTAGTATGTAGTGAAAGTAGGTGCTTTGGAGGTGGGGGCCTGGTAGGGTTGCCACTCCCTAACCTGAAGGAACCATAAAAAAAAGGTGTCGAAAACGTCAATTTTGGCCAAAAATTATCTCATCAGATACTCGAACGGGAGTTTGACGTAGTGAAAGATATCCTTATGGAGAGGTGAACCAGCTAAGGTTGCCTGCGGCAACCCTGGAAGAAGTCCAAGTTCAGCCACCCTGAAAGGGGCGATTTTTCATGGTATTTTATCTCATAAGATACCTCAATGAAACTAGTGCCCGATGTTAGTTCTGAGGGTCGACACTGCGTATAAAATAGGTTGCCTGCGGCAACCCTGGAAGAACCCATGTTCAGGCACGTTTAAGACGTGGAATTTAAAAAATAAAGTACTAAAAAAAAAAACTCGGAACCATATCCAAAAGTACCGCAGGATTACGATCGTAATATTATTATTAATCGAATTCAAAAAAAAAATAGGTTTTCAATACAATGTTCAATATATTCTCCAAAACTTTTAATTGCATTGTAACGAATATTAATTGATGTTTCATTTTGTATTGGATAAATTATATTTAATTACCCACATATGTTCATAATAATTATAATAAATATGTCTGTAATCTAGGATAAACATTTCAACACAATTGTTTTTTGTTATGAAATAAATGAATTGAATTGAATTCACATTACATTTGATTTAGTGTAAAATTCATCAAAATCGGTTGATTAGTTCTCGAGATATAGGCTAATACGTATAACTGTGCCAATTTTATATCTCATATAGTACATGAATGAAACTAGTGCAGGTTGTTAGCACTGACGATCTTGTATATGAATAAAATAGGTTGCCAATCCGTAACCTGGAACAATCCAAGTTCGAGGATGAACTTGGATTGTTCCAGGTTACGGATTTATACGTGGAATTTGAAAATTAATCATTTAAAAAGGAAGTTGGAATCATATTCAAAAGCAACGCTAGATTAAGATTGCGATGCTTTTCAACCGACTTCAAAAAAGTGAGGTTATGTTTTCCATAACCTACTGGTTATGTTAATTTTACTTATTTTATATTATTTTGGTTTAACTTGTTGCCAGTTGCATTAAAATAGGTTAGTAGTTTTCGAGTTATAACAAATACGTCTTAGTGTAACCTTTTAGCTTATACGGAACATTTGTCTCCGTGATAAATCAGTGAAACACACCAAATTTCTACGTCTACAGAGGCAATAAACGATATAAGAGCATTTCAGACATTATTCTCGCCACACCCGGTGTTGCGAATAAGTTCAACAACTGGCGAGTAGAAGCAGATCTGCTACCTTTGCCTGATCATAGAGCCATGACTAGGAACTGGTATATGTGAATTAAATGATACAACAACAATCCCCCCAAAATACTAGTACAAGGAATACCAAACAGCGAAAGCTAACTGGACTATATTTGAAAAGAATGTTAGAGGAAAACTCCTAGCAGATCAAATAACCCAGTACAGAATCAGCCGTATTAAAGATAGGGAAAGCCTTGATGATCTGGTGGCCAGATACTCGGAGATTGTTACAAGGGCTTGCGAAGCATCGATTCCCAAACTTAAGCCTAAAACGAAGTGTAAATTAATAAAGTGGTGGAACCCGCTACTGGCTGAGATGAAAGCTGTTAAAAGAAAGAGAACATCTGGGAACGGCTTATAGGATTGTGAAAGCGTGTGGACTGGTGGAGAAGGACAGACTAATGAGAAATCCAGACGGAAGCGGCCTTTTGTGTCCAGAAAAGTCCGCAGAACTGCTGGCTAAAACCTTTTATCCAACCGTCATATAGGCGAGGCTTCTTGAGTCATTGCTTAGAATGACTTAAAAAAGCCTCGCAGCGATACGAGAAGAAGCCGAAAACATTGTACGGGCCCTGGATACCGAAACGCTCATCTCGATGCAATGTAACCGTTTCGTATGTACGAGCTTCCGAGCCTCATAAGAAGCTCCATACTTGACATATAGCGAACTCGATACACAGAGACAACAACCGGAGCATCCCTCAAGCTATTTGTAATAGATGTCAGACAGTCTCAACGGATTTTCCGAGGAACTTGCTTCACGAACCTAGAAGCACAAATGTTCACTGGCCATGGGGGATTCCTAGCTTATCTCTTTAAAACAGGCCGGTCTCTGTCCCTATTCTGTATTTGTGATGATCAGTCCCAGGAGAACACTCAACATATAATACTTGAATATCCACGCTTTAGGATTCTGAGACTGGGTTGCGAATTGGGACTCGCAATCGATGTATCACCTCATGATGTGCCCCAACTGCCCCTCTACCTGCTTAATCGAAGACCTTAATAAAGCAAGCGACAAAGGCGTCGGCGTCGCTGTGGCTACCTACTGGTCAAAAACTGTATCATCATCATCATCAACAGGTGTGTAAGCATTAACTTTAAAACCCTAATAAAATTACCTATCTATATTTCCGTTTCCCCTTCCATACATATTTCCTAATTCGCCGAGACGGCCTGTGATTGGCCGAAATGACAGTCAAAAAAATATGGCGATCGAGTCATGTTAGCGCGTCGCTTGCGCTGATAAAATAACAAAAAATAACGTCTCCTAAGAGTTTCGCTGGCCAAAAACAACCTTAAATCTCATCCGCGAGTGTGTGATGGTGTACCACAAGTGTAGGCAGCAAGAAAATAATAAAGTTCAAGCACAAGGGTCGTCGGCCGGTCGACCAAGGTCCCGTGAAGGCGAATCCTTTCGAATCCTGTTCACAAACGAATCCAGGTGAGTGCTTACTGTTTCTCTTGCTGTAATTCTGGGGTTGATCGGCGAGTGCAGTGACTCTTTCAGGAAGACGCAACATTAATTTATGGTGCCTCCTGTGAGGACATTTCTCACGTACTTATTTCAAATTTACCCACTTAATTTCAATATTTTCAATTAAAGTTATTTCCAAATATGGATAACTAATTTATTCATAAATAGACGTATTATAGATTCAAATTAACTAGGTACTTACCCACCTAGCATTTGTCTATTTGTCTAACAATCTCGAATCAAACAGGAAATTCCATACCTGTGCCATACCATAGTAAATACCTATTGCTTACGAGTACATACTTCTTATCTCGTCAATTCCCTTGTAATAATCCCTTAATCGTTCGATTTGTATGCCATAAGGTACTATCTTGTTACTCAGCCTTTCGAACTATTTTGGATAGCCTAGATACCTACCTAAGGTTAATTAATAGCAGCGAGGTGTGTATTTATGATTATAAGTAATAGTCCGTAGTTTTAAAACCTACGTGTTTTGTGAATATCTGTTCCATTACTCAGTTTCCATTTAAACTTTTGCTACCTACCTACATTACTCGTACTTTCACAATTAGTGCTTAGCGAAAACATGGCAGAAGGAGAATTAATGTCAACCATTAAAAAACGTGAATATGAGTTTAAAAATATGCAAATACTTTATGACTTAGCAAAAATTACGAAAGAAAATAAAACTAAATTGGCATCCTTTCGAGCTAGGTATAAAAGAATTGATATAATTCGTGATAATTTCATGGAATGCAACGATCGTGTAAACCAGTTGCAACTTAAACTAAATCCTCAATTTGTTATCGATAATAATGCTTTGTTGTCATTTGACGAGTTATACTATTTTGTAATTGAGTTTGCTGACTCTCTCGACGTCAGTTCGCGCTCGGAACTGTGTCAAGGTCATGCGCATTCCAACTCTCAAGTAAAATTACCTAAATTGCAAATAGCTAAGTTTGATGGTAATATAGAGAACTGGCAGATGTTTAAAGACAGTTATACGTCGCTTGTGCATAATAATGTTTCGTTGTCGGACACAGAGAAATTTTACTATTTGTTGTCATGTCTGTCTGGATATGCCCTGACACTAGCTAAGGGTGTTCCTATAACATCAGCTAATTATTCTGTTGTTTATGCAGCGTTGCTAGACAGGTATGATAATAAACGTATTTTAGCTACCGCTTATTTAGAAAAAATAGTAAAATTAAATCCGATCCAACGGCCATCATTATCAAACTTATCACAATTAACCAACACACTTTATGAATGTGTTAGTGCCTTGCGCGGGTTAAATATTGATGATTTAAGTGAATTTCTTTTATTTTACATAGCATCTCGGCCGCTTGATACAGAAACTAGGAAAAGGTTTGAATTACAAAATACCGAAGAAATTCCTAAATTTTATAATTTGATTGTTTATTTACAGAATTATATAAAGGTATTAGAGGTTAGTCAACCTAGTAATTTACAGTCATTCAATTCTACAAATAAACAAAACCACAATAATACAAAGAAAGATAATTTTTCTCGGCAATCAAATTCTTCCTTAATTACTTCTTCGAACTCAAATAATAATAAACCTAATCAGGCTGTCTGTGCGTATTGTCATGAAAATCATTCAATGTATCGCTGTGGTAAAGTACATTCTATGAATATAGGACAGCGACAACAATTAGTTAAAGAGTTACAATTATGTCAAAACTGCGTAAGGCCCGGTCACACTAGTGCAGACTGCAAGTCTAAGTCCATGTGTTTCATTTGTAACTCAAAACATAACACATTATTACATGAAGAACATAAAAGTTTATTAGCTAATACCATTGACCTAAAGGTTTCTGAGAATTCCCATATGAGCACTTCCCTAACTTGTACAACTCAGCCAAACATATCAAAGTCACCTATGAGTACCAAAATTATTGGTTCAGCAGTGGTTCGGTTGAGAAGAGTGGATGGTTCATTGCAGCATGCTCGTATAATCATAGATAGTGGTTCGATGGACTCTTTTATTACAAGTAGCTGTGTGCGACAGTTAGGTTTACATATAAAAAAGTGTAATTTAAATGTAACCGGTCTCGGTCAAAATTATGTATGTAATATTAAAGGTTATACTTTTGGCTCTATTGTGCCTAGGTCAAATGACTCGCCCCAATTTGATATACCATTAGTGGTTTTGCCTAAAATCACTTCAATGGTTCCTTCAACCTCATTACCATCAGTTGTCAAGGAAAAGTTTAAACATCTGGATCTCGCCGACCAAGATTTTGATAAATCGGGTCCGATCGATCTGTTGTTAGGAGTAGACTGTTTTGACCAGATATATACTGGTTCACGTTATTGCCCAGGTCCTGGTTTTCCATGTGCACTGTCTAGTGTATTCGGCTGGGTAATAAGTGGTCAGTTTCTTCAAAACGTGGTGGCTCAAACTCCAGCCACACCCGTTACGTCACTCATCGCGTCTTCTAGTGCGCTCGATGAGAGCGTTCAACGGTTTTGGGAATCCGAAGACCCGTCGAAATGTAAAATTTCCGGTCCTAAGGATGAAATATGTGAAGTGGCTCAAACTCCAGCCACACCCGTTACGTCACTCATCGCGTCTTCTTGTGCGCTCGATGAGATCGTTTAACGGTTTTGGGAATCCGAAGAACCGCCGAAATGTGGAATTTCCGGTCCTGAGAATGAAATATGTGAGGTGGCTCGGACTCCAGCCACACCCGTTACGTCACTCATCGCGTCTTCTTGTGCGCTCGATGAGATCGTTCAACGGTTTTGGGAATCCGAAGAACCGCCGAAATGTAAAATTTCCGGTCCTGAGGATGAAATATGTAAACAAAAATATAAAAATGGCACATATCGTACCTCCGAGGGTCGTTATGTTGTACCAATTATGCTTAAAGATGATACTCCAGCCTTAGGAGAATCATATCATCAGGCTCTTAACCGTTTTCTCAACTTGGAAAAGCGTCTTGCCAGCCAGACTGAGTGGAAAACGGAGTATAAGGAATTTATGCAGCAGTACGAAGATCTGGGACATATGCAGCCTGCTGAATCTTTGTCTACTGACCGTTATATTATTCCTAACCATTGTGTAATAGGACCCGATAGTACAACGACACGTTTACGAGTAGTCTTCGATGCCAGTAGTCGGACCTCGAATAATCTGTCACTCAATAATATTGTTCATGTGGGTCCTAAGCTGCAAGTGGATATTGTCGATTTAGTGACAAAATTTAGACTTCACAAAATAGTTTTTACTGCCGACATCCGTCGTATGTATCGGCAAATATTGATAAGACCCGAGAAATGGACTACTAACGCTCCTCGTCTCTTAAGGATGTTCCTCCTGAATTTTGTCAAAGTTCCAAATCCTTCGATGAATCGGGAAATGAGTTTGTCAAAATATTAGGGATACGATGGAATCCCATTAATGATTCTTTTTCATATGCCTTTTCAGACTCGTTCGAAGTCAAATTTACTAAAAGATCCATACTCTCTTTAGTAGCTCGCATTTTCGATCCACTCGGTTGGATATGTCCAGTAGTCTTTGCAGCAAAATCGCTGTTGCAAGAAATATGGCGGTTAAATTTATCGTGGGATGAGACTATTCCAAAACATTTAATCAAACAATGGCATTTAATAGCGGCCAATTTGTCTGATTTACAAAGAATTTTTCTTCCGCGGATAGTTATACCTTCCAATCCGATGGAAGTACACTTGGTAGGTTTCTGTGATGGTTCTCTGAAAGGCTATGGTTGTTGTGTGTATATTTGTGTGGTTACTAATGAGCCCAGAATTTCTACTGCGACTAGTTTACTGATTGGAAAATCTAGAGTAGCTCCTTTAAAACCTACCACAGTAAATAGACTAGAGCTAAGCGCAACGGTGCTTCTGACAAAAGTTCTATCGCATATGTATAATTTGCTAAAAGACCACATAACTATTAATTCTATTCGAGCTTATTCAGACAGCAGCACTACCTTGTCATGGCTTAATACCGCCCCTCATTTGTTGAAAATGTATATAGCCAATCGTGTCATTCAAGCAACTGACTTGATTAGTACCGATCACTGGTATTATGTTTCGTCTAAGGATAACCCGGCCGACTGTTGTAGTCGCGGAGTGTCCTGTCCAGAGCTGATAAACCATCCTCTGTGGTGGAAAGGTCCTTCTTGGCTACAGGATTTGCCTAGTCAATGGCCTAACAAACGGGTTCTACTTCCAAAAGAAGACTTACCCGAGCTCAAACCGCTAGAAACTAAAAGTCTTCACGTGATTGAGGTGAGAAACCCACTTCTGGACTTAATTGCCAGAGATTCCTCTTTTACAAAAATTCTAAGAATTGTAGCATGGTGTATTAGATTTATTTCAAATTCGAGGGTTGCAAGGCAAAATCGAATTCTTTCATTTCTCAGTAGTACTGAACTCGAGAAGTCAACTAAAGTATTATTTAAATTGAGTCAGGATCATTATATGTCTTCCGAAGTCAGTCGAGTGCGAGATAATGAACCATGTGTAAAATCCATTCAAAAACTTTCACCTTTCCTGGACGATGATGGGATCGTGCGGGTGGGGGAACGCATCGATGAGGCTAATCTGTCACCATCTGCGTTACACCCTTTTTTGTTACATAAACAATGTCCAATATCTAAAATTATAATGAAACATTTTCATAAAAAATATTTGCATTGTGGACCTCGAACCTTACAATCTCTTATTCAACGCCAGTTTTGGATAATTGGATTGAGACTTCTGATACATACCGTGCTATCAAAGTGTGTTAGATGTTTTATTTCGTGTCCGCGCTCTCGTTGGGTCATGCTTAAGAAAATTACCCAGAGATTTTGGCGCGTATGGCAGCGTGATTATCTTCATACACTACAACGAAAGAACAAAAGGTTCGTACATGAACCAAATATTAAAATAGATAACTTAGTCATAGTTAACGAACCTAATCTTCCGCCGATGTTTTGGAAGTTGGCACGTATTGTGCAAGTGCATGCTGGTTCGGATCAAGTAATGAGAGTAGTTACTTTCCGAACTGCTAACGGAAAGACCTTTCGTAGGCCGGTAGTAAAGGTTTGTCCCTTACCAATTAATTAAGATATGTTTCATAAATTACTAAAACATAAATACACACTATCCAATCCTTAGGCTAGTTAAAACTTATTTATTACTTTATCTTTCGAAAATAATATTTCTAGATATTCTTGCAATAGTGCGTAGCTATTGCTTTTGTTTTTTTTTCATCTTTCAATTTGCATTCTCTTTGAAACCCTTGTGGATTTCAGGTGGGGGAAAATGTGTAAGCATTAACTTTAAAACCCTAATAAAATTACCTATCTATATTTCCGTTTCCCCTTCCATACATATTTCCTAATTCGCCGAGACGGCCTGTGATTGGCCGAAATGACAGTCAAAAAAATATGGCGATCGAGTCATGTTAGCGCGTCGCTTGCGCTGATAAAATAACAAAAAATAACGTCTCCTAAGAGTTTCGCTGGCCAAAAACAACCTTAAATCTCATCCGCGAGTGTGTGATGGTGTACCACAAGTGTAGGCAGCAAGAAAATAATAAAGTTCAAGCACAAGGGTCGTCGGCCGGTCGACCAAGGTCCCGTGAAGGCGAATCCTTTCGAATCCTGTTCACAAACGAATCCAGGTGAGTGCTTACTGTTTCTCTTGCTGTAATTCTGGGGTTGATCGGAGAGTGCAGTGACTCTTTCAGGAAGACGCAATAACAGGTCTTTCTAGTCTCCACTGCAGGAGCATGACTCTCTCTGTACTACTGGAGCCATACTTGGGCCAGAGCAGACAGAGGATTTGGCTTACACTCTCCTCGCTGGCCAGACGGGTTGGAGAGGTCTCATTGATGTTTATGAGTTTTGTTTTTTATCTTGTATTGCCTAAATCGCCTATTACGAAATCCATGGGAAGATTTGGAGTGGTCCTATTCTACTCTGCCGGAAACTACACGGCTAAAAACTGTATAAAAGAAGGCAAACATAACCATTTTGATTCGAAAAGAAGAAGATTGGGACTGGGTATGGAGTTGACACATGAAAATACATTGAGAGCATTTGCAGACAACCAACTAAGGGAAACGCTGTTGGACTACAGTAGACGGGTCATACGAACTTGGATTGTTCCAGGTTACGGATTGGCAACCTATTTTATTCATATACAAGATCGTCAGTGCTAACATCGGGCACTAGTTTAATTCATGTACTATATGAGATTTAAAAAAAATGGCACAGTTATACATATTAGCCTATATCTCGAAAACTACTGAACCGATTTTGATGGAACTTACACTAAATCAAATGTAATATGAAACATCAATTAATATTCATTACAATGCAATTAAAAGTTTTGGAGAATATATTGAACATTGGATTGAAAACCTATTTTTTTGAAGTCGATTAAAAATAATATTACGATCGTAATCCTCCAATCATCGTAATCGTAATGTCCTCTGGCTGCTCTGGCCAAGTATGGCCCTAGTAGTACAGAGAGGGTCGTGCTCCTGTAGTGGAGACTAAAAGAACCTGATGATGAATCCTGCAGTGCTTTTGGATATGGTTCAGAGTTTTTTTTTTAGTACTTTAATTTTCAAATTCCACGTCTTAAACGTGCCTGAACATGGGTTCTTCCAGGGTTGCCGCAGGCAACCTATTTTATTCGCAGTGTCGACCCTCAGAACTAACATCGGGCACTAGTTTCATTGAGGTATCTTATGAGATAAAATACCATGAAAAATCGCCCCTTTCAGGGTGGCTGAACTTGGACTTCTTCCAGGGTTGCCGCAGGCAACCTTAGCTGGTTCACCTCTCCATAAGGATATCTTTCACTACGTCAAACTCCCGTTCGAGTATCTGATGAGATAATTTTTGGCCAAAATTGACGTTTTCGACACCTTTTTTTTTATGGTTCCTTCAGGTTAGGGAGTGGCAACCCTACCTGGCCCCCACCTCCAAAGCACCTACTTTCACTACATACTAGTCTCATTCAGGTATCTTATGAGGTAGGAAGTCCTGCCACCGGCCGCCGGTCTAATAGGAGAGATGTGTTTATACCTTATCATTTTCATAAAGATTATCTTTAAAATATTAAAATTTGTTATAAATGCATGCTTGGAACTCCTTACTACGAGATAAGATTAAATTATCTTCGCAAAGGTATTAAAATATAATAAATTGTGTTCAGGAAGCGTGTGTGATTGGCGATTTGCATTGACAATTAAACGCGGCTGATAAGATTGATAACTGTTATCATCGGCATCAACGCATGGAGGAGCTCCAGACAGAGGCTAAGCTGCATTTGATTGCCAAGAATGGGAAGTTCACCCCAAAGGGTAAAGAAAATCTATCAAAAAAACAAAGAACCTTCACCCGTATACGCGGTCTAAAATACGTTTTTATTCCAGAGGGACAAAAAATATTTAAATTCTGGATTCAAAATTTTTTATTGCCATGGGAAGGAAAACGCGAATATTGTATTTTCTCATAGAGGAAGATGAAAAGCAGAATGTGTCATCTCGGGACTAACATAATACTTTTACATTGCCATCACCAAAAAGTATTATGTTTGGCCCTTCCGTCACAATCTACTAATGCTACCGTTCGCAAATAATAAGTGTCGTATATCTTTTGCCTGTTGAAACATTATTGTCATGTGATGTGCGTAAATAAAGTAAGTAAAACACTTTATTGCACCACGAACATACATATTAAAAATTAAAAATACCAATTAGATGTATGCGCAATTATAATAAAGTAGATAATTCAACTGCTCTCTTAGCAGCATTATCGCCTAAGCAATCTCTTACAGGCTACCATTAGGTGACAGAAAAACAAAAAAAGGGATAAACAAATATTTAAAAAAAAATTGCGATGTTCCAAATTAGAACCTTCTCCAATAAGTATACGCGACGCTTAGCCATCTTTATTCAAATTTAATGCAGTCTAAAATATTAAAGTAAACTTGGGGTTCCTATTTTCTTTTGCTTAGTTTTTAAACATCACGCCTTAAAATTACGCAGCTTAGTCTCTGTAGAATTTTATCATATCTTTAGTCGATATCACTATCAATCGTTGATAAGGGCCTGTGTCGATCACTCGTGACGTGACTCCGCAGACAGCCTCAGGAGACGTCAAAAAGGTGAGTCGCTTAGCTATTTACTAACCGTACACTACAACCCGCTTCAATCAAACTATTACTCTCTTGCAGCATCAATTATGGGTTTATACAGCTCTTCTCTAATATTTTTGCTCCTCACATGGACCGTAAGCAAGCAATGTGTCAAATAAACGCCGATGGCACTTCCTAGCTCAGCATAGATTTAAAAAAAAAATTTCGTCTCATACTTCTATGTAGCTCAGTGATATCAATATCATCTCCTACAACCGTATTCACCTACTTCAAACAAAATGTATGTATGCAGGATGTGTAAAGAGGTTTGCGTGGAATCATGAGGAAGAAGGTGGATGTTTTAATTTAAATAAAGAATGTTATGACGTTTTCCTTATAGAGCTGGAAAGAGAGGTTTGTTAGTCGCACGCCATCAGTACAGAATGTAAGACGTTTTATTTATTAAGATTTTAAAGTTGTTTTTCCAATATATTTTATCAAGTCTATGTTTTGATTTTCCTTCAAGCCCATCCCACATGTATATTTTTTTATGAATCTTTATTCATATACACAACAATATGAAACAACTTTGAAGCTCGTTGTTTAATGAGGATCAAAATAGAGTCAAGGGACTCTATTTTGATAAAAGTTGCTGAGAGTCTACTTAAAATATGAATATGAGTGTAGCTTTGTCGTCTGCGTATCGGGTCAAAGCGGTCATTCGAAGTGCTCTAAGTGAATCAATTTGTCGTTGTTATGTAGTCAATTTCGCCCTAGTAGTTCTGTACTACTAGGGCCAAAGGCCGAGGGTCGTGCTCCTGTAGTGGAGACTATAAAGGACCTGATGATGATGATGATGTAGGCAATTTACACTACTAATGACGTCTTTATTCTTTGCTGGTAGTTATTCTATAAAGGAGATATAAATTTAGAGCTGTCCTGAAAAAGAAAAATATATGCCACATCTATTCCGCCTATAGTCTTGAATAAAATAGCTGCAAGCAGCGACACGCCCCGGGTTCACACGACTAGTAGAGCAAAATATGCCTCCATGTTTTGGCTGCCCCGTCATATCGGTGTGATATCTCAGAAGTTATCGCAGAAATGAACGCGTGCGAAAATATATTCGAGAACGTTACTCGAATATATTTTCGCGCGCGTTAATTTTTGCGGTAACTCCCGATATATTCATCCCTCCTTACTAATATTATAAATGCGAATTGAGTTTCTTTGTTACGCTTTCACGCCGTAACTACTGAACCGATCATCATCAAATTTTGCATACAAGTTCTCTGGAGTACGGAGAAGGACATAGGCTACCTTTTATCTCGGGTAAAATTACTTTTCCCGAGGAATTGACATTGACGTGGGCGGAGCCGCGGGCGTAAGCTAGTATAAAATATACGGTTTATGAGATGACTAGCTTCCGCCCGCAGCTCCGCCCGCGTCAATGTCGATCCCTCGGGAATAGTACTTTTTCCCGGGATAAAAGGTAGCCTATGTCCTTCTCCGCACTCCAGAGAACTTGTATGCAAAATTTCATGATGATCGGTTCAGTAGTTACGGCGTGAAAGCGTAACAAACAAATAAA
This sequence comes from Elegia similella, assembly GCA_947532085.1. NCBI lineage: Eukaryota > Metazoa > Arthropoda > Insecta > Lepidoptera > Pyralidae > Elegia > Elegia similella. The sequence continues at coordinate 22,895,910 of OX383944.1, read as the reverse complement.
CAAACAAACTCACTTTCGCATTTATAATATTAGTAAGGATAAGGATAATAATGTGCATGAAATGCTCAAGGTAAATAACGTATTTAAGTTGATAAGGATTAAAACTTCCGTCTGGTATCTGTCTAAAGCTTTCAAATTACAACATCATAAAAATAACAGTTTTACATAGACAAATTATTACCGAAAATTATTATTAAAGTGATATAGATACGCTATAATTGTGACGACCAACCATTATAAAAGTAGCCTTAATGTAATAATCAAAAGGCGTATGATAAACGTTTTGACTGAGAAAAAGAAATAACGTTTGTACCTAATTGGCTACGAGTACCAAAGAATACCAAAATTATAAAAAAAATAAGGTCCGATTATTAGTTCTCACATCTCGGGTGATAATATTGTTAAGTAGGTACCTATGTTTAGCAACTTAAGAGTGAAGCCTGCGGCTCTTTTCTATGAAACATTTATCTACTTTAATCTTCTTGACTTTATTTAACTACTGCCTAATCTCTATGGAATAAATTGTATCTATCTATCTATCTACTGAACATATTTTGGTTAAACCCCACCTTCTCTAAATTAGAAATTATCTAATTCAATGAAGAAGTGACTGAAAAATACGCTGACAAATACAGACAGACACTGAACTCAAAAGAACTTCTAATTCCAAGATTAAAATCATGCCAGGGTGGCATGATTTTAATCTTGGAATTAGAATTCTTAATGGAATATAATGGTGATGTATATTCCATTAAGAATTCTGATAAAATAGGTTAAAAACAAAAAACCTATAAGCTTTGAACAGTAATTAGATTTTTTTTATTTCTACTGTAGTATTCCTGATACCGAAATTAAAATATTGCTTGGCGTTTCACAATCAGCCTGTTTATAGATATACAATCACAACATTAAATGAGTGAGTTCTTGCACGGCTTTTGTTTTGGGTTGTTTTGCAATATGCCTCTATAATGTGAAATCGGTGTAATTTGGTGTTATAAATGCCCATGTTTATGAATAATGTGTGGAATAACTAAAATAAACTGTCATGGTGCGGCTGTACGGAGATTTAGTAAGCGGGATGGTGGTTGTCCGCCGCATTTCAACCGCGTCGTCTGTGACCAAATCAGCGATAGGGGTTTGTGGGAATGGTCGCCAGGGCATCCGTAGAATTAACGAAATGAACTATTAGAAAAAGCGCTGGAAGACTCATTTATACTAGCTAAACACGTCATGCGTGAAAGCCATATTTATGTAAAAAAATCATAAAATGACTCCAATTTCCAGGATGGGTGAAATGCAGCGTTTCACACTAGCCGAAGTGGCCACGCGCAACGGCCGCGGCGGCGCACCGCTCTGGATAGTCTACAAAGATGTAGTCTACGATGTCACCAACTACGCTAATGAGGTGTGCTTACCATTTCCAAGATCATCATGTAAAAAAGGAATGTGGCTAGCAACTTTATGATTCCATTACTCACGAGGCAGGCTGGATCGTTTCTGGACTATAGCCATTTTGGTTTATATAGTCTTTTAGTTAGTTGTGCTGTGGAAAGACCTGCCAAAAGCAGGCGCATGTATGAATAAAATATATATTTACTACATATACAGGTGAAATTTAATTCATTAGCATACGTTTAAAGGGTGACCCAGACCACGAATCTGAACAACTTTCACTAAGGGACCAACTCCGAAATTGCAAAAAAAACAGCTGTTCCCAAGTAGATATTCCACTTATGTATGAAAAAGCAGATAATTTTTTCACGATGTCGAAGTTGGTCCCATAATGAAAGTTGTTCAGATTCGTGGTCTGAGTCACTCCTTAAACGTATGCTAATGATTAATGAATTAAATTTCACCTGTATACTTGGTAGTCCAGAAAATCTTTGTGCTTAAAAGTTATAACTGAAGACAGTTTTTTTGGGCACGTTCTAAACGGTCCGGTCGGGAACGGTCTAAACGGTTGTAAAATTATTGTTCGGCAGCTTATGTTAATGTCGCTTTTGTAATTACCTCATAATAAAAGTTGCTATAAGATATGAGTTAAGTATCCCTCCGTGACGTAATTACGGTCATAATTTTTACTTTTAATGATTGCCTAAACGACTTAAGCGAACAAATTATGTGTGCCTGAAAGTTTTTTTTCAGATATATGCTCATCTTCTGAAATTCCTTTTCAGAAACTTTTCAATTGAATTTCCTCATCAACAACATTTCTTAAAATTTACTGATCACGCATTCCTGTTATAATGTTTCCTGTTTAATTAATTCCAGCACCCTGGCGGAGTGGACGCCATCGCGGAGGAGGCTGGCACAGACGCCACGAAGGCTTTCGAGGAGGTGGGCCACTCCAAGGACGCCCGCACCATCATGACGAAGCACAAGATCGGGGAGATCGTTGAGGTAATAACATACAAACATATTTTGCTGCTTATTTAGTCAGACATAAATCAGTCTTCCAGGGTTGTATACTCGAAGACAACAAGAAGGCTAACGACGAAGTAGGCCACTCCTAGGCCTAGGACGCCCGGACCATCATGGCCAAGCCAAACTCAAGAGAGGGGGTTCTAGTTTAAACAGTTTATCAAATCTGTACCACTATCTGACAACACACCGGAAACAATAGCTTTAATTTAAAATATCTCAAAACACGACTACGAATCATATACCACTGTTTGGTCGAAAAAATACTACATTGCTAAAAAGCATGGCAAAGAAACATAACTCTCGTTATGGCGGAGTCGGGATGAAAATAGGTAAAGGATCAAGGGCGGGAAGGGCGTTTCTTCACGTATGTGTTGATGTACAGTCAAGTAGTATAAATGGAGTCATAGCTTAGAGATCAAATTACTTTGCAGTTCGCATCGTCCCTCTTTGCGTGAGTGTTTGTGTCCATAATGCACACAGTGATCATTATCACATTACCCACACAACTCTGCTACGTGCTTGCTTGACACAGACAACATAGCACTAACTATAGGTGTATTGTAAAGAAAACCGGAATAGTAATAACGAGTCATTACGACAGGCGAGATGGAACCGGTTCTTAATTTCGCCACACGTCATAGCAAGTTATTGGTCTAATCAGTAGATGGTTGGACTGCTAATATAATGACCGTGGTTCGTATCGCATTTAGTATATCATTTTTAAATAATTTAATTTTTAACTCGTATTTTTTTTATAATTTTATTTTATATACTGCATGCGATAGGTATTAATCCATTTGTTAAAAAATAAAAATGCACAAAGACCATGGTAACGGTTTATTAGACGGATCATTTAAGTAATAAAATAAAATATCAGTGTGACAAATTATAACGGTCAATATGTTTACACTACGGACTACTGTCCGTATCCGTATGAGCGTAGGTAAAATTTATGTATAATGTATAAATAAATATAGTTAGAATAGTAATTATACCTAAGTTTTATTTACACATTTAAAAAGCTAGAATTAAAAATTATATAGGTAAAATAAATATTGATATATAGGTTAAATTAAGAATTAATAATAGAATTAAAAAAGAAACTATTATACTCGTATAGGTCAGAACAGTAATTCTTATTATTTTTTTTTAATTAAAAAATCTACTTATTTATTTTTTATTTATTTTAATAAAAATAATTTTTACATTACACATAAATTTTACCTACGCTCATAGTAAATATTGAGGTTAAAGCTTAATTATTCGTTTTCATTACGAAAAGAGGATTGAAACTTAACCTCAATCTTTTACAGTTTACAAACAACTTTTACGGAAATTAACATAACCAACACATCCCATTGTAATACAAAATGAACAAGTTAGTATAAAACTATATTTTTAAGAATATCGCTAAAAATAATACTTTCATATAAAAAACGGATACACTTCAGTTCACCTGTTTAAGAGATACGGTGATACAAATAGATAGACACATAGCGGTGGTCAAACTTAAACTCCTCTCTTTTTGTCGGGGCTTTAAAACAATTGAGTATTAGGAAATGTTTAAGTATACTTCAAGTAAAACATGATTTGTCTAAACACAAATGGGGTATTATTTCACTCAATATTTTGTATAGCCACCATTATTGTCAATATAGTCAAGTATACGACGACGCATGGATCCCTCTATATTGGCACATATTTCAGTCCCAACAAAACTGTTCCAAAAACATCATACGGCGCTTATGGTCAGAGATAATCGACGGTCTTCCACTCCGCTGCCAACTGGCAAGAGTACCCTCGTCAGCAAACCGCTGCACCCAAGTCACCCAACGTTTCACGGTCCTCCACTAAAATAAAATAAGAAGGCTAGTTACGTTACGTTGTGATTGAAACTATATTAACCTAATATTTTTTATTTTATTTCAAAAACTAACACTTATTGATGCAAATCATCATTAATATGGCAATACAATGTGTTAAAAACTTAAAACTTTAATTTGAAATAATTTAATAACCAATACTTTTAAGTAAATAACGACTGTTTTAAAGCAGTAAAAATACTTACACTTAATCCAGTTTCATTTGAAATTTCTGATATATTGCGGCCACGGCTATACAGAGAAACAATATTCGCCTTTGTCTCAATATTTATGTTCGCCTGCATTTTCAAAACTGTAGGTAATTAACACCCCAAATAGAATCACTTAAACACACGTCAGTTTGTCTTCACCACGATTCAACTATAAAGCTGGGAACAAATTATCTCACGCGTCCGTAAGCCGCGGCTGACGGACGCGGCTTAACAATGTGCACGCTTATAGGACGACGGGTCTTCGGACGTTTGTCCAGTCATTTTAGAAAGAATTGTTAGCTGGAAAACATGTCAAGCAGCGACAGTGAGGACGATTATTTAGCGGTAGCTGCGCTGAGTTGTCCGCCAAAAAAATAATAAAAAGGAGTATTTGGGTCCATAATATCAATTTTTCTTCCATCGCGCTTGAAGTGTCACCGCGAGCACGCTTGGTAAGCTTATGAACCCAAAACGTCCACGGACGCGTCCCCGCGCCCCGTTCATACCGTCCGCGGACGCAAAAACATCCAGCCAGCCAGATCCTGTTCGGACGTCCGTACGCTCAAGGTCGCGTCCGCGATTTATGACAGACAATATGCACAGTTTAGTGTATTTTAGAAACAAGCCGCGTCCATCAGCCGCGACTTACGGACACGTCAGATAATTTGTTCCCAGCTTAACGAGTACGAACTCGGTTAAATGACAAACATCTGTCTTTTTTCATTCACCGTCAAATATTCACTTTTCAAGTCCTTGTTCTGAGACTTTTTATTTCTGCACCATTTGAGATACGATACGAAAACATCGTATTAGACAGTTTACGAATAACATGAATAACGATGTTAAAAAACCAACAAAACGTTAGTAAAACATCGCTGTGTGGTGAGATTCGAACCTGCTACCCACAGGCAAGACCGCTATTCTGCGACTGCAGCCATTAACCATTAGGCTAGCTCGTATCTGCAGAAAGCGTTGAATTTAAGAATAACATTTATCGTATCTACGTCAATACATCGGCGCACACACAGAGACTAGCAACAACTCATAATCACAAGGTCTTAAGTGCGACTAGTTTGTTAAGCAATTAGTGTGAGAAATTCTGACTGCACTTTTGAAGCTGACCGTACCTAGGTAACAAATAGGAGTCTATGTCTAGAATATACCATAGAAATTTAAGTGAAGACATGTCTGCAAACATTTACTTTGAGACAATTTACTGCTTTCGCCACCAGTTAGTTCATGCAAACTATAGAGTAGAGGCGAAACACGTGTCGCGAGCACGACGGCCGATATTGCTGCAGACTCAACATGCATCAATTATTGGTGGCGGGCATGAAGGGGCTAACAGTAGTAGGTGGGCGCTGGCAGCAATAGTTTGCATGAAGAGCGCACCAATGCGACCCGGCTGAAGCCATTTCGCACCCCGCGCCCCGCGCGAAAGCAGGATAGATCTAATGACCGTAACGCGTAAAAAATGAGAAGAAGATAGTGGGTAGGCACAAGCGGGTGTCCTAGAATTAACGGGCGTAAGCGCCAAATCACTTAATTGTTATTTAAAATAAAAGTACGAGGTTAATGAGTAAAAAAAACTTTGGCCAGATTTTAGAACTAGTTATTGCTAAGCTAGGAAACTAAAAATCATTTCTAAAGACCTTAGGGTTTCGCCGTTCTGACCACAAACATCAAATAAAGGGGCTATGTTTGCAAAATAAAAGTATCGAGGCTTTTGTTATTAATCGTGTTTTCAGGTTGGACAGTTTTAAGAAAATATGTTGAAGTTTTATATATAATAAATAACAGGCATGTAGTCGTTATAGATATAGACATCTAGACGAATGTTCATTGACAAGTTTCGCATTCGTGCCCTCTGAACTAACTGGTGGCGGAAGCATTGCAAAGTAAATTGTCTCATAGTAAATGTAGCTCTGATTTCCGCAAAGTAACACCTGAATCTCTTAAATATCTGCAAACATATGGTCTGTGGACTTTTCAAAGCTATTAAGTATAATAATTTATGCTAATAAGTGGGCCCAAAAGCTTGAAATTTTGTACATGGACATGGTACATGGACGTAGGTGTATCGTTTGATAATTAAGATAGAATTAACCAGAAAGGATATCTCGAAACTAAAATTACAATGAAATAAAGTTACCCTGCGTATTGATTTCACATTTTTTTTAAAGAAAGTTTAAAACTGTTTGTTACATCAATGACACACACCTTTTTTTAAAGAGAAAGGAAGTGACGGCTATGAAAAAGTAACCTTAGAAGTTCCCCAGCTTATATTGTAACATTTCGCAGGTGCAAGTATAAATGAGTATACCGGATAAAGCTGTCCGGTTGACACACCTAAAGGGGTGACTCAGCCTGATAATATAAACAACTTTTATTATGAATAGCGCTGGGTTCTCGAAGTAAATTTGGATTAATTTAACTCTTTATAGCACCGTTTTCATCATCTCAGCCGCAAGAAGTCCCCTGCTGGACATAGGCCTCCCCCAAGGATTTTCAATACGACCGGTTGGTAGTGACCTGCATCCCGCGTCTTCCTGCTACCTTAGTCAGGTCATCCGACCATCTGATTGGTGGATGACCGACGCTGCGCTTGTCGGTACGTGGTTGACATTCGAGAACCCTTCTGCCCCATCGGCCATCGGTTCTACGCGCTGTCTGCCCCGCCCACTGCCACTTTAAAGAGCTAATCTGCTGAGCTATGTCGGTAGCCTTTGTTCTCTTAAGAATCTCCTCGTTTTTGATTCGATCTCGCAGAGACACACCGACCATAGCCCTCTCCAGCACCGTTTTAAAGCAATATAAATAAAGAGCAGATCAAGAATAATCTTTTATATAAAACAACAGACTTCCATCAAACTACCGAACCCATTGTGATAAATACTCATGTAAAAGCATACCCTTTCAAACAAAAAAGAATGTATAAAATCGGTTCATAAATGATGGAGTTATAAAGACAAAAATTATAAAAAAAGAAATGCATCCGAATTTATAACCTCCTTCTTCTTTTTAAATAGGTTAAAATGAATAGGCAGCCTTATCGCTAAATTCAATTTCTTCCAGGTCACCTAAGGTTTACTCATAGAGATAGAATACATATCCTGATTTGTTTAATCGTACAAGGGTGATTTTTTTTGTAAGTTGTTAGCACAAAGCTGTTATTGAGGGGTGAGTCGCTCCTTCACAGCTTCAAGTGTATATTTGCAACATATGTTCGCGAACAATAAGATATCGGAAACAGTTCTTAGAGGATCTTTTAAAAGGACGATATTGAGACAACACTGTTCTGTCGTGTGATTACTGTAAGTGGAAGGGGTGCGGGGAGGAGAGGGCGACATCTGGCGAGCATAGACAATCGCTCGCGTTGAATTACTGCTATTACAGTGACAGAAAACACACGCGCACCGTTTTTCAACACAATTGTTGTAAACGGCAAGTACAGGTTTTGTACTATGTAAAAACTAAATGCATTAACGGGAATTAGCGCAAACATACCGTTTTTCTCCAGACGTTTCGTCTAGCTTGCACCGTGGTCACTAAGTCAATCCACTTGCTCCTGTAAAATTGAACAAGAAAGAAAGCGCTCATTGAGAAAATGTAGTATAAATAAATTGGTCAAATTAAAAAAAAGTTGGTAATGTCTTTGATGTCATAGACGGTACAGTCGTCTGTGATGTAGGTACACAAGTTCACAACTTACTGTGCGGCTAGCAATTTGTGTGATATGTCCCTATATATTTATTTATTCAAACATTTATTTGTAACCACTCGTATCGATATAACAAAGATCAACAAAGATCATCACACATTTGAGTCGAGCCGAAGTTGCGACGCTCTAATTTCTAAGTCTTTTCAATTTGTCCTTCTGTTCGGCTCGATATGTTTGGTCTAAGTAAAATAGCGTCAGTGGCGCACTTGCTTATCCACCATATAGGGGACGCGACCCTAATGAGATGGGCTTTGCTAAAATAAGAGTCCAGAAATCACGAAAATCCTACGTTTATTACTTTGATTTAAACTATATGTATATGAATGATGCTATGCGCGTGAGACGATGGAATGATACTGGCTCGATGCAACACGGGCGCGGTGTCCGGGCCGCGTCAGGGTTTTTGTGTTAGATGTAAGTACCTATTACATCGAACACACCATCTTAAAGTTAGGAGCTAGCGCGTGGACGGCTCACAGCAGGGACGTAAACTTGTACTCATTTACAACAATATTGAACTCATTCACGGACACTGGACCAGACACAATAGATATAACAATAGAAGTCTACGTCTACAGGCGGGACGTCCCGGAAAGTGTTAGAAAATTAGTTTTGGCCTGGTTTGTGTAAAATTTTGTTCACTAGACTTACGACACGTATAAACTGTATTTGTTTTAGGTACATCCAAGTTTGAAGGTTGTGAATCTAAAAGTAGATTTTTGAAACGCGTGCTTAGTAAAGTTTTAAAGACATCTTTTAGCGAGGAAACCCGTTGACTCCGATTGATAGCAAGCCACTACATCGTAGTCAGGTGATGATAAGATTTAAAATAGAATAAGAATACTAGGATTAGTCATGTACAATTAAAAAAAAATAGTTGTCTGTGAAGTCGTTTTTGGACTATAATCTTGCGTGATAATGGTGGAGGAGAGATAGATGCGTCACAAGCCGAACGATTAGGCCGATCGTGCCTCTCTATCGTTTGTTCCATGCTCTCGCTTGCACACGTAACGTGACTTTTTTCGTGCGTGCAGCCGGTGTTCATCGATTTATAAGACGTTATCTCGTCAAATAATAATTGTAAATTATTTTTACAAGGGTTATTTTGGATTTGCAATGCTATTCTAATATACTCTTATTAAGAAATAAGATATGGCGAAAAATATTCACGCGGGTAGGGTTTGAGTCAACAACCTCAGGTCTGTGTACGACCTACGCTCTGCCAATTGAGCTACCGCGCCTCAATCCTGAGGATCGAATTATAAATAAATTACTCACGATTCTTTGCATAAGTAGCTATTATTAAAAGATGACAAAAGTAAATGAAATGTATCTGTTGGAAAATAAACAAAATTTAAATTGAACCTAAGCTTATCTCAGTAAATGTTTATCTATGCGTGTGGCGTTAGAGCAATAACCTCACACATTTTCTGTCGGCTAAAAATAGACGTACAATCTCATCCCCACATATGCGGCTCGATGGCAAACGAGGACTTAACGACTGTTTGAACCGCGCAAAATCATCTGGCTTGTATGCTCGACTCAGAAACATGTCATCACCACACCACAGAAGAACAAAGACATTAGAAATGGCATGTTCGCAAGTCTCTTTTTCATCCATCCTCTCTACATGTCCAAACCATCTCAGCCAGAATTATCTTATCTCTATGATCTCAACCTAAATCCTTTATATCTGAATTTTTCAATTTAATACCCTATTTCTAAATCTTTCAATACAGAAGTTTATACAATAAAACTTCATCTCGATGCGTCTTGTAATAACAATAAATGAGATTAGCCAGCGAAAGTTTAAAATAAAAAAAACTAATTAGTTTGCCTTTCCTGTCTCAAAGCCTTTATCAAAGAGCATTCCCGTCTGCATCCTGAGATCGAGTGATTTGAAGCCCCGAATTCCCACTTCTAAGACCTACGTACCGCTAGGTAGGTAGTAACAATAGACAAACAATCTCATTTCCATGCATGCGGACGCCAGACGAGAGCCTAATGACTCTTTGAAACGCAGAAAACCGTCTGATTTCTCTACATGATTACCAAAGACACATAACAAAATACCAAACGGAAACGCATCGACAATTGTTGATAAAATAGCAGATTTTAATAAATAATAGACTAGAGGAAAGCTTCTACTGATAACTGAACAATTTCCCTTTTAATTATCCGGCCCTCGTCATAGACGATCACTTTGACGAGGGCGTTTCCCACACTATTGGTCCGATAGAAAAAGTGGTTCGGATCAATAGTGTGGGAAACGCAAGTTTTTAGTAAAAATTGCGTTCAGCCGGCCTCTTATACCGGCCGGCTATTTATATGGGAGTGATGTATTTTTTTTGAGAACCCAGCTATGGTTAAAACGAGGCCTCAAATGTTTGGTACCATCGCTCGGCAAAGGACTGATCAAGTGCGCGCAAGGGATAGCGCTTGGCGGTTTAGCCCGTGAATGATGAGATAGGAGATAGTCTCGAGTCGCTCAAAGAAAAAAACGTAAGCGCCAAATTCGTTATTTCTATTTTATATAAAATCAGACCAGTAAAATCAGGTTAATTGTATTTTCATATTTACATTTTGATGAATTACTAATAACCTATCTTTTAGTCTAAAAATCATTATTTCATTCGTCGCATTTAAGCTACAGTAACAAAAACTCTGCGAACGAAGACCATTTTTCAAAAAATATTTCTGTCGAGAAAATTTTATCAAAACGTGTTTTCATCTTCAATTTTTGGAGATGAAATAGTCAAAAATCATATTACTTAGATTTGAAACTCCTAATTTAAGTATTCTGCGAGATAAATAAGGTTCAGAACGACCTTATTTACAGTGGTATCGCCGTTCCTTATAAGGACGACACATCCCGCGTGGGCAGCGGTGATCACTTACCACCAGGTGACTCGCTTGCTTGTTTGCCGTCGTATGTCATAAAAAACGAGCTGAGTCACTCTTAAAGGTTACCACTAGTTTCCTAGAAAAATAATAGAATCCCACAGTTAGGGAATCAAAAATATACTTAATACGAACTTTCACGCGCTGTCAAATGAAAAAATACGTGTCCAGTATTTTTGATTATCTAACCGACGGTGTTATTTTATTATTTTTATTTTGATACAGGAAACTAGCCTATTGGCTAGTGTGTAGTTTGGTGCGAAAGACGAAGGTGCGAAATGTTGAGGCGCGAGCGAACGCAGGTGCGAAGAGCTAAGGTGACTCACAATGTCGAGTTTTTGACTAATCTGGTATCGCTTACAGCCACATCTAGTAAGATGGAATCTATAGGTAAAACAAAATGGTAAGAATCATAAGTATTAATTTGGCGTCGTATTTAAATCTAATTCAAAGCCATATTTAAGTATTCGGCAACCTTTTAAGTAATATATTCATTAAAGTCGGCCTGAATAAATTACAGCATTGTCTGCGTCGGCAAACTTCGTAACTCGAATTGACAAATAATCTCCATTTACATTAAACCAGGCCTTCCGAGAAACAAATATTTTTTTGTTTTCCATTTACACAGTGCACATATATAATTACACTTTCCTGCAACTTTGTCCGCGTTAATTACAGCCTTAGTTACGCGCTAACAATGTAGTTTTCTATTGGTGAAAGGATTTTTAAATCTGTCCAGTAGTTCAGTGAATCCATTACAAACAAGCGAGTGTTTCCTCTTCGTAATATTATATGTGGCTCTTGAACAAAAGTTAACGAAAGTCTATAATATAAGACCATAGATTAAAAAGAATGTTGTCTGTAAAGTCGATTTACGGACGATAATTTTACGTAATAAGTGATAACAGTGGATAATAGAGAGTAATATAAAATAATAAAACCGCCAATTTGCGCCGTTTATTCATGGTCATACTAGTTTGTCATAGTGGTATAACTCTATCATACTATTATTTTATCGTATTAAATAAAAATTCTACTTCTGTTTATATATTTAATATTTTACTCCATAACACATCCTTTTTCCGTGAATATAACGGAATAGACAATAGACAAAGTAAATAGGAACATTGTAATCATTATAATTATGAATTTATGTCAGAGAATAAATAAATATTGTGATATAAATATTGTATTGATTGCTTTGGAATAAGTCCGCCTTGGTACCATGAATTGTTCTAATTAATTTTGGTTTTCATTTATTTCTTTGTTCTGTATGATTTACGGTGCAATAAAGAATATTTGTATTGTATTGCATTGTACAGTTCATATAATTTGTTAAAAGTAAAAGAATTAGATAGTTTTCCTGATAAGGAAAAAGGGCAAGTTTTGCTATTGAAGTGCCGTCACCATTACAAACAGCGTTCTTATAAAGATGGAAGTACAATTTGGAACTGTACTCGTAGTCGTGTTAGAAAACTTAAATGCCGGGGTTCTGTCACTATTCGATTATGTTCCTTTAAAATCAAATTTCTTCCTTTAAAATACATTATTTATCATTCTTCTACATACATACGAGAGTTAAGGAGCCCGAATGCCGAGTGGGCTTGAGCATTGTTAACGCTTAACGTCAAACATTAACTCTAGTTTAAATCGTGCCGAGGACTTACAAAAGAATAATATTCCTCCTTGTAATTCTAAATTTAAATATAATCATATTAACCATAGTGACAATATTGATGCATTTAAACAGCTAAACTTTAAAAAATCGGAGGACCACTGGGGTATGTCTGTTAGTGTAGTGAGTCACATTATAAATATTATTGCTGCTGATTTAGCTTATATATTTAATGAATGCATTGATGAAGGCATATTTCCTAATTTAATGAAGTGTAGTAAGGTAATACCACTATTTAAAAAGGAGAAAAATCAGACCCTGGTAATTATAGGCCTATTTCTATCTTACCGGTTTTGAGCAAGGTGTTTGAAAAGATAATGCTGAACCAGATGCAATTCCATTTTAAGACTAACAACCTTTTCCATAACCAACAATTTGGCTTTACTGGTGGAAAATCGACCACCGATGCGGGAGTAGCTCTGATTACTCATATTTACAACGCTTGGGAGGATTCACAGGATGCCATTGGAGTGTTTTGTGATCTCTCTAAAGCATTTGATTGCGTTGATCATCAAACACTTTTGCTCAAACTCCGACAATACGGGTTTGAAAATAAGTCATTAGAATTAATAGAATCGTACTTGACAAATAGGCTTCAGACAGTAGATATTAACGGTGTTAAATCAAATGGTACTAATTCAAAAATTGGCGTGCCTCAAGGCTCAATCTTAGGCCCGTTTCTTTTTCTAGCGTACGTCAATGACCTGCCCTATATGGTTGAAAATGAAGCGGGCATAGTGCTGTTTGCCGATGACACGTCTCTCATATTCAAGATGGACCGTCAAAGTGATGACGTTACCGCGGTAAATAGCATATTAGCAAAAATTTCAAACTGGTTTTCAGCCAACAACCTATTGCTAAATGCCCTAAAGACCCAATGCGTTAAATTTACTCTCCCGAACGTGAGGCAGACCGATGTTGACATTTTAATAGATGGTCAAAAACTAGGTTTCGTCAATGATACTACTTTCCTAGGGATCACAATCGACTCAAAACTACAATGGGGCGCCCATATTTCTAAACTTTCTAATAGGCTTAGTTCCGCAGCATACGCTGTTAGAAGGATTAGACAACTGACAGATGAGTCCACTGCTAGGCTTGTATACTTTAGTTATTTTCATTGTTTAATGTCGTACGGATTACTTCTGTGGGGCGATGCAGCCGACATCCAGACTATCTTTATTCTACAAAAAAGAGCAATTCGTGCCATCTACGGCCTGGGCGCGAGGGACTCACTCAGACAGTTGTTTAAAGAAATTAATATCTTAACTGTAGCTTCACAGTATATATTCGAGAATATAATGTATGCAAGGAAAAATATTTTGTCGTTCAAAAAAGTTAGTGATTTAATAAATAGACCATTGCGTAACAATCACAAATTATTTCTTCCGCGATATCGGCTAAGCAGAGTTAGCGAGTCGTTCATGGGAAACTGTATACTGTACTACAACAAATTGCCAAAATCGGTCCTTGATATGCCTGATAGAATATTCAAAAGTTATGTAAAACAATTACTTTGTAAAAAGGCATATTATAGGACCGAAGATTTTATTAATGATAAGAATGTTTGGCTTGAGCTTGGCGCGGACGCCTCGTAATTCTGTATTTATATGACTATAATGTGTGGTACATTCTGTACGTGATATTTTTAAAGATTACTTTTTTTTATTTTAATTTAATATACTGTTGAAGAGTTTCTTTCGGCGTCTTCTTCTCTGCAGTGGTCGGTTCCGAAACGCTAGTAGTTTGTAGCTTTTAAACAAGAATTAATAATTTGAATATAATATAATAAGTATTATTTAATTTTAAAGGTGAATTGACGTGAAAAAGTGCCTGAAAAGGCCTATTTTCTGAATAAATCTTTGAATCTTTAGTTGATACTTAATTTGACATTTTTTTTTTATTTCGGTGTTATTAATTTCAATTATATGACATTATTTTTTAAATTCAATTCGAACATGACATTTAAATAAACCAATGTATACTCAGTCCACATACCTAATTTCTAAGGTTTTCAAAAATTGTGAGTTGTCGTCCTTGGAGAAAATGCGCTGTGCAGTTTGTTGCCGCTTCTTCTGCACTCCGCTTTGGAAGCGGCATTAAACTTAGCCATAAGTAAATTTTTGACGTCAACAATTGTTGAGAAGTGAAATATGACAATTAATAAGTGTTCAAAGAAACCTATATTGAATAAACGTTTTGAATTTGAATTTGAACTTACGCATGTTAAGCAATCCAGGGAGCGGTCTCCACTTGGATGGGTGGCTAGTGGCATAAAAATATCTCGAGGTCCTCCATGCGTCGGAAGGCACGTTAAGCCGTTGGTCCCGGCAGTCATCATTGATGGTAGTTGTTAAGCTATGTCAGATGCCTTTTAGGCAGCTTGAAAAATGTGACACCAGTGTTGGCCTCGTACATACACAAAACAAACATATGAGAGAGCTCTGAAGTCCTGAAGCAGTCGTCATAACCGAAAACGATCGGATGTCATCAATCAATTCAAGGAAACATACTCTCACGTCTTTATCCTTGACGGGGTAGACAGAGCCTATGGCCGTAAGACACAAAGGTCACGTTTTGTTAAACGTGATCTTTGGCCTTTCGGCCATAGGTTACCCATACAGAGTAGGCTATACAGGGCGTAAAGGATAGACCAATTCGTTAAATCCTATCCTTTACGACCAGTATAGACTTGTATGTCCATACAGGTCGATAACGGAATCAAAAAAAGTGATGGGTTGCTAGCTTGCTAGCCGCATCGCCTTTTATCATGATCCCTTAGATTATTGCCCAGCCCCTCGATCGGCTTCTACGATCTGCGCGGGAAAAGAAGCAGCTGGTACATTGTATTTTTTTTACCCAGACAAGCATGGAAGATTATTATCTTTCTTGCTCTTGAAAAATCTTGAATCTCAACATATTTTTTTAAGGTTTCTAAAAATGATACAGATGTCACAGTCGACAACATGAAAGAGCAGGCACGACTTACAGATATCCCGATACCTCAGATCTACAAATTGGGAATAAAAACATTAAAAATCAAGATGACATTTGAAAAAGCAACTACCCACGCTAGACAGTGTGCAAACAGCACAAAGGAACATGTAGTCATTTTAATATAGTATACATTTTGAGAGTAGAATAGTAGTGACTTTAATGGTCAAAATGCTATATGCTCACACTGGTCGGTCTGTGAGGAAAAATCTTATGTGTCACAATGTTATGACAGAATGGTGTGACAGCGAGTCAGCACCTCATGTTTTAAATATACTTACGATGTATCAATTCTTAAATAAATTTAAATTTTATTCTCGCATATTATTGACTTAAATTTTCGAATCATTATACCTATTCCCTTCTCAAGAAGCCCGAAGGCAGATTGTAAATATAGAATATTTTGTTTATAGATGGAACCTTTAAAAGTTGTCCTAAATTTTAAGCAATTTAACAGGTCTAATTTAATTTAACGGGTCTGGCATAAGGCTCTTCTCGCGAAGTTACCATCTTTCGGGCTTCCTGAGGGACTATGCTTGTGGGTCGCTAGTTTCTTATCTGGGCGAAGCATTTAGGTCGTTGTAGACGGATTATGCTCCGATATCATGCCCATCAATGCTGGCGTGCCCCAAGGATCTGTTTTATCACCTACGCTGTTTCTTCTGCACATCAACGACATGCTTAACACTAGTAGCATCCATTGCTATGCAGACGACAGTACGGGTGATGCATATTATGCAGGTCGTGCAAGTATCCCTCAAACACAGGTGGAGGAGAACAGAAAGAGACTTGTGTCTGACATTGAGACCTCTCTGGAGCAGGTCTCTGAATGGGGTAAACTAAACCTAGTTCAATTCAACCCTACTAAGACACAAGTCTGCGTGTTTTCCGCTAAGAAGACCCCATTTAACATAGCACCGAAGTTCCGGGACACCTCTCTTACCATTTCTAAGAGTATTGGGATCCTTGGCGTCGATATTACGAAGGAGGTCCAATTCCGGAGTCGTCTGGAAGGTATAGCCAAAATGGCTTCTAAAAAACTTGGGGTGCTCAATAGAGCGAGGCAGTACTTTACTCCGGGTCATAGACTTTTGTTATATAAAGCTCAAGTCCGGCCCCACATGGAGTACTGCTCTCATATCTGGTCTGGTGCACCTCAATACCAACTCCTTCCTCTTGATTCCATCCAACGCCGGGCAATTCGTATTATCGACGATCCCACACTCACAGACGATTTAGACAACCTCGGTCTACGGAGAGACGTTGGCTCTCTGTGTGTATTTTACCGTCTATACTATGGGGAGTGTTCTGAAGAACTTTTTGAATTGGTGCCACCGTCACCTTTCTACCACCGCACCGCTCGCCACAGGAGTAAAGTCCATCCCCACATCCTTGACACTTGGGTCTCCAAAAATGTCAGAGCGTCACGTGGTTTTTTTCCTCGTACAGCAAGATTGTGGAATGGACTCCCTCCCGAGGTTTTCCCTGTGTTTTATGACTTGAGGTCCTTCAAAAGGCGTGTTTACAGGTATCTTAAGAGTCGGCAACGCATCAGCAGCTCCTCTGGTGTTGCAGATATCCATGGGCGACGGTGACCACTTTCCATCAGGTGGCTCGTCTGCTCGTTTGCCGTCGGATATAAATAAAAAAAAAAAAAAAAAAAACAACATTCATGAAGTATATGGACACAACCTTAATCAATCAATCAATCAATCAAATTCTTTATTTACAAAATGTAGGTATACAAAATGATCTAACATATGAAACATTTAATACAGGTTCTATTACCAAGTAGTAAGTATGTATGGTGAACGCGAGGACCAATAATGTAATTGAAAATTGGCACTCCCAAATTAATGTAGAAGAAAAAAGGGAACTCCAGTTCCAAAAGGAACTAACTGCCTCCGTGGTCCAGTGGTTAAGGCGTTTGCCTGTAGACCCGGGGGTCGTGGGTTCGATTCCCACGGAGTGCATACTTTGTTTAATTGTTTCCAGTTTGGTTAGGACATTGCAGGCTTGAATCACCTGTTTGGCTGATAATAAAGATGATCCCGTGCTTCAGAAGGCACGTTAAGCCGTTGGTCTCGGCTGCCATCTGGTAGTCGTTAAAGGATCCACGTCAGAGGCCGAGAGGCGGTTCCTAAGAACTCTGACACCAGGGTGTGCATGGTCGATTGACGGTGTCACCTACATGAAATGATGGTGATGAATGAAAAAGAAAACGATATAAGTGAAGAGGCTATAATAAGACGCCATTATTGAAAATGTAGTGGAGACTAAAAAGGACCTGATGATGATGATGATGATGATTGAAAATGTGATATAGAGCTCTTACATGGAGAAATAGGTATTGATTATTTCGTAGGAAAAATGAAATAAAGATCGTCTTATTTCATTCATTCATTAGTTCATTATATGTAATTGTTGTCTGAAAATTAAAACCTTTATTATTTACAGGAAGAAAAGAAATATGACGAAAACGGCAAAAAGAAAAAACGCGTAGTGAGCGCAGCACCGGAAGAAAGTGGCAGTGGGCGTAGCTGTCTTAACATAATCACATGCGGCCTTGCTGGATGATCATGAGTGTTGACCATCTTCTACACACCTAAAAATCCCACTATTTAGACTTCCAACTTGTATTTAAGTAACATTTATCGTTTGAGCTACTTAACTCAGTTGGAAGTGTAAATATCTCATCTCATACTTCTTTTTTTTTGTGACATAGGACGGTAGATGAGCAAGTGTATCACCTGACGGTAAGTAATCACCGCTGCCCATAGACAACTACAATACTCTTGTATAGAGCGACAAGAGCGTTGCGGGCCTTTCAAGAAAACATTTTTTGAAGGTTCCAATATCGTATCGTAGGTTTGGAGCCCGGGGCCTGCATTCCTACTTTTTCTTCTCCACTTCGCACGGTTTTCGTTTCTGAGTGTGAGACTATGGCACGCATATTATCCTTAAGGCTGAACGAGTCGATACTTTTCCCATAGAAATTTTGGTTGTACTCCATTGTTTGACATTGCACATCCAAAATTTAACATGATATCGTTTTGTCTCATTATTGATTTTGTCTGTACGGTAACAGATTAGTAAAATAAAAAGCCATTAAGAAGTTATGAGCCAACAAACTTGAGCTTTTTTTACTAATTTTAACACAACTTTGGGCATAAATAAGTAATAAAAGAAGTATAATATATTGAAAACAAAGACCATACCAACAAAGTTCAATTATCGAAAATTTCAATTAACTTTATTTATAATTGATTTATGCAGTAGTTTTTTTCATAAAACCCCTTTTTTCCAAAGGACGTTTTGCAATTTTTCACGCGCTCGGTAGTGTTTGTGTGCGTGCGACTCGGCGTATGCGGGAAGATATAACGTCTAACTGCTCATCCATATTTCTGTGTGCTTATCACTGATACTATCTCTGTCGGACACAATGCTAAGTGAAGCAACGTGCTTTTTGGCCGTGCCCGCCAGTGAGTTCGAGCTCGCGACTTGGGAGCGACATCAAGCCAGCATTTCCTGCGCTTTCCCCAACTGCCGGGGCCTGGCTACGTTAGTATTATATTGTCAGTTCCCTTGGAGTTCGACAGCTATTTTTAACCGACTTCAAAAAAAGAAGGTTATCAATTCGGTTTTTTAATGTTTGTTACCTCAGAACTCCGTCATTTATGAACCTATTTTAAAAAATATTTTTTGTTTTAAAGAGTATGTTTTCAAGTTGGTCCCATTAAAATTTCAAAACAATTGTTCAGTAGTTTGAAATCGGTTTTTTTTTATATGAAAGATCGTTTATATTTAAATTATTTAATTATTCTCTCAATAGATAAATAAACTGATGTGTGTTTAAAGCCTATCCAAATAAATGGTAGACTAGAACAATAAGAAATGCAGAAAATTCCTGTGATATAAAGAAAATTATTGATAAACATAGTTTACATTGTATTTGAAATTTTTGACGTAATTTCAACTTATTTACAAAATATTTTTTTATTTATTTAATTTGTTATAAGCCAACGATTACGGTATGGAGACAACGGATGGGTGAAGGTAAAAGTCTCCATGGACTCCTTACTATTACTTTAAGCGTAATTATAAGTTTCATATGAAGAAGTACAGTATTTATACTTTTTCAAAGGAATATTTACAGTACATAGTAAATTTATTATTTATTAAACTTTATTTGTTGTTTTTTTTTATTATCACAATGAAGTACTGTTCCTGTAGGCTACCAACGAAGCGCTTTTTCTGTCTGTCTGCACATCTGTCCCAGGGCTGTATCTTTTGGACATAATGTAATATGGCTATATATATTACCCAACTTCAAAAACAGGAAGTTATCAATTCGGTTGTATGTTTTTTTTTAATTCTTGTTACCTCATAATTTCATCATTTAAGAACCGATTTAAAATAATGTTTTTTCAATTGAAGAGAATGCTTTCAGATTCCTCCTACAATTTCATCAAAATCGGTTCAGAAGTTTGAAATCGGTTTTTTTTTATATGAATGATTCTACAAAACTGTTCACAAAAGCACATTTAGTACATGTATAACTATTATTACATAGTATCACGTCTCTTTCCCGTGTGGGGTACACAGAGCTTATAAGGTCTATAAGACCTTATGGCCACATTTAACATGTTGAAGGGCACGAAGGCATAGATGAAAACGAAATTAAAATAGTGATGGGTTGCTAGCATCGTCTATTGATATGATTCCGCAGATTTTAGCCCAATCCCTCTATCGGCTTTTACGATCTGCGCGAGAAGAAAAGCAGCTGGCACATTCAACGTTTTTTTCTTTTCTCCCAGGCCAGCATGGAAGGTCGTAGATAATAGCGTGTAAATTTACACTCGACATGGCCTTCAAGGGGCGACTCATCCCATAAATATGATTTTTCCTATTTCACCATATTTCACCAATATTACTAGTAGTTAGTAACTAAGCGTTGGTCTAATTGCAATATTGGTCTGTATTAACGGGCTGAGTCACCCCTTCAAATCTATTCCAAGAGCAATTACACGCAATATGCCAAATTACAGCTTCCTAGGCCACGGAACAATGAATGTTCCATGACCTAGGATAAGCAATTCCGACTTATTCTTCAATAGAAAAATAGAAAACAGATAATAAAACAAATATAAAGCGTCGGTTGCAACACAATAACGTACAATAGTGTGTCGTGTCCAGTTAACAGCTGTGGTCGGGTGCAGTTCCAGATGATATTGCAGGAGCCAGATGTACTCCCGAAGGAGTGTGTTATACTGACCTTTAGCACCAGAGATATCAAATGACACATTGCAACAGTTTAAGTAAAATAAAGTACAATGGGATGGCCGGGGGTCGTGCAGTGAACAGCTGCGGTGGAAAGCTGTCTGAGACGATATTGAAGCCGCCGGATGTACGGACTAATTGCAGTAATGCTCCCGTAGCAATGTGTTTCACTGCTTTCCACAAAGAGATATTAAATACGCCGTGTGGTATCCGGCAGAGTAGAATAGGACCACTCCAAGTCTTCCCGTGGATGTCGTAGAAGGCGACTTAGGAAATACAAGCTAAACAAAGCTTATAAACACCGCTGAAACCTCTCCAACCCGTTTGGCCAGCGTTGAGAGTGTAGGCCAAGTCCTCTGGCTGCTCTGGTCAAGTATGGCCCTAGTAGTGGAGACTATTAAAACCTGATGATGATATAAAAAGTGTTAGTAGAATATAGTACTAAAGCACATGCATAGAGTAAGTGGAAGAGTAAAGTACATTCTCACCTTCTAAACCAGTAGTTGTCAAATTGTCATAATATATATCCTATGTCCTTCCCCGGCAGTCAAACTAATATCAAATTTAATGTAAATCGGTAACACACAGACAGACGCACGCATTTATAAGGTTAGTATGGACTAGCATGGATATGTGTGCAAAGGCTCTTAAAGCGCCTTCACATACTTTGCAGCCCGGCCCTGGTACTCACATTGTCATGTGTGGCCCTTGGCTAGTAAAGTGTGACGACGCTGTTCTAAACTGTATACATTCTTAAAACTTTCATCTGTCTCTATCTTTCTGTGTTCATCATTAGCATGTTCAAGTTTAGTTTTTTCTTAATCTGACGAGCTCGTGAAAATCACAAATCCCCTACTATAAGTCGATCAAGAGAACAGACCAGACACATAAGTTACGGAGTTGTAAAATTTTACAGCATGTTGGAAGCGAGCGGTCTGGCACGATAGCCGCCCGCGGCGAGATTTGTCGCACTTTTACGGTCATCCGAGTAAGCACTAGCGACTAGTGATGTACCAATCCCGAAATTTTCAAGAATTTTTTTCTCGAGAATTTCCAATTTTGTTTTCTCATAATTACGTGAATGTATTGCGATATCCTCGACAATGATTGGAATATTCCCTAAAATTTCAAAGAGAATGAAATTTTAAGAAAAGAAAATTTCTAACTCAGTTTTTCATTTGAAAATTATGTTCTGAAATCAATTGAAAGAGACATAAATAAAAAAAATGGGGCCTGCCAAAGTATAAGTGCGCGTATTGAGTTATTGGTCAAAAACGGTGGCAATAATGTAGTCATATTTTTTTTTTGTTGATATCGAATTTAATGAAACAGGGTACTTAGTTTGTATATAAAAATATTATTATTTAACGTATTTGTACAACTTAACGGTTACATAACTTAAAATAAATACATAGGCATTAACTTAAGATCTAATTTATAGAGCCACGAAAGCACTTAATTATATCGATATTTGATCCGGACGCCAGGCAGCAGTTCATCAGTGGAGAAGGCTTATAAAATCAATCAAGGTGTACAGTAAAGGTAAAGAGCTCTAAATTTGGAGTAGCAAGCTTAACAATTTTTTTTCTAAAGTTACACTTTTGTTACAATATTTTATTATAAACGAATCCACACAGTAGTGTTATTCAAGACAAATCAAATTAGCCCAAACACGATTAGTGTACCTTGTTTAATTTAAGAGTTCCTATGGCCACCTTCCGACTCCATCAACACACCAGCGCATCGATTCCATAATATACCGGTAACTGGGAAGTGGATCAAATTTAATTTGAAAGATTTGATTACAGACAAACGTCATGACAGGTGAAACTAAATAAAAGCTTGTATAGATATAAATACAGGGTGGCCAAATAACAGGTATACACTTTAGTTTTATAATTTATTATATGAAATGTAAAAAATATTAAGTATTCCTTGTTAAATATAGTATTTAGTGCCGGTTGGGGCCGGCAGTTAAACATGGAAAATAATGTCAGACAAGACAAGTCTCTAGCAGCATCGCAAATGTGAACCCTTTTCATTGCGTTTTTCATCACATTTTCACACATTTCCTGCGTTATCTCAGTGACTGTGTCTCGAATATTTTGTTTTAATTGCTGTATGTAAATTGGCCTGTTATCATAGACACGTTAGTTTCGATAGCCCTACAGAAAAAGTCAGTAGCTGTTAAGTCAGGCGATCTTGGGAGCCAATCAATGTCACCGTTTTCTGAAATTTATTTAGGAAAAGTTATTTTTATTAATTATAAAAACGTTTTTCATCACATATTTTCGATTTTAATATTAAACCGAGCATTGTAATGCTATCAATATAATTAATTATAAAAACTATTTGATAATCAAAATATGTTGTTCCGTCGTAAAACGCTCCATAACAAATTTGCCGTATCTACACAAAGTAATTTTCATGCCAAATAAGTAATATTTACCGCCAAAACAAAATGTCGACAAAAAAAGTTGTATACCTCCAATTGTACCCTGTACTTCGGTAGGTAAATAATTCGAATATATCACCGTCAGGCTGGGAATACGTACCTTTGACGTTTGGCACTTCCTCTATCATCCCAGCCTGGGATGATGGGGGAAGTGCCAGACCTCAAAGGTACGTATGTATAACAATATAAAAAAAGATCAGAAGATCAAGTCTTGAGGGCCAGAGAGTGGCAGACATTCGACATAGATGTCAATTTACATCGTTGTAGACGGATGCTTGTAAAACTGGTTTGATCAGTTTTTCGACTTAATTAAACTCAGACCCCAAGATTTGATCGAAATCGTTACAGCCGCTCCCCAAAAACATAGTAATCTAAGACTTTAATTTGCTTATTTCTAAATGTTTGTTTATTAAGTAAATTATTTTATTTCTGGTTTATTTTAATTCATGATCATCATCATTTCGTGTAGGTGTCACGCACGGTCAATCGACCATGCGCACACATTCATGATAAAAGTACCTATTAAAAATTGACGTTTTAAAAAGAGATACATTCAATATCCAATTTTGAATAAAAATATTTCGTCTCTTCCTTCACACACTGTAATCGTTTCCTTCACCGAAAGCAAACAATTCCTCCAAGAACCCACATAGAAATACACTTAATTCTTCACACTAACAATCGCAGCCATCATCTCGTATTGACTTTCGAGTTTTCCCTGCAGTAGCAATACGGACTGAGGTACGCATGCGTTTTTAGTATGCACTCCGATTCATTCCCATACCTGAAACACGTGGAAAACTTCATGATCAAACGTGGCAGAGACAAAATGACAGAGACGCAAAGTTGAGAACGTAATGTTGCGACGCTGTTGCGATACTCAACGTTGTCGTACAAAGACTGACAATGTAAACTGCTTGCAACTGCGCGCGGATCCAAGGGTGGAATTTTAAAATCGTCATAGCGACATCACTACCCGTTTAGTCCCGTTTATGAACAATCGATTTAAATCGCTCATACCATTGAGCAACGGAATTCAACGAATTTGAATTATTTATTTATTTAAATCAATACACATTAACATAGCGAGTAGGCGACAATACTTGCACACTCCGTGAGCGAGCTCCGTGGCGCAGTGGTTAACACGCCAGCCTGCGACACGAGGGCCCTGAGTTCGATCCCCGGTCAGGTCAAGATGGAAAATGATTTTTTTCAGATTGGCCTGGGTCTTGGATGTTTATCTATATGTATTTGTTATAAAATATAGTATCGTTGAGCTAGTATCCCATAACACAAGTCTCGAACTTACTTTGGGGCTAGTTCAATCTGTGTGATTTGTCCGTAATATTTATATTAATGTTTTTGATTATTTAAAAATCTAGTATATAGTATAATGGAATTTTTAAATTTTATATTGATACTTTAAGTTTGGTTAAAATGGCGTGTTAACCACTGCGCTAACTCGCCAATTGCTTTAAATTATTTGATTAAAACTAACGCGAGATAATAACATTATTTATATGTGAATTACGGGTTACTCACGTACGAAGTCAGCTACAGGCCGACATGTTTACGTTCCCCAAAGGACAGAGATCCACTTAATGTGCCTGGTGTGTATGAAGTCCCTTGCGACTGTGGAAAGAGCTATGTGGGAGAGACAGGACGAAATGTGTCAACAAGGCTGCATGAGCATATACGGAGTCTGAAGAAACTGGACAGCACCGGGTCAGCCATCGCCGAGCACGCGATAGAGTCGGATGTTACGCATTACATCCGCTTTGACAAAGCTAAAGTCTTAGCTAGAGGGAAAAGTTTTGTCCCTCGTAAAATACGAGAAGCTATAGAAATTAGTAAACGCCCTAATTTCAATCGCGATGGAGGTTGGAGCTTACCCGTCACCTGGAAACCATTGCTTCAGAAAACGGACAGTAGAAGCCATGTTCAGCCAACAGAACTTGACACAGTGAGCTCTTTTCACGTACGCGCAATGTCAGCCACTGTTGATGATGATGAAGACGGAAATGGGGTTCCCAGAAAAGCTACGGGAATCATCAATGCAGAACATCAGCAACTCCCATCAACCCCAGCACTGTCACAGAGAGCACAGCGAGCCGCGGACCGCGCTGCCCGCGCCGCCCACGCATGCCGCGTCGCTCGTCACTAGTGTCAGTGCGAATCGGGACGACTCCTTGCGCGCGTCTCGGTTCACATTCGCCCTCAGGAAGACCTCCGGATGAGGTTGAAACATGTCGGCCTGTAGCTGACTTCGTACGTGAGTAACCCGTAATTCACATATAAATAATGCTTTAAATTACATTGTTTTAAATCTACTATTTTAGGGCATGCTGCCCAGCGCAGGGCGGGTCGACGGAGAGGGAATGCACTCTTCACACTTTTTTGGAAGATTAAGCAGGTACAAGAAACTAAGATCTCTAACCAAATCCAGGACCCGCACTTGCAATCTTGAATTGAAATGTGTTGCGTCGTGTGCTTTTTGTTGTGACGACGCAACTCCCGTGTGGCATAGGCTCTTGTGAGAAACATAAAGAGAGTGTCGTCGACTTATTAAAAGAAAAAGACGACTTATGTGGCCTAGTGGTCATCATGCATGCCAGGCTGTTACAGCGTAGGACCTAAATTTCCCCGGTCAGGTCAAAATGGCAAATATCTTTTTCAAATTGACCTGGGCCTTAGATTTTTATCTAATTATATAAAACTTACTTATTCGTCCGCGAGATGTCTCTTATATCCACCTCGAATTTATCCGGTCCAACCAAGTACGTCATGGTCGCTTCAAAATCCCCCACGCCTGGCCCTACCGTTATCTGAAAATAGAATGAATGAATGAACGAATAAAATATTTTAATGCATAAAATATTTGATTTAAATCATATTATTATAGTCGCCGTCATTGTGCTTCAGATCACTTCCACCATATTACCGGCATATTATAGTATGTTTTTTCAGGATTTTCCTCTTCATCTCAACGCCGCGCGACTCGCCACCGCCACTTCGTAAACGAGACGTTAATGAGTGTGATGTGTGAATCCGACTCACACTTGGCCAGTGTTGCGGCCACTGGCGACACCAGTGCGGTGCAGTGCGGGGCCGCGGATATACGCCACCACACATAAGGACCTTTGGGCCTAGCCATCGACACGGCACGACACCATTTTGTCATATTTTTGTAAATTCAAATTCATCTGGTATCCAACACAGCGCCTCCTTATTCATGATCATCATCATCAGGTCTTTTTAGTCTTCACTGCAGGAGCATGACCGTCGCTGTACCACCGGATCCAAACTTGACAGCCAGAGCAGACAGAGGATTTGGCCTACATCCTCACTGGCCAGACGGGTTGGAGAGGTCTCATTGATGTTTATGAGCTTTGTTTAGCTTGTATTTCCTAAGTCGCCTCTTACGACATCCATGGGAAGACTAGGAGTGGTCCTATTCTACTCTGCCCCGAACCACACGGCGGCCTTCTTATTAATACAGTCCAAACCCACAGTAGCTGCTTCTACAGCCAGTCATAATACACAATTTATGAGATATACAAGTTCGTTCCGGCGAACTTCGTTCCGTTTCTTATATTTTAATAATAAGTAAGGTTATTCTGCTGGCGATAACACAACCAACAAATCAAAGATTATAAATAAAACTCAGTTCACCCGTTCTAGAGTTACAAATACTTATAAGTATAAGTATTCGAGCAAACCCAAACCCCTACATACCCATAAAACAGGGGTAAATATATAAATAGTAAGATTTTCTAAGCGCTTTCCTTACCTTGACCTGGTAGATGACCTTTTTATTAATTTTAGAGAAATCTAATGTTGCTTGGGGTCTCTCTTGTTGCATCACCCACGTGATGTTGGAAAGAGTACGAGGAATACATTTTGCACTGAAATTAGAAATAACAAGTTATATTTTTTTTTTCTTCTTAGCTATGTAAGTCCCACTACTATGCAAAAGCCTCCCCTTTTTTTCCCACTGTGCTCTATATCTTTTGCCATCTCGCTCCAAGTTTTATCAAAAGCAATATAAAATTAAAATATTTATAAACCCCCAAAACGAAAATTCTTATATTGTAACGGCTGGAACGATTTTGATAAACTTGTAAACCTGCTTTCAGATAAAAAAAACCGCATCCATATCAGTTCACTTGTTACAAGCAATAGTTTTATGACATAAGGCGGCAAACGAGCAAGCAAGTCACCTGATGGTAAACGACCACCGCTGACCATAGACAACTGCAACACCTGGGGTGTTACAAGAGGGAGAGGAGGACCGCAACAGTGAGGATTGATGAAGACTCACCGGGCAGGCTCGGTGAGGGAGTTGATGTAGTCGACCAGCGCATCACCGGCCTTCTTGTATAGGCGATGGTCTGTGGATATACTCCGCCAGGACTGACAAGCACACCAATGAGGCTCGATGCCCGCCTCGCTGCAAGAGCGGTTACGGGAGATCTGATAAAGGAAAAATTTTACAAGATTTTATTGACAGTAAGTAAGAATTCTTTTATGCTGGTCTAGAAGAAAAAAAAAGGGAAAATATAACAGCTGCTTCTCATCCCACGCAGGCCTTAGGAATCCGATCCATCACTATTTTGATTCCGTTTTCCAACCTATTATTGTCTTAGCCTCTGTCAGGTACAGTAGATATATACGTAGATAGGTATACAGGTATTTTTGTACCTACCATAACCTTTGTCACTTTCTGTCCTGTTCTGTTCATATTCTCCACAACAATCCATCTTTAACAACTCCGTCTACAACTATTGAGCTTTTTTGCTCTGCTGCGACTTTCATACAATCATTTCCCTTATATATCAAGCCGAGTGAAGGACGATTGGGTGGTGAACAGAGCATACCAGGGCCGGCCGATCAGTCGCAGGCCGGTGGGCCGTCCCAGGTATCACTGGAACGACGGAGTGATGGCGGACCTGCGCGAGCTGCAAGCTGGCGAGAACTGGCGAGAGTTAGCACAGGACTGAGAGCGCTGGCTAGCTTTTGTGCTGGAAGCCAAGACTCACTCAGGGTCGCTGAGTAAGTAAATAACTTCTGATTACCTAAATAGAATTGGATGTATGATCATCCATCCTTACATCATCATGAGAAACGATGGCATAAATTTTATTGGCAGTCATGTTTTTCATTTTTTTATTACAAACATACAACTCACTGGTTCAAATATAGTCAAACTCCTGGGATGATCGGCTCCTGGCACTTTGTACCCATAGGCACGTTCGTTTAGACCCACTGCGTCCAGTAACGTCGCGTGTATGTCGTACGGCGTCGTCAGAGAGTCCGCGTTTTCCCGCAGTGTCTGCTGGACGCCTGGTCTCTGGGACTTCAGCTTCTCAGGCAGCACAAATGCCATAAGGGGCAGCCGCTCCTCCAACCGGCCTTGAGGGGTGTTGCGAACTAGTTCGTATCTATAATAAGATAATAAAAAATATTTTAAACACCGTCATTCTACCAGGCAGGCTGGAGTTTTGTTAAACAGAATCTAGAGGAACGATACATTTTTGTAAAGTGTACCTACCATAAACTAGTATCCTCATAGGAAAACCCTGGCTGTGTTCTTAATACAGCTGTAAGTTTGACCGGCATACGTCTATCTACCGGATCTGAATGTGCCCTAGAAGGGACGACACAGCCTATCAATATGACCAACTTTTCCTATGGGACCAATGTTGTCAAGTCAAAAAAAGGCGATATTTTCATACAAATTGCCTTGCCGGTTGAACACTTGTATGGGTATGTCAATTATTTTTTTTTTAGTTCCTAGCATTCCCATAGAAAATGTAGGTAAGTTTACAACCAGTATGCATGGAGGAACTGGATTGCGAAGGCTAGGGATAGAAAGAATGGCCCAGACAAAAAGAGTTGAATAGTAACGTCTATTCAACTCGATTCACAAGGAAAACCACCGTATACTTAATAGTATTTTTTTTTTATTGTGTCAAAATTACAAAGTCTATTTGAGGGCAAAATTACCTCGGCCCATGATCGCCCATGACGATCAGCAGCGTGTCCTTCAAATGTCCCTCTCTTGTGAACGTCTCCAAGAAATCCACGAAATCGTCGTCAGCAGTGGAGATCACGTTGAAGTCTTCGTGGGTGATGTCCACCAGGAAGGTGAAGATAAACTTCTTTCCATCTAAATGCATGAACTGGAAAAAAATAAGGATTTGAGTACGTAGACGCTATTTACACATACCAAGTTTGATTGTAAAATTTCTTATTGTAAAAGAAGATTGTAAAAGGAGTTGAGGAATTTTCCATTATAAAATCAGCTAGATGGTATAGATAAATGTATATAGACATACTGGTGAATCACGTGTCATATTTAAGGACATAATAATTTATGATCACACGTAACGTCCAAAAATATAAAACCCCACAAATATTAATTAATTACAAAGAAAATTTAAATCAAATTAGTCCGCAAAGCCTCGGGTTGTGAACCCATCACTACTTTGATTCCGTTTTCCACTTAACGCCTATTTATGGGAACGTCGAAAAACTTTTCGACTACCAGTTATTTGTCCCATAGAAAAATTTACCCTACTCACGGGCTGAGTTACCCCTTAACAGCTATGTCGGGGGTTAATTTACACCCGGCTTACGAGTTTATTAATGAGAAGGTGACCCAGTATTTACCTGTGTAGTCAAGTTCATCATAAGTTTATACTGGGGTGAGTCGCCTACACAATATCTGTTCCCGAACTTAGACCTGTCTTGAAAGAAAGCTCTCATGTAATGGTCGGTGGGCTGGTGGCGGAATCCGTTCACCCAATAATTAAAAGCCCCGATTTCCGGACGGTCTTCGAAAAACGCGGTACGGTAACTGAAACAGACAAACATACAAAACTAAAAAGAAGGATTAGCATCACGAAACCAGTGACAAATAGGTAGGAAAGCAGCGGGGCCGGGTACTCGTCGTAGGGTACTGGTAACTCGTGTCCGGTGTTGGCAAGAGAGCCCACCCTGTTGGGCAGGTTATACATGTGTGGCAGTGGTCAACACACCTGTCGTACCACAAATCATAGAAGACCACGACTGCCCTACGCAGAAGTCAAAAGTCTTAGTTTTTTATACAATTTTCAGTATAAGCTATTTTTTATTATCTTTTCTTTCTTTTAATTTCGCAATCATGAATATTTTTGGAAATAGAAGCAGATTATTTGTTTCAGGTATATTTTTTTGGATTAACCACGTTATAGTGTGAAATGAGCCGTAGTACATACTGGACGTACACATAGTATGCATTCTGTAATTGTGGACGGTCTGAATACATCCTTTGTATCGAACTGGCATCGAACACATATATCTTTGATTTCTTCCCCGCTCTACCCCGCACATTTGAACGCTAAAACAAAGTATATTAACCGTTTTTACGTTAAAAACTAGTAAATCTTACCAAATCTTACTTATAATTCATTAGGATCAGTGGCAGATTATCTAAGGTAAACTAGGCACGTGCGTGCCTAGGGGCGCGAGGTTAGGAAGGGGTGTGCGTCGGCGCACGTCAAGGCAAAAAGGTTGATGGAAGGTGGCAATAGAAAGCCTAAGCCTAGGGTCGACAAACCAATATACATTAAATATGATTGAACTACTCATGTTTTTTATGGCTATAATTTCACATTTTAACAAAAAAATGCTAAATTATGTTGAATGAAAAACTTTGGTAAAATCCAAGTAAAATCAGATACTTGGATCTGACCGAGCAGCAGTTACTCGGCGCAAGTGCTAGAGTTACCTTTCTTGCCCTTATCAGTGGTCAACTCACCCGTCATCTCTCAGGTCGTAGAATAGCAGCGGGTACTCGTCGCAGGTCCTGGTGTTGCCCTTTATGACTCTGGTATTAGGCAGTTCATACAGGTTCTTTCCAGTCAACATCGGCAACAGCGCGCCTTTGGTGCCGTCAGCCACTATGTTATAACTGGAAACAAAGATATCAACTAATCAACTAAAAATGGTCAAGTGCGAGTGAGTTAGCTCATGAAGGGTTGTACCCCACTTTGGAAATTTCCAAAAAAAAACAGGTTTCTTGTATGGACCCCTTTAAATTTTTTATTTAATTTCGTTTTTAGTATTTCTTATTATTTAAACTAATATAATAAATATGAAAGATGAATTCAAAAATGTTTGGGTCTTTTTTTATAATTCTTTGACTAATACTTCATAAGACTATAAGCAAAAAATCTGCGTGTAGCGCTATATTTTATTTTAGAAAAAACATGGGGGATCCATATATTGGATTCCATTAGTTTCCATTATTCCATCCAAGGTATTAAATATGTGCGTACTTAAGTACAAATAATGTAAACATTATTATTGGGCAAGCGTTGTGAAAGCTACTGATGTGTCCGTCATCCTGCATCGGAAGCATTTTTCGGCTGGGGAAGGATAAGAATTTATTGGATTTGGGAAGGAAATGAACGTATTGGGATACTACTCACACGGAAGAATGGGGAAAAAGCAAGTAGCAGCTCGGGAGGACACCCCGCCGTCAGGTCAGGGGTATTATGCTCAACTGTCTTTCTTATAGTATTATTTATCCTTAACTTCAGCTCACCTTTTAAGCACAGTAGCTTGTAGTTTTTCAGTCAAGTACTTATAGCTCTTTGGCATTTTGCGTATGAATCCTATCCTCGCTGTGGAGTCGAAGCCAAATATCAGAATGTTGATGGTGTCCTCTCGGCCCATCGGCGATGGCTTGCGGGCGACGGCGGACCGAAAACCAGCCGCATTCCCCGCCCATCTCGGCCGGAGGAAGAATAAAACTCTGGAATAAAAATATTACATTTTGCCTGCGAATTAGTACGCATGAGATTTCTATGAACCAACCTGCGAGTATTCGCTGTCAGCAGCAACTGTTTCAAGAAAATGACGATGTAATACCTATGTAAAAAAAAATTATATGACCTATGACATCTTCCGAAGTCATCAGAATAGTTCATTCGCATTTTATTGCATTTTATCCCGTTTTATCCTAAAAAATATGTAAAAAAAACCGTGTCCGATCTTAGAAGAGGTGATTCTGCCCGTCGATGTGCACAACTTTTCCGAGGGTATCAAAGCTATGAACTGAAAAAAAATTGAGTTCCCAGCATTGGTCCATTAGCGAAAAATATATCATATAAATAAATAAAGAAATATATACGGACAAATCACACAGATTGAGCTAGCCCCAAAGTAAGTTCGAGACTTGTGTTATGGGATACTAACTCAACGATACTATATTTTATAACAAATACATATATAGATACACATCCAAGACCCAGGACAATCTGAAAAAGATCATTTTCCATCTTGACCTGGCTGGGGATCGAACCCCACTTCGTGTCGCAGGCTGGCGTGTTGACCGCTGCGCCACGGAGCTAGTCTATATCATATCTACTGACCTTTACTCTTCTAGAAACGGACAGGGTTTTCTTTACATATTTTATAGGATAAAACAGGATAAAATGCAATAAAATGCGTTCTGTTGATAGCTTCGGAAGATGTCATAGGAACTGCTTAACTATACAAGATAAACCATTTGATATGTTTTGGCAAGCACTAAACAATAACGAAACCCAGTTGTGAGCCGTATGTCCCATCGCAAACTGCAAGCTAATAGCAAATTTATTATGAAGTTGAGCTTTTATGTTTGGGTGGTGGTACTCATTTTTCTTTTTTTTTTCCTATACAGAATGCCTGGAAATTACAAACGAACATCGACGCGGAAGAGTTGATCACAGGAAGACATGAAGATGGCTATCGAAGCCGTAAAAGAAAATAGGATGGGTTGGCTTTTAGCATCTAAACATTTTAATGTGCCTCAAGCTGGCGCTGGCATACCAGCAAAAACTAAACAATTTATCTGCGAACTGTGTTCATAAAATTGTTAATGTAAAAGACGACATACCACTAAAGTCTAAGATGATATACTATGTCATCTTTAACTATAGATATGTCGTCTTACACACGCATACCTAAGTGTAATTAATGCTTGTTTTTTTAATTTTATATCCAGTTTATTGTTCTGAAACAATAATAATTTCGTTGATTATGAAACAATTAACAATAAAAGAAAGATACTGATCTCATTACGACTTTATTTATTTCGAATATTTGTGTTCAAACAAAAAGTATGTCATCTTAAGCACACTTCGCCTAATTCAGTTCAGAGTTCTTTTTTTATGCTATAGGACGGCAAACAAGCAAGCGAGTCACCTGATGGTAAGCAATCATCATCATCATCATCATTTCGAGTAGGTGTCACGGTCAATCGACCATGCACACCCTGGTGTCAGAGTTCTTCGGAACCGCCTCTCGGCCTCTAACGTGGTTCCTTTAACGACTACCAGATGGCAGCCGGGACCACCGGCTTAACGTGCCTTCCGAAGCACGGAATCATCTTTATTATCAGACAATCAGGTGATTCAAGCCTGCAATGTCCTAACCAAACTGGAAACAACTAAACAAAGTATGCTTCCGGTGGGAATCGAACCCACGACCCCCGGGTCAACAGGCAAACGCCTTAACCACTGGACCACGGAGGTTGTTGTAAGCAATCAAGACTGCCCATGAACAAGTACTACCACTATGGTATGATAGGAGCGTTGCTGGCCTTTTAACGAGCTGGCGGAGGACATTGAGGGGAGAACATGGGGGGTGGGAATGGGGGAGGGAAAGGACGGGCCGATAAAGCTTCTACTCAAACGTCGATTGTCTGAGAGAGTGTGGTACTTCCCCGGTCATACCGCCCCATTCATGATACTAGCCGAAATGAATTTTGCCGGTAACGTGGCTTTACCACAACTAAAAGTTCTTCTCAGTAAACAAAACAAACCTATCTTTCCGAGTGCCACTACACGCCACTTTCACATGATCGCTTTTCTCCAAATGGTAAGCGTCCGAGCCTCTCACTTCCACTGGGTCCCCGTAGCTGTACGCGTAGTCATTCTCATATATTATATCTCTGTACGTGCATACGATGTCTGTGTGAGTGTCTAGTATCTCATTTATAACTCTGCATTCTGAGAGCTGAAACAATCACAAAACAATTATTTTATCCAGAATTTACCTGGTCTTCTACCTGAGTATTTCCCAGTTGCATCCTCAGCTGTGCATCGGATCCCGGAGTCCGCTATTATTGTAACAGCATGCATAAATAATACGTCACAGCCCACCCTTGACGCTTACCTTCCTAATAAATATATCCACAAAATTAAATAATACTAAGAATCTAAGTGGAACGATTGCACCTCGCGTAGCTCTCAAATACCAGTGAAAATGAAGTACAAATATTTGCATGCGACATGAATCAAACCCAGTGCCCCTCGTGTACCAAGCTAGCGTCTTAAGCACTGACCTGGCCTCCTACCCTGATCATATTCGTACAAAATTCAGGCGCTCTTTGACTGTTGAAAAACCTTTAGTAATTTAATCCTAAATTTATGATGGAATGATTTTTGCTTCTCAGGGTGCTAATCGCAGTCCTATTAAGATAATAAAGCGTGACCTAGAAACGGTTTCATGAAAAAACTTTTAGTCTACTTCTGTTATAAAATAAAGCTGGATACTGACTAAAATTTGTTTTTTTTACATAGCCTTCCTACTTGCATGTATGGTTGGATTATGAGATATGTATCCAGGGCAGGTACTTAATTATTATATGTATATGTGGGATAAAAATATTGATACAGTAAGACAAAGATTGAACTCTAAAGTATGAAGTCTCCACCTATTATTAGCTTTGCCTGGATACATTTTACTAATCCGACTACATTCTTGATTTTTGTCGCTGGAATCAAAACAGAATTCTGGCTACGCCCTTGTCTAGGACGCATTATCGTCCTTCTGGCATAGAGGCGTGATATATACATATTATCACGCCTCTTTCCCATGGCCAGAGACATGAATCTCTACTTGCTATGGTCCTTACAAACGTTAGATTCATCTACATCCATCACTTTTTTCGTGCATGCTCACTGTTTCCGAGTACTCCTTACGTTTCCTTTCGCAAAAACGTTAGTAATTTGGTCACGACATGTTCATCGGGACCGGCCCCGACCGACTGTCCCAACCACATGTGCTGCATATACCTCTATACGTTCTGGCATCACCCTTATAAACATTATAAAAAGAAAAGATTCCGACGAATTGAGAACCTCCTCCTTTTTTGAAGTCGGTAAAAAAGAAGACGTACATAACACTTCACCCAGTTGTGACCGTCGCACACAATCTTAGGAACATCTTTGTCGAATTTCATGGCGTCCTTGCTGAACGGATCCAATTCGGGCATCACACATCCGCTTCCTTTGTATATGTTTAACTGCTCTTGGAGTTTGCTTTGTGCTTGCCTGAAAAACTTTTTCTTTTTAATTTTTATATTCGATCGAAGTATTTAGGAATCAGAGTAGAGGTAGGCGAAAGAAAAGATGGAGTGAGTTGAATCGTTAAAAACGAAAGAGAGTGGGTAAAAACGAAAAAGGATGGGTAAAAAGTTGGTAACGAAAGAAATTGTCAAATCAAGATAGAGCAAAATGGAAAAAAACTTACATGCTGTCCCGACCCGTTGACAGTGGAGTAAGGTGAGGAGGAAGAAGATACATAATAGAATTACCTTAGGTCAGGATTTGAGGGTTTCGCCCTTAGTTGGGGACGCTCCCTCTTGTTTTGGAAGAACACAAGGAAACCTGACGAATCTAACCTATCCTTTTTAGTAGTTTTTTGTAACGGCGGAGGCTTTGCCCCTGGAAGAACACAGATGGATAAAATAGAAAACTAAGAAGAACTGAAAATAGAAAATACATACCTGTTGATCAGATCAAAGTCTTCGATCTTCTCTTCTTGCAAGCAATAAAGCACGAGGAGAGTCGCCAGCAGTGTGAACAGCAGCTGGACCTTCGCAAAACGGTACCGACATCTCACAGCAGCCATTGCTCCAGTGATCGTGCCCAAGTCCTCTTCACTATCTGAGGAATAGTAAGTATCTACCGTGCATTAATTTACCCTCAACATAGCCTTGAAGGGGCGACTCAGCCTTCAATACAAACTACTCCTTTGTCGTAAAATCATATTTATAGCGTTTATGCCAGCATCCTCAACTTTGACTTATTCCAATAGTTGGTTCTTCCAATTTATTTCTTTGCTGCTCTTTTTACACTGTAATCTTCTTTTTATACAATATAAAATAAAAACCTGTCCGATCCTTGAAGATCAGCATTGTGATTCAGCCTGTCGATATGAACAACTTTTCCTATCGGATCAAAGCTGGGAACCCACGCGTTCTTGAGAAACAATCTGTCTTGACAGATAGACAGACAGACAGACGGACGACAAAGTGTGTGATCCTATAAGGGTTCCGTTTTTTCCTTTTGAGGTACGGAACCCAACTTCAATCAAACTACTGAACCAATTGTGATTAAATGGGACCAACTTTAAAGCAAATCCTTTCAAACGAAAAAAAATTGATATCGTTTCATAAATGACGCAGTTCTGAGGAAACAAACATAAAAAAAATAAAACCACATTGATAACCTTTTTTTTTGAAGTCGGTTAACAACACGATATTTTAAGAGATTCAACATGAAAAATATTTAACCGGAAAAACACCCGAATCGGATCACTATGCAACAATCATACTGATATTCTGTAACGTCACACCCACTTTCTTTGTAAACATTGTAACATTTCAAACATAAAACACAAGAGAATATCATCATTTTCTTGGCATAATTTTAATGGTAAAATTTACTTTATTTAATATAGATTTCTTTGAACACTTGGCACATTTCATTTCACAACAATTGTAACGTCGAACCAAATACGCATATTGTTAACATTAGCTTGAATGTTATCAGCTTCTCACTCACAATATTGAAAACATTATTTTCGCTTTTTATTGTTACAGATATCTTACTCCTACAAATGTAATATGTGCTATGTGCAGACCGAAACACGCAATAGTGCTGACATAAACCATCTATAATAATAAATATAAAGAGTTTTCCTTCCTCATAAAGATTAGCGGCACAGTTACGGGGCGCTTGGACGTAGATTTTTAAAAATTAAACTAGATAGGTATCAATCAGGTTTTCGCCGTGGGCATAGCATGGTTTCGGCACTACTGAAAGTGATGGATGACATTAGGGAGGGGATAGACAATTCTAAGGTTACTGTTTTGGTATTAGTAGACTTCTCAAGCGCCTTTAATACTGTAGATCACGACATACTACTAGCTGTCCTTTCTCGTCTTAAAGTTTCTTCTTTAGGTTTAGAATGGTTCTCCACTTATCTTCGAGGACGACAGCAGTCAGTTTGTGTTGATGAATTATCATCAAATTGGCGTGAACAAGACACTGGCGTTCCTCAAGGCGGTATTCTCTCTCCCCTTCTTTTCTCTATTTTTATAGATTCCATTACTAAAGATATTCAGTGTTCCTATCATCTGTA
Source organism: Elegia similella (assembly GCA_947532085.1). NCBI lineage: Eukaryota > Metazoa > Arthropoda > Insecta > Lepidoptera > Pyralidae > Elegia > Elegia similella. The sequence continues at coordinate 22,857,926 of OX383944.1, read as the reverse complement.
CGCCGATGACTTGCAACTTTATGCTCAAGCCGATGTGGAAGAAGTTCATGTAGCGATTCACCAAGTAAATACAGCTTTGAGGTCAATTGGGGATTGGTCGCGCAAGTTTGGAGCTAGGGTAAATCCAAACAAATGTCAGGCTTTATTGGTTGGTAGTCCATACTATGTCCGACGCATAGATTTAGCTTCTCAGCCTTTTGTCTGTTTCGAGGGCACTGTTGTACCATTCAGTACTAGCATTAAAGACCTGGGATTGCACATAGATACTCACTTTCGATGGGACACTCAAATCACTATCATCTCTAAAAAGGTAACGGGTGCACTTCGTTCTCTGTATAAATTAAAAAACTTCCTCCCTGATATTACAAAAACTATGTTTGTAAATGCTTTGATATTACCTATTATTGACTATGCTGACGTATGTTCCTCGGACCTGAGAAGTGATCTACTAAACAAACTCGACCGTCTCCTCAACAACTGTCTTCGCTTTATCTTCAGATTACGTAAGTATGATCATGTGTCTGCTTATCGCTCCCAACTCCAATGGTTGCTGTAAAATGGGGTGCCCAATAAGAGAGAGGATTGCAATACAAAACTGTTTATTTGGGTTAATTCGCTAAATGTCTTCAGAGAGAGTGCGAGCCACACATGTCACTCATTTTATATAGGTCGATTAAGCGCCCCCAAGGAAATCCCGAGAACTATTACGTATGTTGCCAAAGATTGAATTCTTTAAATTAGATAATTCGAAATCCTTCCGCTAGGTGGCGCTCAACCTTAGTTTACAGTAAGCCTGTCAGATGGCGCTGTTTAACAGTTGCCAATACGTCAACGGCGTAATTTGCATATTCTTACTACCCTCTTTTCAATCCTTTTTGAACCCGCTACTCCGTCATATCTCAAGACTAAATTTCGATTTTTGGGTGACACCCACTTCAGAGAACTTCGCTCTTTAAGCAATCTTCTCCTTCACACGCCAGTTCATCGGAGTGGGTTCTTTGAGAATTCTTTTACTGTTCGACGTTCGTGCCATAAAATTATGGAATGCCCTACCGGTAGATATTAGGAAGGCTCAAACTCGTTTGACATTTAAGAATAGAGTGAAAGCTCATTTTCTACAAAGCCTGTCAGATTGTTCATAATATGTATGTAGTTTATGTATTGTTTATTTATTATAATAATATATACTAGCGTGTATATTTTATGTAGTTTATTATTCTTGGTTGTTTATTTTAATTTTATTATTAATGTTGTTATAAAGTTTTTTTTTCTTTTCATTTCATTTTTCAACATCAAAATTTTGCACTACCCCAACAATTCTCGAATCACCCAGTTGGTTGACTGGCAGAAAAAGCCTTTGGCTTTAAGTCCTCCTTTACACTGTATTGTGTATGAAGTTAAAATACTCGAAATAAAAAAAATAAAAAATAAAATAAATAATAGATTTATATAAATATTAGACTAGATAGATTTATAAAAATAATACTATGTTTTTATAATATAAAAACCGCCTATTTACATGATTCCTTAGATTTGCGCCCATTCCCTCAACCGGTTTCTATGGCCTGCGCGGGAAGAGAAGCAGCTACATTCTACGTTTTTTCTTTTCTCCCAGACACCAGCATGGAGATATTATAAAACGGATAAGGTTATGGACAAACTCAAAACTGAATGGGCTTACTTTGTGTGCGTCCTAAAAAAAAAAAAATTTTGGGAACGCTTCATGTAATTTTTTTCAACATTTTATTTTACCACTTTTTCGACATGATTAATATACATACATAACCATACCAAATTCCAGCTTTCTAGTACTTATAGGCTCTGAGTAAAACCGCGGACAAACAGACGGACGGACAGATATGGCGAAACTATAAGGGTTTCTGGTTCACTAGCGAACCCTACAAAAATGTCAAATGAAAATCAAAAATTGCCTCCCATTCTTTAATACGAGTACCAGTTGTTTATACCTACCTTCGATCAAATATAATGGTAGATACACGATTAGTGTTCGAAAAGTGGCACCGGCAAAACAGCGCTCTAATCGAGTTTCGGAGCTGTTTTTTTCACAGTTTCAATAAACCGCGCTAGCACTCACACTCACACGTCCTGCGATGACGAAGGTCAGTGAAAAGACACAAAAACTACGCGTCAAACTTTCAGTAAGTACCGTTTTTGTTGTTGTTTGTAAGTATGCATGATGTTTTGGCTCGGGGACATTAGGCTTCATTTTGTATGAGACTGTGTATCTACCATTATATTTGATCGAAGACCTTTCATTATTGAGTTAAACTGTGTTATAAACACTAAGGTTCTATGGAATCACAGACAATATAACCTATATGGAATAAACAGGCAAACGAAGCTGTGGGGCTAAAGATAGGTCAAACGGTAGTAATACGAGACAACAAACCCATTCGACCGCCACTTTATTTCTAAGTATTTATAAAGCTAAACTGTAGTTTACAGTAAATTTTTCGTAAACTTCGTCTTTCTCTCAACCGAGTGTTTCCCGGGCGCATCCTCTGCTGTGGTGCGTCGGAGCCCGGGGTCCACTTTATTTATATTACGCCTGCATTCATGCTGTAATATGATTTGGCGAAAGTTTTTACGGCCGGCTGCCTGTCTGACGATAATCTAATCCTCCTTGTAGCACCAGAACAGAAAATAAGTAAGGCAATTTTTCCACACCGGGAATCCAACCCGGAGCCCCTTGTCTAGTCTGGCGTGTTAATCACTGCGCCACATAGTTCTTAAAACCTACCTCCCTCAAATTCATGTAGAATTTGAGTTCCATTAGTTATATGATGAATAAATGTTTTCATATTAGCTTAGTCTGAACTGGATTTAGAGAAATTATGAAATGCATTTGGCATAAAAATGTGGCGCGTGAGCGCGCATAATTGCTCAAATGCTCGAATCAACTAACACAGACTGACGATTCCGAGATTTCAGATACGATTTTTTTCAAGCCCATTACAAACATATAGGTTTATAGTTTATATCCGCCCGCTCCGGCTTCTAGGTATTTAATTTATAGCCTATGTTCATCACGGATAATGTAGTGACAATGTCATCTTTTAAAATATCTTGTATCTACAGAATGATACATGATATTTTTAAAGATGACATTGTTTCTATTTTTTACGGTTTTGTTTTTATATTAAGTCACGTAATATGGTCGCATTCAGACGTTTGCGATAAATATGCACTTCGGTTACCGACCACTGGATTTTATTATATTATTTACGATAAAAATGGCAAAATAACACTAAGTTAGCACGAATTTGTTGATTGGATAATAGAGCTCGCTTTGTTCTTCTTCACGATACGATTTTTAAAGCGCGGAGACGAAATAATTTTTTTCATACAATATAGGACTCAAATGGCATTATTTATGATTAGAATTTGGTGGTTCGCCCTAGCTTGGGGACGCTCGCTCGCTTCGATCGCTCTGTTTTAGCTACGCTCCGCCCATTGCTCGTGTTTTTAAAGTACACGAAACAAAAGACAAACATTTTAATTCTAATTTTGTGAAGCCAATATATGAAACGTCCGTCCAACGCTGTGCTTGTCGGTACGAGTACGTGGTCGCCATTCGTGAATCTTTCAGCCCCATCAGCCATCGGATTTTAAATGACAGTGGGAGAAGTACATAGCGCGTAAATGTTATGTGCCCACCCACTGCCACTTTAAAGAGATAATTTCCTGGGCTATGTCGGTGACCATTATTCATCTACGAATCTCCTCGTTTCTCATGCAATCTCGCAGAAAAACACCGAGCACAGCCCTCTCTCTAACTCTTCGAGTGACCTTGAGCTTTCTTATGAGACCCATTAGTAAGGGACCACGTTTCGAACCCGTAAGTCATCACTGGTAACATATTGATAATAGATTTTCGTCTTTAGGTACTGAGGTATTGGACGAGCTCAAAGAGCGCTTTCGCACACTCTCCAAAATGGATCCTATAAAAATCCGATAGGCAAGCGACTTTACGGCGATGCTCCAGGGATTGCAATTTACGATTCGAGACCACGTCGTTCGGTATTTATATGCCTGCGGGCTCCAATGCTGTAGAGTGGAGTCCAATGCTTCAAGCTGGTATTTAGCTGAGCCATCCCAGAGGTGACTTCAGTACTCCATGCAAAAGCGAACCTAGTATAGTATATATCTTCGTATAGTATTTATTTATTTATTTATACGCTCCGTGGTCGGGTTAGCTTGGCTCTTAGATCTTTGAACAACCTGACAATGAGTGGCTACTGAGGTACTTCAAAAACAAGCAGGAGGTCCTCAATTCGGTTGTATTTGTTTATATTTGTTACATTACATAATAGAAAATCAAAACTTAATAGAGCAAATTCCAAAAGAACAACGATCAAATGACCAAATTTTAAAATAATAGTCATTTGATTAAAAGTTCAACTGACCACAGTCTGGATCTGGAATATCAACATTTAACTGATGTATTACACTATTGGCCAAATCGTTCAAAGGTCAAAAGGATTATTGGATAAATCCCCAAACAACTGTGAGGGTAGAGAGAGTTAGGTTCAGGTTCTTTTTTTTATGACCACCCGGAACAACTGTCAGGGCGGAAGGGGAGTTAGGATCGGGTTATTTTTTTTTAATGACCACCCGGTCTATTTCATGTCAGGATAGTGTATGTGTGTTTGTGTGAGTGCGTGTGTGGATGTGCGTGTGTCGTGTGTATGTGTGTGTGGTGTTTTTTATCCTCACATCCCTTGACAGCTGTTAAAGATATTGTAAATGAATAGAGAGAAAATAATTCGGTCCTGTACCCTATAGTTTCTATCAAGTCATCAACTGTCCCACAACCGCACCATTCAAGCCAGATAACTCCTAGTGCCTAATTTAAAAAAGATCAATTACCGGACCAGCTTTTGTAACCCAACATTGGAACCAAAAGTATATGAGGTCTGAATAGCTCTAAATGTGACTTAGGTAGGTACTTTAAGTAGTTTATAAGTACTTTAAATTACTAAAATAACGCTGTTTAACGAGAAAAGAAAATCATAGAATGTACCAGCTGCTGTTCTTCCTGCGCATGTCGTAAAAGCCGATTGAGGGAATGGTCAAATCTGACGAATCATATTAGTAGACGATGCGGCTAACAAACGATCACTATTTTGATTCATTTTCCACCACCAACATCCTAACCGTGGCTTACCTGGGCCCAGTCTACCCCGCAAGGTAAAGACGTGATACCATGTAAGTATTTTGTATTACCATAGGTTATCACAAAAAACATATATTCTGACCGCTTCTTTTGCAGTTAGGTACCTCAAAGCCCTAAATTACAATTATAATATTATAAATGCGAAAGTGAGTTTTTTTGTTTGTTTGTTTGTTACGCTTTCACGCCGTAACTACTGAACCGATCATCATTAAAATTTTGCATACAAGTTCTCTGGAGTATGGAGAAGGACATAGGCTACCTTTTATCCCGGAAAAAAGTACTGTTCCCGAGGGATCGACATTGACGCGGGCGGAGCCGCGGACGAAAGCTAATAAGATATAAAGGAGCCAAATAGAGCGGTGACCGCAACTACCACAATATATTTCTGGCGTAAAACCGCTGGAAAAAATACAACGTACCTACTTACCTACATGTAAAACATAAAGCATTTTAAACTTAAATTCCACCGAAAAGAAAAGCTTTGCCTTTCTGTAGTACAAGTACAAACGGATATCAAATACCGACCCCTATTGAAAATAAAACTATCTATTCATGATAAGTACTTTCTCTTTTCACACTTTTTATTTTTGTTTAGATTAGCTTAACGCTAGATAGATGGCAGTATCTCATTGATACTGCCATCTAGCGTTAAGCTAATCGTTTTCAAGGAAGTAAATTTTGGACAATACTATTGTCACCAAAGCCTAGCCAAAACAGGCCAAAATCTAAAAGGTTTTTTTAAAGGTCATTTAAATTTATTTCAGTCTGCAGAATAATTGAGCGCCCTCTAGTTAAAAGTTTAAAAACTAGAAAACTAGTAAGTACTAAGAGGTATTCGCTGTACCTACTTCTACAATTCGACACTAGATGGCGTAATAAAAACAAAAAGATTTATACTCCGTAAAATGTAGGTCAAAATAAATTCTTATTACATACACCCAAATTAGCCACGTTCTAATTATGAAAATAATTTGGATAGCGCAAAATATCTAACGGTTCGTAATAATTATTTTAAATACACATATATAAGTACCCCGAACATAGGTAGACATTATTTTTTTTACTGAAAGATTTTAGTTTTTATAAATAAATAAATAATAAATAAATATAAATAAATATATACGGACAAATCACACAGATTGAGCTAGCCCCAAAGTAAGTTCGAGACTTGTGTTATGGGATACTAACTCAACGATACTATATTTTATAACAAATACATATATAGATACACATCCAAGACCCAGGCCAATCTGAAAAAGATCATTTTCCATCTTGACCTGGCCGGGGATCGAACCCGGTCACTCCGTGTCGCAGGCAGGCGTGTTGACCGCTGCGCCACGGAGCTAGTCATTTTCCTAATATTATACTTACCAATATATATGTTACGGTAAATTTGATTAATCGAAAATTATTAATAATTTTATAACATTATTAATAATAACCTCGTGTTTTGGTAAATGTGAATAAAAAACTGAAATTAATTACTTTTGGTAGTTATTATTAATAATTCACTACACACATTGGTAAAAGTTATAAAAAAACCCAAAGTTATTAGTCCAGCAGGTATTTATTAAGAATATGATATGACGACGATACTACTTATTCGTAAGATATGACACATATAACAGTGCTTGTCTCAGATCACACAAACAAGGGTAGGTACTTGTTTTAAAGAAACTGACAACAATAATCACCTCTTAATCTGTACTCTTAATAAACAAAGTTAAAAGAGTGAGAGAACAGCCACTCGGCAGCGAAAGGGAGTCGCTATTGCTGCCCTATCTTGAGCTACTGGAACAGAGTCCACGTTGACTCGAGACTTGCTCGTGTCAATGTAAAATAACTTTAGTTTTTAATATTTTTATTTGGCTCACTTTACTAACCCTAGTTTATAAGCTTATTTTTGGTACTAACCTATGTTATAGAAATGTATTTCTAAAATAAAACGTTATTAGTATTATTATTTGTATCTACTTTGGTTTCACGGATGTTACCCCGGTCCTTTGGAGGTTCGCGTGGAGATATATATCCAACATGAAGAGGCCCTTTGGAGAAGTTGATGTAAAGTTGGTCTCCAGCCAGAACTTGTTTCTGGAAATACCAATGTATGATATGTCCTTGAACAGGTCTAGGCTGGAGCAGAAACTATTGCATTATGAAAGACAAATTTATGGGATTGAAATGTAGCTGGACTTGTGCTAGGTTTGCCTGGATTGGACACCTGCTATTATTATAAAATGGCAAAATTATAGAATCGTCATCACCATCAAGAAGGCCTCTTGTGATGAGGCCTTTTAAAACTTTGATTAAAAAGGCCTCGAGATTACCACCATGGGAACAGGCATGAAAATATGTAAGTGTCTATTTTAGGGTAGAGATCTTGAAAATGATGTAATTTTTGGAATCCAAGATGGCGGACGCGACTTTTCATGAAAAACCTGCAACCTGCAAAGGGGTCGTTTTTTGGGTTTTTACCTTAGTTATGTAATCCAAGATGGCGGGCGCGACTTTTCATGATAAACCAACATGAGTGTCGTTTTCTAGGTTCTTGGGGTGTAGAGGTGCATATCTCGAAAAACACGTCAGTTATATAATCTAAGATGTCGGACGTGACTTTTCATTATAAATCGACTTGAGTGTCAATTTCTAGGTATTTTTCGGTGTAGTTTTGGAAAATTACATCAGTATCCAAGAAGACAAATATTCAATTTTGACTAGCTCCGTGGCGCAGCGGTCAACACGCCAGCCTGCGACACGGAGTGACCAGGTTCGATCCCCGGCCAGGTCAAGATGGAAAATGATCTTTTTCAGATTGGCCTGGGTCTTGGATGTGTATTTATATATGTATTTGTTATAAAATATAGTCTCGTTGAGTTAGTATCCCATAACACAAGTCTCGAACTTACTTTGGGGCTAGCTCAATCTGTGTGATTTGTCCGTATATATATTTTTTTATATTTTTAAATCTTTGCGTGGCCTCTCGCACATCCCGCACGCCGCCTCGCCACCCCTGCCCGCACCTCTGTTGCCCGATCGAGAAAAAAATCGCCAGTGTACATTTATTTTTATCGATAGTTATTACATTTATCGGTACTAAGGTTACATTATTAATAATCACCGACAAATGTGATTAATTTCTCACTTTTACCTGTACTTTCGGTAATTATTAATAATGATAGACAATTATTAATAATTTTTAATTAATCACTCTAACCGTAACATATATATATATGCTGCCGTGGTACTGCAGAATCTCTCTTCTTGTTAAGAACAAAATAAAAAGTCACCTAAAAGTACAATACTTTTATGCATATAGGAAATAAACTAGGTTCTACAGTTATGCAATCTTATTTTAACAAATAACATTAAGAAACCGGTTAGACAGTTACTTAACTAAATGATAATTATATTCAAAACTCATACTCAAGGCCGTGCAAGAATGCAAAATGTTAACTGTTGTAACAATGTAATGGAGAGCGGCAGAAATAGGTGGTATAAATATATCTCTTAGAATTATATTATAAATAAATAATAATTACAAGAGATATCGTGTTTATAAGCTGTATACCTACATGATGCTGAACTAAAAGGGTTGGTCATGGAGTAAGTTACCTACTGTTTTCAGAGATATCGTATTTATAAGCCACATTAACTCGTATAAGCTCTCTATACCTTCATGATACTGACACTAATTGGACTACTGCCCCTAGCTAAGGCCCATGGTCCAACTAGTTGGAACATGGGCCCTGGCCCCGGACTGAAATTTACGACTCTTGATTTTTTTCCATTACTCTTAAAACGAATTAACTGGATTTTATGAAACCCGGTAGATATACATTTAGGCGTACAGGACACAACAGGATAGTCTAATTAAATTTTTCTCCAGTTATAAGATGTGGCCCTCAACAAATGTACGCGAACGGATTCTCGGGCACAGCTAGTTATTAATAAACTTTAAAAGGGCGGGAAAGCGGGTTTTAGTTATTTGCTTATTAAGCTAAGGCATATTAATCTGTTACTCTCGATGTTATTGTTAACTAGCTTACACCCGCGGCTCCGCCCGCGTCAATGTCGATCCCTCGGGAACAGTACTTTTTCCCGGGATAAAATGTACCCTATGTCCTTTTCCATATACCCCAGATAACGTGTATGCAAATTTTCATGATGATCGGTTCAGTAGTTACAACGTGAAAGCGTAACTCACTTTCGCATTTATAATATTAGTTAGTAAGATTAAGCTTGGTCATTTTACCAATAGAGATTAAACCGCGTCATTATTCCTGGCCCGACCATGGCGGAAAATGAAAATGCGAATGTTGCACAAATATGCAGTTTTATATGTGCCTTTCAGTGCCACAAATCCCGAAAAGTGTGCCTTTATTTTTTTTGAGTAATTTTAGATTTTATCGTGGTCCGGATGGGAGGAATATTTCCTGGCCCGACCACATCAATCTAGAAAACGGCCAATAATATGATATTGTTTACTTTATCAATAAAATGACTAGCTCCGTGGCGCAGTAGTCAACACGCCAGACTGCGACACGGAGTGACCGGGTTCGATCCCCGGCCAGGTCAAGATGGAAAATGATCTTTTTCAGATTGGCCTGGGTCTTGGATGTTTATCTATATATGTATTTGTTATAAATATAGTACCGTTGAGTTAGTATCCCAGAACACAAGTCTCGAACTTACTTTGGGGCTAGATCAATCTGTGTGATTTGTCCATATATATTTATTTATATTTATTTATTTAATAAAATGTGCCTAAACTGTGCCTACGGAATTAAATAACAGAAGGTCTATATCTATTTATATACATATTAAAATAGATTTTTTTCTGTACCAGATAGTCGTCTACGTAAGTGCACGGTAGGTACATGTAACAAATGATACCACATATTTATACATACATACAAAACATACATATTATCACGTCTTTATCCCTTACGGGGTAGAATAGCCTAAGGTCATAAGACCAAAAGGCCACAATTCGCGTGTTAATGGGCGTATAGGTGGAAAGTGGAATCAAAATAGTGATAGGTTGCTAACCGCGTCGGCTATATAACACGATTCCCAGTGTTTGCCCAATCCCGCGACCGGGTTCTACGGTCTGCGCGAGATGAGAACTTGTACCAGACGTAATCGTAAAAAAATTAGTGAATGGGCTACTACAGGTATCTACATCAGTAGAAATAGGATATACGAATTACTGGCTATGAAGGCATATAACCAGGATCCTGAATTTATTAACTATGTTAGAAATTATTCAAAAGTTTTTAAAAAGGTATGTATGCATGCCAAATCATTATATACTAGAAATACTATCTTAAATTCTCAAGATAAAATAAAGACAACATGGAAAATTATTAACACAGAAACTGGTAAGAATAAACAGCGTGACAATAAAGTAGAATTAAAAATAAATAATAATGTTCTCAGCAGTAAGGCAGACGTTGCCCAATATTTTGAGGACTTTTTCACTAACATTCCCATAAACACCACTGCCTCCTTATGTTCATCGACAGATGAATCTAAAAAATTATTAACAAGTTGTATACCCGAATGTAAAAATAATTTAATATTTCAACATGTGACTCCGCTCACAATCATTGATACATTTAAAAGCTTAAATAATAAAAAAACTGGAGATTTGTGGGACATCTCGGTATCCGTCATAAGTAATATCATTAATGTAATAGCACCTTACTTAGCTTCTATTTTTAATAAATGTTTAGATACCAGTAGGGATATATTGAGATTTTCAAAACAGAGGGCTGCACACCCCTCTGTTTTGAAAAATCTCAATATATGTTTAATAACAATTAAGGAATTATGGTTGTGTGTCATGCAAAACTCACCAGTATTTTTCACTAACACCACTATATTCACTATCAACTTACTTAAAATTATTGTAATTTAATATTCTGACTGGATCGTAGTGAATGATGGGAAATGAAATGATGGGAAGGTAAATCTCTCTGTGTCGGTCGGATGATCAAATTAGTTTGCACGATATTTCTACGCATGGTTGACAGGACGCCCTGACTTAGACACTCGGATATCCCATCACTGGATCAGATTGACTCGTACCTTTCATCCGTAGATTGTAGGCACCCAGTAAGTTCAAATCCTTCATGTCGAAGTCAAAAAGGACATTGGTATTTTAATACCCACTGTAAACTATGCGAAAGATCTATCGCTTTGACGATAATTCTACCTCATGACCCACGACACGTGTTCGAGTACTGAGATATCGCAAACTGGTCCAGATTAGGCTCGTACTGATGACCCGTAGGTTGTTAGCACCCAGTAAATACGATTCCTCTATATCGAAAACCATCGTAACCGTTGAGAAAGAACATTCGTTTAGTGAATATTTTATAGCAAAGTCCACGGGACGCCAGCTTTGAACGAATTGTCTCGATACTGGTCCAGATTAGGCTCGTCCCGATCACCCGTAGGTTGGTGGGTACCCAGTAAATGAGACTCTTCGCCGACATTGATATAACATATGATATCCTCCGGGATTAATGCTATAGAACATCGCTTTATACCAAACTAATTTAATGTTCCAAACCTGACTACAGTTAGAATGTTATTTCCCACCAAAAACCATATCACTTTGCAAAATAAATTTAAAATATCACTTTATCCACTCCGCACATAATCACGGTCCTTGTACAAATGCGATTATGTGAAGTGAATAAAGCCACGATGAGTTAGTGATGTAACATTACATGGTATTAATAAACAATCGTTCATTTAATAATCGATTATCGAATATCAAATAATATTCATGTTTTTAGTATTTTGAGTGATGAATTGGTAAACCGTATACTACATCACATCTAGTTTTAATTATGACATTTACGATTTTCAAAGAACATACATACATATTATCACGTCTTTAGACAGAACTTACCTAGGTTTATGAGTCCTAAAAGCTACGTTTAACATGTTTGCGGGTATGAAGACGGAAAAACGGAATCAAAATAGTGACGGGTTGCTAGCCGCATCGCCTACTAACATGATTCGCCAATGACTTCCATTGGCTTTAACGATTTAAGCGGGAAGATAAGCAGCTGGTACGTTCTAAATGTTTTACTATGGAAGAGTTTCAAAGAAGTTTACTCGTAAATTGTTTTGCGAATATTATTGTATCGATTCCCTGATTTGTACAGTTATCGAATTTAAATCGAATAAAACTATCACTATTCAAGCACTATGATACATTTTGCTAAGTCTGCAGCGTTCCCACGCCATGAACGTAACATGATAATCAATCGTCATAGCGCTTTATGCTACTTTACAAAGAGAGGTTCTCAAACCTATACAGTTGTTAAGGATGGTAGTTTCTTAGTGCAAATATCTATAGTAAAATACGAAATATTATTTTTAATTACTATCCATTCCGATTGCAAAATCGCTTAACTTATTTATAATCATTTCGTGTAGGTAACACGGTCAATCAAACATGCACACCCTGGTGTCAGAGTTCTTCAGAACCGCCTCTCGGTCTCTGACGTGGTTCCTTTTACGACTACCAGATGACAGCCGGGATCAACGGCTTAACGTGCCCGCCGAAGCACGGAATCATCTTTATTTTCAGACAATGAGGTGATTCAAGCCTGCAATGTCCTAACCAAACTGGAAACAACTTAACAAAGTATCCTTCCCGTGGTAATCGAACCCACGACCCCGGGTCTACAGGCAAACGCCTTAACTACTGGACTACGGGGGGTAGTTAACCTGTTAATAATTGTGGTCATTACTAAACGAATACTACATGTTTAGATTGGAGGTAGAAATATAACTTAGTAATGAATGTCTAAAAGTTATTGCTATCGTTAATTTGCGATATTGTACTCTCACAGAGTTGTATTTTTGTAAATTAATACAAGACGTGATTTTAGTCTTACCTATTACCTATACACTACATGATAATTGGACAAGAATCATGTTAAAATTATTGCACTTAATGTGAACTCACCTTTATTACGTTTTTTGTGTATTTGAGTGACTGGAGAACAACTTAAAAAAACTGACTTTAAAAAACTTCGTATATTGTAGCAATATAACAAATTTTGACTAAACTACATACCCTTCTTTCAGCAGTAGGGTAATAAATTGAAAAACATTGCGGTGCTTTGTCGGTGCCTATTGATAAAGGCGGCTAGTTTTGATGATCGTATTTCATAGGAAGTATGCAACATTAAACTTTTGTTTACGAGTTATACTTCCATTAAGTCAGCGTTTTGGATATTTTAATATAGTTACAATAAAATAAAGTGCTTATACTTTCAAAAATACAGAGTTTGTACACCATTTAGCCTCATTCATGTAACAGAATTGCTAACTGTTATACGTAAATCGCGAGTTTCTTTGGAAAACCTAAAGGTTTACAATGCCTGTAAAATTATTGACGACTAAGCTAGAACGCATTATTTAATTCGTTTATTGGTATTCTGCACCCCAAATCAGTCTTACGCCTAGGCTAACCAACCGGGTTAAGCTCTGCCAGCACTGTGTGTCGTTTATCTTCCTACGAGACCTCTCTGCTCGTCGATCAACTTTATCGTCAATCAGCTGTAACCACCACGAGGATCTTCGCACGTACAATCATGTTCGTAAGTTTGTTACTAAAGTAATATTATGTCTTTTAATTATTGTGTTTAAGTCATTGTATAATACTTGTGTTATAACTAATAACTTACTTGCAGGTCGGACACGGAGTACTATGCCACTAAACGCTATGCTAAGGGGGTAAAAAAACTAAATAGAGACGAACTTTTCGAGACGGATGAAGATGCTGCAACTACTTCTGGAATAAGGTATGTATCTCTTCCTAATCTTATCTAACCTTAATTAAACTATGATTTTGTAGCGATGTAACAATAATGGATGTATGGATTCTAACCAACAATCCTATAAACACAGTTATATGGTAATGTAGTATTTATCTAAAGTAAAAGCTTTACAATTGTTGTTGATTTTCGTGTGCGATTTTCAAGCTGCCTAAAGGCATCTGAAATATATTAACGATTGCCATCAATGATGACAGCTAGGACCAACGGCATGACATGTCTTCCGAAGCACAAAGCTTTGCAACTGTACAAGATTACCTAATTTACGTAATTAACTATTAAAAATATGTACTAATTTCAGATCGAAACAAGTGACTTCAAACCTCGTGAATACGCGCGGAAAAGCAAGCGAGAAAGTCCAGCCTGCAAACAACTACGAATCAGACGAGGATATTACACATAAAAAGTAAGTACCTATGTACTTAACGTTAAAGTAATTACGGTAGTCATATTCTCGTACGAACTTGTTATCTAATTTTTAACCTATCTACTAATCATACTTTCCTTTCCTAATAATAAATGCGAAAGCTTGTATGTTTAGATGTTTGTTACTCCATCGCGTCAAAACAGCTTAACGGATTTGACCAGGATTTTTACATAGACTTACTTTCATCCAGGATTAAGTACAGCTCCCACAGTATTGATATTAACGCGTGCATAGCTGTGGGCGACTGCTGTCAGATTTTTCAAGCTGCTTAAAGGCATCTGACGTAGGTTAAGCATGGTACATGATGGTAGATCAATGATGGTAGCCTGGACCAACTGTTTAGCATGTCTTCCAAAGCACAAAGCTTCACAACTGCACATAGATTACCAAATTTACGTAATTTAAATATATATATATATATATATACTCATTACAGATCAAAACCGGCGCTTTCAAACCACGTGAATAAGCGTGCTAAAGCAAACGAGAAGGTCCAGCCTGCAGGATACTACGAATCAGACGAAGATATTACACCTAAAAAGTATGTACTTAAATTTTCCTAATATTCCTTCAAGCCAGGAAACGCAATTCTGAAGACACAATGGAGTTTTAATTGTTATATGGCCCCATGGGGCAAGTTCGGACTTGAGTGAATATTTTACTTATCTACTAATCGTACTCTCAGTTCCTATTAATACTATAAATGCGAAAGTTTGTATGTTTAGATTGTTACTCATTCACGTCATATAGCTAAACGGATTTGATCTGGATTTTCACATAAGCCTACTTTTATTCAGGAAAAATAGTACTGTTCCCGCGAGATCGTCATTACCGCGTGCATAGCCGTCGTTGACAGCTATTATTTCAATATAGTACTTACTTATAATAATTACATTCTAGTTTAACCTAAACGAACTACAGATAAAAACTACTTTTAAATAAACATTAATAGGCGAGTAATTAGTTCTAATTTTACTTATCTCGTTTTCAGATCAAAACACATCTCGAAGTCTACGTTAAAACGGAAGACAGCAAGTAAGAAATCGGCGACGGCAAGGTTTTCCGGTCTGTTCGACTCTGACTCTGAAGAAGAAGCTGTGATCCAGCGTAAGGCATCTAAAAAAGAGGTTTTGCAGTCGGCGCTAACGCGAAGAGTTGCAGACGGTGTCTTGCGTCGCACCGCAAGTCTTGATGGTGACGTGTTTATCGATTTAAAGGTGTATAATACAGCCGATATCGTCTCTGTAGACCCAAAAGATCGCTGGCAATACGCGGTTTTATCTCTCAAATATCTATCTGATTCTGACGCCACAGAATTGGGTCAATTAAAAGACTTTATTAAAATATGTAAATGCCGCTTTACAGAAGAGGGTAAATTTTTTGCTACTAAGAAGTTTTAGTTATAATTTCTTGTTTTATATTTTGTTTCATGTTTTGAATAATATATGATAATATTACTTATACCTATTTTTTTCAACCAGTCTAATTGAAAAGTTTAACAAGTACATACAAAGCCATTTAGATAATACTTGAAAATCACTACAGATATGGCAAATAGAACAGTATACTGCACAGTTTGTGATATATCAGTGAAAAGTAATGCATTCTCAGGTCATCTGAGAAGTAAAATACATAAAAATAATACTTCCATCGAAGTCTGTAATGGTATTCAAAAGATAGGCACTGCGTTCAGAAATAGGATTGCTTCTTATAGAGTGCAACCGATATCCACCAACGCAGGTGTAAACGGTGGCGAAAGCAGTACTAGTGGTACACTGCCAGCCAGATTTTTACGCGATTTAATACCTCGTGTGGAAAAGCTATTAGCTGCTAGGCAATCCACCTATAATTCTATAAAAGTTAACTTTGAATTGTTTGCAGAATTCAATTTGCCTTCAAAATTAACTAGCGAAGTAAAATCATTTGCTACAGAAAACGTCATATTACATAACAATTATAATTTTCATGATATTTTTTCTAAAGCAATTTATACCATTGTTACAAAGATAGACGAGTTTCAAGAAAAAGATAGTGGTTGGGCTTTTGTACGTAATTTGTACTTAGAAATAAATATAAACAAATACAATCCCTTGAGAGCTGCACGGTTTATTGAGTTGCCAAATTGTATAAAGCTAAAACGTGCATGTATAAACATACAGAATAATGATGCGTTTTGTTTCTTATGGTCTGTAATGGCAGCGTTATTTCCCGCTAAGAATAATCATCATCGAACATCATCTTACCCCCGTTATGATAATTTTCTGAATACTAAGAATATGACGTTTCCTGTAGGCTTCTCAGACATTAAAATCTTTGAGAAAAACAATCACCAAGTTAGCATTAACGTATATGGTATTGGAGCCAAGTCAAATATTGTTGGGCCCCTTTACAAGACAGAGCATAAAAGGAAACATCATGTCAATCTATTATTATTAGAAAGAGGTAAATTTAATCATTATTGCTTGATAAAAAATTTGAGTAAATTACTTAGACCTCAGTTAACAAAACATCATGGTAAAATATATTTTTGTGACGAGTGCATGATTTTTTTTAACACCCAAGAGAATTTAAATGTTCACATTTGTAGTGGTGTTCGAACATTATTACCTGAACAAGGGTGTGTAATTCAATTTAAACATTTCGAAAGGATGCAAGATATGCCATTTGTCATATACGCTGATTTTGAATCTTTATTAGTACTCCATTCGAAAAATAATATCGAGTCCGATGACAAATGTACTACAACTTTACAAAACCATGTACCAGCTGCATTTGCCTATTACATTGTTTGTTCATTTGACAGCTCACGAAATAAATACGTAACTTATAGAGGGAAAGATTGCGTTGCAAAATTCCTTGAACTTCTCGGTAAAGATATTAAGCAAATACATAAGGTATTAAAATATCCCATTTCTATGACCTTATTGACGTCACAGGAACAGGAAAGCTTTGAAAAATCTAAATATTGCTATCTCTGTGATCAGTTGTTACTTGACGACAGAGTCAAAGATCACTGTCATCTAACTGGAAAATATCGTGGTGCAGCTCATTCTTACTGTAACTTGCAATATCGCTTACCAAAATTTATTCCAGTATTTTTTCACAATCTATCCGGATACGATAGTCATTTGTTTATTCGACAGTTAGGAGATATGCCAGGCAAAATAAAAGTAATTGCAAAAACTAAGGAAAACTACATTTCATTTACCAAATTTTTTAATACCGGTCGTCAAGAATATTTACCAGTACGGTTTGTAGACTCATTTAAGTTTTTAGGTACAAGCTTGGAAAAACTCGCAGCCAACTTAAATGAAAACGATTTTAAACACTTATCATTATTTTTTCCGAATAAAAAGCATTTTGATCTATTAAGACGAAAAGGGGTATATCCGTACGAATACATGACGAGTTGGGATTCCTTTGAAGAAAATAGTCTACCACCTCGAAGCTGCTTTTACAGCCATTTAACCAGTAGCATTATTAGTGAATCTGATTATCGTCATGCTCAGCATGTTTGGAAAACATTTAGTGTAAAAAATCTTGGTGAATACACAGATTTATACCTTAAATCAGACGTTATATTACTGGCGGATATATTTGAACATTTTCGACTAACTTGTAAAATTAATTACAGATTAGACCCCGCATTTTATATGACGGCTCCTGGACTAAGTTTTGATGCAATGTTACTCATAACGAAAGTAAAACTTCAACTTATAGACGACTTGGAAATTATACGCATGATTCAAAAGGGTATTCGCGGAGGAGTGTGTTTATGTTCAACTAGATATGCTAAGGCGAATAACAAATATTTGGCTAACTATAATTCAAGTGTGCCTGACAACTACTTACTGTACATTGATTGCAATAATTTGTACGGTTACGCTATGTGCTCTTATTTACCATATTCAAATTTTCAGTTAATGAACAAAAAAGCTATCGATGAACTAAATATTCTCGACGTACCAGACAATGCGGACTACGGCTACATTTTGGAAGTGGATTTAGAATATCCAGATCATTTACACGACGTTCATAATGATTTCCCATTTTGCCCTCAAAAATTTACTCCTCCAGGTTCTAAAAATCCGAAGTTAATACCTAATTTATATGACAAATTTTATTACGTAATCCATTATGTGCATTTGAAAACATGCATACGACACGGATTGCTCTTAAAAAAAGTTCACCGAGTAATAAAATTTAAACAACATCCCTTTTTGAAACAGTACATTGATTTAAATACCAAATTACGACAACAAGCCAAGTCTGCGTTTGAACAGGATTTTTTTAAATTATTAAATAATAGCGTTTTCGGAAAAACATTAGAAAATTCTGAAAATAGAGTAAATGTTCACTTAGTTAATCAATGGACTGACACTAGAAATATTACTAAAAAAATATTTACAGCAGAGCATCTTATTTCACGACCTAATTTCCATAGCTGTACAATTTTCGCAGAAAATTTTGTGGCCGTACAAATGAAGACAGAGTCGGTTATGTTGGATAAGCCTATATACATAGGATTTTCAGTTTTGGAGATATCTAAACACCATATGTATGACTTTCACTATTCTGTCATGAAACCATTTTACGACAAAAAATTAAAGCTTTGTTATACAGATACTGACAGCTTGTTATATTGTATAGAGACAAAAGACGTATATAAAGATATAAAAGTATATTTTCAATCATACTTTGACACAAGTAATTATGAGAAAAACAATCCGTATAATATTGTTTGTCAGAACAAAAAAGTTCCTGGATTGTTTAAGGATGAGTTTGGAGGACAACTAATTATTGAATTTGTGGGTTTGAGATCAAAGCTTTATTGTATTAAAACCCAAGATAGCGAAATAAAAAAAGCTAAAGGTGTAAAAAAATCCGAAATAAAAACTCTAAACTTTAAAGATTATAATAATGTGTTATTGTCTAATATTTTTTTAAGAAAAAGAAATATAGTGTTTAAATCTCTAAAACATGAACTATTCACACAAGCTATCGACAAAGTAGCTTTATCTTCAAATGATGACAAACGTATAATATTAAAAGATAAAATAAGCACCATATCCTGGGGTCATAAATCTATTTGGTTTTGAAGTAGACTGGTTGAAAAAATATATAATTACCTACGTGAGTATGTAATTTAGGAATATGTTAGATATTTTTTATATAATTATACCTATACATATCTAACTATGTTCTAATCAATGTAGTTTTATTTATGCTATCTTCCCTGTCTTCAATTATTTACTTAATTAATTAATATTATGCTTAGTAATAAATATAAGTCTTAGAGTTCGATTATTCATTGAATTATCTACCTATGTAAATTAGCATGTTCTTTTTATATTTGAATAAAAAATGTAATAAAAAAAAAAACGTTGTTTAACTTTTAAATTCGTCCCGAATTTTAATAAACCCGATAGATATATATTCTTATTCTATTGTCTTCATTTAAAGCTTAGTTATGCCATGCTTATCAATGTAAAAATAAATAATTTGTTTCTACGTATGATGGTACTTGGTACACTAACAACTCATAGTTGATTTTTGTGATGAAAACTTTGTGATGTATATGAAATACTTAAAACTAGATAACATCCAAGACCCCAGGCAATTTGAAAATACTATTTTACATCTTGCCTAGGCTGGGAATCGAACCCAGAACCTTCTGAGTGGCGAGCGAGCATGGTAACCGTAACGCCACAGAGGTTGTCTAACGAGACATATAAAATTGGAATATTATTCAGCCGCATATGAAATGTGATATCTACCTAAGTACCTAGTTAATAAGTAAAGGCGATGTGCAGCTTGAACATGTCTATTCCTGTTTATTTAGGTTGCGAGGAACAGCATGTTTTGCAATATAATCATATTTTATTTATAAAAGACTCGTGCTGTATAAAATGGATTTTCAGTTGTACATTGGACAGCCAAACTGCGACACATCATTGCCCACTGCATCGATTCACTACCACGACTTCAAGTTTAAAACTGAATGTAAGTAGACATAAGTTTATAAATAATGCTTAACTGATAATGTATTTTCAAAATATTATTTGATTCCTGTTATTTAA
The DNA here is from genome assembly GCA_947532085.1 of Elegia similella. Lineage (NCBI taxonomy): Eukaryota > Metazoa > Arthropoda > Insecta > Lepidoptera > Pyralidae > Elegia > Elegia similella. The sequence continues at coordinate 22,837,358 of OX383944.1, read as the reverse complement.
TTTATATTTTGTTCTTTACAGATCATGTCGGACTCGCAAGAAACTTGCAGATTATGCTCACAATACGGTGAAGATCTCAACGACGGTGTTACAAATTACTCGTACCTTCAAGAATTAAGAAATCGCGTTGCAGAGCTAAGTAAAATAGAAGAAAAGAAAGAAGCTGCAAAAAAGAGAAGTGGAATATCATCCTCCTCTTTTGTTATCAGCAAAGCGAGAAAAGGCATAAGGATGATAAAAATTCAGGTTTTGGACTTGGAAAACGTTGGTGGTACTTATTCTTCATCGCAGTGCAGTGATAGTAGTGAAAACGTTATGCTTAGTGCGCAATATGTGTTGACTGATACTTTTGATGAAATTATGGACCTTACGGAAAACGTTATTAGTAAAATTAGTAAAAAGATTTCTAGTGATAACTTTTAACTATAGTATATTTTATCATGTATAGTAGAGACAGTTTTACAAGTAATTTAAATATTAATAATTATGAGTGTTAACTTGCGTTTCCTAGAGCTTAAGTAAATAATTTATAATGATACTTGTGTTCTCTAATTTGTCAAATATTTTTATTTAATTTTTATTGAGAAATAAATATTAATTTAATATTGTTGGAAGTATACTTATATTTTGATATGTTTTAAAATTTGAAAATTATATTTAGAAATAGTTTATAAATATTGTGAGTACGTCTTTTTTCTGTGGAAACAAAATAAAAAAAGGTATTATTATAAAGTTATTTTATTTTCTAACAACCATTTCTTAATACATAATACATTTTTCAATGCACATTGTTGTGGGTGAACAAAACAATTTAATGATAATAATTCTTTACAATATTTAGCTTGAAGCTCTTTAAAATTAGGAATATTTTTATCTGTTATATCTTCAACATTTTTGTGATTGCATAACTCCCGCACCCACGTGATCTTTTCTTCGCCTTTCACTATAATTTTTCGATCATTTAAATAAGACTTTATAATCCTACGAAATTCCTTATAATCGATATATCCTTCGCTCCACCGATATCCCAAATGTTTTTCTATCCACCAAACACGCTTCCTTTCTTCAGGGGTAAGTTGGGAGAAAGCATACGGTGGCTTTATTAGGAATATGTGAGTATGTTCTTCAGTAGCTATTGCGAATTCCTTTACTATGAATTCATTACAAGGATTTTTAAAACCTTGTAAATCTACGATAATTGTCTTATTATTCATGATATCTTTTTAACAATGCTGCTCAGAGGTTTGTATTCGAATATACAATCGTTTAATATCAAGCAATACGCTGCCGTCTGATCTGGTATTTCTTGGTCAGTTTCAATTTCAACTCTCACGTCTATAGAGCCTTTTATAGTCTCCTGCTGCCGGGAACAGTTAATTACAAATAATGGAGCAATATCTCTGAATTCTTTCAAGCTCAACAACGGTTCCGCTCGACGTCCATAATAAGACTGTTGAAATCTTGCATATTCTTCGTATAATAAAGAAAACTTATTTTCTGAGAAACTTATGTTCAATCCTTCATAAGGGTAGTACGAAGAATTTAAAAATACTCTTATGTCACGAACATTGCAGTGATCGAATTCTGCCATAGACATTTGTGTTTGATGTTTACGATTCGTTTGTAACGCAATAATTACAAACCGAGGTTTTTCCATCTGGGATGTAGTTTTAATTGCCCAAGTATGTTTACGAGTTCTGGGGAGTAGTGGATATTCATATAAATCCCAGTTCCGAAAAGCTAATGTTATAGCACGATCTTTTTCTAAATGTTTTAATAAGGCAATCCTTTCACGGTCCGATACTTTGACGTGTGGAACTCGCCAAACTATTTTATTAATAACTATATCGTCTACAATTTCTTCATTATCCAATTTTAATGCATTGAGGTTACTATTGCTTCTTAATAACACTAACTCATGTTTTGAATTTATTATGATTTTCTCATAATCTTCTGCGAAACCTAATATTTTGTTAAGTGGTATTGAAGCAGAAAATAAGCCGTTATCAACATTAGTTGTGCCAGTAGGAGACCACCCCCACACTTTTGCAGATTTAGATTCATTTTCATTTAACGATAGATATGATTTCATGGTGGTGGTAATACCAGCATTTTTTATTCTATCAATTTCAACTCCATTTAATTCATACCGAATCTCTTGGAATATAAACAGAGCAGGATTATTCACAAAATTTACTCTCGATAGTTTTTCTTTAGTTTCACCATTGTATAATTCTACTTTGCCTTCAATATACAAAGTGCTGAGAGCGGGTAACACATACAAGTCTTGCTGGTTAATAGGTATTCGAATCTCATCATTCTTGTTAAAACTTGTCACGTACGGTCTGTACGAATGAAATTCGAAACTCTCGACGCTGTTGTCGTAGACCGTAGGCTGAGATATATTTAAAATATTCATTTTAATAAACCTACTAATTTTAAAAACTTTTGATTATTTTTAGTAAGCTTCTTTACTGATTGGAGAGGTGTTCTTTTCCGGGGTGTTTTCTTGTAACTAACTTGATAACAAGGTGTAATGCGGTTTTTATCAAATTTTATCATTTTTTTCTAAAATGCAAATAAAGTTGAACCTCCTCACCGCGTAAATTGATTTGATTGTTTTCAGCGTCCAACAATCTTATATTTAGAGCAGTAATTGAATTTTGGTTCACTGGGAAATAGATTATATTCTTAGGTATTTCGATTATGCGATAACCAGGTGGCACGTTAGGGACAAATTCGTGAATTATATGACTAGCTTTTCCGTTCACGAAAGATCCGCTCACTACATCACATTCGATGCGCACGAGGGTAGTTGATAAAATGCTGACAGGATAACGAGACACGGTACTTTTATTGGCTTTTACAGTCTCCCTTCCAAAACCCAAAATCCTACCAATTGAATTACTTTTCTCGAAATGAACATCTTCAGAACAGAAAATATTAGTTTTCAGTGTATTATTATTACAATTTAATTTGAAAAATGCGTTTTTAATATTACTCCTTAAGAAATCATGAATATCTTGAAGTTCATAAGATCCTTCTGGGATCTCGATAACTTCATTTCCATAATAGAATTTATTATTTCTCTCGTCTATATTAGGAATCGAATTGAATGTAGAAAAGTATAAAAGCCCACATTCGTAGTCTCCACATAATTCTAAAGTTGGTGAATAGTTTGTAGTCAATGAGCCTCCTACACCAGTTATTGACACAGTGAAAGACATATTTGTACTAATATTTTTTTATTTTAGATTTTACTTAAATACATTTTTCCAGAAGTCAATTAAAAAATTCAAACAATGATGTCCACAATTTGTGGAACTGAAGTCCTGATATTGGATGTAGTTATAGTTAATAGTTGTATTTTTCAAATATTTTAGTAACTCTAATGGTGGTTTTAAGTTCCCAAAACTATCAAAATATTCAGAATAATTATTAAACTTCACGTAGGCTACCCAGTGAGTTCCAGGATTTTTACAACTATCTAGGTTGAGTATTGCACACTCTATTTTTCTTGGTTTTGTTGGTAAGGTATCTCTCATAAACACACCGCGAAAATAGGGTATATCGTAGGCATACTCTATTAAATCTAAATTAGTCAGTGCCCGCTTAGGTAGCCTTTTCATTAGTTTTTTGGACTTTTAAGATATAACCCCGCTCCTTTTTTATTCTGCTTGATGTACAATCCTTTTCCAAGAGCAACCGCTTCCATCATTTTATTGTGTCGTTCAGACTCTTGAAGATTCTGTTTTGCCACTTTGTAATCATTCACAGCTTTTGCTATACCTGCAGCCCCGCCTGCTAGTGAACCGAGAGCCGATAGTCCAGCGAAGATTGGAATCAAAGGCAAAATTCCACCACACTTAGGGATGGGAATATAGCGTGGCAAGCGCATGCCACTTTTGTTCGTAAATATTTTCTTTGCAGCTGCATAAGCATATTTAATAGCAGTGTTTTTGTCTTGACATTTTAATTTTTTTAAACGTGATTGTATATTTTTAACAATTTTCATAAATGATCGCGCTCCTGCGCCTGTTTTTAATTTCGCTTTCATTGCATTTTTTACAATCCAAGAAGCAACTTTTTCTCTTTTTCCAGCGTTTTTCGATTTCAATCTTTGCTTAGCCATGTTTAAAAGTTCTAAATCAGCTTTATGTCTAACGTTTATATCACTGTTATTATAAGCGATATCGTGATGCATACAAGCTTCGTCTAACTGATTAATACCTCGATCACCTCTTAATAACCGTTTTTGTAATTTTGTTCCTGGACCGCAGAACTGGTATCCAGGTAGATGGAGCTCAAACGGTAACCTATCAATTAAATTGTTAATAATACCACCTCCTTTCTGCATTGATGAGAACCAACTGATACCAAACACTCTAATACTTGGCTTATATTACTGCAAAAGTGCACTTTTGTCAACCCAACTGTTTTCAGCATCACTTAACCCTAACCATTTTACAAACAATTTTGTTCCTTTTCTTTTTATAACTTTTTCAATGAGATAAAGATCTGGGAATTTAGTCTTCTGTAACTCATATCCGTAAAATGTTCCTAAAATTAGTTGCTTATGTCTGTCCTCTATTTGATAAGTAGGTGGTTTCGTACAGTTAACTTTTTTAACAGTAAATATTTCCGTTGACCAGTTAGGAGTGTAACCTTTACTGAAATCTCCTTTATATTTACTAATTCGAACATGATCACCAATATGAAACAGGGGTTTTGTAAGAAGTTGTTTTTGCGTTTTATTTATATTCGCTTTAACCAAAGTCTGATTAAATTGGTTAACATCTATTGGTTTAAACTTTGTTATTCTATGAGTAGTGTTGTTATAACGTTGAACAACGGACTTCAAATTATTCCCTAACCATTGGTACCGCCCGTAAAGACTAAATAATTTGTAAAGGTGACATTTTAATGTTTTGATTACTCGTTCAACCATTGATGCTTTTTTTACAGAATAAGTAGAGTAATGGTTTATTTTATATTTGTTCATTAATCTTCGGAATGCTTCATTGTAAAACTCTTTCCCTAAATCTGTTTGCAAATTGCTGGGTTTTCGGGATGACTCAGTCAATATACGTTGCATAGCATTCGTAACAAAGTCTTTTGTTTTTGCTTTTATGGGATTAACCCAGACGTATTTCGATAAAGCATCAATAATAACCAATATATATTTGTATCCTTTATTAAACTGTGCATATTTTTGCAAATCTATAAGATCAGCTTGCCATAAATCATCTATCCCTTTTATGATCGTACAACGACGCGGGAAATTCCTTCTCGCTGGCTTATGGAGCTCGTCAACTATGTTTTGTTTACTCATTTTTTATTTAACTTTGCTAGTATTGAATCTATATCAGCTTTTGTATAATAACCGATACTTATTTTAGACATAACAGCTTTTTCCAAACTACTGAGGTAATTTTTTACATTAGTGTTGATTTGTTTTAATTCAGCTCTTAAATCTTGAATTTCTTTATCCAAGTAAGCTTTGTTGACAGCGTCGTTGTCTTCCTCTGGATGCAACAATCCCTTTAACCTTGAAAGTTTTAAATTGAAATCTCCTGTTTCCGACTTGGTTAATGTATCGCTTACGGCGTCAATATAATCAGAAAATCTTAAACGTTTATGAACGTGATGACCAAATTTGTCTATATTCATTACAGTACAGTATATAGATCGGATATTGTAAATAGACTGATTAAATTTCTTAATGCATGCTCTTTATATTTCTATCAATAATGCCTGCTTCTTGTAGTTCCTCGATGATTGAAATAATCTCATTATCTAATCCAGTGTTGCCTGCATCTCTTGATGCAAATAGTAACTGTAATCTTTCTACTAACTCATTGGGATCATTCCAATAAATCAAATCAGTATTTTTATTAAAGCTTTTCAAAAGTTTCATTCCTGTCCCCTTTGAAAGACTCTCGGTACTAGTGGTTACACTTCTTGCAAATTTGAATAAAGGTTTAATGATATTCATGTATTTGAAACCTTTGTTGCTATTAATAGGCTTCTTTGGATCAAAATTACGTCTATGAGCATTTGTTTCGATAAGCAGCAATTTATAGTGCTGTAAATCTTCCTCTGTTATCGTCTCCATGTTTGGTACCTTCTTAAATAGTAACTCTTTTAAACCAGGCGACTTTTTAATAATACGTGTTCCTATTTTCCATGTTTGGTCTCGGTCAAAGATACGTGTGTTGCCTAGCATGATTTTTCCACGATCATGTCTAATCCCAAATGGAATATCGGTGATTGCGTCGGATGTCCATGATAAAGTATGTTCATTAGAGTTTGGTGATGAGCAAAGAGATTTGAAGGACTCATCACTCATGTTATGTTCAGTGGGTGATACAGTAAGGGTTTTGTTAGGATTATGTTCTAGAGAATCAAAGTTTTCTTCATCGTGCTCTAGGTCGTCAAATGGTTGTTCTAAATCTTCTTTAGTAATGTATGATTCCTCACTTTCACTAAACTTATTTCTTTTCATTGGGGATATATATTTATCCTCTTTTTCTTCATTTTTTCTATAATTTTTACTAGACAGTTGATTAAGCGGATCAACTATAGGTTTAAAAATAGTTTCTAAAGTCATATTATTCGTATTTTTCGTATCTCGTATCAAATCAACCTTTCTTTTTACAGCAGCTACCGATTTCACAATTTGTTTTTTTAGACTTTTCTCCTCCATTTTTTATGATACTTTCTTGTTCGGAACCTCAAATAAAATGACTAAACATAATCATGACAGCTTCTTATGTATGCTATTCTATAGCAATGAATGTATCAAATTTCATTCTATAACATCCTTTATTTCGTTCACAGTCTTTATTAATTACAACATACCCGTACGGTTCGTTCCAAACAGTAGAACACATTTTACGAAATTGAAGCCATGACATATCAGAACCCACGTGTTCATCATAAACATGTTTTAAATTAACATCATCCTGTTTGAATAATACAATGAGGTTCGAATTGTCTCTCACAAGCTGTTTTGGTATTTTGGTATAAGTTTGATTGAGATAAAAAGAATCAATATTTTTATGACGTCCCATAGCGAAATAGTCTCGAATATTATTTTGATTTTCGCAGGCAACATCATCAAATATTATAATGGAGTCTGGAGCGGCTTCATGTGGACTTAACACTTCGGCATTATGACTGTATTTGTAAAACGATACACCTGGTACCATAGTTAATACTTTCTCTAGAAATAAGTATTTCGGTTGGTATAAGGATTTTGAATACACGTACAGATTACGAAAGCGTAGTCCATTTTCATGCAACAATAAGCTTATTACTAAATTGGTCTTTCCACAATTTGATGGTCCGCATATGATGCAACGAATTGTATTTGGTAATAAGTTGCCGTGTCGTTTAACCTTACTCGTTAGCGTTGTAGGACAAATACATTGTAATTTTAAAGATTCCTTTTGTTTTATAAATTTCATTATTATGCTGTTTACGTGGCTTGACTGACGCCTGTGGTGTGTTTTGGCAAAATGAACAATTACCGTATTGCTTTTGTATTTATTATACTGTTAGGTTATTTTGTGTTAATACTTAGTAGTAGTAGTAGGCCTTAAGTAAATGATTTTAATCATGTGGAGTTTGAAACAGCGGGTGTGAACTGTAATTCCCGGACTTCATTAATACTTCTAAAACGGAGAGGTGAGCTATTCTGTTTTGAAAGTATGACAGACAACCATAATTTCATTCCCTTTATTGAGACTTTCAAAACCAGGGGTCGACGGAGGCCCCCTGTAAAACAGGGGGTCGACTGAGGCCCCTTGTTTTGAAAGTCTCAATAAATACCTACTGATACCGGTACTTTTCCAGCCTTGATGAAGCTGAGTAAAGTTATACCATTATATAAATCAGGGGATAAAAGTAATCCCACAAACTACCGGCCTATTTCCATTCTACCAGTTCTCAGTAAAATATTTGAAAAATTGATTTTCAATCAATTATTGTCTTTTTTTAATAAAAATGATCATTTTCATAGTGAACAGTATGGATTTACTAAGGGTCGGTCAACAACTGACGCGGGTGTAGCTCTTTTAAAACATATCTATGAAGCTTGGGAGGGAAAACAGAATGCTATTGGTGCTTTTTGTGATCTTTCTAAAGCATTTGACTGCGTAGATCACAACACCCTTATATCCAAGCTGATACACTATGGAATCAAAGGTAAATCTCTCGACTTAATCAAATCGTACTTGAGTAGCCGAATTCAAAAAGTTAGTTTAGATGGGGTTCAATCTTCCGGATCATGTATTAGGATGGGTGTACCTCAGGGCTCTATCCTAGGGCCTCTTCTGTTCCTTATATACATTAATGATTTACCGTACTATATTAACACATGCAAGGCTGTACTATTTGCCGATGATACATCTCTCATCTTCCGAGTAGATAGGAATACTGACTCTTCTGACGAGGTTAATAGTACATTAGCTCAAGTGTTGGACTGGTTTACTGCGAACAATCTTTTGTTGAACGCTAGTAAAACTAAATGTATTAAATTTTGCTTACCAAATGTTGCAAAAGTTTCAACAAGTATAGTCGTCAATAATGAAATAGTAGGATTGGTAGACAAAGCAACTTTTCTTGGAATAACTGTTGATGCTGGGCTTCAATGGGGTGCCCATATTGAAAAATTGGCAGGGAAACTTAGCTCTGCGGCTTACGCGGTTAGGAGGATAAGACAACTAACTGATGTTGATACTGCGCGTTTGGTATATTTTAGTTACTTTCATAGTCTTATGTCGTATGGAATATTACTATGGGGAAACGCTGCAGATGTAAATACCATATTTGTTCTACAGAAACGCGCTATTAGATCAATATATAAATTAGGCGCCAGAGAATCTCTTAGAGAGTTATTCAAAAATATTAATATTCTGACACTCCCTTCACAGTATATCTTTTCTAATATTATGTTTGTGCGCCATAACATTCATTTATATAAAAAAAACTGTGATATACATAGCAGAAACACTAGAAATAAAAATAAATTATTTACACCAGCATTGCGATTGCAGAAAACTATGGATTCTTTTTTGGGTCTTGGAGTACGCTTCTATAATAGAATTCCCGCAGAAATATTAGGTCTGCCATTAATTCAATTTAAAACGGCTGTAAAAAATCATTTACTTAAAAGGGCTTATTATTGTATAAAAGATTATTTATTCGATAAAAATGCTTGGTAATAATTTAAATGTATATTTTAATGTAGTTAAATTTAATTTTTGTAAAATATATTGTTATATTCGAGCCCTTCAGGCACATAGAGACCAAGACTGGACTGAGTTTCTTTCGGCGTATTCTTCTCAGCAGTGGTCATTCCGAAACGCTAGTAGTTTTTCGATTTTACAAACAAAAGAAAGAAAAATAAACAACAGAAACATATGACGTTCAAAAAGCGATACATGTATCCTACTTTGAATAAAAATTATTCATTTTCATTTTCATTTTCATTTTCATGAGATGCAGCTTGAAAGTGTATTAAAATTATTTGCACCCATACCAACGTAAAGTGCATTAACTACCACAAATTTATATAATCAACCTAAAACCAACCTCAGACGAGTAGTGATATGGTTGCTAATAAAGTAAACATTTAAATGGTATCTAATTTTCAAACTGCAGCCGACGATTGCAGAGGACGATATAGAAAAACAAGTAACCTATCTACTTTACGTTAGAATAGTGGGTAACTTAAAATTGGTGTCATGTAAACATGCATTGTAGTCTGAGAGCTGGCACTAAATTTTGGGAAGGAGGCAAGCTGAAAAGTTGTCACATACCTCTCCTATTATACCCCAAATCAACACGGAATTGCAGACCTAGCTGTACTCCACGTTTTAATTTACTTTTATCTTTTCTCCCAGTTTAGCATAGAAGAATAAATAAATTAAATTAAAATAAGTTATCTATGTAGATTGAGATTTAAAGAAGATTCTTAACATTGTGTAAAAAAGACTACGTTATATAAACAACTGATAAGAGACGTCACGTATCTACCTCAGAGCTCTTGTTGATTTGTAATAGAGATGTGTTTTGATCGCACATGGCTCGCGGCCTGGCACGTAGAAAGTCCCACAAAAATGACCTGTCTTTTCGAGAATCTTGTTTTTTTATTTATGAATAATATTTCAAGCTGCCTCAAATACATCATAACTAATATTATAAATGCGAAAGTGAGTTTGTTTGTTTGTTACGCTGTCAGACCGTAATCACTAAACAGATCATCATGAAATTTTGCATATCCGATGTCTGGGGTACGGAGAAGGAAAAAGGGTATATTTTGTCCCAGGAAAAAGTACTGTTTCTGAAGGATCGACATTGAAGCGAGTGGAGCTGCGCGCGATATTTAGTTTTTTATACTTTTTCCAAAATATTTTTACACGTCTGGCAATGTTTATACCCCGACTAAATACCGTACCTCAAAAGGAAAAAACGGTACCGTTATAGGATCACTTGGTTTTCTGTCTGTCTGTCGGTCTGTCAAGATTCTTTTTCTCAGCAACGCGTAGAGTTATCAAGCTGAAATTCAAATCAAATACTCAGGTCTACTGTCCCTTAGGGTTGTGAAAAAATCAAGTATTTTCAACATTCGCAAAGGAAACAAAACCTACAGGGTACTCATGTTCATGGGAATGAACCCATAATCTTGAAATTTGGTACAAAGGTACGTCTTATAGCAGAGATAAAGGAAAAATTGCGAAACATATAAATTTTTAGTTACATAATATAATAAAATTATTTTCAATAATTTTTCGTCACTCGCAAGGGAATCAAAACCTACACGGTACTTTCCGTGAACTCAGAATCTTCAAATTTGGTATGAAGTAACGCCTTATAACACAGATAAAGGAAAAATTTCGACAAGAATAAATTTTGAGTTACATTATATAATAAAAATATTTTTAATAATGTCTAACTTATATATGATTAGGAAAAAAATATTCTAAAAAATTTAGAGATTGGTTTAGCTCCGTTACTCACCAACCAGGTTTGCAGTTCCATGTCGGGGTATAATAGGAGTAGTATGTGACAAGTTTTCAGCTTGCCTCAAATACCTACCCAATAATTTATGCCAACTCTCGGACTACAATGACATGGTCTATTAAACTTAACGTTTACATGGTATGAATTTTATGTTACCCACTAAACTAATGTAAAATGAGGAGCCCGATGATCTAGTGGTCGTGAGCATAATTAGTGCTTGCGCTGGTTATGCAACACTGGGCGCAGTTCCACTGGGATGGGTGACCGCAAGTGGCATAGATAATAACATCGCGAGCTCCTCCGTGCTTAGGAAGGCACGTTAAGCCGTTGGTTCCGGCTGTCTTCATTGAAGGCAGTTGTTTAGCTATGTCACATGCCTTTAGGTAGCTTGATGAAATCTGACACCGGTTTTGGCCACTTACACATATGAAAAAGAAATTTGACATAAGGGAGATAGGTTACCAACTTAATTTTCTATTCTATATCATCCTCTGCTGTCGTCGGGTGCCGTTTGAAAATTGGTACTATTGGTATTTTTAGGGTTCCGTACCGTTGTAAACAAGAGTCTTATAGTTTCTCCATGTCTGTCCGTCAGTTGGTAATTAAATCTTGTAAAAAAAATATTTTCAGGGTTGTTCACATGTAAAGTGGGAGTATTTTTTTTTCTCGACCTTCCCAACGTGTGGTTTATTATTAAATAGGTTTTTTAAAAATATTATGAGCTTGTGAACATCATTTTTCGATTTACTAATCCATTTTTGAAATATTTGCTAGAGTCCAGTGTCTCAGACTTAAGTAGAGCTTACAAATTAAAGAGTAAAATTTCATACAAATTGCATTGATTGGAAAGATTAGTTAAGACAGTTGTTAGTTACGTAAAACAACTACTGAATGTAAATTTAATAACCACATAAAGATAAGAAAATATAAAATCATAGCAGCTTTAATAACACCTAAATTAATAGCAATGTGTTTACGTTCGACGGCGCGCGGTGCTTGGCTGAACGATACGAGGCCGTTTGGTACCTAGCCCACTGCACTCGGGGGTCAATTTAATATACGAAATCTGATAATAACGAGCGCAGTAGGATTATATAAAAAATTCAAAATTCAAAACGTTTATTCAATATAGGTTTGTTTGAACACTTATTAATTGTCATATTTCACTTCTCAACAATTGTTGACGTCAAAAATTTACATATGGCTAAGTTTAACGCCGCTTCCAAAGCGGAGTGCAGAAGAAGCGGCAACAAACTGCACACCGCATTTTCTCCAAGGACGACAACTCACAATTTATGAAAATCTTAGAAATTAAGTATGTGGACTGAGTATACATTGGTATATTTAATGTCATGTTCGAATTGAATTTAAAAAATAATGTCATATTATTGAAATTAATAACACCGAAATAAAAAAAAAAATGTCAAATTATGTACCTACTTACTAAATAAAAATAAAAAAGTCATCTTTAAAAATAACACGTACAGAATGTACCACACATTATAGTCATATAAATACAGAATTACGAGGCGTCCGCGCCAAGCTCAAGCCAAACATTCTTATCATTAATAAAATCTTCGGTCCTATAATATGCCTTTTTACAAAGTAATTGTTTTACATAACTTTTGAATATTCTATCAGGCATATCAAGGACCGATTTTGGCAATTTGTTGTAGTAGCGTATACAGTTTCCCATGAACGACTCGCTAACTCTGCTTAGCCGATATCGCGGAAGAAATAATTTGTGATTGTTACTATAATAATTCTTTCTTCAGTTACCACCGTCCTATGTGGACTCGTTTTTAGACGTTTTTAGTCATTAAACCGTAAGTCGTGAATTCAAAGCTGGCATTCTCAACTCCAGAACCCTACACTTCGCGTGGCCCGACACACACTTGGCCGGTTTTTTAATGTAAAGAAAAAGTCACTACGTCTTAATAAGGTCGGTTTAAGGTTGATTATATAAATTTATGGTAGTTAATGTACTTTACGCTGATCTGGGTGCAAATAATTTTAATACACTTCCAAGCTGCATCTCATCTCGCACAGTAGAACCCGGTCGCGGAATTGGGCAAACACTGGGAATCGTGTTATATAGCCGACGCGGTTAGCAACCTATCACTATTTTGATTCCACTTTCCACCTATACGCCCATTAACACGCGAATTGTGGCCTTTTGGTCTTATGACCTTAGGCTATTCTACCCCGTAAGGGATAAAGACGTGATAATATGTATGTTTTGTATGTATGTATAAATATGTAGTATCATTTGTTACATGTACCTACCGTGCACTTACGTAGACGACTATCTGGTACAGAAAAAAAAACCTATTTTAATATGTATATAGATAGATATAGACCTTCTGTTATTTAATTCCGTAGGCACAGTTTAGGCACATTTTATTGATTAAGTAAACAATATCATATTATTGGCCGTTTTCTAGATTGATGTGGTCGGGCCAGGAAATATTCCTCCCAGCCGGACCACGATAAAATTTAAAATTACTGAAAAAAAAATAAAGGCACACTTTTCGGGATTTGTGGCACTGAAAGGCACATATAAAACTGCATATTTGTGCAACATTCGCATTTTCATTTTCCGCCATGGTCGGGCCAGGAATAATGACGCGATTAAACCTAAGCAGCTTAAAAAAATGGTTGTCTAGTCTGTTTACGGACAATCATTTTACGTGGTGATAATGGAGGGGAAGAGAGATAGATGCGTCACGAATGAAAAGTCATAAAAAAAGACCTAGGAATCTTAGATCCATGGCCTGATCCATCCATCAATCTATACTAATATTATAAAGCTGAAGAGTTTGTTTGTTTGTTTGAAAGCGCTAATCTCAGAAACTACAGGTTCAAATTGGAAAATTCTTTTTGTGTTGGATAGTCCATTTATTGAGAAAGGCTTTAGGCTATAAATCATCACGCTGTGACCAATAGGAGCGAAGCACCAATAAAAATGTTTTGAAAACGGGAAAAATTATTCATCTATACTAATTAATCATAATAACAGAAATTGCCGCGGACGAAGTCGCGGGCAACAGCTAGTCATAAATATAAATAATTGTACTTCCTAAAATATGTTCCACAGCTCTATGTTCCACAGTAATGGCAGGTGATGACGTCACCGCATTGACAAATGAAAGTCACGCTTATCCAAATCGTTTATTCAAGCAAATGAACATAATATGAACAAACTATAACATTAAATTTATCTACTTAATGATATTTACATTCCATACCTCGCTTACCTTATAATGATCTATACGTACATACATCTAGGACTCTTATCCTAAACTGTATAGAAATGCAGAATACAATTTACCACAAACACTTGAATCCATATAAAAAATAAAAATTCAAATAATTTGACATAAACCGCCCTCCGACCCGCGTATACAAAACAATATTCTGCATTTTTATGTCAATTTATTCTTATAGAACAGTTATTGATAAATTAGTTATCAATAAAGTTGTCATAATATATAGTAAAAGTGCCAAATCGCTTGTACAGTCAGCCACATACCGAGCGAAACACGACCGTTCTGAAATCGTCTTTATTACAGAGGGATTATGTCTCGTGTTACACTCGGTCGATGGCGTAGAGACGCGCGACGTTGAGAATTTTGATGCCAGGCACAACTCAGGCGCATCATAAAATTGAGTTTATTGTGAAGCGGGCGCGGGCGACTGTACCGGGGCCGACACCCATCAGCCAATTCTTGAGCATCACCAGTTAAAAATGCGACCCATGAGATCAAACTCGAGCATTTGGATTCTTCCACGCTAAACCATGCCATATATTTGATTATCATCAAAGAGCACATATTTTAAGTTGAATATTGTGCGTTTGTTTCATTCAACCCCTAAATCTCCTAAAAATACTTTTAAGGCGGATACTCAAAAGGATACTTCGGCAAAATAGCAGCGCGGTTTTACCGCTTACCGCGGTTATACGCTGAATGCACCGCACCGCAAATATATTATGTGTGGCTTGAGCTTTAGGAAATGCACAATACATACAGTTCTAATCAGGACCACTTTATTATCCAAAAATGGTTATATAAAGACATTTTTTATGACAAAACTATACATGGCAAAGCGTGAAAAAACTTCTATAACATAAGTTAAAACACTAGAAAACTAGCATCTGATATGTGGCGATGAATAATGAATTCCGGTACAACCTCTCTCCCAAAACGTCGCGCTGTGGCCCGCAGTAATACTGTTAATAGCCTCAGACTTTAGCCTTACCCCAGGCTTTCAGGCTTTTTGCGGACCTTCAAACAATATGAATAGTATCAGACCTGGGCTCCGAGTCACCACAGCTGACTTTAGCCAGTGTCAGCTCTGGTACCCGCCGGCCACAGCGCGGTGCTCACAGCAAGGACATCAACAAACATTGTCATATAAAACTTAAATATAGCAATATTATTCTGCAATATTAGCCAAGCAGATGTAGATACTTTGGTATCTTGTATTAGATACAAGCAACTTTATCTTTACATTAAATTATAGTGAAAGGACATCAACCGCAACAGTTTCAGTACACTGTATGCCAAATATTGAAACTTTATTCAAGCTCGTTTCTTTTATTACTGATCTTTCAGGATTCTATGATGTTGTCATGCAACACATCCAATCCGTACTAGACACAACTGTTGTGTCTATCTAAAAAAATGTTCCAATAATTATTTCTTATAACTAATTGCAACAAATGTATTAATTTATTACAACATTAATGAATACATTTATTGCAACTTCTTAAAAAAATAAAAAATCTATTTTTTTAATTAAATTTTCTATTTTGAGTAAAATATATTATTTTTTTCTTTTCTAATATTTCTCTCGTAATATTTTGGAACATCATATATTTCTATTATTATGTTTGCATAATCGAAAAACTAAAAATATATGTATGATAACTTTGAAACAACAATGTGAATGCACCTTAGATAACCTCTAGGGGTGGCCGCCCTATCCATACTAGCTGTCTGTCTGTTGGTCACTACACACACACACACACACACATTTCAACCAATGAAGTGATTTCAATGAAATTTTATACCGAGATAGCTTGAGGGCTGGGGAAAACCTAGAATGCCTTTCTCCGAAATAAATACTGTTCACAAGGTATCGACATTCACGCAACCGGAGCCGTGGGCCTAGTATGGTATAATAATATATAAAGAGCATACATAAATGCATCTACTATAACTTTGCCAGTTGCTTATTTCCGATACAAGATACTAATGAGTTCACATTT